>CM060369.1:204063306-205263306 GCA_030545235.1 Helianthus tuberosus
AATAACACACAACGATAATATACAGATATGCACGTAGTTCCTTAATTAATTTCCTAGCATATAATATTTTGGTGTCAGCAGAACACTTCTGTGGCTGAATTAGTGGCTTAGCTCTGATACCACCTTCTGTCGCAACCCCCGTTCCCTAACGAACCCGGGAACGTGCGGTCGCGAGATCATTTTCGGTGGTATCGGTGTTTATCATTTTAGCAGCGGAATTTACATCAGGACCGTAGTTAGAAGATATTTTATCAGAGTAAAATACCACGCTTTTCTAACATTAAACACATGGGAAAATCCAAAGTTTCAAGTACACACATTTTATAGGGATCAACCCTATTTTATTTAAATAAAACATCTCTTTATTTTAGGTAACTTTATAGGCACTTTTCCAAGCCTTCAGTGCTGTCCAGTTGGCTTCTATTTGGCTTTCACATTTTGTTACCTGAAACGCGTTTAAAAATATTTTGTCAGTGGGAAATATTGGTGAGTGAATCCCAGTTTAATCAAGATATGTAAAACCGTTTTACAGTATTGAGGGCGATCTCGCAATTACATTTGTTTCCATCTACTTTAATTACCACCCACGGTAACTTGTAGTCATGTTACTACTCACAGTGTAGTAACAAATTTTGTATACAAAACCCCAACATACCGACAATAATTGTAGAATACAAATATTCAATCACTGTTTAATATATTATAATTTAATTGAGGTTTTGTAAAAACAGTTTACAAAAAGGAGATTACTCATATTGCTGTCTTAGGGTTTTCTCTAAGGATTTCCTGGTGATTATCTATTAATTAAACAAATGCACACGCGTTAGTATAATAACCCAATTATTTATATTAATGATACCCTCCCCGATACGACATTCCAACGACTACGTCGGGTAGAACCACGACAGCCGTTACGGAACCCTAGATCAATCGGGCAGCGTATCTAATACGTAACCAGGGGTTATGATACTTACAACGAGGCAGAACTTCGTTATTTAGGGGGGTATTATGCCCGAGTATAGTGTATACTACGTAGAGATTTAGAGAGAGAGAAATGAAAAGACTAAACGATTGGGACTGAAGGCCGCTCAAGGCAATTTATAGGGCTGTTCTGATGGTCTCTCGTGCCCCGCGACGGAGTCAAGGCGGGCTTTCGCGGCCCGCGACATAGGCTAGGTAGGCCCTAGCCTTGTCGGGTCACCGCTCTAGCTGCGACACGTGTTGACACGTGGCAGCTCCGGGGCGTGCCTCATGTCCCCTCGCTCGCGGCCCGCGACGTCCCTTAAGGGATCTGTCGCGCCCCGCCAGAGACCATATATTTTTGTTTTTAATTAATTTTAATAAAAATAAAGATATTCGGGACCGGTTTTCGTATACGGGGTGTATTTTAAGACGTATAGAGGCATTTTAAATATTTTAAGGGTGTCGGAAAATATTTTGAAGGGTTTGTTATAGATATTTTAAATAAAAGGGCAAAATGACTAACATACCCTCATGTGTAAGCCATATGTCATATATTTAACTGAAAATTTTAACCTGATTAGTGCTATATGATGAAAGGAGTAATGAGTTTTCCAAATAAAGGATTGTGACTATAATTATTAAAGTTAAAGGCTATCCATTGCAATCCAATACAAACATAAAGGACGAAAAGTGCAATTTACCCTTAGTAATATTTGTTCACCATGAAATAAAAAAAGGTTGGTAAGAGCTTCATTGTTGGTGTTGTTGTTAATATTATTATTTACATATGAATGGAAGGAGCTCATGAATAGTATTTGCTCTTGATTTTTTCTATCACGTGGATCATTATATTTTGAAAAGATTGAAATGAAAATGGCTAAATTCACAAAATCAATTTGATTACAGGGTGCCTTGATTTTCTAGTGATCTCACGTAATATATTTTCAACTTCATATTATGTCAATTTTTTTTAGCAAAACCTATTAATATATATTTTATTCACATACTTAATTAATATTACATACAATGGATAAATATTTTATTACACATTTAAAAGTTATATATTAAAAAGAAACATGATGAAAAGAGGGGTTTAAAAAAAATAATATGCCATCTATTATTTGATTTAACTTTTTATTTGTTAGCATACATGCATTAATCGTACCGCCATAATAGGTACATTGTTCGATTTGTGCTTTTACTCCTTTTTGATTTGGGGTTTGACGAACAACATTGTACCGGTATCAAAATTATCGAAACTGGTACCAATATTCATTTTTATGGTTTTCTATTGATGTAAAACATGTGCTGATATCGTTTTGGGAATATCACAACCTTATTTTTTGTGTTTTTTCGGTTGCTATAAAGAGGGTCAAGACCACAACGAACGAACTGATACAGACCAAGTTCCCGCCGCGTAGCGCGGGGGAGCTTGACTAGTTATTATTATTATTATAAATTTAAGCTTCATGTCAATAAAAAAATATATAATACACATATTCCACAGAAACTAAAAAGAAATGGAAATGGAAATGCATGTTGAAGGGCGTAGATGTTTGAGGGGTTGACTCTACAAAGATGAGGGATCAACAGATCATGAGAGGTCAAATATGTAGCAAACGTTGCGGGACTAAGAACGACATTTAAACCCGCCTTTTAGGAATTGATACCTGCCGTTTCATAGATGGATAACTGTATTTCTGAATGTTGCTCAGAATTGATCTTTGATCTTTAGAACATGAATAACTTGAATATATAAATGGAATGTTTTGAAACATGAATGTTTACAGTTAAAAAAAACTGGTGCCCAATTTATATGAACGAAGAGGTGTGATCGAACATGCGTGTCTCCTTGCGAATCGATGCGTCCCTTGTTCCCTGAGATGTAGTCGTGGATGTCAATAGGTACGTCTCTAGGAAGAGACGCCTTTTCCTTAAGTATAGGTTACAATCTTTCAACTTGTCATCTTAAACAATCTAATAACTATTTACCGAACAACCCTCATACTTAGGATGTGAGAGATTAGAAGTTCATTCACCCCCTAATCATGAACATCCTTGAGTTGTTGTGTGACAACCCGTGCTCTCGATCCCATTTGGTAATCTATTATTATTATTTCTATTATTTACTAAATAATAATAGCACGCGTATATACGTAATAAACAGTGTATTAGTTCGTGATTAAACGAACTTTTTTTTTCTTGTTACAAGGCACACAATAATTAATGGGTTTATACCTATGGGCTTGGCCCAATCCAACTCCCCTAGACCTTAGCTTATAAACACCATATACCCCTTCACCCCTTACTTTTAATCAAATCAAAAACCTTAATGAGTAAATTACGTTTTTGGCCCCTGTGGTTATATCAGTTTTACTATATTGGCCCAAAATAAGAATTTTTAACAGATCCGCCCCCATGGTCCCTATAACTAACCGTTTTGGCCCCTAAATCTAACCAAACCCTAACTCAGGTTAATTTCTTGGTCACATGACTTGCACATGATGGGTAATATGGTTATTTCACCTCCCCTTTAATGGTAATTTACTCTTTTATTTTTTCTACTCCCCAAGTCATCAAACACTGAACAAAAAGTGAAAGAATCACACCACACTAGCAGAACCCACTCAAATTTATTCATTCCCCTATATTTAATTTTCACAAACACGTTCTCTCTCTACACCTTCTTCATCCCCAATTCTCAAACCCTAATGTCTCCTTAACAAGTTAACAAATCCTCTGTAACAAAATGGCCTCAAATTACCACTTCACAATCCTCTATTTCTTCACCCTTTTCTTCAAATCTCTAACCGCAACCTCCAATTCATCCTTCTCGTTCAACAATTTCGCTCAAATTTCAACCTTTGACTCTGTTCTTGCACTGTACGGTGATGCACAGGTTGCACCAGACAGTTTGTCGTTACAACTCACTGCTTCCTTAAATTCCAGTGTCGGTCGTGTGATTTACAAAAACCCCATCAAGTTTTATGAAGGAAAACCTGAGAAATTGGTGTCGTTTTCCACTTATTTCTCGTTTTCGATTAATTCGGGTTCGGGTTTAGCTTTTGTTGTGTTTTCAGATGGGGTTTTAAATGGTGGGAAGTTTAATAAGTTTTTGAGTGTTGAATTTGATGCATTGATGGATAATATTGTGTCTCTGAAAGTGACAAATATGTCTGATGTTAATCTGGGGTTGGATAGTGGTTCCAGGTTGCAAGTTTGGATCAAGCCATTCAGGTTTGTATTTTGTTATGTTTTTTTGACAATTTTGTGTTAGGAATTTAGGTGGTGTTTGGATGTTGTTTGATGAATGGAATTCCAATGGCAAATTTGGGGGTTTTCATGGAGAAGATGATGGGAATTTAGGGGTTTATGTGGTGTATGATGATGATGGTTGAAGATGATGATGTTCGTTTTAATTTGTGTTTGAATTGAAGACATGGTTGATATTAATAAGAAATAATCATAGTCTTATTTTCTTTTCTGTATCATTGCATTTAATTTGGTTAGGGGATGATGATGATGGTTGAAGGTGGTCATGTTCTTGAAGATCTGGGTTTGAAGATGATGTGTTTTGTTGAAGATCTGGGTTGCAGATGATGTTTTGTTGAAGGTCTGAGATGCAGATGATGATGATTTATTGAAGATCTGGGTTTTATTTATAAACTCATTAAAGGGGAGGTGAAATTACCATATTACCCATCATGTGCAAGTCATGTGACCAAGAAATTAACCTGAGTTAGGGTTTGGTTAGATTTAGGGGCCAAAACGGTTAGTTATAGGGACCATGGGGGCGGATCTGTTAAAAATTCTTATTTTGGGCCAATATAGTAAAACTGATATAACCACAGGGGCCAAAAACGTAATTTACTCAACCTTAATTTATACAACAGCCGCACACCCTTTTCCTCTGCAAGATTAGGTCACCGGGCCTTCTCTTCTCCAGCCGAATTTTCGGCAAGACACGTGCACCCCTGAAACCGTTCCTTCTTCATAGATCTTCTCACATATATAACACCCACACACACATATCAGACCTGAGAGAGGGAGACGGATGGCCGAACACCACCAGAGGCGGCTGAGTCTCAGTGGTCAGCAGCGGCGCTTGCTCGTGCTAATTGGGGGCTACGGGGCTGAAGGGGAAACAACATCATCAGCAGAGCGACAATGGCAGCTGCACAACACCAGCAGTAAAACAATAGCGGCAACACGGCGACGCTGCGGTGGTCGGCGGCAGGGACGAGATGATGATGATGGTGACTACTCTAGTGGAACATGGCAGCTGACTACAGAGAACCACGAGGAACACTCGATGTTACGGTTAGTCACATTCCAACCTATTCATCATCAAAGCTGATAGTTTTTAGTCAAAGTGCTCGTTTGTGTCTATTCATCATCAAAACGGACAATTCTTTTTTTAGATGAATAGTGTTTAGATTGTAGAACTGTTAAATCAGTAATCTAGGGGTCTTGCATATGTTAGGGTGTACGGTGTGGTGATCGGCAAGGAGTGGCAAACTAGTTTACCAATCGGTAAACACCACCGCCAACACTAGTTTGCCACTCAAAGTTTACCAAATCGGTGGTGGCTTGACGATTCGGTGAGGGGAGGAAGGAGAGAGAGAGGGGGTGTGTGGGTGGGGTCCATTCCTATCTCAACCAATCACACTTTTTTTTTAAATAGTTTACCACTTCACCAAGTGTCTAAACCATTGCCAACACTTTTCACCAAAGTTTAAACACTTTTGACTGATTGACATGGCGCGCTCTGATTGGTCGGTTTTTTGGTTTGCCACTCCAAAGTGTTTAACCACTCCCTACACCCTTAGAGTTTAATGTTTGCCATGCTGAAATTTGATGATTTTATAAGGAATTAGGGGTTTGGTACAAGAGTTGATAATCGGGTGATGATAACTGTGATTCACACGATATTTGGTTTTAACAATTCTGCTTGGGTGTGTGATATTAACCAACTAAAGACATGGATATGTTACACGAAAACTAGGGTTGGTGTGATTGTGATGATTTTGCATGATATGATTTGTTGAATGAATAAGATATGATGTTAATGATTGTGATAATTTTGTATGGCATGCTGTATAATATACATACCAGGATAAGATCTGTATATGACAGTCTAATCTCAATACTAATAGGGATATGCAAATGTGATTAGTATAAATTTGCATTATTTAAAGGGGACACCGCACATCGCGGGTACCACACACCTTAGTGTCATACACTGCCCACATCGCACACTACTCACACCACAAACCTCGTAAAGTCATACACCTTATAATCGCACAGAGAATAGTGACCGCACACTTATGTTGTACAATTATTATGCACAAAGTACAACCAATTCCTGCATGACCGCACACCCGGGACGTGACCGCACACTCCATGTGGGCTACTCCCTGGTAGGCCGCACTGTCGCAACCCCCGTCCCCTAACAGTCCCGGGAACAGGCGGTCGCGGCCAGTTCTGGTGGTATCGGGTGTTTGTCTATTTTGGCAGCGGAAATTACATCAGAACCGTAATTAGGAAATATTTTATCAGAGTAAAATACCACGCTTTTAATATATTAAATTCATGGGAAAATCCCAAGTTTTAAGTACACACATTTTTATAGGGATCCACCCTATTTTATTTAATAAAAACAACTATTTGTTTTTCGGTAACTTTATTGCCACTTTTCCAAGCCTTCAGTGCTGTCCAGCTGCCTTCTATTTGGCTTTCACATTTTGTTACCTGAAACGCGTTTAAAAATATTTTGTCAATGGGAAATACTGGTGAGTGAATCCCAGTTTAATCAAGTTTTAATAAAAACCATTGTACAGTATTGAGGGCGTTCTCGCAATTACATTTGTTTCCAAGTCATATCAATTACCACCCACGGTACCGGTAACCCGACTTGTGGAAATGTTACTCCTCGCAAGGCAGTAACAAATTTTGTATACAAAACCCCAACATACCGACGATAATTGTATCCTTACAAATACTCAATAACTGTTTAATATATAATTAATCGTGTGAGGTTTTGTAAAAACAGTTTGCAAAAAGGAGATTACTCACATTGCTGTCTTAGATTATCCTTTAGGTTCCTGGTGACAATCTATAAATTACACAAATGCACACGTGTTAGTATAATAACCCATTTTAACATTAGTAATACCCTCCCCGAGACGGCATTCCAACGACTACGTCGGGCAGAACCACCGCAGCAGTTACGGAACCCTAGATCAATCGGGCAGAGTATCTAATACGTATCCAGGGGTTATGATACTTACAACGGAGCAGAACTTCGTTATTTAGGGGGATATTATACCCGAGTATAGCTTCTACTATGTGGAAATTCGTAAGAAAGAAAAGAAATGAGCGAACGGAACTGAAGGCCGATGGCCTCCTTATATAGGGCCTGATTTCAGGTCTTACGCGGCCCGCGTAAGATGTAGCAAAGGGCTACGCGGCCCGCGTAGTAGGGGGTCTAGGCCATAGGTGATCCAGGTCACGGTATAGGTTCAGCACGTTGATGACACGTGTCGGCTCAGGGTTTCGCCGCGTTGATGATCTGTCGCGCCCCGCGTAGACCCTTTGTTTTTATTTTATTTTTAATTCTATATCATATTTTGGGCTCGGTTTTCACATACGGGGTGTATTTTAATACATATTGGGGTATTTTAAATAATTTTAGGGTGTCGGAAAAATTCCAGGAGGGTTGTTATATCATCCCCACCTTATTTTAAAGCTCGTCCTCGAGATCTACTGGAACAAGTCTTTTCTTTGCATTTCTGATTCAAGTTCCCATGTATTCTCTGGTCCTCTTTTGGAGTCCCATTTCACTTTGACCAGAATTAATCTCTTACGCTTAAGGTTCTTAACTTTCCTGTCTTCAATCTGTAGAGGCCTCTCTACAAACTTAAGTTGTTCATTTACCTCTATATCCTTAAGAGGTACTACCAGTGATTCATCAGCTAAGCATTTCTTGAGGTTAGATACATGAAACACATCATGTATCCCTGCCATTTCCTCTAGCAGTTGTAGCTGATAGGCTACATGTCCTGTTCTTCTAATAATCTCAAAAGGTCCAATATACCTGGGACTTAGCTTTCCTCTTTTGATGAATACTCCTTTCGAAGGAGAGACTTTCAATAACACCTTATCTCCTACCTGAAATTCTAACGGCTTGCGTCTGTTATCAGCATAGCTCTTTTGTCGATCTCATGCTGTTTTCAGTTGTTCCTTGACTTGAATGATTTTGTCGGTTGTTTCCTACACTATCTCAGGTCCAGATAGTTGCTTTTCCCCAATTTCTGAACAACAGACTGGGGTTCGGCACTTTCGTCCATAAAGTGCTTCGAATGGTGCAGCATTGATACTTGTGTGATAACTGTTATTATAAGAAAATTCTATTAAAGGTAAGTGATCGTCCCAATTACCTCCGAAATCAATTACACAAGCTCTAAGCATGTCCTCCATTGTCTGAATTGTCCTTTCGCTTTGTCCGTCCGTTTGAGGATGATAAACTGTGCTTAGATTCAACTTGGTTCCCATTGCTTTTTGAAAACTTGCCAAAAAATGAGAGGTAAAACGGCTATCCCTATCAGAAGCAATTGATAAAGGAATTCCATGTAATGAAACTATTTTATTTACATATAACTTAGCTAATTGTTCCATACTGAAAGTTTCCTTCATTGGTAGGAAATGAGCTGACTTAGTTAGCATATCTACAATCACCCAGATTGTATCATTACCTTTTCTTGTTTTGGGTAATTTGGTAACAAAGTCCATTGTTATCAATTCTCATTTCCACACTGGCATTTCTAACTGTTGCAGTAAACCCGAGGTTTTCTGATGTTCAGCTTTGACTTGCGAACAGGTTAAACACTTAGAAACGTAAGCTACTATATCCTTTTTCATTCCTATCTACCAAAAATTCTTTCTTAAATCCTGATACATTTTATCATTTCCTGGATGCATTATATACTTAGATTTATGGGCTTCTTCTAATATACGGTGACGTAGGTTTTCTAATTTAGGTATCCACATTCTCTTTTTATGGAATCTCCAAATTCCATCTGTTCCTTGTTCTAATCCCTTGATCATTCCTTTTAACTTTTCAGTATCTTACTTGATTACTGATTCTTGTACTTCTCTAATTTGATCATTTAAATCTACTTGTAGATTTAATTTAAGAGAACGTACCCTTTTTGGCTTTTCATGATACTTTCGGCTTAAAGCATCAGCCACTAGATTTGCCTTTCCTGCTTGGTACTGGATATTACAATCATAATCACTAAGAATCTCCATCCATCGTCTTTGTCTCATATTTAATTCTTTTTGTCTGAAGACAAACCTTAAATTCTTATGATCAGTAAAAATGGTAAACTTACTACCATAAAGGTAATGTCTCCAAATTTTCAGGGCAAAAATTATAGCTCCTAATTCCAAATCATGGGTTGAATAATTTTCTTCATGATTCTTAAGTTGTCTAGATGCGTAAGCTATAACCTTTTGACGTTGCATCAACACACATCCATATCCTAACTTAGAAGCGTCACAATAGACTACAAAGTCTTCAGTTACTTCTGGTAACGCTAGCATGGGTGCATGGGTTAGTCTTTGCTTAAGGATTCTAAAGGTTTCTTCCGGTTTTGGTCCCCATTCAAACTTAATGGATTTACATGTTAACTTTGTTAAGGGAATGGCTATTCTAGAAAAGTCTCGAATAAATCTTCTATAATAACCGGCCAATCCTAAGAAACTTCTAACCTCGGTTGGTGATTCAGGGGTTTTCCATTTCGTAATCGCCTCGATCTTTGTGGGATCCACATGAATTCCTTCATGATCTACTAAATATCCAAGAAACTGTACCTGCTCTAACCAAAACTCGCACTTTGAAAACTTAGCATAAAGTTTTTCCTTCCTTAATAGACTTAGAAGTGCGTGTAAATGCCTTGTATGTTCCTCTTTACTTTTAGAGTAGATAAGAATATCATCTATAAAGACAATTATAAATTTATCCAAATATAACTTACATATTCGGTTCATCATGTCCATAAATGCAGCTGGGGCATTGGTTAAACCAAATGGCATGACAGTAAATTCATAATGGCCATACCTTGTTCTAAATGTGGTCTTAGGAATGTCCTCTTCCTGTACCTTTAATTGATGATATCATGATCTTAAATCGATTTTAGACAAAAATCGAGCTCCTTGCAGTTTGATCAAACAGATCATCGATTCTCGGTAATGGGTACCGATTCTTAATCGTGACTTTATTCAATTCACGGTAGTCAATGCACATACGCATTGATCCGTCCTTCTTTTTGACGAACAGTATTGGTGCTCCCCATGGCGATGAGCTTGGCTGTATGAATCCTTTCTCCAACAATTCGTCTAACTGTTTCTTTAGTTCTTACATTTCTGCGGGTGCCAAACGGTAAGGTGCTTTGGCAATTGGTGCTGTCCCTGGTAGCAGATGGATTCTGAATTCAACTTCTCTGTCCGGCGGTAGTCCTGGTAACTCTTCTGAGAATACATCTGAAAACTGAGATACTACTGGAATGTCTTTTTGTTCTTTTCCTTTAGTGTTAGTGATTATAGAAATCAAATACACTAATGATCATTTTCTTATATAGCTTGCTGTTTTCATCACAGAAATGAATTTTGTGGATCTAGATGGCTTATCTCCTTTAATTGTGATCTTTTCACCTTTTGGTGAATTTACTTGAATTGACTTTTGATCACATAAAATACTGGCTTTATTGGCTATTAACCAATCCATTCCTAATACTATATCAAATCCTGCCAGATTCATTGGGTAAAGGTTTGCAATAAATTTTTGGTTTAAAATTTCTATTCTTGCTCGCTGCAAGATTTCAGAAATCCTAACGGTTTCTCCATTAGCTGTCTCTACCAGACATTCTTGTGAGAGTTTAGTTAATGATTGATTTAGAAGTTTGCAAAACGAAGTATTAATAAAACTTTGGTTTGCACCAGAGTCAAATAATACTTTAGCAAAAACATCATTAACTAAAAACATACCGGCTATCACGTCTGGAATCATTTTAGCTTCATCTACCGTCAGAACAAATGCTCTAGCATTTTTAGTGTTCTTGTTGTTTGTAGCTGGAGCTAATTTCGGGCAGTTTGGCTTGATATGGCCTTTTTCTCCACAATTGAAGCACAGTCCATTAGTAGGTTTCCTCCTGCATTCTTCTTCCTTGTGCCCTGGCACCTTGCAGAAATTGTAGTAAGTGGAGCATTTTCCTGAATGCTTTTTCTTACAAGCTTTTCAGTAAGGTGCAGAGGTAGAACCTACATTCCTACCCCGGTTGAAATTACCGTAGCGAAATTCCTGAGTAAGCCTTTGAGCTAGGTTCCTTTTCTAGTCTTCTTCTCGTGTTCGAACTAATTCATCTGTCAAGGTGTTTGCTAGTTCTACAGCTTCTTCTATGGTTTGGGGCCTAGCTGCCTTGACTACATGCCTAATCTCCCCGATTAATCCCCAGATGTAACAGGAGATTAATACTGGTTCAGGTAATGCAAGGGTTGGTACTATTCTAGCATATTCAAAGAATGTGGTAGTACAACCCTTACTATCTACCCCGGTCATCCTAAGATTTAGAAACTTATTCGCTATCTGTTCCTTTTCATTGGGAGGGCAGAATTTTCTTTCTACCATATTCTTGAATTCCTCCCATTCCATGTTGTAAACCCTATTACTTCCTTTAGACTGAAGGATAGTGTTCCCCCATTCTAAGGCTGAGTTTTTAAACAGATTTGAGCCAAACATGATCTTGTCTTCTACAGCACACTTGCTAATTTTTAAAACAGCCTCAGTCTTTTCTATCCAGCGTAGAGCTGCAATAGGTCCTTCATTGCTTGAGAATTCTATTGGTTTGCAGGACCAGATTTTTTTATAAGAGCAACCATAAGGCATGGTTCTTCTTCTTTTGGGAATGGGCGCTTGAAGTTGAAGTAAAGGTCCATTGTTTATGCTGTGTTCAGGTTCAGTTGGTCGCTTACTGCTATGTTTACTTTTATTATCAGCTTCCTTAACAGTTTGGATAATAAATGGCATCGCATCTATTATTCCTTATGCCACTATGTGTTGGATGGCACTATTATCCACTTGGTTTCCATTGTTATTTTTGTTTGGATTCTCATTAATTGGGTTATTGTCATTCTGAATATTATCATTCTGGTTTTCATTGTTCAGGTTTTCCTGGTTCACTTCGTTGTCCATCTGAAATTTGAACATTTACCACGCATTAATATTACAAAATAATATTTAATATAGTCAACCATATGACACTCATTTTGGTCAAAAGCGTCGATCATTGCGACTTTACTCTATTTTATATAATATGCATCTAGTACAAGCCAATACTGGAAATTAAGATTACAATACAACTGAAATAAAATTACACTAATAGTAGTAGGCATCCATAGTTTTTTTCATACACATACACACATATTTTATTATTATATTATATTATTATTATTACTTCTACCATCTCCACCATCATTTTCAAGGATATGGATTCATCCAGAAATCCATATTGCGCTCGTCGTACTTCCAGACAAGTCGCTCTCCCACCTGTCTCATCGTTTCACTACTCTCTAAAATTTCCACACCAAATGTTCTAAGTTCTTGAACGTTTTCGGCACTCATTGGGGGTGCAGGTTCTAGGACTGGGTTCGGAGTCTGGGGTGCGGGTTCCTGGTATGGGGGTGTGGGTGCCTGAAATGGGTAAGGATTCTTTAAGATCTCCCTAATGTACTGGTCATTATCGTAATAGGGATCTAGAGGGTCCAAACCTGGGTATGCTCCTAGATTTAGCATAGGCACGTCTTATGGCATGTGGTAACGTTGCACATAATCCCTATTGTCGTCCCACCATGGGTCGTAATTTGGGTCTAAGGGATTAGGTGCTGGTACCCTAGGTATCTCCTCCGGGTTAAAATCATGCATTTCTACTTGATTTTCAGGGTTTTCTATCTCCATGGGTTGGTCGGGAAATGGTGGTTATGGTTGGGGTGCTAGCATTTGCTCTAGGTTAGGGTCAGCTGCAGTGGTTGCTAAGATATGGAAGTTAGCTAAGCTCCTATTAATCATGTCCTGGGCATGGGCATCGGTTTCTCTTTTGGCTGCTGCTAGGGCCCTCTGTTCTTGTAACTTTTCATACGCTTTCTACGCTCATGTGCTCCCCTACTGAACCATCCTCTCTTTTTCTTAAGGAATGGCTCTTCAGACTGAGCCTTAAACACGAATATTCCTTCTTCAGTATCAGTAGAGTACCCCGAGAGGGCAGGCTGAGAAGAGGCAACTTCGCTTCTAGGCGAACCAGACAATTGACGGTACGCGTCAGATGGTCCTTGGTCGCTCATACTATAAACTAACAAATACTCAAATAACACATAACAATAAAATGCAATTATGCACGTAGTTCCGTAATTTATTTCCTAACACTTTGAATTTTGGTGTCAGCAGAACACTTCTGTGGCTGAATCAGTGGCTTAGCTCTGATACCAACTTCTGTCGCAACCCCCGTCCCCAAACAGTCCCGGGAACGGGCGGCCGCGGACAGTTCTGGTGGTATCGGGTGTTTGTCTATTTTGGCAACGGAAATTACAACAGGACCGTAGTTATGAAATATTTTATCAGAGTAAAATACCACGCTTTTAATATATTAAATACATGGGAAAATCCTAAGTTTTAAGTACACACATTTTTATAGGGATCCACCCTATTTTATTCAATAAAAACATTTATTTATTTTTAGGTAACTTTATTGCCACTTTTCCAAGCCTTCAGTGCTGTCCAGCTGGCTTCTATTTGGCTTTCACATTTTGTTACCTGAAACGCGTTTAAAAATATTTTGTCAGTGGAAAATACTGGTGAGTGAATCCCAGTTTAATCAAGTTTTAATAAAAACCATTGTACAGTATTGAGGGCGGTCTCACAATTACATTTGTTTCCAAGTCATATCAATTACCACCCACGGTACTGTCAACCCGACTTGTGAAAATGTTACTCCTCGCAAGGCAGTAACAAATTTTGTATACAAAACCCCAACATACCGACGATAATTGTATCCTTACAAATACTCAATAACTGTTTAATATATAATTAATCGTGTGAGGTTTTGTAAAAACAGTTTGCAAAAAGGAGATTACTCACATTGTAGTCTTAGATTATCCTTTAGGGTTTCCTGGTGACAATCTATAAATTACACAAATGCACACGTGTTAGTATAATAACACATTTTAACATTAGTAATACCCTCCCCGAGACGACATTCCAACGACTACGTCGGTCAGAACCACCGCAGCCGTTACGGAACCCTAGATCAATCGGGTAGAGTATCTAATACGTATCCAGGGGTTATGATACTTACAACGGAGCAGAACTTCGTTATTTAGGGGGATATTATACCCGAGTATAGCTTCTACTATGTGGAAATTCGTAAGAAAGAAAAGAAATGAGCGATCGGAACTGAAGGCCGAAGGCCTCCGTATATAGGGCCTGATTTCAGGTCTTACGCGGCCCGCGTAAGATGTAGCAAAGGGCTACGCGGCCCGCGTAGTAGGGGGTCTAGGTCGTAGGTGATCCGGGTCATGGTATAGGTTCAACACGTTGATGACACGTGTCGGCTCAGCCGCTCAGGGTTTCGCCGTGTTGATGATCTGCCACGCCCCGCGTAGACCCTTATGTGGTCTTACGCGGCCCGTGAGCGATATAAAAATTTTGTTTTTATTTTATTTTTAATGCTATATCATATCTTGGGCTCGGTTTTCACATACGGGGTGTATTTTAAGACATATTGGGATATTATAAATAATTTTACGGTGTCGGAAAAATTCCAGGAGGGTTGTTATACGCACACTCTCTTTTGGGCTATTTACTTGTTGGGCCGCACACTTTAACAGGACTGATTTTTTCTGCACCGCACACTACTAGATAGGTCGCACACCAACTTATTAGACTACAAGACCTACTGGGCCACACACTAATATTGGGCCTTCCATGTTACTGTTCATTTGGTCGTGGGCTTATAATTCGTGTATAATACATGAAGATTATGTGTTACTTGTTACGTGTATAAGTATGTGTTATACTTGCATACAAACCTGACTATTATCGGTAACCATAATAGGACGTGGTTGACCGATTATTAAAACAAGTAAATTATCTGCCGAGTAAAGCAAAGGTGAGTTCACACACTTTACTAAAGCATGCATTCCTGGTGGTTGGGAACGAAACGAATAACATTATCTCCTTAAGTGGGATACGGGTAACATCTTCCCCTTGTGTGGGATACGGGTAACATCTTCCCCTTGTGTGGGATACGAGTAACATTATCTCCTTGTGTAGGATATGGACTACATTATCTCTATTAGTTACTATTTATATTTCATGAACTAGCCTACTAAACGGAACTCTATCACAAGTACCTAAATTACTATACCGATTGAATCCTTTTACACACATACTTTCTTTGTTTGCCAACTTTAGTCCTTCTAAAATAATTCTTTACACGTTTAAAGTCCATGACACGTGTCGTTATTATATTGGACATGATTTTGCGAGGT
This sequence comes from Helianthus tuberosus, assembly GCA_030545235.1. Taxonomy (NCBI): domain Eukaryota; kingdom Viridiplantae; phylum Streptophyta; class Magnoliopsida; order Asterales; family Asteraceae; genus Helianthus; species Helianthus tuberosus. Next base: position 204,078,871 of record CM060369.1, read on the forward strand.
GTTACAATTGATTTAATAAGTTTTGTAAGAATTAAATTATTCTACTTTTAAACTTAGGTTATCCGATTATTTGGGTTATTGTACATAAATCTCCAAAGCTATAAAAATAATTATTTTTATTATTTAATCACTTACGAAATATGATTAATTAATAGATATTAATCTTAATACAAACATTTATTTAAAGATGATAATTTCGACAGTTCTTTTCCTTTAAAGGATGGGGGATTTTTAAATGGTATTTAAAATGTTTCAGTTACGTATTTGTTTTCGTTTATGTATTGCTTTCCCATGCCGGTTTATGAAATTTTCATAAGTACTTGGTTTGAGATCCAAGTTATTTGAATTATTCTATTTCTTAAACGTAAGTTTTCGGAGTTAGAAAATTAGTTATTTTTGTCTAACAATGATCCGCTAAATAATTGATAAATTATTTTATTGATTAAATTCAGATGTTTATCATAAGAAAATAGTTTTGCCAAGTATCTTGTTTTGACAACAATAGTATTATTTAATGTTGTTCAAAATAATAGATAATTATTAGTGTTTAATTTCTTCAAACGTTTCATTTGATAGGTTGGATAATCTTCTTATATGAATACAAGATTAGTTAAACGATGTTTTAAGATAAGTTCGTTTATACAAGATAAATTGTTCTAGTCATCATGGCCAACAATGTATCAGTCTCAATATCAGTTTTGTGTTGGGTTCGGTATCGGTGATGTATATCACTTACTTTTGTTTTCGTATCAGTTTCCATTACAGTTTTGGATCGGTTCGTGTATCAGTCTTTGCATCAGTCATGTGCCTGCATTTTTTTCAGTAATCTTGTCAATGATCGTTTCAGTTCAGTCTCAGTTATGTTATGTTGTGTTTTGCTTCCGATGATATGACCTTACTTGTACTGTTGATTTCTCCATTACTGAGCAATTTTTTGCTCAGCCGTATTTTTTCTTTTTGTGTTTTTCCAATTTGTTTTACAGGTAACATGGGATGATATGGGATTTCAGTGAGGAGCGTTAGGAAGTTGCTGGTCAAGATTCTTTATTTCAGTAATGTAATAAATGTAATTAGGATATTTTATTTAATGTTATGGATTGGTTTTTAGTTTTGATATCTGTAAGAGTGACACGTCAGCCCTAGCGGGGTTGGGGTGTTACAGTATGGGTCCATTGTTTACGCTGTGTTCAGGTTCAGTGGGTCGATTACTGCCATGATCACTTTTATTTTCCGCTTCCTTAACCGTTTTAATAATATATGGCATTTTCGTTTATAATTCCTTGTGCCAGTATGTTTTGGATGTCACTGTTATCCATTTGGTTTCCATTGTTATCGTTGTTCAGGTTATCGTTATTCTGGTTTTCCTGGTTCACTTCGTTGTCCATCTGAATTTTAAACATTTACCACATATTAATACCACAAGATAACATTTAATACAATCAATCACATAACACGCATATTGATCAAAATCGTCGAACATTGCGAGTTACTCTATTTGATACTATGCATCCATATATATTACAATACAACTGAAATTGAAATTACAGTACTAGTAGGCATTTGTAGTTAATTTCTAGATATTTTTTTTTTCAAACATACACACATATTATATGTTATTATTTTATTATTATTATTATTATTAATAATAATATTATTATTATTATTATTATTATTACTACAATCACCATTACTGATATGGGTTCATCCAGAACTCCATATTACGCTCGTCATATTTCCAGATGAATCGTTCTCCGACATGCCTCATGAATTAGTAAGCCTTTTATAAACATTGAATATAGGAGGGACTAAAATAGGCAAAAGTGAAAGTGAATTTAATAAAAGAAAAATCTACACCAAAAACACACACAAGAGTGTGTTCCTGGTCGACTCCTACACAGAGCAAAGGAGGGTTCTTCTCTTGAACCCTAAATCACAAAAATTCAGCAAATTAAAAGAGAAATTGAGCCAGGAAATTGGGGCTTTTAATAAAAACGTGATCACCAAGCTTAGGGAATCACAAGGTATGTTGAAATTTGATGTTTGGTGACATTTTGAATTTGTGATAAACATGCATAAACGAAATTTTTGTATGAATGTTGAATGTTATAGTGATATTGATGTGAGTATAAGTCTAGGAACAAACCATAGATGCAAACTTGTAGAATTGTGCCATAAACTAGTGATTAGCCAATTAATCAAGTATGAGCTAAGTGGGTTTTGACTAAATAGTAAAGATGATGATATGCATGTGCTTAGAATCATCATATTTGATAGTTGGAGCAAAATACTTGAACAATTTATGAGTTAGAGTGAATGCTCATATATGACTTGAAATGGGTTTTTGTATATTATGATGAAATTAGTGATTTTGTTCATGTAAATAGGCCTTTGGAATCATGATGTCTACTAATTAATATGTAGAACTAGATTATATTAGAAGTTCGGATGAATGTCTAATGCTATGATGAAACGGGTTTTTACATGTAGATGGAAACTTTTAGTTCTTGCTTAACAAGTGAATAGTTAACTTTCATAATCGAGAGCTAAGTTAAATTGTTTTTAATAATAGCATGAACTTAGACTTGAAAAGTAGTTAAAACGGTGGCGTAAGAATAATGCCTATCGGATACTTGACAAAGTGCTTAAATGAATTGTCGAGTTTCATAATATAATCACTTATGCTAATAGGCAGTTTGACCTTTAAAAGTCAAACTGACCAAAATGAAATCAAATGGTAAATTTTGATGTAAATTCCGTAAGATGGAATAGTCATAATTAATGATGACTAATCTAACCGTCTTACGAATTATGATGATAGTTTGACGCTTGACAAGCTAGGTGGAGGCTTGAAAAGGAAGCGGGTCGAACGAATCAAGTGTGAAGGAAAAGCGTGTTTCGGATGCAAGGTAAGTAAAGCTTACACCTTCTAGAATAGAATACATACTTGTATAATGGATAGCATTGTGAATAATAAAATGGACACGGTTTTCGCGGGCATTTTGTCAATAAAATAGTTATTGATAGCAAACAGGCCCGTTATTTGCAAAACTGTTTCGGGGTCTTAAACACTTAGTTTTGACTCCATATGTGGTCAGAAGTTGTATAACAACAAAAATGATGATTGGTAATTTTTATAAATTTTTCGGAAGTTGTTTAACGTGGTTTTCGTGGATGTTTTGTCAACAAAATAGTTGTAGACAACAAGCAGGTCCGTATTTGCAGAAATTGTTTCGAGGCCTTAAACACTTAGTTTTGACTCAATATTTGGTCAAAAGTGGTATAACAATATAAAAGATGATTGGTAATTTTTATAAACTTTTCGGAAGTTGTTTAACATGGTTTTCGCGGACGTTTTGTCAACAAAATAGTTGTTGACAGCCAGCAGGTCCGTACTTGCAGAAATTGTTTCGGGGTTTTAAACACTTAGTTTTGACTCAATACTTGGTCATAAGTTGTATAATAATATAAATGATGATTGGTAATATTATGTATTGTTAAGTGTTACAAATACAGGCAACCGGAAAGTATGAGCATGTTTTTCCAAAGTTGGCGAAAGGTAATGCAATGTATTAAAAACGAGTCAATGTTGACCCATGCCAGGTACGCACAAGGAATGATACTCTCGTGAAGGGTACATGTACCAACCATAATATGGATTATGGTTGGAGGAAATAAGAGTTTTTTTTAGAGTTAATAAAATTATAGTTTGACATAAATACCCATAACGGGTCAAATAATCCGGTTTAAGAACCGGAAATTTGAATTCGAAGGAAACAAGAATTTTGAATAATGGATGAATGACTTGGATGGAAATATGTTTATAACTTGTTGTGAAACTGTTAAAACTAACTTTTATGTTGGTTTTGATTTTAGGAATGTCTTATGGAACTCCAGATGAGGATCAAGCAAGAAAGGAGAACCGAACACATGTCTCGAAGCTTCCGCAACGATCTTATTTTATTCTAGTTTAAAAAGTGGATATTGTAAACACTTGAAATTATATTTTGGAATGTTTTAAATTATGTAAGAAGTTTAACTTGGAAAAGTTTTTGTAAGCTTGCATTTTCGTATAAAATGTGTGTTTAATATTATAATATTGATTAATAGAGACGGGTCTTACGTTCATTAATAATTTATTTTCATAAATTATGCGAAAACTGTTAAAAAAATATGGGTGTTACATTAGCATATATGTGTAAATATATAAGTGTATGTTTGGTATTCAACACTATAATTCCTACGAAAACTATGCAAACCTGGTATGCGCCAAGCAGGAGTGGATTCTCCTCGCGTTGATTCGAAACTACAACACGCTAAGGGCAAGGAACCAGTCATTCCTAACTCTAGTCCACACATTTCCCGATTTTATTTCTAGGCTAGAACAAACCGACGCGATGAACGTTTAGGAGCCCGCTGCGGATCCTAGAAAAAAGTCACGAGAGTGAAACAACGGAGGAGTGCCAATCCGAAACCATGTGTTATTGGAGGAACAAGTTGTTATGGCACAACAACACGACGACTTGGTTCCACATATGAAGCAGCTAAAGGCATTGGTGCTCGGAATGCGGAGCAGTTTACAATACATCCACGCGCAAAACCAAGAGTAAGAAGCAGGACGTGCAGCAACTAATAAGGATTAGAAGGATCGACGACGTCATTCACATCCTTTTAATTCATGCACTTCCTTTCTCCAACTTAAGTGGCGAGGCTCATTTCCTTATCCAACTAATGATCTGGATTCTTGACAACTGTCTGGAAGTGTCCTAGTCAGTCCACACTACTCTATTCCTTGTTGGCATGCCTCGAATACAAAAAGTGTACGCGGTGTATACTTCTCATGGCAGTACTAACAATCGTATCGCATTCCCATCGATCACGAAGCTATTTCTCTTAATTCCCTGTTACATGGATAATTCTTAATCGGACCTAAACTTATACCTCTGCATATGTAAGACCCATCTCGATATAACACGATAATAATAATAAATACGCTTTTTAAGTGAAAATGTGACCTTTCAAAAAATTTGACAAGGTAACGTTCATACATAATTTAAGTATTCAAAATATAGTAATAATTGTCCACATAGATTGTTTTTAACAAAAACAAAATGAGATCTTTGCGGAATCCTTAAAAGACATGTGTTCGGTTCACTTCGTTGCTTGACCACCATCGAGAGCTTGCTACTACCACTAAATCCAAAACCAACATAAAAGTTAGTTTTGGTAGCTTAAAAATAAGTTTAAACAAGTAATAAACATCAAGCAATACAAAAAAATAATTTCCGCCAGCTTTTGTGTCTCTCACGGGTCCCGAGAGACTAAGCCAACATTGTCGCGGGCCGTGACTCGCGTCGCGTGTCACGACAGATTAACCACCTCCTTTCGCGTGCCGCGGGGGAGAACGTTTTTCAGCAGGTTCACATCTGGAACCTGGATTTCTGCCAGAAATAGGTTTTAATCAAAAATCAAACTTCAAAGTATCATAACTTTTGATCTACATGTCCGTTTTACACGATTTTTTCCTATGTGATCGTAATTTAATTCTCTATCATATGGAGTTAGAACCTGATGTCTGAACTTATAAAATATTAGATTTCAAGCCTTCGGCTTGAAATTAATTTAAAAGGAATTTTGACCAGTTCAAGTTAAAAACTACCAACTTGTTTCTAAAAAATCAAAATACATACACCAATGTATTTAACTCAAAATCTCTAACTCGGGTTTGAAGATTTATATAGTTTTTTTATATTACGCGTCTAGTACATAAGCTGTAACACCTCGAAAATTCACGTCCTGTAATGTAACGACACGTGTCATAAAGTTTGAACTTGTGAAAGAATGTTATAGAAGGATTAAAGTTAACAATCATGGAAGGTATGTGAATATACGAGTTCTAAATGTCAACAGTGAATAAATATATTGTACATTAACCCTACATGATGCTCATACCTTCAAACGAATAAATCATGGATCATACGAAGCTAAATATGAAAGAAAGTGAGAGATTACAAACTACAGGGGTTAAATGTGTCAACATGTTTAAGTTATACCTCTGAGTGACCTTTTGACAAACCCGAAACTTTGTAACGGTAAATTATGCTCACTAGAATGCACGATATAAATTTCATAAAGTTTCGTTATCGTATGAGAAAGTTATGATCAAATTCGTATACAAGGGGTTAAAGCGTCAACGTTTAAGTTTATGACTTTTCGGGCAACAATAAAGTTAACCGAGGACTAAACAAAGTGGGTAAATGTCTTAAAGCCCTTATATGTCAATTTAGAGGGCTCATTGTGCAAAACAAGTCGTGAAAGCGACTTTTAGGAGGACCGGGGACTGAAATGCAATTAATGGAAACTTGTTTGGCAGGTCACCATATGCTCGCGTAGCGCGAGCACTAGACCACTATGCCGTAGCGCTACGCGACGGCCTTGTCTGGTCAGAAATATTGCACAGGTGGCTGTTCATCCTTGTAACCGACTTACCTTGCCTTTGTTGGATACCATTGGCTTCCTATACTGGTTTTTAGACACTAGAGGGCACTTGTAAGCATCCATGATCATTAGTAGACTTGTTTGTCAACAATCTATAGGATTAAAGGCACTATATAAGACCCACATGTTGGCAAACATTGATCATTCATTCCCATTGCAACTTTGGATCATTTCTGGAGCTTCTTGGAGCTTGAGAGCAGACCCAAGTCCTTCCTAATCGTGCATAGGACTCTTGTAAGTTTGCTTCACCTTTCTTAGTTAAGTTTTTGCTTAGTTTAAGCTTAAAAGTCAAACCGTCGTAATTAACGGTTGACTTAACGATTAATCATTGATGGTTCGGTGATTAGTCAAATTGAAAGTAGTTATAAGTTGGTAATTATGTGGGTAATAAACCCTTAAAAGGGTTCCCCTGATTCCCACTCTAACTAGGTCAAATGTCGGGTCAAACTTGTTATTAAAAAGTCAACAGAATGCTTATTTTCTAATCTATACATGATTAGCAATGTAGAACACATACGAACTGTTTGATCATTAATATAACTTGGTAATTAGTGTAAGAACATGTCTAAACATGTTCAACCCGACAATTTTATGTTTAGACCCGGTTCGGAACCGAAAGTCGCAAAGCTTTGACTTTTGCTTTGACTTCAGTTCTGACCCGTTTTGGTATGTTTTAGAAATGTCTTAGAGCTTTAATTGGACTAGGTTACATGCTAGTATAACCCTCTGTGATTATACACCTTCGTTCATTAGTTATCCAATTAATATGCATGTTTCCGTTAATTGCTCATATGTTGACCATTATGTCCTTTTCACCTTAAAACGTGATTTTTGAAAATGTAAAAGAGTAGAAACCTTAGCTACTGAATTATAAACTTGCACCCAAAATTTGACATCAGTTTGAGGTGTAAATTGAGAGTTATGCTCATTAGCGTAATTAGAAAGCTTCTTTAGCGATTAAAAGGCGTAATTAGCGTATAGCCTATTTAGGCCTACTTTTTGATATCAAAATTATTACCCACTGATGTAATATATTATTTTGTGATTTTTGAAGATTTTTAATTAATTTTAGGCTGAGCATAACTAATAGTCATAGGCTTAATCCGGTAATTGTCGGTTTTGCCCGTACGGGCTATAAAATGAGTTTTACATATCTAATCGACTCCAAACCTTTTGATACTGATTAGATATGATAAATAAATTATTTTAAGCCTTCTGGAATAATAAAAATATCAGCTTTGTATGTAGAACCCGGAAACGGCTCCTAATCGCCTTATTAAGCGTTTTTAACGCATAGTATGTACTAAAACTATTTTAAACATACAAGGGTTGATACCTACTGATATTTTAGGTAAATTATGATATTTTAACAGTAACCAAAAGTTTTTTAACTCAGACTCCAGTTTTGAACTTTTCGGTTTATGTGAAATTACCAAAATGCCCCTACGGTGCATAGTCTGGTTATAATTGATAAATTTCACATATATACTTTACCCTACTGTTATAACTTATCAAAATAAGTATTTTTGCTGATTATATCAGACTTGTAACTCAGGTAAATACTTAAACTCTTTTATAACCTTTTAAATGACCAAACTACCCCTACGGGGCCTAGTTTGTGTTTAAATTCGTTTCGTGCATAATAAAAGACATCTTACTGATGTCACAACATATTTGAGGCATAATTAACTTAGGAAACCTGTATATGGCTCTCATGAATACCCGTTACGCTTATTACGCGTTCGGTTCGGTTTATACAACTAGTTTACATAAATTAGCCGAAACGGGTCAAACCTTATCGGTTTTATCTCAAAATCCAGAATGTGTATGAAATACCCATATTAAGCAAGTCTCCGAACTTGTCGGGTCTAAATCACATTCTATTCCGGTCTTCGCTAAATCGTGCGTACGAACCGTATCTTTGAAACTAACCGGTCTACGCTTAAGCTTAACTAAAGACCCGTTAGGATTCTAATAGGTTATTAAAAACCTTCGTTCCAGATTAGGAGCCCAGTAAAAGCTATCTGTACTTGCTGAATTGATATACGGCTGGGATTGAATTTATATTTAGCTCAGGTAAATACTTTTAACTTATTTTCCCTATACGGGCTTGGGTATAAAATACCGCTTGGTCGGGCATCAAATCTTCCATCGTTAGGTGGTTAATTGAATAATTTGATCGGCCCGTTTAAATTGTTTTGTTTACTTAAAGCCTTTGGGGGGTTAATGACCATGTCCCGGATATCCTTGGCATCATTTTACGAAATAGCCACGACTTAAGCGCGGGGTGTAGGCGTACACACGTCAGTGCACAAAAGAATAATGTGGTGTGTCTATTGATCTTTAACCCGGACACGATCCGGGCTACTGAACGCATAAGGAACATGTAATTCTTTTACGAGATTATATATTTAAATAATTGTCCCAAGTATAAAAGATTAATTTTGCCTCTGTGCATTTTAATAAAATCATAAAAGATTAATTTTGCCTCTGTGCATTTTAATCAAATCATAAAAGATTAATTTTGCCTCTGTGCATTTTAATCAAAGTGTCAACATATTTTCGTGCCACGTGCACCTAAACCAATTTTCTTAAACTCTTTTCAAAATGAGTCAGTTAATTGTATTTACCAGTGTAAACTGACGTATTTTCCAAAAAGGCTAAATGCAGGTACTATACGTAATAGGCTGGCTACTCCAGGCATCAATAATCAAGTCTCGCAAGCTTTAGATGTTAAAGTCTGTTGAACGATATTATCTTTCTGTTAAAGATCCGCCTGTGGATCCATCTTACGTTCCGTCGTAATATTTGATATTACTTGAATCGGAATGTAATATATTTTATCTTTCATTTGCTTCCGCTGTGCATTTAAATATTGTGTTGTTTGACTATTATGTTGCCAACCACGTCACGATACTCCCCACCGGGCCCACCGGTGACACGTGGAATCAGGGGTGTGACAGGTTGGTATCAGAGCCAACATTGAGTGAATTAAACACTAGCTTTTTGTGTTTAATCTCAATGAAACATTAGCACATTCCTTGACCTCTGAGTCTAGACTTAACTTAGGAATATTCTCAATCCTAATCTGAAAATTTTGCTTCCAAATTTTTATTGGATACGTCGCCAAGCGAAGAAGCCGTAATAGGAGTTCTCCACACCCGGAGCCTTGAAATGCTGAGCTTCGTACCGCGGCTAGAATGAAATGAGCATCCAAGGAGTAAGCATTCGGAAATAAAATGGAGAAGAAACTCCTTTTGCTGAAGATCGTTTCCTTAATAGTCCTCATAAGGACATATTTATTTTTCAGTCCCTTCAAGGACAACATTATTCCTTTCAAGTCCCGTTCAGGGCAATTCTGTACCTCCTTTAAAATCATTGGAATGTTTTATCAAAAATTTCATTTTTATCAATATATATAAATATACTACATGAAATAAATAAATCAAAATCATTCCTTTTAATAATAATCTGCCTATTAATATTGAATAAGAATCTTAAGAGTGAAACCTAGCCTGAGTGTCATTGTAAGGACCTGGCCAAGATGGCAAGACCTGTTTAAAAGATTCGGATCCCCGTTAACATCTAAAAACATGTTAACGCTCCTGGCAGATGTGATTCGTTAAAATCACACACGTCATTCTTATATAAGGATTCTTTAAAAGATTCCTAACCTAACTTAATGATCTCTGAATCATGGGTTTAAATCATCAATTAAGATGATCATATTTTGACCATACGTTGGTAATATAGTGCCTACGGGCCTTGCTCATTTCTATATGAGCCAAAAGACAGTGGTAGCGATGACTCCCTGTCCGAAAAAGGTAATGAACTATGTTCAAACTTTAAAAGCCTTGATTCTCTGAAATCATGGCTTATAAATTTAACTTGTCTACGCGACTAGGCCATTTGTGCTATTATTAAAACCTTAATGCCTCGATTCTTTGAAATCATGGCTTATAAATTAAACTTGTCTACGCGACTAGGCCATTTGTGCTATTATTAACTTATAAATTAGGATTTATGATAAAAATCCTGAATAAAATAAATATCCTTCCTTCCCTGCCAGTATGCATTTTAAAAAGAATCTTAAAGGTGAAACCTAGCCTACGCGGCCAAGATGGTGAAACCTACTCAAGGGATTCAGATCCTTGTTAACACCTAAGAACGTGTTAGCACTCCTGACAAATGTGATTCGATAAAATCACAACAGTCATCCCTATATTGGAAATTTTTAAATTCCTAATTTGCCTTATGATCTAGAAATCAAGGCTTATATCATCTTATAAGATGATCATATTATAAACATCCATGAGTGATGAAGTGCCTACGGGCTAAATTTGTTGTCCGATAAGACAACGACAGTGGTGGTCTTTGACCCTGTCTAAAGATGTTGGAATACGTCCAAACATAATAGTCGGTAGGGTCAATACGATCTCGACTAATATCATCTGAAAAGATGATCATACCATAAATATCCCTTAGGAGGGAAATGCCTACGGGCTATAATTAACATCTTCCGAGACTAAAGACAGTGGTAGCCTACAACTCCCTGTCAAGAAAAGATGTTTTTTTTTTGCCTATGGGCTATAATAAATTGTCCATCTGAGACATTGACATTATGATCTTTATGATTCCTTGTCTAAGGTGGTGAGCTATGCTCAAGCCAAATAGTCAATATGATTAATGCAATCTTGACTTATATCATCTAAAATGATGAATCCATTATAAACATCCATTAGTGATGTTTCGCCTACGGGCCATATTATATTGTCCATTTTTGACACAAACATTATGATCTCTATGATCCCCTGTTTAAGGTAGTGAGCTGCGCTCAAGCCTAATAGTCTATATGATCATTGCGATCCTGACTAGTATCATCAGTATGATGATCATAAATTCATAATATTGACACCCCTAGTGATGAATTGCCTACGGGCTATACTTTACTCTATTGTCGATAAGATAAAATAGTGGTGATCTTTATGATCCCCTATTCAAAATGGTGGGATTATACCCAAACCTAATAGTCAATATGATCGATGTGATCATGACTAATATCATTAGATACGATAATTATATATAGACATCCATTAGTGATGTTAATTGGTTTACCTTTCTGTCATGTGAATCGCCTTTAAAGACGATGACAGTTGTAGTCTATGACTCCCTGTCCAAAGGTGAAGAACTATGTTCAAGCCTTAAAACTCCAGATCTAATAAGATTGCAGCCTATGAATTTATGTCCTTGTGACAAATCCACAAGTTATATTTCAAGTCACCCATGACAAGCCTCCGTGCTATAATTCATCGTTCGTGACAAGTTAACATACTAAATGTTAACATCCCTGGTGACAGGCCTTAGTGCCATATCCTATAACGTCCTAGAGACAAGGCCATTTGTGCCGTATCTAAATGTCATTACGACAAGGCCTTCGCGCCATATGATTACTTATGTCCTTCATGACTGGGCTTTATGTCATATCTTTCTACGTCCCTCGCGACAGGCTTCTATGCCATATATGTATATATATATAACCAAAGTCATGTAAGGCTAGCCTTTGAGCTATTTATAATCGTCCTTGTGACAAAGACAGTTGTGACATTATGGTCCCCTATCAAGCAGGTATTGGACTCGCTCCAAACCTCGAATGCAATTGATAGTCCTTTTGTGACCTAAGCTAAATGTAATAGATATACATTCAAATAGCATTCATTAAAAATGTTCGGGACATAATGGCCTATACGGTTCGTGGATGCCGTGGCTAATCTATGTCAGGTCATCAGGATGATGACTAATAATGGTTTAATTTGGTAATTAGTACCAAGTTTTGAGTATGGAAAACTCGAATGAGATAGGCAATAGTCGCGATGCTATTAATGCGACAAAAGCAAATAATGTCTCAAACGTAAACATCAATATTAATGGAGTTAATCTCCAAGTGGTGGTTAACGCAGCAGTTTGAAAGGCCATGGGAAAAGGTCATGAAACAATCCAAAGAGCCGAGTGCTTCTCGCTCTAAATTTCATTCAAAACCACGTTCAATTGCTCATGAGAAGAGCTTTGTTCACACTTCGAATATGAAGGATGAACCAAAGGAGGAGGATAACTCCCAGAAATCTAAGAAAAAGGGCAAGTACAGGCTTAATAAAAACAACGAAAGTTCAGTAAGAAGCCTGTATGTAAAAAATTGCTATAAAAGACACTAGGGACAGTGTCGAATAGAACCAGGACCAAAGCAGTGTGACATCTGCTAAGGAACGGGTCATCATTTTCCAGGAATGTAGGGACATAAAGAATGTAGTCTATCACGGCTGTGGTGAGTAAGGCCGCATCAGAACTAGATTCCATAAAGCTGCCAAAGAAGGTGCAGCTAAGCCTGGAAAGGCTAAAGGAAGAAATGCCTGAACTCACCTGATGAATACCAAGAGGCAGTTCACGATATCATCAAGTACATTCCTTATCATTTACCAATAATAATTTCTGCTAAGTGTCCTGATTTAATACAGGCAATAATAAATCTTCATAAACCATAAGCTTAGCAAACTTTTATATTATCCACAAGGTACAACTTACCAAGAAACCATAGTAACCGATTCTTCTAGTATCGGCAAGGAATCCTTCCGAAAAATCTAAGAGTACTCTTTCTTCGCATAGAGTACGACAACATATGTTATTTTAATTATTTTTCTCATTGTTTTTCTATCGCCTGCGAATGCCAAACTATGTTTGATAAAAGTGCCATATGAGGATTGCGTATCCTAGTGTGTCCCATAGATTACTTCCATGCCTGATCTGTATGGAGGTTTAATACATGGAACCCCTAAGATATCCCGATGGTCATATTGTACTAAAGTCGACTAGTAGTATTCAAAGAAGATATCCAGAATGGAATTGTCCAAGTAAATGTTCCCGATTAAGAAATTCGTGGACTTATAACATAAATGTGTCACTTAGTTGACACAAGCAATGATGGATGAACTGGAGCCTGAGATATGGAAAATCTCTGTAGCCTCCTTGTATCTTGATCACCTTCTCCAAAGATTTACCCTGTTTACCTCCTGAGGCTAGTAGAGTTAAGATTAACATCCCGCTTAGGGTTGGAGTGTTGTAAGAACTCCGTGTTGATCATAGAATAAGCGAAATCCTGATTAAGTAAACTTTAAGATAAGAGATTCATATAGCCTAACTCGATATTCCGAGAGTTTGATAAGGAAGACGGTTCATTTTGCTTATGCATTAATGACCGCAACCCTAATTGGGCAACGATTGAGGATCGCCATCAGCTGCCCAGGATCATCGATTTGTTCGACTAACTGTAAGGATTAGCTACTCCTTAAGATTAGTTTTGAGCAGTGGTTGGAATAACCATCTCACCTTAAGATGAGCTTTTCCATAATAGTTACTATATAAGTAAGTATCAAGGTGGCTCCCTTGGAGACCTTGTATAAATGAAATATCGAAACATCCGTTGGATGGACGAGACTTTGAGAAGCCCACTTATAAGAATCTGAAAGTTGCATTGGAAACAACGAATAAGATTCATACAAATCCCTAATCATCTGTAAGCTGCCAGTATTCGGCAGAAAATCAAGAATTTATGAAAGTAGCAAACCTCCTAAGATCTTGTTAAAGAATAAGGCTCAACAAAAGATATCACCTCGGAAGGGTGTGCTAAATTTGTTAAATTTTCAGGCTAGTTAAGCTCTGAATATATAGAACCATTCGAAGGAAATCGAATGTATCAAGATCAAGTAGCTTATAAGTCAAAACCAATGTAAGGAGCTTGGCGGAGCTCGCAATACATTGCACACCAGTGATTGAAAAATGTTTTTCGCCCAAGGACAAGGAAAGGCAATGATACGATATGGGTTATAGTTGATAGACTAACTAAGTCAGCACATTTCTTACCCATTAAGGAGACTTATAGCTCTGACATGTTAGCCCAATTGTACGTGGATAAGATTGTAGCTTTACACGGCATACCTGTGTCTATTATCTCTGACAGAGATACTAGATACACGTCCCATTTTTGGAAAAGCTTCCAACAATCTTTGGGCACATGTTTGAATTTTAGTACGGCTTACCATCCTCAAACGGACGGACAGAGTGAGCGTACCATCCAAACGTTGGAAGACATGCTACGTGCATGTGTGATCAATTTAGGTGGTAGTTGGGATAACTACCTGCCGTTAATCGAATTCTCCTACAACAATAGCTACCATACCAGCATCAAGGCTGCGCCTTTCAAGGCCTTATGTGGTAGAAAGTGTAGAACGCCTGTTTGTTGGGCGGAAGTTAGAGATGTCCAATTACCAGGACCAGAGATAGTCTTTGAAACGACGGACAAGATTGTCCAGATTCGTGACCGTCTCAAAGCTGCCCGAGATAGGCAGAAGAGTTACGCAGATCCAAAGCGTAAACCTATGAAATTTGAAGTTGGTGACAAAGTGTTGCTTAAAGTATCACCCTGGAAGGGAGTGATGCGATTTGGTAAGAAAGGTAAGTTAAGCCCGAGATACACAGGACCTTTCGAGGTCATCAAATGTGTCGGATCAGTTGCCTATAAGTTAAACTTACCTGAAGAGCTCAGTGGTATTCATAACGTATTCCACGTCTGCAATCTGAAGAAATGCCTAGCTGATGAATCGCTAGTCATACCACATACAGATGAGCATATAGATGAGAGCTTGAAATTTGTGGAAAAACCATTGTCGATTGAAGATCGACAGGTTAAGAAGCTTCGAAGGAAGCATGTGCCTATTGTAAAGGTCAAATGGGATGCCCGTAGAGGTCCCGAATACACGTGGGAGGTTGAATCCACAATGAAAGAAAAGTACCCTTATTTATTTAAGTAAATCTCGAGGTCGAGATTTCTTTTAAGGGGGTGAGGATGTAACACCTCGAAAATTCACGTCCTGTAATGTAACGACACATGTCATAAAGTTTGAACCTGTGAAAGAATGTTATAGAAGGATTAAAGTTGACAATCATGGAAGGTATGTGAATATACGACTTCTAAATGTCAACAGTGAATAAATATATTATACATTAACCCTACATGATGTTCATACCTTCAAACGAATAAATCATGGATCATACGAAGCTAAATATGAAAGAAAGTGAGAGATTACAAACTACAGGGGTTAAATGTGTCAACATGTTTAAGTTATACCTCTGAGTGACCTTTTGACAAACCCGAAGCTTTGTAACGGTGAATTATGCTCACTAGAATGCACGATATAAATTTCATAAAGTTTCGTTATCGTATGAGAAAGTTATGATCAAATTCGTATACAAGGGGTTAAAGCGTCAACGTTGAAGTTTATGACTTTTCGGGCAACAATAAAGTTAACCGAGGACTAAACAAAGTGGGTAAATGTCTTAAAGCCCTTATATGTCAATTTAGAGGGCTCATTGTGCAAAACAAGTCGTGAAAGCGACCTTTAGGATGACCGGGGACCGAAATGCAATTAATGGAAACTTGTTTGGCAGGTCACCATAGGCTCGCGTAGCGCGAGCACTAGACCACTATGCCGTAGCGCTACGTGACGGCCTTGTCTGGTCAGAAATATTGCACAGGTGGCTGTTCAGCCTTGTAACCGACTTACCTTACCTTTGTTGGATACCATGGGCTTCCTATACTGGTTTTTAGACACTAGAGGGCACTTGTAAGCATCCATGATCATTAGTAGACTTGTTTGTCAACAATCTATGGGATTAAAGGCACTATATAAGACCCACATGTTGGCAAACATTGATCATTCATTCCCATTGCAACTTTGGATCATTTCTGGAGCTTCTTGGAGCTTGAGAGCAGACCCAAGTCCTTCCTAATCGTGCATAGGACTCTTGTAAGTTTGCTTGACCTTTCTTAGTTAAGTTTTTGCTTAGTTTAAGCTTAAAAGTCAAACCTTCGTAATTAACGGTTGACTTAACGATTAATCATTGATGGTTCGGTGATTAGTCAAATTGAAAGTAGTTATAAGTTGGTAATTATGTGGGTAATAAACCCTTAAAAGGGTTCCCCCTGATTCCCACTCTAACTAGGTCAAGTGTCGGGTTAAACTTGTTATTAAAAAGTCAACAGAATGCTTATTTTCTAATTTATGCATGATTAGCAATGTAGAACACATACGACCTGTTTGATCATTAATATAACTTGGTAATTAGTGTAAGAACATGTCTAAACATGTTCAACCCGACAATTTTATGTTTAGACCCGGTTCGGAACCGAAAGTCGCAAAGCTTTGACTTTTGCTTTGACTTCAGTTCTGACCCGTTTTGGTATGTTTTAGAAATGCCTTAGAGCTTTAATTGGACTAGGTTACATGCTAGTATAACCCTCTGTGATTATACACCTTGGTTCATTAGTTATCCAATTAATATGCATGTTTCCGTTAATTGCTCATATGTTGACCATTATGCCCTTTTCACCTTAAAACGTGATTTTTGAAAATGTAAAAGAGTAGAAACCTTAGCTACTGAATTATAAACTTGCACCCAAAATTTGACATCAGTTTGAGGTGTAAATTGAGAGTTATGCTCATTAGCGTAATTAGAAAGCTTCTTTAGCGATTAAAAGGCGTAATTAGCGTATAGCCTATTTAAGCCTACTTTTTGATATCAAACTTATTACCCACTAATGTAATATATTATTTTGGGATATTTGAAGATTTTTAATTAATTTTAGGCTGAGCATAACTAATAGTCATAGGCTTAATCCGTAATTGTCGGTTTTGCCCTTACGGGCTATAAAATGAGTTTTACATATCTAATCGACTCCAAACCTTTTGCTACTGATTAGATATGATAAATAAATTATTTTAAGCCTTCTGGAATAATAAAAATATCAGCTTTGTATGTAGAACCCGGAAACGGCTCCTAATCGCCTTATTAAGCGTTTTTAACGCATAGTATGTACTAAAACTATTTTAAACATACAAGGGTTGATACCTACTGATATTTTAGGTAAATTAAGATATTTTAACAGTAACCAAAATTTGTTTAACTCAGACTCCAGTTTTGAGCTTTTCGGCTTATGTGAAATTACCAAAATGCCCCTACGGTGCATAGCCTGGTTATAATTGATCAATTTCACATATATACTTTACCCTACTGTTATAACTTATCAAAATAAGTATTTTTGCTGATTATATCAGACTTGTAACTCAGGTAAATACTTAAAACTCTTTTATAACCTTTTAAATGACCAAACTACCCCTACGGGGCCTAGTTTGTGTTTAAATTCGTTTCGGGCATAATAAAAGACATCTTACTGATGTCACAACATATTTGAGGCATAATTAACTTAGGAAACCTGTATATGGCTCTCATGAATACCCGTTACGCTTATTACGCGTTCGGTTTGGTTTATGTAACTAGTTTACATAAATTAGCCGAAACGGGTCAAACCTTATCGGTTTTATCTCAAAATCCAGAATGTGTATGAAATACCCATATTAAGCAAGTCTCCGAACTTTTCGGGTCTAAATCACATTCTATTCCGGTGTTCGCTAAATCGTGCGTACGAACCGTATCTTTGAAACTAACCGGTCTAGGATTAAGCTTAACTAAAGACCCGTTAGGATTCTAATAGGTTATTAAAAACCTTCGTTCCAGATTAGGAGCCCAGTAAAAGCTATCTGTACTTGCTGAATTGATATACAGCTGGGATTGAATTTATATTTAGCTCAGGTAAATACTTTTAACTTATTTTCCCTATACGGGCTTGGGTATAAAATACCGCTTGGTCGGGCATCAAATCTTCCATCGTTAGGTGGTTAATTGAATAATTTGATCGGCCCGTTTAAATTGTTTTGTTTACTTAAAGCCTTTGGGGGGTTAATGACCATGTCCCGGATATCCTTGGCATCATTTTACAAAATGGCCACGACTTAAGCGCAGGGTGTAGGCGTACACCCGTCAGTGCACAAAAGAATAATGTGGTGTGTCTATTGATCTTTAACCCGGACACGATTCGGGCTACTGAACGCATAAGGAACATGTAATTCTTTTACGAGATTATATATTTAAATAATTGTCCCAAGTATAAAAGATTAATTTTGCCTCTGTGCATTTTAATCAAATTATAAAAGATTAATTTTGCCTCTGTGCATTTTAATCAAATCATAAAAGATTAATTTTGCCTCTGTGCATTTTAATCAAAGTGTCAACATATTTTCGTGCCACGTGCACCTAAACCAATTTTCTTAAACTCTTTTCAAAATGAGTCAGTTAATTGTATTTACCAGTGTAAACTGACGTATTTTCCAAAAAGGCTAAATGCAGGTACTATACGTAATAGGCTGGCTACTCCAGGCATCAATAATCAAGTCTCGCAAGCTTTAGATGTTAAAGTCTGTTGAACGATATTATCTTTCTGTTAAAGATCCGCCTGTGGATCCATCTTACGTTCCGTCGTAATATTTGATATTACTTGAATCAGAATGTAATATATTTTATCTTTCATTTGCTTCCGCTGTGCATTTAAATATTGTGTTGTTTGACTATTATGTTGCCAACCACGTCACGATACTCCCCACCAGGCCCACCGGTGACACGTGGAATCAGGGGTGTGACATAAGCGATGCGCATAAATCCATTTTGACACGTTTAGGGGATTTTTGTGCATTTAAGCATCAACTCGCTCTTCTCATCTAAATAACTATTTATAATCCACCACAACTATTTTTGTGGTGAATTTAACATAATGAACCCATTACCACAAATTTTACCCTTCGGTTAGTCATTTTACGCAAATGACTCATTTTTAGGCATTCGACCCACAAATGTTTATGCCTATAACTTTCCTACGTATTTAAGGACTACATAATCATAATACAATTTCATAAACAACCTCTAAGGGTCGTTTGCCCGGTTTTCCCATCAAGGGCTTTTTGGTCAATTTTAGTCCCTCATTTTACGACGGACTTCCACTAATTATTTAACCAAATTGCACTTTTAACTATAAACTTATTTTATGCATACCTGGCTCGGGTCAACATATAGACCTGTTTTATACCATGCATTTATTAGCCGCTACTTTATAGCGACTCAATTATCCACTTCCGGTTCACTCCTGTGAACATATGACTTGACAACCTAACGTTAGTCGATATTTGTCAAATGGTGTTATTACCACCATTTGACCCGTTTGGCATATATGACCAAACATTTAAATTTATACAAGTCATTGTTTTTAATTACCAATTCACACATCCGACCCACTTCGGATTTTTACCACAAGATCCTTTTTCCATTAACCATAGTTTTGATCGTTTTATTCGTTCCGACTCATATTGTTTCGTATCGGAACCGATATTCGGATACAATCCATTGTATCATCCCGTCTTTCCATAGAAGATTGATATTACGGAAGCTAATATTTTTGTGCAATTCTATTTGTCGTTCTTCTCCTTGTCTAAGATTATTGTCTTAGCCAAGCGAGTCCGAAAATCGACTTTTACATCCATTATCAGTCCTGTTATATACTATGAACATTATACTAAGAACATATTCTGGAAATGGAGGTAGTGTCTTTAATAGTGTTATATACTTATTGAATGGTGTTTTATAATTATTGAATAATGTTATATACTTATTGAATGATGTTATATAATTATTGAATGGTGTTATATATGTGTTGAATGGTGATTTTGCAGTGTTATTCATAGTGTTTTTATAGAGATCTTTAAAATGGTGTTATATACTTATTGAATGGTGTTATATACTTATTGAATGGTGTTATATAATTATTGAATGATGTTATATACGTGCTGAATGGTGGTTGCAGTGTTATTTGTAGTGTTTTTATAGAGATCTTTTAAAAAAATCATGTTCCTATAAATAAGGTGGCGGTTATGGAATGTTTTGAATTAATTGAATCAATGATAAAATTACTTGTTTACCATTTTGAATTAATTTAGATTGATGACACATGACATCTCCACAATATTTCTCACACTTCTCACACTTTTAACCTTTTTTACAATAACCTTACCCTATATATATATATATATATAGAGTAAGTGTAGAATACAGTTCCTCTTATCCTACATTACGTACACGACTACAGGATCAAAACACGTGTCCCTGATTTAGTTTTTATAGCTAAGGGCAAAACAGAAAATTCATTCAATCGTAACTCTCTCCTCACCAGTGAACTCGCCATGATCACTGGTGAATTCAACATATTCAAAATCAACATCTGGGTTCCGTCCGGTGCTACTCGTTGGATCTATAGAAAACAACAATCGATTAAAACTCTAATCGCACAAAAATGACAACCGCAAATATATAATTTTAAAATTTATGCATATTTTGAAAGTGATACTATTTGATTGTAGTGGTTGTGATGATTTTTAATTATATGTGAGGCCAATTGTTATGGAATCACATGTGGTATTAATTTCGCATCTTTTGAGACTGACAAATCACATGTAATGATAACGCACTAGATGTGAATTTCGCATGATTTGAATAATAAACGCATGTTGTTCTCAATTTTTTATTGAATATCTCATGTGAAATCGCATATTATAAGAACCTGAACATTACTTTCACATTAATTTCGCATGTAATGATGATGCATTAGATTTGAATTTCGCATTATTTTAATGATAAAATCGCATGTTCTCATTTTTTTTATTGAATATCTCATGAGAAATCACATATTAAAAGAACCCAAACATTAATTTGACATGTATTCGCATACGATAAAACCCTAAAATCGCATGGGGGATGAAATCGCATGTTGTGTTTTATGGGGTGAAATCGCATGGGGGGATGAAATCGCATGAGGGATGAAGATCTGACGGTTGGGGTTATCGCATACGTAATGTACGTTAAGGGCATTTGTACGTTAACCTAACCCTATATATATATATATAGGGTTGAGCTCATTTCAGAAATCTAAATAACTACAGAACTTTCAGAACTCCTAATATACAATCATTTTATATATAAGTTTTTGTATTTAGAATCTTTTTATCATCTGTTATATGTATTTCTTTGATTACATACATGTTAAAAGTAGTTTACATATGTTTAATTGCCAAAATTATATATATGTGTCATAACTAATTACATATATGTAAAAAAAACTAGTTTACATATGTGTAATTATAAAATTACATATAAAAATGATAAAATTACTATTAACATGTATGTAATCGTAAAAATACACATAATAAATGATAGAATTATCCTAAACATAAAAATATATAAATAAAAAGGTTGTTTATTAGGAGTTCTGTAAATATTTGTGGTTCTGAAATGATCCTGGCCCTATATATATATATATATATGGTCGGGATTTAGAGAAAACAGTGAAAAGTGTGAGAACGGTGAGAACGCTTATGGATCGTCCGATCAAAACAATCCATGGACTAGTTTGCGCGGTGGCGTTTTCGTAAATAACATCAATATTATTATGTGGGACGCACTTCATTAAGGGTAAAATGGTCTTTTACCCCTCATATTCAAACGCCATCAATTGATAAAACGCCATAAAAAAAACGCCATTAAAAACAAAACGCCAAAAATTAGTAATAAAACGCGTTGAATATTACAGGAAGATGAAACAACACAAATAACTGAATTTCAGTTATTAACATTTATTAGAAGAAATTCCCTCCTAAATTACGCGCCAAAAACATCATTATATAAACAAACGTAAAACATAGCTTCCATAATCACTTCAATTTATCCATTTTCTGCAAAAAAAAAAATTGTTAACCAAAAACGCCAACTTAAACAAAACGACAAAAATGGCAACAATCGTTTCGTGGAGATACACTCTGGGAATCAGACGATACGTCCTCCATTTTGACAACAGAAGGAGGGTGTATGTTAAGACGGTCAGGGCAATTTTGAAGATGGAAGAAGAGACACAGAGGCAAATCTTATCCATTGGCATCGCTCTAGACAACGAATGCCATGAAACGCATATGCTTATGAAAGCATTAACCAGCAAATTTAGACCAATCAAAGGAGATGTGAAGCCAGACCCTGTCATGACATCATGGCGTTTTGATGATGAAACAGACATGGTGACGGTTACATACGATAGCGGAGAGCAGGAAGTCTACTGGCTAGAGAACATCATGACAAAGCAGCGACTGGGTTTCATGGAAGAATTGCATAACGCCACTTGTACCAACACAGAAATAGACTCAAAATTGGAGTTAATGCAGACATGTTCAGGTGGAGGCTTCAGAATCTTCAGGAACAAGAAGCTGATGAAGGTGAATGTGAAGATCAAGATGAAGACTCCGAGGAGGAAGAAGATGACACAGGTGATGGATACTATTCGGATAAAGTACCTTCTGACGAAGGATTTTAATTTTTTTTCCTCTTTTTTTTTCTTCTATGTAATCTTTTTTTTTTAAAGATAACTAAATGATATATTTCTATCTTTATTAGCAAAACACCAAAATAATACTAAAAATGGTTAACCATAACAAAACGCAAAAAATAACAAAAAATATTTTTCCTGCTTAATATTTTATTTACTTCGTTATTGTATTTTGTCATGTTGGTCTGCATAAGGCCATTTAAAAAACGCCAAACTTAGAAGATGAGACGTCTATAATCTATAAAACTGATAAAAGCTGATCAACACATTAAATACAAAAACAGTAACCGAAAAGACAGTTACTTTATTACTATCATTTATTACAATAAAAAGTCCCGCCTAAACTACGCGCCAAAAAACTCTTATAAGAGATTGGTCTATACACAATGAAATTAATCACACCAAAAAAAAAAATAGAAAAATCGCCGTATCCTCTAGAAACCACTCTCTTTAAAACGCCACAGATGGCAAAGCTTTCATTGAAATGGAGCCTTTTTCCTAGGGGGTTAACTCAATAATATTTTGCTGAATAAGATGGACAAATATTCAAGAAAAAGAGACTGATGACAGTGATACGCCATCATGTGAGCTTTGTTCTTGATGATTATATGCATGGAAGAAATAAAATGCTATTTTGGAATCCATTATTACAAATAGCATCAAGCAAGAGTTGATCTTTAATGACATGCCACCAAACAAGAATATCACACCAAAAAACAGGATGCCATTAAGCAGCTTCTTCTGAAAAAGACGAGATTTATGAAGGAAAGTTGGCATCTAGCTAAATTATTCAAAAAAGGTTCAAAACGCCAAAAACAAATTCAAGAAGGAAGAGGCTGATGACATTGAATATTGTAAAGAAAAATTAGATTACCATTTTTAATTATTTGTGTTTTCATTTTATATTGTATTGATATCAAGTTATATGTTGTTTTGTTATCTAATTCTCTATAAATAAAATACATTATTATATAAAACGCCAAAAACTACAAACACCAAAACGCTAGTAGAATGAAAACTGGGAGAACAGCTGATGGCAAAGCACCTTGTAAAAGGGTATTAAAACGCCAAAAAATCCAATAAACGCCAAAAAGAAAAATTGGACTTATTTTAATCTTATGCAAATATTAATCACTCGTAGTGAATTATTATACAAAACGCCACAAACGCCAAAAAAAATAACCAGAAAACGATATAACGCCAAAAAATTATATATGTGACACAAAAACAATTAATTAAACGCCAAAAAGTTTAATAAATACAATTAACACCAAAAAAAATCTTAGACGCCAGAAAATATTATACCGCGTTGTGAAAATAAAAGAAGAATGAAAAGATAAAAAAGTCCCTCTGCCCTTCTCAATGCCGCGGGACACGTGTTGGGCCAGGATGCGTTCTCACTGTTCTCATACTTTTGAGCGTTTTCTCCAGAACCCGTTTCTATATATATATTACAAGCAAGTCTTAAAAATATATTATTTTTAAGAAATATAATTTCCGAAAAAATATAGGAAAAATTTTAAGTTTTGTCCTTTATCTTAATACCACTTATCAGGCGGTGATTTTGACAAGTTTTGTCCTTTACAAGGAATTTTGTTGCACATTTTGTCCTTTAGGCTTGACCCAGTTAGGTTTTCTTGTTAAATCTTGTCACCCAAGGGTATATTAGTCTTTTTACCCATTTATTATTTCAAGAGTCAACCCTAAAATATTTTGTTTTATTCTTTTAAATAATATTAAATAAATAGGTAAAAAGACTAAAATACCATTGGGTGACAAGATTTAACAACAAAATCTAACTGGGTCAAGCCTAAATGTCAAAACGCAACAAAATTCCCTGTAAAGGACAAAACTTGTCAAAAGTCGTTAAAAAGATCACCGCCTGATAAGTGGTATTAAGATAAAGGACAAAACTTGTAATTTTTCCAAAAACATAAGAATCATAAAGAATGATTTTGGTCACTAAATACAAAAACACATAGGTATTTATATCTAAATACATGTATACTTGCCTAAGTATACACATAGTGACAATACAAGAGATGCAAGAAATTCATACAAGTATATTCCTACTAAAATAATATAAACAATATTATTTTGCAAATCAAGCATCTAGTTTGATTTGGTCAAACAGATACAAAGACAAGAGTACATGGGATGGTATGTGTATACGAATACAAGTACGAGTTAAAAATATATTATTTTTAACATCCGTCGGGTCAAGCAAGTGATACCCGACTACAAGAGGGGTATGACCCTACAAGTGTCGTGGACACATACATCTTACTCGTGCAAGGCACGAAGTAAAGAGGGCTTGGCCCGGTGATACAACTCACGAGATACAAGAATATATATTTGTTGAAATATATTAACAACTTATCAATTTATTCATCGAATACCCATTTCAACGAACAACAATACCATACAACTTAATACACATTCAAGATAGACAGCTTGTACATAAATCAAACATAGACTAAAGTGTCTAACGGAATTTAGCACACTTCTAGGTTACGTTGCGAGGCAAGAAAATCACTGGTGAATTTAGTACGTATTCGGAACGCAATTCAGTGAGTTCATGTCCCCAATTCATCTTAAATGTTTTCATTTTTACAACTATCAGGGGAAATACATGTACAAATGGTATGATAAGCTAGGGAATTGAACATCTAGATCATGTGCGAATAGGGTGGTACTTAAGCACCATTAATCTTGTTTAGAATGAGGAACGAAAGGGGTAGATCTATCGGGTTTTGGCGAGCCCCACTCTTGATTTTAGACCCACATGGAAGAGTGCTTTTGTGTCCCAGTCGAGGGTAATTGACACAAAATCATCAAGGGTTGGATTGCTTCCTATGTCGACACACATACTAATGTCCTAGCTACACATTAATGATCAACGATTTCATAGACGCTTTTACATACCGAATTTTATGCAAATACAACTCACATCTTAATGAACTCGCCAACTTTATGTTGACTTTTTCAACTTAACATGTATTTCAGGAAATTAGGTGGACCATGCGGGGATTTCAATTCAAGAAAGGAAGTGTCAAAACTCCATGCCACCTTTTAGAGGATTTTCCCGTTATATGTCGCCTCCTTGCGGTGATATAGTGGTCAAAACCTCAAATTTAAAAACTTGCATTTTGGATGTACAATACTTTAACAACTTATTTTCATCTTATGGTTTGTAAACAATATACTTAACTTATGTTACGTTTTGAAAGGATTATGACGATGGAATTTAGAGCTTGTTTTTATTCATTTAGTATGTTCATTTATATTGTATGCAATGAGAATCAATCAGATCACACCTCGTGCTTCCGCCTATGAGCGGGTGTGACACTATGAGCTGCACACCTTACTTGCGTTTGTTCTTCATAAATGTACTCTAACCATCGTCGTCACTCGAGAAACTCTGACCGCGCTTATTCTTGATATTGCTAATCAAGTTCAATGAATGCTAAACTCCAAAGCCTCCACGAACCAGCCCAAAGAGGTTGAATCTGAACCGTCCTCTCCCAATAACAACCCCAATCAAAGGAAAAACGACTAAAACCATGCCATATGGACAATTCCGCAAAAAAAAAAAAATTCAAGTTTCCCCTAATCCTCAACCTAACGAAAAGTCTTATCATTGGACTTTTCCACGATACATCACCTATCGATACCGCCATCTCGTCAACTCCCAATGTCGTTGCCTCATTTATTGTGAGCGTTATGGCTACCTTTTCAACACTTACTGACGCCTTGACTCTTAAACTCGTCAACCTAGTGCATCATCAAATGCATTACTCGTGACTCATTCACTTGTCCAACCAACTGCCAAATGACGATTTTTATAATTTACTGTAACACCCCAAAAACCTAAACGATTAACTTATGAATATGTTTCCTTGTTTATGGCATGAAGTGGGTTAACTTGTTATAAATAACTTAGTTAAATCATGAGTTAAATAGTGGGGAATGAAGTTTGTGACAGATAGTAAAGAATGGCAAAGTTGAGGGACTAAATTTGGTAGAATAGAATTAAGTTTTATTAAAAGATGATGTGAAAAACCTCTCATGAACAAGTGAAGGATTCACCAAATTGAAAAAGGTTGGCTTAGTAATCAAGATGCATGTGTCAATCATTAGCATCATCTAGCTCCGACAAACATATGGTAAGTTATAGAATTTGATCTAGTGACTTTGATAGAATTAGGTGTGTAATAAATCTTAATCTTGTACGAAATAAGCATGAATATGTGTTGATGTCACCATATAAAACTTGCATTATGAAGGATTGTTGGCCCATGTAATCTTCCTTGAAGAACAGATGACACAAAATCCAAAACTGGTTCTCAACAGTTGATCCACAATAAACAGTATTTGAACTTAGTTCCCTCCAATGGCAGTGGCTTCTAACAACTGATGATCCTAAAGACTGTTATGCACAAAGACTGTTCTATCAAAACTCTGCTGATTACAAAGACTGTTAAGGTCTATCAACTGCTGATTGTCAAAGTGCTGTTGAAGACAAAGTACTATTGGAATCAAAGGCCTGATCAACCTAAGAAGAAAGCACAGCTCAGACTCATCAGTAATTAAAGTATCATCAATGGATTGCTTCATCAGTGCTTAGTATAGTTTGTTTATCAATGTAACAGTGTTTTGTGTAATCAGTGTTTAGAGGTTATTATAACTGTTAGCTATCACTGTCTAGGTGACGTCAGCCAAGATGCTCAGTGGTTAGGATTTGTATTATAAATAGACAGTGCCAATACTGTTCTATTTAGCTCTTTTACACACACATACTCATCTTGTACGAACAACTAGTGAGCTCAGGTTGAGGGGGACTTAGTGTTTCATGCATGCATAAGTTGAATTATTGTAATCTTTCAATCTTTTGACTATGAAACCATTGTATGATCAAAGCTAATCTTTCCTTGATTGTGTTACAAAGTTTTACATTCATTTCCGCTGAAATTATCCTCTGTTTTATGTTCTTCCATTAATCATCTTAATCAAAACAACATAATCAAGTCAAACTCAGATCATAACAAGGAATTTATGCAAATTGATGTTTACAGGTGAAACCCACTAGAAGTGGTGATGATGGTAACATGGGTGTGTCAAAAATGTCCAATTCTTGTCCATGTTTGATGAAATTTGTTGTAGGGTATAGAGTCTTGTTAGTTAGATTGTGTATGGTATAGAAGTAATGTGGTTTTGGTTCTAATTAATGAATGGAAGCCATAGGTAGGAGATGTGCATGAGGTACTTGTACTTGGTGCCTTAATTATCATACGTACACCAAGTGTTTGATGAAATACCTAAGTGATAATTTTAGATGAATTTGTGTGCAAGTGATGGATGGAAATGTGTAGAATGTAACAATGAGGTAACTAATGATAGGTTAGCATGAGGTATGTGTTTTGGTATAGAATACATGCCGGTATTTAGTTTGACAAAATGATTTTGGTAAAAGTTTGCTTTAGGAGTTGTACTCCTTACTTAAATGGTGTGGTGAATACCATGTGTCGGAGTAGTTGCTTAATGATAATTTGGATATGGATGCATACTAAATGTATAGCTTACGGATTTTCTAGTAAAGGATGATGTTGAGTTTATGTTAAACCGCTAACTTTGAATGTGGTTGACAATTGTAGGATCATGAGAACATTAGTATGTATTGAGTTGATAATAGATGTTTGTGATGTAATTCATCAGTCATGTGGTTGTATGCGTCCTAAAATGTGAGTATGAAGTGTGCATGGTGTCATTAGTATGGTACTATGGTCTACTACATCAATATGGACATTAGACTTATGGACATAATAGTAAAATTATGAAGAATCATGTGATATGGGTTAGACCAACTATGTATATATGTATAATGATGGATTAAATTGCGTGGATGTTGAATGATGAGATTTTAAATTCATGTCCTATGCATACTAATGACTTGACAAATGAAAGTTAATATAGTTAAGAGTTGGAAATCAATGTTGATGTAAATGAACATGCATACTAACAATGTTGTGGACATGATGTCATGAAAGGATAGGAATCACGTTAGCATGGACTCAAGCGCGGAAGGCTAACGGGTCAAGAGGAGGCAACAAAGTAAGCACGAACACGAGAGCTTAAGGTAAGTTATTACCGAACTCACTTCTTGTTCTGTTTAGATGAAGTTATGTATGTTTGAATAATTGAAATCAAGTAATAATTGAAATCAAGTAAGGATGTGAAAATAATGGAAATGCTAGGGTAAGAATCATTGTAATGGTTCGTAAGATGTCAACCCGGTAAAACATCAACGTAGGGGTAAACGGGTCAAAACTATTTAGTAGTAAGATTTAGCCGAAGAATATGGAGATTGGATATGGGAAAGTGTATGGAATAAACTGAGAGCTAGAATAATGTTATTTTATATCTTGGAACCCCTCGGATACACGAATAGTTGGTAGAATGAACAAAAAACAAAAATCAGCGTCAGCACTACACTACAGGAGATGCATCGGCGACGCCTGGGTTATGCGTCGGTGACGCCCTGCCCATTTCCCCCGACGCCTTAACTTGTTGCCTACGCGGGTCTGACACCGGAAACCAGCTTTTCACGTTTTTTCATCTTTCCTTGTTTCCAAGGCCCCATTAAGCTTCTCAAAGGTACTCCAAGCCTACTATAGAGTTTTGTGGGGTACGAGTAAGGACGAAAACCTAGGGGGAGCATGTACGAAGATGTGGCGTGTATGTTGACGTATGTAAATGTCGGTTCATTATGAACATGGCTAAATCTTATAAGTAAAATTTTATTGAATGCAATAGATGTGTGAAGGGACGCAACTAGTACACAATAGCATGCTTATAAATAAAAAATAGTGTGCCTAACAAAGTATGGTCTTCGAAAGAAATTAAGTGAATATGATTGTATCTGTGCATGTAGAATTGAATTAACAGGGTGCATATGTAATACAAATATGTATGTACGCGTTGTAAATGTGATTGTGTATGCACGTGATTAAAGTAATGTGGAAACCATAGCTAAACATAATCAGATATAAGTATACGTGTAGACTAGTTTGTAAGAAAATTATACGCATATATGTTGTAATTAGGATTTGTTTAATGGATATGTGAGCATGTAAGTTATATTTAAGAGTTTGGGTAGAGAGGTATGTATGTTCGTTGTAGGATTTATTATACACGAAAGAGTTGGATTAGATAATATGTATGCGTGTTATTAAACCACACATTCCGAATGAATGAGACTTGTACGATGATATGTATGGTTTTAATATATATATATATATATATATATATATATATAAGTATTGACGATGCTAACCGAGTTGCTTTTGAGAATGAAATGGAGTGCAAGTACATTATTGTTGACTCATTGAAGGTTAGACCCCGAGATGAAATGCTTGAATTCAGAAGGACAACTGAATGGAATCTATATGACAATAGAACACGACGTGATCCAGTGGTTATACATTTTAGATTATATATCATGTCACTAAGTACTAATGATGTCAACTATGTGGTGACTTTTTCACTCTTTTTCAGCATCTATCATCACACGAGACCTAGGAAACAAAAACGGATCAATATTATCACTTTCCAACTAAAAACCAAATAAAAAACTAACCAAAATTATACAAACTGTACACGATAAATATATGTATGGGTAAATTACTTTTTGAGTCCCTGTGTTTTATGGGTTTTAACCACTTGAGTCCAAAAGCAAAAAGTTTAACAAACTGAGTCTCCATAAGCATTTTCTTTAACCATTTGAGTCCAAATTTCTAACACTGTTAGAATTTTTTGGTTAAGTATTGTTAAATGACCAGAATACCCTTATAATTAAAAAATAAAAAAAATCCCTGTCTCTCTTATATCCCTCTTATCTCTTTCTCTCTCTAAATTCTCACCTTCATCTCTCCCTCTCATCTTTCTTTCTCTCTCTAGACCACCATCAACACCACCACCGTCTCCAACCACCACCTCAATCACAAACCTCCAGTAGTTCGAACAGCGTTATTACTCGAAAACTGGGTTTGTGCTACTAGATCTTGGTAAGTCACATGCAATTTTCATCTAGATAAAGGATTTGTTACACTACCATCACTGCAATACACAACAATATATACCACATCAAAACAAAATCTCGCATTTTTCACTCGGTCAATTTATCAAACACCTAGCATGCATTGCATAAAAGTAAAGTAAAACAAAACAAAAACAGGATTTCTATATACGTCGATACCGAATCTGTGAGTTCTATTGCATCAAGTCTTCTAATAATATACCGAACTTCACTCTGTTGAGTGTCAGGGTATCTTTTTTGCAGCAGCAATTGCTTCTAGTTCTGTTGTAAAATCATTTCCTGTAGTTAATATATCGACTATACAAACCGCTTCCCGTAACCTGGTGTTGTACACTCTTCACAAAACTCACATCCTCTTGACTCTTAACATGTTGTTGTACACTCTGCACACTCATCTGAACAAATTGCTCTTCAATTCCCCCACCAACCTTCACTTGATCCTCCACATTAACCCTAACTGGCGGAGACGACGATGCTGACCCAAACGACGAATCTTGATTCAAGAAGATTGCTGTCACACCCCGACTTTCCACGAATTACCGGTGGGCCCGGTGGGGAGTATCGTGACGTGGTTGGTAACATCATAGTCAATCAACACAATATATAAATGCACAGCGGAAGCAAAAGATAAATATATTACAATCCGATTCAAAGTAATATCAAATATTACAACGTAATGTAAGATGGATTCACAGGCGGATCTTAAACAGAAAGATAATATCGTTCAACAGACTTTAACATCTAAAGCTTGCGAGACTTGATTATTGATGACTGGAGTAGCCAGCCTATTACGTATAGTACCTGCATTTAGCCTTTTGGAAAATACGTCAGTTTACACTGGTAAATACAATTAACTGACTCATTTGAAAAGGGTTTTAATAAAATTGATTTGAATGCACGTGGCACAAACTCTTTATAACTTGGGATAATTATTTAAATATATAATCTCGTAAAAGAATTACATGTTCCTTATGCGTTCAGTAGCCCGGATCGTGCCGGGTTAAAGATCAATAGACACACCACATTATTCTTTTATGCACTGACGGGTGTACGCCTACACCCCGCGCTTAAGTCGTGGCCATTTCGTAAAATGATGCCAAGGATATCCAGGACATGGTCATTAACCCCCAAAGGCTTTTAAGCAAACAAAACAATTTAAACGGGCTGATCAAATTATTACATTAACCACCAAACGATGGAAGATTTAATTCCCGACCAAGCGGTATTTTATATACCGTAACCCAAGCCCGTATAGGGAAAATAAGTTAAAAGTATTTACCTGAGCTAAATATAAATTCAATCCCAGCCGTATATCAAATCAGCAAGTACAGATAGCTTTTACTGGGCTCCTAATCTAGAACGAAGGTTTTTAATAACCTATTAGAATCCTAACGGGTCTTTAGTTAAGTCTTGACTTAGACCGGTTAGTTTCCAAAAGGAAGATACGGTTCAAACGCATGATAAGGCGAAGACCGGAATAGAATGTGATTTAGACCTAACAAGATTGAAGACTTGCCTTATATGGGAAATCTAGGCACATTCTGAATTTTGGGGTAAAACCGATAAGGTTTGACCCGTTTTGGCTAATTTATGTAAACTAGTTACATAAGCCGAACCGAACGCGCAAGAGGCGTAACGGGTAATCATAAGGGTCCTAACCAGGTTTCCTAAGTTAATATGCCTTAAATATGTTGTGATATCAGTAGGATACCTTCCATTATGCCCAAAACGAATTTAAACACAAACTATGCCCCGTAGGGGTAATTAGGTCATTTATAATGTTATAAAAGAGTTTAAGTATTAACCTGAGTTACAGGTCTGATGTAATCAGCAAAAATAATCAATTTAATAAGTTATAACAGTAGGGTAAAGTATATATGTGAAATTTATCAATTATAACCAAACTATGCACCGTAGGGGCATTTTGGTAATTTCACATAAGCCGAAAAGCTCAAAACAGCAAGTCTGAGTTAAACAACTTTTGCTTACTATTAAAATATTATAATTTACCTAAAATATCAGTAGTTATCAACCCTTGTATGTTTAAAATAGTTTTAGTACATACTATGCGTTTAAAACGCTTAAAAAGGCGATTAGGAGCCGTTTCCGGGTTCTACATACAAAGCTGGTATTTTTATTATTCCAGAAGGCTAAAAATAATTTATTTATCATTTAAAATCAGTATCAAAAGGTTTGGAGTCAATTAGATATGTAAAACTCATTTTATAGCCCGTAAGGGTAAAACCGACAATTACCGGATTAAGCCTACGACTATAAGTTATGCTCAACCTAAAATAAATTAAAAATCTTCAAAAACCCCAAAATAATATATTACATCAGTGGGTAATAAGTTTGATATCAAAAAGTAGGCTTAAATAGGCTATACGCTAATTATGCCGTTAAATCGCTAAAGAAGCTTTTAATTACGCTAATGAGCATAACTCTCAATCTACACCTCAAACTGATGTCAAATTTTGGGTGCAAGTTTATATATCAGTAACTAAGGTTTCTACTCTTTTACATTTTCAAAAATCACGTTTTAAGGTGAAAAGGGCATAATTGTCAACATATGAGCAATTAACGGAATCATGCATATTAATTGGTTAACTAATGAACCAAGGTGTATAATAACAGAGGGTTATACTAGCATGTAACCTAGTCCAAATAAAGCTCTAAGGCATTTCTAAAACATACCAAAACGGGTCAGAACTGAAGTCAAAGCAAAAGTCAAAGCTTTGTGACTTTCGGTTTCGAACCGGGTCTAAACATAAAATTGTCGGGTTGAACATGTTTAGACATGTTCTTACACTAATTACCAAGTTATATTAATGATCAAACAGGTTATATGTGTTCTATATTGCTAATTATGCATAAATTAGAAAATAAGCATCCTGTTGACTTTTTAATAACAAGTTTGACCCGACATTTGACCTAGTT
Source organism: Helianthus tuberosus (assembly GCA_030545235.1). Taxonomy (NCBI): domain Eukaryota; kingdom Viridiplantae; phylum Streptophyta; class Magnoliopsida; order Asterales; family Asteraceae; genus Helianthus; species Helianthus tuberosus. Next base: position 204,112,755 of record CM060369.1, read on the forward strand.
AGAGTGGGAATCAGGGGGAACCCTTTTAAGGGTTTATTACCCACATAATTACCAACTTATAACTACTTTCAATTCGACTAATCATTGAACCATCAATGATTAATCGCTAAGTCAACCGTTAATTATGACGGTTTGACTTTTAAGCTAAACTAAGCAAAAACTTAACTAAGAGAGGTTAAGCATACTTACAAGAGTACTATGCACGATTAGTGATCACTTGAGCCTGCTTTGGAGCTCTATAAATGATCAGAATGCAAATGGAAGGTGTGAAGAAATGGTTGCAACAAGGGCCCTTTATATAGTGCTTAAATCTTCATGGATTGTTGACACACAAGCCTATCAATGGCCATGGATCACTTCCAGATGCCCCTAAGTGTCTAGGGGTCGGTTAGGGGTCAAGCAAGATGAGGAAAATCGAGTTAAAAGCGGTTACAAGGGCCATGGCAGACAAGATTCCAAGAAAAAAGGAATTCTGTTCAGGTAAGGCCGTCGCGTAGCGCGACGGCAAAGGGTGTTAGGGCTCGCGCTACGCGAGCATGTGGTGTCCAGCCAACACAATTTTCCTTTATTTGCAGTTTTGGTCCCCGGTCCTTCTAAAGGTCGCTTTCATGTCTTGTTTTGCACAATGAGCCCTCTAAATTGATTTATAAGGGCTTTAAGACATTTACCCACTTTGATTAGTCCTCGGTTAACTTTATAGTTACCCGAAAAGTCATAAACTTCAACGTTGACGCTTTAACCCCTCGTATACGAATTTGATCATAACTTTCTCATACGATAACGAAACTTTATGAAATTTATATCGTGCATTCTAGTGAGCATAATTAACCGTTACAAAGCTTCGTGTTTGTCAAAAGGTCACTCAGAGGTATAACTTAAACATGTTGACACATTTAACCCCCGTAGTTTGTAATCTCTCACTTTCATTCACAATTAGCTTCGCATGATCCATGATTTATTCGTGTAAGGGTATGAGCATCACGTAGGGTTACTATAAATTATATTTATCCATTGTTGACATTTTAAACCCTTATATTTACATACTTTCCATGTTTGTCAACTTTAGTCCCTCTAGAGTATACTTTCACACGTTCAAGCTTATGACACGTGTCAATACATTATAGGACGTAAATTTTCGAGGTGTTACAATTGCAAGAAATCTTGATTAGGGGTAGAGAGAAAGAGAGGGATGGACAGGTGTGTGAAATGTTTGTGTGCAGGTGTATATAACAATATATATAATTTATTTTATATAATATTAAAATATTTATGCATTAAAGACGTGTTCCTTATACTCTTGTGCATATAAGACTTGTACTTTGTGTGTAAATGACCAAATTACCCTTGTAGTTAACAAACTTGGTGGATGGAGTTAGAAATTTGGACTCAAATGGTTAAAAAAAAATGCTTATGGGGACTCAGGTCATTAAACTTTTTGCTTTTGGACTCAACTAGTTAAAACTCATAAAACACAGGGACTCAAAAAGTAATTTACCCTAGATGTATTTTGCAATACACCAGAAACCTTGGGTAGCATGTATGAAGTTGTGGCGTGTATGTTGATGTATGTAAATGTGGGTTCATTATGAACATGGCTACGTACTAATGATGTGAACGTATGTGGTGACTGCAGGTTGCACATAATCATGGATCATCATCACGAGGTGTAAGCGGTTCAAGATCGAGTCATAACATAGATTGTACGGGAATGTGTGATTATGTAATTTAGTAAACATAAGTTATGTTTTATTTCCTAAATAAGAAAGAAGAATATATTTATTGTAAAATATTTATTTTAAAATAGATTTTCACGTATGTCAAGACGTTTATATAGAATGAAATTTTAAGGCCCGTCATTCCATTACGTCTTTATGGTTAAAACATGTTAGGGTCTTACATTTACTCCTTGGAAAATAATGATAAACGTAGTAATGACAATCAAATTTTGATGTGTACAGATGTGAGAAATAGAATTAAGATAAAGAAACCAAGAAAAAAGTTCATTCAACTGGTCGATACCCATTCTCATTCCAATCATCTTTTTTGTACAACTGAACTATTACAAAAGACCCCTCATACTATTCAAGACTTACACTATAGTCCCTATACTATTTACTACCGTAACAATACTCCCTCCTTTAAAAGTTCTTGACCACAAGAACTACAAAGGTAATCGATTAAACTAGACAATATAGTTTAGTCAATATAACGAATATGCAAAATTTTGTAACCTTTTTTTTTATTTATACCTTGAATGGTCCAATCTCTAGCAGCTGTAGCTTGAACCCTCTAAAAATGCAACATCGGCCACTCGTGAACACTTCTCATGTCATCGGGAACAACGTTGTTAGTCACGTGGACCGAAATTGTAAAAAACATAAACCACAATATCCCAAATAATAAATAAACAATAAAAGTGACAATTTTGATGAAATCACATGCACAAAAAAACTAAAAGTTACCCTTAATTTAACTGTTTTCAGGGGTGTTATAGAAGATAATCCCGAATGCACCCTCTGAGCCGGGGTGGCAGGCACATACCTTGAATTATTTTTAAGGTTAGTTATAGAAGATAATCCCGAATGCACCCTCTAAAATTTTGCATCTGGACCCTCTAAAAATTTTCAACCGCCCAACTAAACTTATAAACCCGACCCCTAAGAAAACACATATTAGAAATTAGATAAAAATTAAAAATATAATAAAAAAACTAGATAATTAACTAAACTTATATAAATTACAAATTAGCCCAATCATTTGTCCAATCTCCAATTAAACAAGTCCAAGCCCATTACATTTGCCCAATCTCCAATTAGACATGTCCAACCCAACCAAATCTATTCTAACTTAATAAAAAAATCCATCGGGCTTCTCAATTCCTAGACCCAAGTTCCCTCCCACAGTCCCACTAATGCCCTTGGGCTAACTTTTAAATCATAAAAATTGTTTTGTAAATCCGTTTATATTAGAGTTGGTATGGGTATACTATTTAATAAAAATTAACATGTATGTGTGTGTGTGTATATATATATATATAGGGCCGGGATTTAGAGAAAACAGTAGAAAGTGTGAGAACGGTGAGAACGCTTATGGATCGTCTGATCAAAACAATCTATGGACTAGATTGGCGCGGTGGCGTTTTCGTAAATAACATCAATTTTATTACCTGGACTCGCCCGGAAAGAAATTAAGTGAATATGATTGTATCGGTGCATTTCCCCCGACGCCTTAACTTGTTGCCTACGCGGGTCTGACACCGGAAACCAGCTTTTCACGTTTTTTCATCTTTCCTTGTTTCCAAGGCCCCATTAAGCTTCTCAAAGGTACTCCAAGCCTACTATAGAGTTTTGTGGGGTACGAGTAAGGACGAAAACCTAGGGGGAGCATGTACGAAGATGTGGCGTGTATGTTGACGTATGTAAATGTCGGTTCATTATGAACGTGGCTAAATCTTATAAGTAAAATTTTATTGAATGCAATAGATGTGTGAAGGGACGCAACTAGTACACAATAGCATGCATATAAATAAAAAATAATGTGCCTAACAAAGTATGGTCTTCGAAAGAAACTAAGTGAATATGATTGTATCTATGCATGTAGAATTGAATTAACAGGGTGTATATGTAATACAAATATGTATGTACGCGTTGTAAATGTGATTGTGTATGCACGTGATTAAAGTAATGTGGAAACCATAGCTAAACATAATCAGATATGAGTATACGTGTAGACTAGTTTGTAAGAAAATTATACGCATATATGTTGTAATTAGGATTTGTTTAATGGATATGTGAGCATGTAAGTTATATTTAAGAGTTTGGGTAGAGAGGTATGTATGTTCGTTGTAGGATTTATTATACACGAAAGAGTTGGATTAGATAATATGTATGCGTGTTATTAAACCATACGTTCCGAATGAATGAGACTTGTACGATGATATGTATGGTTTTAATATATATATATATATATATATATATATATATATATATATATATATATATATAAGTATTGACGATGCTAACCGAGTTGCTTTTGAGAATGAAATGGAGTGCAAGTACATTATTGTTGACTCATTGAAGGTTAGACACCGAGATGAAATGCTTGAATTCAGAAGGACAACTGAATGGAATCTATATGACAATAGAACACGACGTGATCCAGTGGTTATACATTTTAGATTATATATCATGTCACTAAGTACTAATGATGTCAACTATGTGGTGACTTTTTCACTCTTTTTCAGCATCTATCATCACACGAGACCTAGGAAACAAAAACGGATCAATATTATCACTTTCCAACTAAAAACCAAATAAAAAACTAACCAAAATTATACAAACTGTATACGATAAATATATGCATGGGTAAATTACTTTTTGAGTCCCTGTGTTTTATGGGTTTTAACCACTTGAGTCCAAAAGCAAAAAAGTTTAACAAACTGAGTCTCCATAAGCATTTTCTTTAACCATTTGAGTCCAAATTTCTAACACTGTTAGAATTTTTTGGTTAAGTATTGTTAAATGACCAAAATACCCTTATAATTAAAAAATAAAAAAAAATCCCTGTCTCTCTTATATCCCTCTTATCTCTTTCTCTCTCTAAATTCTCACCTTCATCTCTCCCTCTCAACCACCACCTCAATGACAAACCTCCAGTAGTTCGAACAACGTTATTACTCGAAAACTGGGTTTGTGCTACTAGATCTTGGTAAGTCACATGCAATTTTCATCTAGATAAAGGATTTGTTACACTACCATCACTGCAATACACAACAATATATACCACATCAAAACAAAATCTCGCATTTTTCACTCGGTCAATTTATCAAACACCTAGCATGCATTGCATAAAAGTAAAACAAAACAAAAACAGGATTTCTATATACGTCGATACCGAATCTGTGAGTTCTATTGCATCGAGTCTTCTAATAATATACCGAACTTCACTCTGTTGAGTGTCAGGGTGTCTTTTTTGCAGCAGCAATTGCTTCTAGTTCTGCTGTAAAATCATTTCCTGTAGTTAATATATCGACTATACAAACCGGTTCCCGTAACCTGTTGTTGTACACTCTTCACAAAACTCACATCCTCTTGACTCTTAACATGTTGCTGTACACTCTGCACACTCATCTGAACAAATTGCTCTTCAATTCCCCCACCAACCTTCACTTGATCCTCCACATTAACCCTAACTGGCGGAGACGACGATGCTGACCCAAACGACGAATCTTGATTCAAGAAGATTGCAAGAAATCTTGATTAGGGGTAGAGAGAAAGAGAGGGATGGACAGGTGTGTGAAATGTTTGTGTGCAGGTGTGTATAACAATATATATAATTTATTTTATATAATATTAAAATATTTATGCATTAAAGACGTGTTCCTTATACTCTTGTGCATATAAGACTTGTACTTTGTGTGTAAATGACCAAATTACACTTGTAGTTAACAAACTTGGTGGATGGAGTTAGAAATTTGGACTCAAATGGTTAAAAAAAATGCTTATGGGGACTCAGGTCATTAAACTTTTTGCTTTTGGACTCAACTAGTTAAAACTCATAAAACACAGGGACTCAAAAAGTAATTTACCCTAGATGTATTTTGCAATACACCAGAAACCTAGGGGTAGCATGTACGAAGTTGTGGCGTGTATGTTGATGTATGTAAATGTGGGTTCATTATGAACATGGCTAAGTACTAATGATGTGAACGTATGTGGTGACTGCAGGTTGCACATAATCATGGATCATCATCACGAGGTGTAAGTGGTTCAAGGTCGAGTCATAACATAGATTGTACGGGAATGTGTGATTATGTAATTTAGTAAACATAAGTTATGTTTTATTTCCTAAATAAGAAAGAAGAATATATTTATTGTAAAATATTTATTTTAAAATAGATTTTCACGTATGTCAAGACGTTTATATAGAATGAAATTTTAAGGCCCGTCTTTCCATTACGTCTTTATGGTTAAAACATGTTAGGGTCTTACATTTACTTCTTGGAAAATAATGATAAACGTAGTAATGGCAATCAAATTTTTATATGTACAGATGTGAGAACTAGAATTAAGAGAAAGAAACCAAGAAAAAAATTCATTCAACTGGTCGATACCCATTCTCATTCCAATCATCTTTTTTGTACAACTGAACTATTACAAAAGACCCCTCATACTATTCAAGACTTACACTATAGTCCCTATACTATTTACTACCGTAACAATACTCCCTCCTTTAAAAGTTCTTGACCACAAGAACTACAGAGGTAATAGATTAAACTAGACAATATAGTTTAGTCAATATAACGAATATGCAAAATTTTGTAACCTTTTTTTTATTTATACCTTGAATGGTCCAATCTCTAGCAGCTGTAGCTTGGACCCTCTAAAAATGAAACATCGGCCACTCGTGAACACTTCTCATGTCATTGGGAACAACGTTGTTAGTCACGTGGACCGAAATTGTAAAAAACATAAACCACAATATGCCAAGTAATAAATAAAACAATAAAAGTGACAATTTTGATGAAATCACATGCACAAAAAAACTAAAAGTTACCCTTAATTTAACTGTTTTCAGGGGTGTTATAGAAGATAATCCCGAATGCACCATCTGAGCCGGGGTGGCAGGCACATACCTTGAATTATTTTTAAGGTTAGTTATAGAAGATAATCCCGAATGCACCCTCTAAAATTTTGCATCTGGACCCTCTAAAAATTTTCAACCGCCCAACTAAACTTTTAAACCCGACCCCTAAGAAAACACATATTAGAAATTAGATAAAAATAAAAAATATAATAAAAAAAACTAGATAATTAACTAAACTTTTATAAATTACAAATTAGCCCAATCATTTGTCCAATCTCCAATTAAACAAGTCCAAGCCCATTACATTTGCCCAATCTCCAATTAGACATGTCCAACCCAACCAAATCTATTCTAACTTAATAAAAAAAATCCATCGGGCTTCTCAATTCCCAGACCCAAGTTCCCTCCCACAGTCCCACTAATGCCCTTGGGCTAACTTTTAAATCATAAAAATTGTTTTGTAAATCCGTTTATATTAGAGTTGGTATGGGTATACTATTTAATAAATATTAACATGTATGTGTGTATATATATATATATATATATATATATATATAAAGGGCCGGGATTTAGAGAGAACAGTAGAAAGTGTGAGAACGGTGAGAACGCTTATGGATCGTCTGATCAAAACAATCTATGGACTAGATTGGCGCGGTGGCGTTTTCGTAAATAACATCAATTTTATTACCTGGACTCGCTTCATTAAGGGTAAAAGGGTTTTTTGACTTCTCCACACAAAACGCCATACTGATGATTAAAACACCAAAAACAAAAATCACAGACAATTCTAAGTAAAACGCCATTTGATATAAAACGCCAAACTTAATTATAGTAAAATCCTGCCTAAAAAACGGCCAAAAAAATCCTATATATACAACATCTCAGACTTTCAGTTAAAAACATACACAAAAACCCAAACGCCATATTTTATACACCCCATTCACCTTAGAAACGCCAAAAAACCCAAACATCAAATATCTTCTAAGCCAAAAAGTTTTTTTTTTGAAATTCAGTTTAGTTGTCTGTAAGATTTCGCTAAATGAAATGGACAAAATCCTTAAGTGAGGATATTGTCCATTTCATTTAATAAATCTTATTGACTTATCCTCAACTGCCATCCAATTTATAACACCAAAACATACAAAAACATTATTGAGGTTTGTTGTTAATAAAGTTTAGCTGTATGGGGTGGACAACATTGTTAGTTATCTTTCTTAACCGAGGATTAACAATGTTATCTATCTCATACAGCAAAACATTATTGATTTTATCATGATCAAATTTTGAGGTTTAAGATGCTCTTATTTCCACTACTAGAAAACCATATTTTTTCCTACAAAAGTTTCTCACAGATTTCCTACAACTCATTTTTTGCTACAACTTTCCTACAGTTTTCTAGTCAAAAAAGAAAAACAAAAAAAAAACCAAAACTTTTCCACAGTTTTCCCACAAACTTGCCACAAAATAAGCATTTGTAGCAATTTCGTCGAAAATTATTTTACTTGTGCGACAAAATTACTACAAAATAAACTAAAATTTTATATTATTTGTTAATACATCAAAATAAGCTGGTTAAAAAATAAAAGTTCTAAATTTGTTGGAAATTTGTAGTAATTAACTACAAATTTGCGACAAATGTAAGCTATTTAAGAGTTAATTACATAGTTAGTCCCTGTGGTTTGCATAAAATAACATACTTAGATACTAATAGTTTAAAATTACCTTCTAGGGTATTAACTTTTCATTTTGTAACATTTGGAGGTATTAACGTCAATTGTTTGTTAAACTATTAGTACCTAAGAATGTTATTTTGTGAAAACCACAGGGACTAACTATGTTAATACCCTAGAAGTTAATACCTCTAAACGTTACAAAATGAAAAGTTAATATCCTAGAAGGTGATTTTAAACTATTAGTACCTAAGTATGTTAGCTTGTGCAAACCACAGAGACTAACTATGTAATTAACTCGCTATTTAATTTTTAATTTCTGAATTTTAGTAAAATAAATAATTTAAATAATAAAATATTAAATTTGTCAAAAAACTGTAGCAAGCAAGGTCAATTTGCTCCAATTTTCCAACAAAAACATGTTATTTTATTTGTTATTTCCAAATTTTAGAAAAGTAAATAATTCAAAAATATAAATTGTTAAATTTGTCAAAAATCTGTAGCAAATTGACCCCGTTTACTACAAGTTTCCGACAAAAAAAAGTTATTTTATTTATTATTTCTTAATTTTTGTAAAATAAATTATTTATAAAAACAAAATGTTAAATTTGTCGGATATTTGTAGCAAATTAACCCCGTTTGCTCCAAGTTTCCTACAAAAAAGTTATTTTATTTATTATTTCTTAACTTTAGTAAAATAAATTATTGATAAAAGCAAAATGTTAAATTTGTCGGATATTTGTAGCAAATTGTCCCCGTTTGCTACAAGTTTCCGACAAAAAGTTATTTTATTTATTATTTCTTAATTTTAGTAAAATAAATTATTTATAAAAATAAAATGTTAAATTTGTCGGAAATTTATAGCAAATTGAACCCGTTTGCTACAATTTTTCGACAAAAAATAGTTATTTGATCTGTTAGTTCTTAGTTTAGTACATTAAATAATTAAAAAAATAATAAAATGGTAACTTTGTAGGAAATTTGTAGCAAATTGACCACATTTGCTATAGTTTTCTAGACAAAAAAGTTATTTTTTTGTTATTTCTTAATGTTAGTAAAATAAATAATTTTAATACTTAATTTGAGCAAATTTGTGACAAGTTGCTACAAATTTCCCACAAGATAAAATTTTTGTTTCATTATCTTTTTGTTATTTAGTTTACCAAATATATCAAATAACTTAAATGTTAAAGTTGTGGTAGATGTGTGTTTGTTTGTTTGTTTACCATACCATAGCATACCTGATGTGTAGTAAAATACACATATTTGTCCCGTGTAAAATGTATAATTATTGTATGATTTTTATTTGTTTTTTTTAGTTTTTAGTTTGTTTTATTTTATTTTGTGTTTTGCCAGGTCCTGATGCAATTGAGCGAAAACGAGCAATAAAGAAATAAGCAGCCAGTTGGACAGAGAAGGATGCTAGTGACCGAATTGAAATTGCAGCTATTTTCGTTGAGTGGTCCGAGCCCGCTATCTCTATGTATAAAATGACAATATAAATTATATAATAAATTAAATAAAAGAAAAAATATATATATATATATATATATATAAAATATAAAAAGCAAAAAGTTCTTTGTCATGGATTAGATGAAAAGCAAAAAAAAATAAAAATAATAATAATAATAATAATAATAATAATAATAATAATAATAATTAAGGAAACTTCACGGTTAGGCCAAATGAAAGGAAAACAAAAAAATAAAATAATCTATCTAATTTTCAAAAGGAGGTGGCTAGAATAATAATAATAAAATAAATATATTTTTATTTAATTTTCTCAAATTCACCTATAAAAGGCACTCAATTCTCATTTCGAAAACACACCTCAAATACTTCGACAACACACTTCTAAGGCTGCTATCAGTCGAATCCAAGCAAGTGAAGTGAAGTTGGAGCGCCTTGGAGCTTCTCGGGAGTCGTGGAAGCTTTCGGTTCGAGTCCTAGGCGATCCGGGTTCGGTAATCTTTTGTTTTTTCAGTTTTTGTATAATGTTTTCAATTACTTTCAGACTTTGTCCAGTTGTAATGTTTAATATTATGTGTAGCTAAACTTTGAAACTATCTAGGTTATGATGAACACTTGTTAATATGTAATTTTTACCGGGTATTGTGTGATTATGGTTTGTTCTTGTTAAGTAAATAATTTAAGTTATATGTTTTGGTGTTTATGCATATTTTAACTTGGTTTACACTTTGATCATTTGTTTCACATAAATTCCGGTGAATGTATTTTCATAAAAAGAATTATGTCGATATTCAAGTCCTAAACGGGTTGGGTAATCTTATGGTGGATTGTGAAATAAACCATAGAACTTATGATCAAGAATTAATCCGGTTTTAATATTCTACTATTTTTAACGCTATAAGGTATAAAAATATTAATAGATCGAGTTTAGTGTATTGCTAAGATTGTGTTTTGTGAGAAACCAGCTTTTAGCTAAATTGTCGCTAATTTGTTATTAAACCAAATCAAGTTTTCTTAAATTGCTTTAGATTTACAACCGAAAGGAAGTTAGTCTTTTCAAGCACTTTTCTAGAACACTAGATAACCGTAAGGAAGTCTAGTAAATCGGTAATTAAATTAAACCTTTAAAGTCACATAGTTGACTTCCCGAGAATGATTAGGAATCCTACGTCGTCTTTAAAGGTTTAATATCTAAAGATCCCGGTTTCATATCACACAATTACCCGGTAGAAAGCATGTTATTAACAAGTGGGATTCTAACCTAGATAGTCCTTTATTATTATTAAATCTTTGTCGTAAACTATTTTAGTTCACTTTTATTAATTAATTTTCAAGTAATTTACTTTTCAAAGCAAACCCCCCCCCCCCCCCTTTAATAAAAAATACAAAAATATTTACTCTTGTTTAATTTTTAGTATAAATAAACTATTTAACGTAATTCAACAGTGTCCTGTGGGTTCGACATCCGGACTTACTTTTACTATACTATACTGATCGGTACACTGCCGGTTGTGTGGTTTAGTTTTAAGATCGAGTCTAAGTATAAATTTAAAGCTTAGAGTGTCTAGTTTAAGTTGTTTTTAAAAGTTTGTCTTTTTATTAAATTTGTAAAAATGTGTTTTTCGTGCCGGACATGTAGTAACTGGAAGGGTTAAGTATCGTTAAATTGGGAACTCCTGTCTAGGCCTGGCATTCGTACAAATCCAATTATAAGGACCCGTTGCCTACCTGGGGACAATCCCAATGAGAGTACCGATACCTATTAGGCCAAAGCATGTCCAAAAGTTCAGTTTTTGAGTCAGTCTTTATTTAACCATTTTTACAAGTTTTTATTCAACCGCTTTAGCACACATCAGAGTTTTTGGCGCCGTTGCCGGGGACTACTTTGCAATTGCGTTAATTAGTTTGTTTATATATATATATTTTTTTATTTGAGTCTAAAATCCATCAGTTTGTGTTATATTTTTATTGCAATTTTTATTTTCAGTTTTTAGTTAATCCTTAGTTAGATTTCGTTTACTTGTTTATTTCCAATTCCTAGTTAAAGTTTCCTTAGTTTATGCGACATACGAGATCCCGAGGACCACCTGAATACGAGCCACGTGACGATCCTGAACTTCTGTTCAGCCGACAATCAAACAATCAGGAAGGAGAATCAAGTAACAGAAGTGGATACCAAGTTTTTGAAAATCCTCACTTTGAATCCGAAACAACCACAGAGACCGATTCTTTCGAAACTTCACGTTCTCCGAGTCCAGAAACCAAAGCACAAATGGCTAACCGCACTGTTTACCAACAAGCCACAACCGGTTTCACCGGTGAAGCTTCACCCATCGCTCTTCCCGCAATCACCAATGAAAGATCTTGGCAAATCCCATCCTACATCATGACGGCTATCACTAACTCTTGCCAATTCCATGGCAGTGACGATGAGGATGCACCCGCTCACATAAACCGTATCACCCGTCTTTGCACCACCTATTCTATCGAGGGAGTGAACCTTGAAGCCCGTTACCTTCAGGTCTTTCCATTTTCTCTCACTGGACGGGCAGCCATCTGGTTCGATTCGCAGCCAGCAGGAACTTTCACCACCTGGGCAGGTCTTCGAGACGCCTTTTTATCTAAGTATTACCCACCAGCCAAAGCATCCCGACTTCGCGATCAGATTCATTCATTCCGAATGGAACCTGATGAACCTTATCATCTTGCCTGGGAGAGATTTCAAACCTTACTTGCTCGTTGTTCACAGCACGGATTGTCAGAATGGGCACTTGTAGAGAAATTCTACAATGGTCTCACCCCAGAAATCAAAGCCCGGTTCGACACTTCGGCTGGAGGACAGCTTATGGGAAAGAAAACACCCACCGAGTGTAACGACCTTTTCGAAAGTTTTGCCCATTCTGATATGGATTATAGCGCTGCCAGCAGGAATTCTATCCCTGTGACTAACACCTCTTCAACCACTCGAGGGGTGAACCAAGTTGGCTTGGATTCATCGGTAGCTGCTGTTCTAGATCGGATGGAGAAGACTTTTACAAGAGAACTTAATGAGATCAAGAAGAAAGTCGATAGATGTGAACTATGCAGAGGAGGGCATGATACTAGAGATTGTCCAACACTTACCCTAGAACAAGTTGAGTTTATAGCAGGTCAAAACCGAGGTCCCACCAACCCATTCAACACCAACTCATTCAATAACAACTCTAATTGGCGTAGTAATTACCGTTGGTCTGGAAATCCTCCTGGATTTTCTTCCGGTCAGTATCAAAGTCGAGGGCCAGGTTTCTATTCTAATAGTAATCCAGGTCAAGGGAATCAATTTGGTAATTCGACTCAGGAGAGTCAAGGTAGTGGGAAGGCTCCAGATGGTAGTATGAGTAGGATGGAGGAGATGTTCTCTCAGATGATGACACAAAATCAGGCGATGATGACACAAAATCAAGCGACGCAGAAATCTCTCACTGATTTCACTAAAACTCAGGAGCAGATTAATAAAAGTCACGAACTTCAGCTCAAAAGTCAGCAATCCACACTTCTTGATCTTCAAAGGACAGTAGGTGGAATTACTAAACAGTTGCAGGAGCATCCACCTGGTCAGTTTTCGGGAAATACTTTCACGAATCCCGCGAATCATTCAGCTAAAGCTATTACGACCCGCAGTGGAAAGAGTTTGGGAAAATTAGTGAGAGAGAGAGTTGAGGAAGAGAAAGAGGATGAGGAAGATGAAGAGATTGTAATGGAAACTCCCGGTAAGGTGCAAGAGAAATTAGATCCAGCAAGTACCGCACAAACCGGAGAACCTCAAGTTGAAAAGAAGGCAGAAAATCAGCCAGTAGGAGTTAAGCCATCCCCTTTGGTTGATCATTCAAGTGTTCCATATCCCGCTCGCCTTAAGCAACAGAAATATGCTAAGGAATATGGCCACTTTCTAGAGATCTTTAGGCAGCTAAAGATAAATCTTCCGTTCATCGAAGCACTTCAGACCATGCCTAAATATACCAAATTTCTCAAGGACCTCCTTAAGAGAAAAGATAGGTTAGGTGAGTTTTCAAACATTCTACTGACAGGAGGTTGTTCCGCGGTAGTCTTGAATAAGCTACCTAAGAAATTAACCGATCCAGGCACATTCACCATTCCGTGTTTTTTCGGAGGTACCATTGCTCCCGCTCATGTGTTAGCCGATTTAGGTGCGAGCATTAATTTGATGCCATTTTCACTCTACGAGAGGCTAGGTTTAGGCGAACTTACACCCACACGCATGTCATTGTCATTGGCTGATCGTTCGATAAAATATCCTCGGGGGATTGTAGAAAACCTGTTAGTTAAAGTCGATAAATTTGTATTCCCCGTTGACTTCGTTGTCCTTGACATGGAGGCTGATGAAAAAGTTCCAATCATTTTAGGCCGTCCGTTCCTTCGAACCGCTAAGGCAGTCATTGATGTTTTCGATGGTAAAATCTCACTTCGTGCAGGTGACGAGATTGTCACATTCGAGATAGAAAGAGCCATGCAATATCCCAGTGGTGCTGATGATTATGATGATCCATGTCATTCCGCTTACTTTCTAGATTCCTTCATCTCGTGCGTTGATCATTGTTTTAATTACGTTAGTGGAGCCGATCTAGTTGGAGAAAACGAGAATGAAGAAGAGGAAGAGATTGAGATAGAAGAAGACGATCCGGAGCCAATTTCGGAATCATTGGAGCTGTGTGAGATCAAGGAAGAGAATGAGAGCAAACCCATAGAGTCACCTCTAGAGCTCAAAGTCCTTCCTTCCGACCTAGAATACGTTTTCTTGGGAGAGGAGTGCAGTTTGCCCGTCATCATATCATCTAAGTTGACGGAGGAAGAGAAGAAAAAGTTGATTGAGGTGCTACGAGAGCACAAAGATGCCATAGCATGGAAGTTGTCCGATATCAAGGGAATTAGCCCCACTTTTTGCACACACAGGATTCTCATGGAGGATGAATTCAAACCAGTAGTGCAACCTCAAAGACGTTTAAATCCTAACATGAAAGAGGTGGTTAGGAAAGAGGTAATAAAGTTGATGGGAGCCGGGCTAATTTATCCTATTTCTGATTCCTCGTGGGTTAGCCCGACCCAAGTCGTTCCTAAGAAAGGAGGAATGACCGTTGTCATGAATGAGAAAAATGAGCTTATACCTTCCCGTACAGTCACCAGTTGGCGAGTATGTATCGATTACCGCAAGCTTAACGATGCCACTCGGAAAGACCACTTTCCACTCCCGTTCATTGATCAAATGCTCGAACGCCTTGTAGGCCAGCAGTTCTACTGTTTTCTCGATGGATTTTCCGGCTATTTCCAAATTCCAATCGCACCGGAGGACCAAGAGAAAACCACTTTCACTTGTCCATACAACACATATGCGTACCGACGCATGCCTTTTGGATTATGTAATGCACCGGCAACTTTTCAACGGTGTATGGTTGCTATCTTTCAAGACATGATTGAGAGGTCCATGGAGGTGTTCATGGACGATTTTTTGGTTTATGGCGACTCTTTTGATCAGTGTTTAGCAAATCTTGAGGAGATGATGAAGAGATGTATTGAAACAAAGCTAATGCTTAATTGGGAAAAGTGTCACTTCACGGTGACAGAAGGAATTGTGTTAGGACACAAAATTTCAAGAGCCGGTATAGAGGTTGATAAAGCAAAGATAGATACCATCAGTAGGTTGCCTCCACCGACAAATGTAAAGTCCGTTCGCAGTTTTCTTGGTCATGCAGGCTTTTACAGACGTTTCATTAAGGATTTTTCAAAGATCACGCGTCCCATAACACGACTCCTTGAAAAAAACGTATCCTTTGTCTTTGACGAGGAATGCCTGAAAGCCTTTGACTTTTTGAAGGAAAAACTTGTAAGTGCACCCATTCTTATTTCACCCGACTGGAGTTTACCTTTTGAACTCATATGCGATGCTAGTGATTATGCTGTAGGAGCAGTTTTGGGTCAAAGAATCGAAAAGCACTTTCATCCGATCTATTACGCGAGCAAAACTCTTAATGATGCACAAGAAAATTATACCACCACTGAAAAAGAGCTTCTCGCCGTAGTGTTCGCATTCGACAAGTTTCGATCATATCTCGTTCTATCCAAAACCATCGTTTTCACTGACCATGCAGCCTTGCATTATCTTTTCAAAAAGAAAGACGCAAAACCCCGTCTCATACGGTGGATTCTACTCCTTTCCGAGTTTGACATAGAAATCAGAGACAAGAAGGGAGCAGAAAACACAGCTGCAGATCACTTATCACGATTAGAAGATCCTGAGAGAGAAGAAATTTGAGAAGAAGCAATTGGTGATAAATTCCCTCACGAGCATATAGATTTCATTGCAGCTGAGAAGAAGGGTATGCCATGGTTCACAGACTTGGCAAATTACCTGGCAAAAGGAGTGGTGTTGAAAGGTATGACCACCCAACAGAAGAAGAAGTTCTTTCGGGATGCGAGGAGGTACATTTGGGATGACCCCTATCTTTTCAGGATAGGAGGAGACAGGATTCTGAGAAGATGTGTGAGTAAGGAAGAAGGTTTAGGGATTCTGAGGCATGTACATGAAGGATTAACAGGAGGCCACCATGGTCCACACACTACCGCACAAAAGGTCTTTGATTGTGGTTTTTATTGGCCTTCGGTAGTGAAAGATGCGATAGAGTTTGTAAAAACCTGTGATCGTTGCCAACGTACTGGCAATATCTCATCCAAGGATGAGATGCCCCAAAAACCAATTCAAATTGTTGAAATATTCGACATTTGGGGCATTGACTTCATGGGACCATTTCCCTCATCTAGAGGAAATCGATACATACTTGTGGCAATAGACTACGTTTCAAAATGGGTAGAGGCACAAGCTCTTCCTACAAATGTTGCCCGAGTAGTGGTTAAATTCCTCAAGAAACTCTTCACGCGATTCGGTACTCCTCGTGCTCTTATAAGTGACCGTGGCACTCATTTCTGCAACGCAATCATGGAAAAGACATTAGCTCGCTACGGTGTCACTCATCGCTTCTCCACTGCCTACCATCCCCAAACTAGTGGGCAAGTCGAGAATGCGAATCGAGGAGTGAAACGAATCCTGGAGAAAACAGTGGGGAAAAGCAGGAAAGATTGGTCAGATAAGCTTGACGATGCATTGTGGGCATTTCGAACTGCCTACAAAACACCCTTGGGCACTACACCATTCATGATTGTCTATGGCAAGGCTTGCCATCTTCCCGTTGAGTTAGAGCACCGAGCACTTTGGGCTCTCAAAACTGTTAATCTTGACTTAACGGAGGCCGCCAAGAGACGTTACTTCCAAATTCATGAATTGGAAGCCTTGAGGGACGCCGCGTATGAACGATCTTGGAATATCAAGGAAAAGACGAAGGCGTTGCATGACAGGAAGCTTAAGGGGTTGAAGGAATTTAAAACAGGTGATAAAGTGCTTCTATACAATTCACGTTTAAAACTGTTTGCAGGAAAGCTGAAATCAAAGTGGACAGGACCGTATGTTGTGAACGGAGTTTTTCCATACGGGACAATTGAGTTGAAGAACGAAGCAGACAGAAGCACTTGGAAGGTGAATGGACATAGGTTGAAACATTACCTAGGGGGACCAATAAACACCACCGAGACGGAAGCAACTCATCTCGATGTCCCGCCAATCACCATCATTTAGAATCTTGAGTGAAAACTCAAGATTAGGGTAGATAGATAGTTAATGTGTGTTTCAAGTTATTGTCTAAGAGTCTAATTTAGTATTATTTGAGTCATTTTACTTTTTCGGTACTACTTGGATTTTTGCTTGTTTTTGCGTATGCAGGTGTAAATAGTACCACCCATACTCAATCTCCATTCGGGTGATTTCAGAACTGCTGACAAATTCAACAACATCTCCAAGCGTGTGATTTAGATTTAAAATGCATCCTTTCGATTTCAATTTCCTTTGTTGTTTACAATTTGCAAAACCAGGGTTGCCTATAGAACTTGAAGAAACACTAACTAAATGGTCGGAACCGAGATAGTTAGGGGGTTTGAATCCGCATAAAAGGTTAGCTCTCTCTCGGTTGATTCAGTTGTAATGGAATTCCTTCTCCGGTGATTCTGCAAAAAAGAACACCGTTAGCCTCGTCAAGGGGAGAAGAGGGTTCTCTCCTTGACCCGACTCCGGCGTGAGAATAAGTATTGGTATCGGAGAAGATAAGTATTGGAGGAGTGAGAGTAATCTGAGTTTATACCTAAACAGTTCTCTTATTTATAACCGGGAGTTTTGGGAGGGAAAACCTGTTATTGAAAAGATGACGGAAGATGCTAACGCCGTAGCGGTTATCTTTTCTTCCGTTAAGTTCTTTTATCCTTCGTTAAGTTGCCTTGATCCGATGTGAATGCACACGGATCGGGGTTTGATCTACGGCTGGGGATTTGCCACGTGGGAAGTGACTAAGTGGAGATTATTCTCCAATTTCATGCCTTCGTCATGATTTCAGGGTTGCTTATGGTGATGACACGTGTCCAGACGGTTATAACCGTCTGGGTGGTGCACGATTGTATTTCCTTCTAGATTATTGTTGTAATCTGGTGTGACACCTTACTGTGTGGACGCAGGTGAATAACTCCCAGGCCTGGGTAAAATGTCCAAGTCTGGATATTTAGGCGGAGGTATCTGAACAAAAGGTTTTGATCCTTTGTTAATTTGGGAAAGGCGCAAGGATTCATGTTATCCTTTGGGCGCGCGATCATAAGTTACTGATTATTTTCTTCCTTTAATAAGACCCATGCGCGGCCGCGCAAGGTTAAAAAGGTTGAAAAAACCAGTTTGTGGTATGGTCTCAAATCCTTTTTATGAGGTTTTTGGGACCTTACCCCTTCAAGTCCCCCCAGTCTAGTGTTGTACTTATGCAAGTAAGTGGAGCACTGGACTTATGAGAGGGAAAAAGTTTTTGGGCGCGTCAAAATAAGAAAGCTTCTATGAGAAGATTTATCTTGTTGGAAAAAGGAAAAAATCTTTGCAATCATGCTTTGACACGTGATGACGTCAACTGGCAGTAAGAATGGGTATTTTTCTCTTTGTCTTGAAATTCGTAGTGGCGCTTGTCAGACCTCATTAATGAGGATATGACCTTGGTTCCTGTAGCGCCGTTCGGATGTGACAAAATTCTGACAACTAATGATGAGCAGGGTTCCCGTTTTCCGAGGTTGAGTTTTTGTATATATATGTATTGGGATGCCTTTTTTATCATTAACTTGGAGAAGATGAAAGGAAAAAGTACCGTTCGTTCCCGACGTCTTTCAGATATCTTAAGGATTCGAGAAGTTGCTGAAGCTCTTTTGTTACTTGCTAACTCTCCACCTTTGATGGCTACCGGAGAGGACTCTGTCCTTGATGATCCTTCTATGGTGGTTTGTTCTGATGATAAGGTTTTCCAGCAAGGGGAAGTTGTTGCTAACAGTGGTGTTGTGCTGGATGCAGATGGCCTCATTGCTCGTTTTTCGATGATTCGGAGGGAAGATTGCCGGTTGGTATACCATCGCCGGAAAAAACCCTCGGGGGACATGGGTGAAGATGAACCTATGGTTGGTTAGGTTTGGGAGTTGTTTCATCCCTTGTATATATAAGTTTGTTAGTATAAACTCATCTTTTGAAGATCACGGGTGTGATCGGTGTTAATGTCTGTTGTTTGATCCTCTTGCTATCTTGCAGAAGCAAGGTTTTTTGTTTGAATATTTTAGTTTCTGGAACTAAAATTGTGAAGATCATTGTTATGATCTTGTTCCTGAAGTGTTTTGTTACACTTGGTGATATATCGATAATGTTTTTACTTCATACGTGTTTGAATTACAATATGTTGCATGTTTTTAATTGCTTTTGGATAGGTAAGGCGAATGAGAGATGGTATTGTGCTCATGTTTGAACGTTTGTCTAAAAGGCGTAGCAGCTTGCCTTGTTTTTAGACTGTTCATGAGGTATACAATGTTTGACCATATTGTTTTCGCGCGAACCCAAAAAATTACATGCAATTTGTAATAAACAGTGATATAAGTAGGAATGATGTTTGTATTGATAAGAGTGCAAGGCTTTGTGATACAAGACATAATAAAGAAAGACATTGCCTGTATATTCTTTCCGCTTTTGAAGACTTAGTTCATATGTAACACCTGCGCAACTGTTGTGCGTTCCAGGTGCGGGGGACAAGGGTCCCATCGATCGTTTTTAGGGTGTATGCCCCTTTACCTAAGACTTCGTTAATGACGTATGGTCCTTCCCATCTTGGCGCTAATTTGCCCGGCTTTTCAGCGTTTGACGCCTCATTGTCGCGCAATACGAAATCGCCGGGGACAAATGTGCAAACGCGGACGCGCGCATTGTAATACTTCTCGAGCTTGGATTTGTACCTTGCTTCTGTTATCGCGGCGTTCTCGCGCCTTTCTTCCAAAAGATCTAAATCCATTCTTCGCTCTTGTTCGTTGTTCTGAGTTTCCATGGCTATCATGCGCGGTGATGGTAAACCTATCTCGGCTGGAATGACGGCCTCAGATCCATAGACTAAACTGAACGGAGTCTCGCCGGTGCTAGTCTTTGGCATTGTTCGATGCGCCCAGAGGATGCTGGGAAGTTCGTCAACCCACCCTCTGCGCGCTGTCCCGAGTCGCGCTTTTATGCCGTCAACGATCTGTTTGTTTACACTTTCTACCTGTCCATTCGCTTGGGGATGCGCAACGGAGGCGAAGTTATGCTCGATCTTCATTTCTTTAAACCATTTTTGAAGATCTTCTGCGGCGAAGTTTGTACCATTGTCGGAAATAATGCGCAATGGTAATCCGAATCTGCAAATGATATGTTCCCATATAAATTTGCGGATTACCATTGCTGTTGTTGAGGCCAAAGCTTTAGCCTCCACCCATTTTGTGAAGTAATCCACCGCGACGATGATGAATTTTACCGCACCTGGCGCGTCAGGAAATGGACCGACAAGATCAATGCCCCACTGTTGGAATGGCCAGGCGGAAGTAACCGGAATTAGTGGATTTTTAGGTCGGAGTGTCTTTGGTGTGTGGCGTTGACATGCCTCGCATCTTCTTAACAGGTCGACTGCGTCCATGTGCATTCCTGGCCAGTAGTATCCAGCGCTCATTATTTTTGCCACGACCATGCGCGGTCCCGCGTGTATCCCGCATAATCCTTCGTGGATTTCTCTGACAAGGTACTGGGCGTCTGTTTTATCGACACAGCGTAGTAATGGGCCCATGAATGATTTCCGGTAGAGGACGCCATCGGCCATTTCGTAATTTACTGCCTTGTGTTGTATTTTTCGAGCTTCTGCCTTTCCTTCCGGTAGCTTTCCGTGTTGAAGGTACAAGATAATCGGAGACATCCAAGATGGATCTCCTATTTCTATAACGTTTACTTGTTTGAGATGAATGGAAGGGTTGGATAATACCTCTATGCGTACTTCCTTTGCTAAGTGCTGAAAGCTGGTAGCAGCTAACTTGCTTAGCGCGTCAGCATGTTTGTTCTCGCTTCTGTTTATGTGATGAACTTTGAATGTTTGAAATTGGCTGATTAACATCCGCGCTTGTTCAAGGTACAACGCCATAGCTTCTTTTGCATCGTAATTGCCATTAACTTGCTCGGCTACCAGTTTTGAATCGACGTTAGCTTCAAGATTTCTTGCCCCCATTTTCAATGCTAAACGAAGACCTGCCAAGAAGGCTTCATATTCGGCTTCATTATTCGTACTTTTGAAATCTAATCGTATAGCATACGTGAGCTCGTGGTTGTCTGGGCTGATTAATCGGAGACCTGCTCCTGCTCCATCGTCGTTGGAAGCACCATCTGTGTGTAAGGTCCAGACTCTATCGTCGAAAACAGGTGTTGGGTTCTGGATTGCCTCACATTCTTGTATTTTATCGATAGGAACTTCAGTGGCGAAGTTTGCTAACACTTGCCCTTTGATTGCGGGTCTTGGTCTGTAAAAAATGTTGTAACCTCCCAGTTCAATTGCCCATTTGGCCAGTCGTCCCGCTATGTCGGGTTTGGATAAGATCTGGCCTAGGTGGTAATTGGTAAGAACTGTGATGACGTGACCCGAAAAATACCTGCGTAGACGTCGGGATGCGCACTAGTGTTAGGACTAGCTTTTCTATCATTGAGTACCGAGTTTCTGGGCCGGTAAGCATTTTGCTGATGTAATAGATTGGAGTTTGGATGTTCTCGCGTTCTACCATCAATACAGCACCGACCGCTACTTCCGCGGCAGATAGATATAAAATTAGTGGCTCTTTTTCTTTTGGTGCTGTCAATGTTGGTAGCTGAATTAAACATTCTTTCATTTGTTTGAATGCGGTTTCCGCTTCAGGTCTCCACTGAAAGTCAGTTTTCTTTGCGCAGTTTCGTAGCGTACTGATGAATGGATAAGACTTTGCTGCGTGATTAGCCAAAAATCTGTTTAAAGCCGCTAAGCGTCCAGCGAGCCTTTGCATTTCTTTAACTGTTGCGGGTGACGGCATTAGCTGAATAGCCTGCACCTTTTCTGGATTTACTTTAAAACCATCTTTTGTGACGATGAATCCCAAAAATTTTCCTTCTTCCATGCCGAAGGAGCATTTAGTTGGGTTGAGTTTTAGGCTTACGCTGCGCAAGGAGTCGAATGTGCGCTGAATATTATCAAGCATTGTGTCTTCCTCATGGCTCATGATGACGAGGACATCCATGTATACCTCGACAGTCTTGCCAATGTCATCTTTGAAAATTGTGTCCATTAGGCGTTGATAAGTTGCGCCTGCGTTGCGCAGGCCGAACGGCATTTTGGTATAACAGAAAATACCTTTATCTGTGCGGAACGCCGTTTTGTCTTCGTCTTCTTCTTTCATCTGGACCTGATGATAACCCTTGTAACAGTCAAGAAAACATTTCCATCTGAATGATGCTAGAGAGTCGACTTTCTTGTCTATCTCTGGAAGCGCGTAACAATCTTTTGGGCATGCTTTATTTAGGTCTTTGAAGTCGACGCACATTCTCCACCCGCCGCTATGTTTTTGTACCATCACTGGGTTGGCTACCCATGTATGGTATTTTACTTCGCGCAAGATTCCTGCATTAAGTAACTCTGCTACTTGCTCGTCCATTGCTTTCGCTTTTTCTTCACTGAAACTGCGCCTCCCCTGAGCAACAGGTTCTACTGATGGCTTGATGTTTAGACAATGTTGCGCGATGTCGCGTGGGACTCCAGTCATGTCTGCTGGGCACCAGGCAAATATATCTTTGTTGTTAGACAATAATTCTTTTAGTTGTATGCGTGTTGCTGGTGAAATGGTTGGTCCAAGCAGAATGGTCTGCTCTGGGTGCTCGTTGTTTAGAACCCATTTCTCTGGTTCATTTGGTGTCGAAGGTTTGACTACCTTTGCTGGTGGTTCGTCGTCTACGAACATGACTTCTTTGCTTGAATAGAGTATTGCAACTCCAGTTTCTGTCGGAAATCCGCAAGCAGCGTGCGGAATGGAAGTGATCATGCTAAATTCCCTTTGTGACCTTCTCCCGAGCAAGACATCATGACGTGATGTTGCCGGCATGACCATGAAATTGACTGTAACTATTCGTGAGTGCTCGCCATCGGACAAGGTTACCGGGAAAACAATTTGCCCTAATGGGAATACAACTTCATTACAGAATCCGGTGAGAGGAAAATCGACCGGCTCTAAACGTGCTTTATCTTCTGGATCGCGTTGTTTAAAGCACTGTTCGTACATGATGTTCATCGAGCTTCCTGGATCTATGAACATATAGTCAGTTCGGTAATGACCGAAAATACCAGTGATAATCACTGGTCGTTCTTCCTGAGGGCCCCCAGGAACAACGGGAAACACCACTTGCTGTTCTCTCCAATGTTGATCATAGTTTCGTTTATTTGGTCTTCGTGATGGACCTCCCTGAATCATGTGTATTTGTTTTTGATAACTGCTATATTGGCTGGATTGGATGTCCTCCCTACGTGGTGTTGGTGGATCCAATACTGAGGTATTAATTTCTTTTCCAGATCTGATGTTTAACAAATCAGATCTGGCGATTTGAATAACGATTGTGTTTAAAGCAGCTTGGCATCTGCTAAACCAATGTTCTGGAGATTTTTCTAGCTGTAAATTGTTTCCGACGTTTGGTCGAGGACCAAGTTGTCGGTGAGATGACAAATTTTCTGCCATGTGCAAAAACAGAAAATGGAATGAACTGAATCGAAACGAGATAGAAACTAGAAAAACTGAGAAAACGGTGGGCGCCAATGAAGAAACGCTAACTAAATGGTCGGAACCGAGATAGTTAGGGGGTTTGAATCCGCATAAAAGGTTAGCTCTCTCTCGGTTGATTCAGTTGTAATGGAATTCCTTCTCCGGTGATTCTGCAAAAAAGAACACCGTTAGCCTCGTCAAGGGGAGAAGAGGGTTCTCTCCTTGACCCGACTCCGGCGTGAGAATAAGTATTGGTATCGGAGAAGATAAGTATTGGAGGAGTGAGAGTAATCTGAGTTTATACCTAAACAGTTCTCTTATTTATAACCGGGAGTTTTGGGAGGGAAAACCTGTTATTGAAAAGATGACGGAAGATGCTAACGCCGTAGCGGTTATCTTTTCTTCCGTTAAGTTCTTTTATCCTTCGTTAAGTTGCCTTGATCCGATGTGAATGCACACGGATCGGGGTTTGATCTACGGCTGGGGATTTGCCACGTGGGAAGTGACTAAGTGGAGATTATTCTCCAATTTCATGCCTTCGTCATGATTTCAGGGTTGCTTATGGTGATGACACGTGTCCAGACGGTTATAACCGTCTGGGTGGTGCACGATTGTATTTCCTTCTAGATTATTGTTGTAATCTGGTGTGACACCTTACTGTGTGGACGCAGGTGAATAACTCCCAGGCCTGGGTAAAATGTCCAAGTCTGGATATTTAGGCGGAGGTATCTGAACAAAAGGTTTTGATCCTTTGTTAATTTGGGAAAGGCGCAAGGATTCATGTTATCCTTTGGGCGCGCGATCATAAGTTACTGATTATTTTCTTCCTTTAATAAGACCCATGCGCGGCCGCGCAAGGTTAAAAAGGTTGAAAAAACCAGTTTGTGGTATGGTCTCAAATCATTTTTATGAGGTTTTTGGGACCTTACCCCTTCAGAACTTAAGGAGAAGATCTTTCTCCTAAGCGCTGAGGTAAGGAAGGAATGGCGTCGACAAGACCAAACCCCACCATTTTTTGGAACATCCAAAAGTGCAATGAAAAGAAGAGCAAAACGTTATGGAAAATGCATGGGATGTGGAAACTGGGCGCACACAGGGAAATGTAAAAGAAGTCCAACTGAATCCCAAGGAGAGTACATACAACTAATGAGGGTGGGCGCTATTAGGCTCAATGCCGAACGGTCCATTAGAGTTGGGAGTTATGTACACTATCGGATTGAGGAAGACTTAACACACATTTTCGAAAAAACTGGTCTTGATAAACTGACGTTAGAAAAATCCCTTAGTTTGTAAATAATTTTTAGTCGTAAGTTTTGGTTAAAAAAAAAAAAACTAAGTTTTAAATTCTGAGTCAGTATTACGCCTAGGTTTGTTTGCTATGTCATGTGCAGGTTTGATTAAACCGCCCGTACTCATTCGGGTGGAAATCTCAGAACTGAAATCTTGTGGAAAAGCAGCCAAGGTGTAAAAGGCAACCGCGAAGGAAATGCTATACGGTCGTATTCAAGTTTGGATTAGGAACATGCATAGCTGGCACAGATTGTCATCATAACCAGCTAAGTCCTTTTCAATTTGCCCTTTGTCTTTTATTTCTTATTTATTTTCATTTTTGAGTCGGTTTCCAACCTACATTGAGGGCAATGTAGAATTTAAGTGTGGGGATGGGAAACTATCGTTTAGTGTCTAGTTAGCAGAGTCTTGAGTCATAAAAATTTGAAAAATACAAAAAAAATTAAAAAAAATTTCAAAAAAAAAAAAAATAATAAAAAAATAAAAAAAACAAAAAAAAAATTTAAAAATTAGAAAATGTTTTTTGAAATAAGAAGTTTGCAACTAAAAAAAGTGGAAAATGATAGAAAAGACGGATTTTTGTTCGGAATCAAATAATAATAATATGAGAATAAAATAATCGTGCTTGTGTCTAGTTTGGGATGTGCGGGTAGGCTCAATTCGGTTTTGGGTTCCTTTGAATTAAAATATACCTAATTGTCGGTCTACTAATGGGTTCTCATCTAGGGAGAGTGGAGAAATTGAAACCACCAATAATAGTATAAGGGATGCTGTTATAAGCTAAGATCATTAGAGTTTTTTGTCATATCTCGTTGAAAAAAAAAGAAAAAAATAATAAAAAAAATAATAAAAGAGCTAGAAACTAAAGAAAAGTAGCGCAATTCTATGTAATCTGTGGTTGGGGATAGCGACTCTACAGCCGGAATACCTCTAGATTGTGTGAAATCAAAATTGCGAAAAAAGTGCCGACGCCTATTGTAATCCGAGTTGGGGATAGCGACTCTACAGCCGGAATGCCTCTGGGTTAGGTACAAGCAAAGTCTAAGCTCGTAAAGAAAAAAAAAATGATGAGAAAAAGTTAAGATTTGATTTTAAACTCTCTTGATCTTGGTATAAAACGGTTAGGAAATAACCCAGTGGTTGTTCCTTTTGTCCTATGAGCTTGAGGCGGGATTAGGTGGATTTGTAATTCTTAGCGTGAGACCCTAGGTGGATTGACCACACTTGAACTAAAATTGCATGATAAGGGCTTGGAACCGGGTTGGGTTTAAGAGGATCAATATACTTGCAATCGCAGCTAACACAAGTTTCGATTTTAATAAATTAACTAAGCTTTTGTTCTCGAATGATTATTCCGTCTATGATTCCGTTTTGCATAATTCTTTTTCAGGGACGAAAAAAGGTTAAGTGTGGGGATATTTGATGTGTAGTAAAAAACACATATTTGTCCCGTGTAAAATGTATAATTATTGTATGATTTTTATTTATTTTTTTTAGTTTTTAGTTTGTTTTATTTTATTTTGTGTTTTGCCAGGTCCTGATGGAATTGAGCGAAAACGAGCAATAAAGAAATAAGCAGCCAGTTGGACAGAGAAGGATGCTAGTGACCGAATTGAAATTGCAGCTATTTTCGTTGAGTGGTCCGAGCACGCTATCTCTATGTATAAAATGGCAATATAAATTATATAATAAATAAATAAATTAAATAAAAGAAAAAAATATATATATAAAATATAAAAAGCAAAAAGTTCTTTGTCATGGATTAGATGAAAAGCAAAATAATAATAATAATAATAATAATAATAATAATAATAATAATAATAATAATAATAATAATAATAATTAAGGAAACTTCACGGTTAGGCCAAATGAAAGGAAAACAAAAAAATAAAATAATCTATCTAATTTTCAAAATGAGGTGGCTAGAATAATAATAAAATAAATATATTTTTATTTAATCTTCTCAAATTCACCTATAAAAGGCACTCAATTCTCATTTCGAAAACACACCTCAAATACTTCGACAACACACTTCTAAGGCTGCTATCAGTCGAATCCAAGCAAGTGAAGTGAAGTTGGAGCGCCTTGGAGCTTCTCGGGAGTCGTGGAAGCTTTCGGTTCGAGTTCTAGGCGATCCGGGTTCGGTAATCTTTCGTTTTTTCAGTTTTTGTATAATGTTTTCAATTACTTTCAGACTTTGTCCAGTTGTAATGTTTAATATTATGTGTAGCTAAACTTTGAAACTATCTAGGTTATGATGAACACTTGTTAATATGTAATTTTTACCGGGTATTGTGTGATTATGGTTTGTTCTTGTTAAGTAAATAATTTAAGTTATATGTTTTGGTGTTTATGCATATTTTAACTTGGTTTACACTTTGATCATTTGTTTCACATAAATTCCGGTGAA
Organism: Helianthus tuberosus; assembly: GCA_030545235.1. Lineage (NCBI taxonomy): Eukaryota > Viridiplantae > Streptophyta > Magnoliopsida > Asterales > Asteraceae > Helianthus > Helianthus tuberosus. The sequence goes on from CM060369.1 coordinate 204,140,403, forward strand.
TGTATTTTCATAAAAAGAATTATGTCGATATTCAAGTCCTAAACGGGTTGGGTAATCTTATGGTGGATTGTGAAATAAACCATAGAACTTATGATCAAGAATTAATCCGGTTTTAATATTCTACTATTTTTAACGCTGTAAGGTATAAAAATATTAATAGATCGAGTTTAGTGTATTGCTAAGATTGTGTTTTGTGAGAAACCAGCTTTTAGCTAATTTGTCGCTAATTTGTCTATTAAACCAAATCAAGTTTTCGTAAATTGCTTTAGATTTACAACCGAAAGGAAGTTAGTCTTTTCAAGCACTTTTCTAGAACACTAGATAACCGTAAGGAAGTCTAGTAAATCGGTAACTAAAATAAACCTTTAAAGTCACATAGTTGACTTCCCGAGAATGATTAGGAATCCTACGTCGTCTTTAAAGGTTTAATATCTAAAGATCCCGGTTTCATATCATACAATTACCCGGTAGAAAGCATGTTATTAACAAGTGGGATTCTAACCTAGATAGTCCTTTATTATTATTAAATCTTTGTCGTAAACTATTTTAGTTCACTTTTATTAATTAATTTTCAAGTAATTTACTTTTCAAAGCAAAACCCCCCCTTTAATCAAAAATACAAAAATATTTACTCTTGTGTAATTTTTAGTATAAATAAACTATTTAACGTAATTCAACAGTGTCCTGTGGGTTCGACATCCGGACTTACTTTTACTATACTATACTGATCGGTACACTGCCGGTTGTGTGGTTTAGTTTTAAGATCGAGTCTAAGTATAAATTTAAAGCTTAGAGTGTCTAGTTTAAGTTGTTTTTAAAAGTTTGTCTTTTTATTAAATTTGTAAAAATGTGTTTTTCGTGCCGGACATGTAGTAACTGGAAGGGTTAAGTATCGTTAAATTGGGAACTCCTGTCTAGGCCTGGCATTCGTACAAATCCAATTATAAGGACCCGTTGCCTACCTCGGGACAATCCCAATGAGAGTACCGATACCTATTAGGCCAAAGCATGTCCAAAAGTTCAGTTTTTGAGTCAGTCTTTATTTAACCATTTTTACAAGTTTTTATTCAACCGCTTTAGCACACATCAATACCATACCATAATACCACACCACACTACTATACCATATTATACTATATAGTATACTACACTACACTACATTGTACAATACGATCCTATACTAAATTGTACGATCATCATCATCATCATACTCAGTATATCCCACCAATAACAAAGTTAAGGTAGGGTCTGAGGAGGGTAAGATGTAGATAACCTTATCTCTACCCCGTAGGAATAGAGAGGCTGCTTCTAGTGAGACCCCCGGCTCGATAGTAGTTTTGCATCAAGCCTTGGACATAAGGCACATAACAATCAGCAATTGAGAAACGCCGATTAGTGCATGTACCCCTTTATTTTTCGGTTATCAACGCCACCACATGATGCAGGTTAACCATCCCCCTCTTTTAACATTATTTTCACGAAATTAGTAAAATAACGTTAAAATTAGTGCACTTTCACTTTTGCCCCCGAGCGCCCCCCCCCCCACACACACACACACATATATATATATATATATTATATACGCATACCGCAAGCAAGGCGTAATACTAAATTGTACGATACAATCCTATAATATACTACACTACACTATATACTACATATACTATATGATATGATACTATATACTATACTATACTATACTATACTATACTATACTATACTATACTATACTATACTATACTATACTATACTATACTATACTATACTATACTATACTATACTATACTATACTATACTATACTATACTAATTGGCTTGTGCTACTGATACCTCGGCAATATGTATCACACGACTCAAACTAACCCCGAGCCTACTAATGGGCCTTCAACACAACAACACCCTAAGCTTACTAATGGGTCGTCTACCCATGGCATTTCGGGCCTACTGAGGGGCCTTCTATGACCCAAACCAATCCCGAGCCCACCTCTACGCCTACCCCACCAGAACCTGACCTTAACGCCTCGCAACCCGTTTCTACATCAGGCCCGCTAACGCCTTGTCAAATGCACCCGAGTATCAAAGATAATACACCGCGTTATACTAGAGATGAGCTCGGTATCGGTACCTAAAATCACCAAATATGGGTACCGGTACCGAAAATGCTCGGTATGGTGAGATACCAGTACCGAAACTGTACCGTATTTGAAGGTAAAATTTGGCAAAATACCGGTACCGTATCCAACCGAAAGTACCGGTATAAAAAACGCCAATGGTTCGGTACGGGAAATTCGGTATCGGTTCCCAATACCAACGCTCATCCCTACATTATACCATATGTGTTATACATATAACAAAAAAATCATACACTTCATAATTCATATATATTGGTTAACTAATTATTATTAAATGTAAATGTAAATATTTTGTGGAAAAATTGTCGGTGGTTGAAAAGAGACTTGCTACAAAATTTTGACAATTCCTTAATTTCCAAAAAAATCCCTTGTGTAAACCTAAAAAGTGAATTGAACAATTCCCTCGTGAATTTCATTAGTTCCCCCCATCTTATCGTCAAATATTTCGTACTTCCCTCCACATTTTCATTACATTCCCCCAAATCCCTAACCTTCTCTCCATATCCTCACCTTTTATTTTGCGTCGTTCCCTTTGATACTGCTCACGCACCGTGGCTGCCACCAACGCCGACCGCTACCAACGAAGGTAACAAACTCCAACGATGAACCACCATCACCGGCTCTCTCCACCATCGTATCTTTCTCTCTCCATCGCACCACCACCACTGAATTTAACCACAGACCCGCCTCTGGTCTCTCTTTCGCTGATTACTTCTCTTATCTCTTTGTAAGTTTATCTGCATCTTTAGCTTATGTCTTATTTGGTTTGATTTAATGAATTGTTTGTCTTATTTATGAGAAAAAAATGTTGTTGCTTTGAGTTTTGGGTCAGTTAAGGGTTTTCTTTTCCATTTTTGATTCTGTGTATTGTGGGACTTTGGATCTATGGTCTAATAATGTGAACCAATGTGATGAATTTAATTTTTACCTCAAGATATACTGAGATTTTTAACCTCATGTGTAAAAAAATTGATAAAATCATGAATATTTGGTTGACCAGTTGTTGAAGAGATCAAAGAAAAAAGTTGTTGCAGCGTAGTCACTTTAATTTAGGCGATCATTAGTTATAAAAGTATTCAGGTTTGATTAAATCGATTGCTGCTAGTAGTGCCTCAAAAGTGGAGAAAACTCAGGTTTGATTGTTGACATGCTGTAATTCGTTGCATTTAGTAGTTCTATGGATAAGGCCATGTGTAGTGGTCAAGCCACATAACCGCCATAGATGTGGGGTTATACGACATGTGGCAATTGTGTAAGAAAGGGGGTTATGGGGGGTTATATAACTTGAGTGTGCAGTGGGGTATACCTTCAATTATACATATATATGTATGTATATATATGTATGACATAATCTGTATAAAAACTAATAACTTCTAATGTTATTATGGTCTATTGATTTACACAATTGTGATACAAAAAAAGGAATAAGAAGCACAGGTTATATACACGATTACCATCTACTGGCTATGGAAAGTGTGCTGGTCAATTGGTGAGAAGATTGAGGCAATAATCATGGAGAAAAATATGAAAAAGGAAATCTCGGTTATTACTCCCCCTCAAGTTGGCACATGTAGATTAATAATGCCCAACTTGCCAAGCAGACTATGAAACAAGTGCGTCCCTAAGGGCTTCGTAAATAGGTCCGCAATCTGCATCTTAGAATCAATCTTCATGGGAACGATTTCGTTGGACTCGACTCGTTCTCTGACGAAGTAACAGTCCATCTCGACATGCTTGGTTCGTTCGTGGAAAACGGGATTGTTGGCTATCTGCCTTGCCGCCTGGTTATCACAGAATAGCTGCGTTGGTCCGTCACAGGACATCTGAAGTTCTTTGAGGAGCCATCTTAACCATAGAATTTCACTTACTGTAGAGGCCATCGCCCTGTACTCAGCTTCGGCGGACGAACGCGAGACGACAGACTGTTTCTTAGATTTCCATGATATAGGTGATCCTCCTAAAAGCAACAGGTACCCGGTTCTAGATCTTCTAGTGATGGGGCATCCTAGCCAATCGGAGTCGCAATAACCCGTTAAGGTTGTGCCACCTTCTTTGGTAAGAAGAATTCCTTGCCCAGCCGTGGCCTTTAGGTATCTTAAGACACGATTGGCGGCTTCAAGGTGACTCACTCTCGGTTCATATGAACGAATTGGCTAAGAATGTTTACTGCATAAACAATGTCGGGTCTCGTAGCTTGCAAGTAAATAAGCCTCCCAACGAGTCGTCGATATTGGTTCGCATCAATATGAGCTTCTTCATCACATTTGTCCAACTTTAAATTTTGTTCCATGGGGAATAAGCTTGGACGACACCCCGTCATGCCCGTATCCTCAAGAATGTCTAGCGTGTACTTCCTTTGGCTAAGAACCATTCCTTGCTTAGTTCGGGCAACCTCGATGCCAAGAAAGAACTTCAAAGTGCCAAGATCTTTGATGCTAAATTCTTCGTCAAGAGAGGCTTTCGTTTCTTGAATTTTCTTCATGTTATTCCCAACGATGACGACATCATCAACATATATAAGGGCTGCTACAAAGACCCCCTTTTCTTTGAATATGAACAAAGAATAATCGACCCTAGATTGCTTGAAACCAAGACTTAACAAGAAGGAGGTAAATTTTTGGTACCAATTTCTTGAAGCCTGTTTAAGGCCGTAGAGAGATTTTCCCAACTTGCACACTCGTTTGTCATCTTGCTTTTCAAATCCTTGGGGAACCCGCATATAAATTTCTTCGTCTAAGTCTCCATGCAAAAAGGCGTTGTTCACATCTAATTGATGGATGTGCCAACCCCTTTTTACGGCTACGGCAAGGAGACTCCGGATGGTAACTAGTTTTGCAACGGGTGCGAATGTATCATGGAAATCGATCCCCTCCATTTGCGTGAAGCCTTTAGCGACTAGTCGTGCTTTGTATCGTTCAATTTCACCATTTGGTTTGTATTTTATTTTATACACCCATTTTGATTCGATTGCTCGTTTTCCTTGCGGAAGCTCTTGGAGGGACCAAGTCCCATTTTTTTCTAAGGCTTGAACTTCAGCTTTCATGGCCTCAACCCACTTTGGGTCCCTTTTAGCTTGGCTAAAATTTTTTGGCTCATTATTTCGAGTAATGGCCGACAAAAAAGCTTTATGTTCGTTAGTAAAATTATTGTAAGTAACAAAATTTGCTAAAGGGTGTACCGTTGAGGGTTCTTGATCGGAGGAGGATGGATGCTCGTGGTCTAAATATGGGGGTAAATTCACTTGATAATCTTTAAGAAAAATGGGCTTGGTCTTGGTTCTTTTTGGCCTTTCATTTGCTTCTGGGCCGATTCCATCATTGGTAGATGGGTTTTCTTCATGTCCAATGATGGATTCATTGTCTAGAATTGGGCTTTCATTTTCTGATATCCTAACTGGGCTTCCTTGGGTATCCCCAATGTCTTCGACTTCTACTGGCCCATTGTTGGAAAAAGTTTTTTGATTAGCAGTGGCATCATTGATGCCAACATTCTCATGCCTTGGTTCATCTTCCCAAACTTTTGGAATGAAAATTTCTTCTTCATTTGGAGGTTCTGCCATAGAGAAAGGAAAAATATTTTCCATAAACTTGACATCTCATGAAATTATGATCTTTTTGTGTTCCAAGTCGTAGATTTTATAACCTTTGGTCCGTGGGGGATATCCCAAGAACACTCCCGGTCTCCCCCTTACTTCAAACTTATCTCCCTTGGTTTCGGTGCTTCGGTAATACGCGAGACAACCGAATACCCTTAGGTGCCCGTAGTCAGGTTCATGATTGTATAAAAGCTTATATGGTGTTTTTCCATCAATGACATCAGAAGGCAGCCGGTTTATAATGTGTGTTGCGGTTAAGACACATTCACCCCAAAAGCGAGTGGGTAAATTTGCTTCAAACTTTAAAGCTCTCGCCGTTTCTAAGAGATGTCGGTGTTTTCTTTCCACCACACCGTTTTGTTGCGGTGTGTGTGGGCATGTTGTCTCCAATATTATGCCCTCCCTTCTATAGAATTCGAGAATATCATTGGAGGTGAATTCGCCTCCGTTGTCACATCGTACACGTCTTATATTCTTTTCAAATTGAACTTGCACCATTTTATGGAAAAAGATCAAGATGGTGCCAGCCTCGGATTTGTGTTTGAGAAGAAAAACCCAAACGGCACGACTAAAATCGTCTACTATCGTGAGAAAATAATTTGCACGTGTAAGAGAGGGTGTGCGGTATTTACCCCATACGTCACAATATATGAGGTCAAAGCAAGCATTCGTTTTTGTTTTGCTAATTGGAAATGGCAATCTAGTGAATTTCACTTTCACACAAGAATCACAAAATCCCTTTAAAGAGGCGTCTTTATTAAAACCAACATTATCAAGATTAGTAATTGACGTATGGCCTAGTCTCTTATGCCATGTCCTTGCGGTTGCCATCATTGCTTGTCTTCCTCCTTCCAACATCCCCATCTTGTATAGACCTCCGAGTCGTTCACCCGCTCCAATCAATTCCCTCGAGCGTAGGCTCTGCATGACACAAAAATTAGGAAAGAATGTCACAGCACATTGCAAATCATTGGATAGTTTACCAACTGATAACAAATTGCACTTGAATTCAGGAACGTATAGGACGTTTTTAATGGTCACCCCATTGGGAAGTGTGTGAGTACCACGACCCTTAACGGGTATGGTAGCCCCATTTGGTATGGTAACCGGTGTCTCGTAGACTCCATTGGTTATGTTTTGTAAAAGGGCATTATTATAAGACATATGTTCGGTAGCGCCGGAATCGATTACCCACATACCTTATTGATTCCAATTACCTGCCATGTTAGCAATAGGTCCATGGTCTTCTTTGGTAACTTCTGTCTTGTCTCCAAAGAACTTTATGAACTGTTGGTATTGCACCTCGGTTAGTCCCGGTATTGGGCTGCTCCCTTCTTCCACGCACGCGACCTTTGGTTTCGATTGCTTCCCTTTTCCGGGCCACCAATCGGGATACCCAATTCTCTTGAAGCATCCTTCTTTGTTATGGCCTGTTTTACCACAAAAGTCACACCGTTCCACCGGATCTCCAACATTACGCTTCCCATCTTTTCGAGAGGGTTTATTCATGGATTGAGTTTCATCTCGTTTACTCGGTATAAAAGCTTGAAAGGCCGAGGCCTCAGTTGTCACCTTTTTGTTGTTGGAAACCGCTCTTTGTTGCTCATCATCGGAGACCAAATGATAAGCGGTTCCAAGCGTGGGTATTGGTTGCATAGCAAGGATTTGAGTCCTTATGGTTCCAAACTCAGCATCCAGCCCCAATAAAAACTCATAGAGTTTTTCTTTGTCCTTCTGTTCACCAAGCTTTTTCCCAATTCCACATGCACACCCATTACAGTTGCACGTAAGCACGGGAAATACAGATTGAATCTCGTCCCACAAACCACGCAACTTCGTGTAGTATGCGGAGACGGAAAGACCTTGTTTGATGGTGCTTAAAGATTGCTTCAACTCATACGCTCTAGGTGCATTTCCTTTGCCAAAACGCTCTTTTAAGTCGTCCCATATTTCTTGGGCCGTGGTTGCATATTTCACACTGGTTCGGATTTCTTTTTCCATGGCGGTGTGTAACCACCCTTTTATCATAGCGTCACACCTCATCCAGCCCATGTACTTGCTAGATTCGGGTGCCGGTTTCTTGATTGTTCCGTTGATGAAACCAACTTTATTCTTGGCGAACAAGAAATTTAGCATTTCTTGTGACCAATCGATGTAGTTGGCGTCTGTGAGCACATCGTTGACGTGCATCTGCCTCGGATAGTCTGAGGCATGGATATAGTAAGGAGAGTTGTGGTCGATGACTTCACCATTGCTTTCTTTTTCGTTTTCTTTATCGCCGGCCATGGCGTCTTTGTAGTTTTGGATCTTATTGTGGCTCTGATACCATAATAACTTTCAATGTTATTATGGTATATTGATTTACACAATTGTGATACAAAAAAAGGAATAAGAAGCACAGGTTATATACACGATTACCATCTACTGGCTATGGAAAGTGTGCTGGTCAATTGGTGAGAAGATTGAGGCAATAATCATGGAGAAAAATATGAAAAAGGAAATCTCGGTTATTAAACTACATACAGCCCCACTACGGATGGACTAAGATGTGCTGATGTGTATATATTTTGTTAATCACCTTAAATCAATATAGCTTTCAACCAGATTATATCAAGCAGATGTAATGGAATTCAGTATTAAGCTAGAAGCATATAAATATTTTTAGTTACTTGAAGCTGTATGCTAAACAGTTTTACATGCTACCTAACTTCCTAGATAAATGGTATTTAGTTTTCTACTTAGATATGGATGGATTATCAAGGAGACAAGGAGGCAGTTACTTATCATTAGTGTTTGATATGATGCTGATTCTGGTTTTTGTGTGGTCAGTTGGTAGTTTTTTTGTTGTTCATATGATCCATGCTTGAGCTTGGCTGGTTTAGTATTTATTAATTAGATAACTGTTTTATATATATTTTTAGTTCGTTATCATAACTCTATGTAATATTATGGTTTATGTGATTATATATTTTATTCTTTTTATATGAATAATAGGCTCACAAGCCTAATAAGCGAATGGTGGAAGCTCGACCTTTAGCTCGAACACATTTATAATATCGGCTCCATCTTAGGCTCAAGCTGGTGTATTTTCAGCTCACTTCGAGCTTTTGGCGAGTCAATCTCAAGTAGCTCACAAGTAGCTTGCCTCATTTACACCTCTACTATTATGCGACTAACTCATAGTCTCTTTACAAGTTTGGAATTGCCAAGAACCATAAAATACATAATGCTTTTTGTCTAGATAATTTTGTTTGGTTATTGCTAATTTATTTATTTATTTCTATTAATAAGAGAATGGAAGGAACAGTAAATTAACGGTGTGTGAAGTGGGTGTGAGAAATTAACTAGTGTTATAGATTTTGGTATTTTATAATTTAGGTAACACATCTTGCTGGGTTTTTGTTTTATGCTGGCACATGTTCTTTGCTTGTATATCTAGAGATAGAAAGAGAGAACTCAGACTACAGAGAGAGGAAACGTAGCATATGAGGGCGAGATAGAGAGAGACGGGGACTGTGGTCTCCGATGAAACGTCGGCAACCCACCTCACCAGCGGTGATGAGTTTAAGGGTGGTCGGTGGTGAGACCATATGCGTATGAATTGGGTGAAAAACACAAATTTGTTGGTAAGAAATCTTGATTTCTATTAAAACAACTTAATGATTTTACTTAGAAACTATGAACTTGAAACTTTCATGATTGAGGGTGAGTTTTAAGTTTGTTGTAAACGACAATTAAGTTGTTTGATTTCATGCCCCACAAAAGCCTACTTATGCTAAATTCGATTGAGATGCAGTTTTTATGTCATAATCATGGATCGTTTCTTGAAAATCAGTTGCTCTTTTACAGATTGGTGACGATGGGCATTAAGGTATAGCCTATGCCCTATGGCTCAGTACTGTTAGAGAACGATGATAAAATTGTTGAGGTAATCACATGATATCTATTGAAAATCTTTTGGTTGGATAATGATAATGTTAATGGTGGTTCTGCTGGTGATGTTGATGATTCATTGTTGTGGCTGAACTGAAGGTAGTAGTTTCTAAGGAGCTCTTGTTATATTTTGTTCATTTGAGTGTTTGTCATGTTATTTCTCTGATCAATTTTTTTTTTTTTTTTTTTTTTTTTTTTTTTTTTTTTTGTGTGTGTGAGAAGCAATTTGTTATTACAGGATGAATGATATAATCAATAATTGGTTCCTGATGTTTGATTATTTTTGTAGGATTCAACATTAATCAAAAAGACCTTTGTGACTATCAAACTAGCATTCAGAGGATCTTAGTTCTGATTCTATGGCGATATCAAGTCCAGTACGCCATGTTGTTAATGTAAGCGGAGAACATACACAAGTGGAAAAGAGCTCCAGTGCCAAGATAATACATGCTACAAGAATCCAAGAAAGACCATAAGGTTTACCGCTACGAATGATGATGAGTTAATTTGGCTAGAGCAGGCTGCTACAAAGGCCTAGGCTGCCTTCAGTTGATTTCAAACATAACTGGATAAAGAATGGGAAGCTTGACAAGATTCGGAAAACTAATTGTGAAGAACGAGAGATACGTGAGAGGGTTGAAAGAGATTAAAGGGAGAAAAGAATGCAAAAACAATTGAAAGACATTATGAGAACATGTTCGGGTACTTACTAGTAGTTTTTTGTGTATTATTTAGATCAATATGTTAAAAATTGTCAGTTTTGTAATATGTGAAAACTTGAGATTATGTTATTGCATTTGTGGCTAATTTTTAAACAAGATTGTATTAGATATTTTCTGCATATTTAGCTGAAAAAATCTGAATTCTGTTTTTTGTTTGTTATTTGTATGAAATTTGTAGGAAACCAAAATAAATATATTGTGGAAAAGTTGTCGGAAAATATACGAAATATATTTGTTTGAAATTTGTAGGACAATTACAACTTATTTGTCGGAAATTTGTAGGAAAAAATAGACTTTATTAGTCGAATATTTGTAGGAAAGATTAGAATTTATTTGTGGAAAATTTGTAGGAAAGGTTATAACTTATTTGTCGGTATTTTGTAGGAAATGAAAAAACATATAATTATAACATTAATATTATTATTATTAATAAAACTATTATTGTTATCATTAACAAATAAAAATAATATTAGAAACACAATTTTGTGAGAAAACTGTGGCTAATTCAAAGGAAAACTGACATATACTTATTTGTAGGAAAATTATAGTAAAATCAGCGACGGTATTTTTTGTCGTAATTGTGTGGCAGTTTTTGTAGCAAAATTGTGAGTAGCCTGGTTTTCGACAAGTATATTTCACACAAACCGATTTTGTAGGAAAATTGTCGCTATGGACCTTTTGCCACAAATTTGCTACAAATATTGCTGTCACAAAAGACTTAGTTTTTTAGTAGTGTTCGTGGCGTTCTATTTATCGGTAAAACGCCAAAAAAGTTAAAAAAAATCAAACATCGTTCATTGTAAAATTCAAGATTGTTGCATGAAAGGGTCTAAACTCAATAACATTTTGCTGCATGAGAAGAACAAATCTTAATGAAAAAGATGCTGATGTCAGACTGTGTGCTTCCAAACAGCCACACAAAAAACTACTTGAAAAAAAAAACAAAACAAAATGAATCATACGAAAGTCGAACCAGCCAGTTAACAAGATTCAAAAAAGAAGAAAGAGACTGGTGACAGTGAAGATTTTGAAGATCAATTGTTTATGTATTCTTTTTTTTTTTTATTTTCCTTTTAAGATGATTGTTCTATAATAAAAACGCCATATATAATAAAAACGGCAAAACAACCACAATGTTTGTTTAAAACGATATCATCCCGTTAAACGCCCCCCAAAACTCCCAAACTATAATAAAATTACTTTGAAAAAGTATTATAAAAAACCAAAAAAAAAAAATATAAATAAAAAATAAAAAGCAAACGTGAAAATGTAACTATAAATAGTAAATACAAATCAGTAATACAGAAGATAGGGAAAATTTATTATATTAGAATCTAAAACGCCAAACTTGAAAGATGGGACATGTTACAGACTTCAGAGATAAAGCTTATCAAAAACAATAAATACAAACAGTAACTGAAAAGACGAATACTTTATTATAATAATGCATCGCCTAACTTAGGCGCCAAAAAGACATCGTATAAAATGAGACATCGTATAAAATGATACATCTCAGCAACTACCATTTGATCAAACCAAAAATACAAACGCCAATACTACTAAATAACACTCACTGTAAAACGCCAAAAAAAAATCAAAGATAGCTAATATGCTTTCTTGGATATTCAGAATTGTTCTTCGTGAAGTTTCACTGAATGAATTATTATCAGAAGGGAGTAACTCAGAAAGATTTTGCTACATGAGATGGACAAAAATTCAAGAAAAAAAAGCCTGATGCCAGTCATATGGCATTTTGTATTTTTTTCTTGAAGAAGGTTTGGATGAGGAGAAGAGATCAATGATACTGAAGAGTGGGTATTATTAAGATGAAGATCAAGATAAAGAAAAAACGAAAAACCCACACACACGTCATAGATCTATGTCCCCAAACATCCACAAAAAAAGACAGTTCAACAGACGAGCAGGCAAAATAATCAAACTGGTGGGTTTGTTAAGTTTTACATAAAACGCCATATATTTGGTTAAAGAAGAGAGAGACTGATGACAGTGAAGATTGTGAAGAGAGATCCGATTAGGATTTTTAATTTATTTTCTTCGCTTGAATTTTTTTTCCTGTGGTTGAAATATAATCTAACAATAGTAAAACGCCAAGATACCACAAACGCCAAAATGTTTATAAAAAATAATAGAACAAATGGGCCATCTTGTTTAAAACGCCTTGAAAAACGTCATTCAAATAGATTTCCTGACCCCCTAGGTTCCAGTGGCATAGGATTTGAATAAACGCCAAAAACGCCAAAATGTTAATACAATGAAACCATTAAAATGCCATTAATTATTGAATTTGGTTAACGCCAAAAATCTTAAAAACAAAAAATTAAAACAATATTGGGAAAAGCGGAACTGGAAAAGTAGAAGATGAAAAGACAAAAAAGCCTTTCCACCCTTTTCTAAGCGGCGTGACACATGTTGGGCCAGGAAGCGTTCTCACCGTTCTCACACTTTTGAGCGTTCTCCCCCGAACCCGTTTCTATATATATATATATATATATATATATATATATAGGGAAGAGTTCATTGAGGAACACTAAAAAAGTGGGGAACTAGGGAACATGGGCAATTTTGTCAAATTACATAAACAAACACTTGAGGCTGAGAAAAGATAGGGTTTCGTTGGAGAAGGCTGAGACACGGCGGAGATACGACCGACGGAGATCAAATCAGGTTCTCCGATTGCATTAAACAACTAAAATCAGTCGCTCTTCAAGTGGAAATACAACGGAGATACGATGTAGCTGCAATCAAGATTTTCGTTTGCGTTAAACAGCTAAATCAAGTCGCTCTTCAATCAAAAATCTTAGTTTCTTCTTTCAAAAGTAAAATTCGTTGATGAATCTTCAAACACATTGCAGGTAAAACGAAAAATTATAAAATTTCAACAAACATTCATCAATTTCTAGGGTTTTTATGTTTTATATATTACCGTTTCAAGTTTTTATGAATTTAAAATATATTTCTAATACTAGATATTGATTTCAAACAGTTATTTTTTGTACGTTTACGAATATTATATTATATTGAAATTATTTAACATGTTAAATTGCATAATTTATCTGTTTATATCAGAGATATCATGTGTTACTGAAAAATCATTCATATAGCTTATGGTTTTAGTCACTGAATGTTAGAATTGTAGCTAGGTATTGTTGTTTAACTTTAGATTAGTGAAATTATATGATTAATATGTTCATCTATCATTGCCTATACGGAAAACATATTATATGAATATAAATTCATTGTTGTTCAAAAAATTATCTTACTTGCTACCTGGACTAATTTTTCTCGTGATAGTTGTTTGTAGTTAAAAAACATAAGTCAAAACTCATGCCCTAACCATTTGTTGTATTTTTAGGGTGGTATTGATGTTTGCTACTGTTGATATTACAAGATACAAGGAGTATTTAAGAGATCTTGGTATCAAATTATGTATTTTTTATCATAAAAATATCAATTTAACGTGTTAATATTTATTTTTTTTAAATTCCGAATCTTTTGCATATAAAGATGTATAGAAGCCATTCTAATTACTTAACATGTTAAATACATGGTTCCCCGGTTCCTCACTTTAATTTAAACAAAAACTGATGGCTATCTGCTCAGACTTTTAAATGATGCATTTTAAATTATCACTTAATATATTTTTTTGTTTTGGTGTCTATAATCGCGAAGCGTTATAACAGAACAATTGTTGAAAACCTCACTGAGGAAAGTGTTTGGGACTGGGAGTCTGGGACCATGTGATGGAGCTGTTTTGTAGCCTTTTGGTTTACTTTTTAATTAAATCGTGACTGGTAAAGAAATGCTTCGATTGCATAATAGTCTTGGTTAAAGATTATATTTTTTCCATGATTTGGTAATTGGATTCAGACAGACAGTTGAAAGTTCACCCAACAACTCTCTAGGCAGGGACAACGCAAGTACGCTTGCTTCGAATGTGGTATGCATGGATTTAATTTAGTTCAGTCATATAAATTTTATATAAAATATCCCTTTTCACTTTTGTGTTGTATTATAGAACTTTGTTGATTTTGCTGGAAGTGAGAGCGCATCCCAGTCACTAACAACACGTGTACAAGGTTAAAAGAGAGATGTCACACATACACCATAGCCTACTAACACAGGGAAGTGTAATTCGAAAACTATGGTTAGTTAAGTTTTCTTCCCTTTTTATCTATATATAGAGGTTGCAAAATGGGCGGGTTGGATTGGGTTGGGTTGGGTGATAGGTTAGGATGGGTTTGGGCCAGAATGGGTTTGGGTCAGGATGGGCCAATTAAAAAAAGCTTAGGATGGGTTTGGGTTACGATGGGTTTGGTCAAGATGAGCTAAAAAAATAACTACTATGTTGGGCCTAAATCCATTTAAAGTCAACAGCTTTCATCCAGTTGGATAACCTAAATTTAACTCTACAGAACTAGGCCTAGTAAACAGCTCGTTCCGGGTCAGGCGGGTTCAGGTTGGGGGTCAGAACGGCTTTGATCAAAACACTTTGATTCAATAAAGGGTTATTTTAGTTAGGGTCGGCATGGGTTCGGGTCAAAACGGGTTACAGGTCAGAATGGGTTGGTTTATAAAATGGTTAACCAACCGCTCGACGCATAACCAACGTCGGTTATGTGCGTTCAGGCGTCAATTACGTGTGCAGCCTCTGTTACGCGTACCAGAGCTGGGAAACGTGAGTTCAACGCCATGTAACACGCGTAAACCGGCTCCGGTAAGCGCT
The DNA here is from genome assembly GCA_030545235.1 of Helianthus tuberosus. Taxonomy (NCBI): domain Eukaryota; kingdom Viridiplantae; phylum Streptophyta; class Magnoliopsida; order Asterales; family Asteraceae; genus Helianthus; species Helianthus tuberosus. The sequence continues at coordinate 204,155,528 of CM060369.1, forward strand.
TAACGCAGCGCTCGATGCGAAACTGGCTTTGCACAAGTAATCGACGACAGTTACGCGCGTTCAATCAATTGTTACATGTGTTTACTGCCAGTTACGCGCGCTCTGGTGTCGTTACGCTTGTTTAGGCGTCGCTTATGTAGGCATCGCTTATGCGTGTAACGTTGGTTATGCGTGTTTAAATGCCGGTCACGCATACCGGGCGGAACACACCTGTCATGCGTTCGCGTAATGCGCGTAACCCAGCTTTGATACGCACTTAACCCAGCGCTCGACGCGTAACTAGTGCGGGTTACTCGCATTTAAGCATCAGTTTTTCATACTTAATGCAGGTTACGCACATTCCGGTGCCGATTACGCATGGGTTACATATCGGATTTGTTAGAAGTTCTTTATCTTCTATCTCAACTTATTCACTAATGTGCGCAACAAGGAATACGCCATTTTCACCCGTTTGAAAAATAACACCAACCCATGTTGACCCGTTTGAATAATAACGCCAACCCATTCTGACGTGTTTCATTAGAATGGGTTGTCTCAATCAACCCAGTCTCACCCATTCAATGAGAAACAGCCACCCATATCAACCCAAATGTTTTTTAAAACAACCCATATCAACCCAATTTTGGGATGGCAGGTTAAAATTGCCAGGTGTGTCTATATACAATGACTTTTTATCATTATATAATCATTGAATGTAAAGCAATCAAAATAACATTTTTTTCTGTGATTGGATACAACAAGGGAAGAAGTGAGGCACAGTGGGCACATACCATTCAGAGATTCGAAGCTAACACGCAGACTGCACACAGTCACTATTGACATCATTATTACGTAGCATCATTAGACAATATTACACTAATGAAAAGGATCTGTATGGAGACATTGGGACTGAAAAGGTATTTTGTATTGTTTAACCTTACCCAAAACAAAACAAAACAAAGTGAACTGTTTACTTAAAAGTTAATGAAGCATGAGGATTCCATGGAAGCATGCATATGGATTGAAGTGGTAGTTGGTCTTCTTAATTTCTTATCATTCTGATGGTGTGAGCAAGGGAAGTGAACAACCAAACCATGTATGGAGTTAAAATTAATCAACGTATAAATACAATACACTGTCATACACCGTACGTATGAGAATTAAAAATTATGTCATAAAAAACACATTTTAGCATGTTTTGTGATAATTTAAAATCCATTTAACATGTTAAATATATAATAAAAAATCAATTTAAAATTTTTCAAATTAATTTAAAAAAAATCGAAGCTTTTGCATATAAAGATATGTAGATACCATTCTAATAAAAAATATTTTTTGTAAATTTTTTATCTTTTATTTAACCGTGTTGAAAGCTTTTTTTTATTTATTTTATTAAAAAATCTTTTACATGTATTTATATGTAAAAGTTTCGAAAACGTTTTTAAAAAAGTTAACTTTTAACATGTTAAATTAAATTTTATAATATATTTAACATGTTAAATATATGGTTTCTCAGTTCCTCACTTTAAATATCATAATGAAGTTGGTGACAACGGATCAGGCACACTTTTTTACATAAGTAGGCTTTCTTACATGTTCGATGTACGTATGAGATTTAAAAATGATGTTATAAAAACACACTTTTTGCATGTTTTGTGCTAATTTAAAATGCATTAAATGTTAAATATTTCATAAAAAATCAATTTAAAATGTTAAAAATTAACTTTTTGTTAAAAAAAATTCAAAACTTTTGCATATAAAGATATGTAGAAGCCATTCTAATAAAAAACAAATATTTTTTCCAAATGTTTTTTTTATCTTTTATTTAACCGTGTTTTAAGCTTTTTTTAATTTATTTTTATTAAAAAAAATAGCTTTTACATGTATTTATATGTAAATCACGGAAAAAGTTTTTGAAAAAGTTAATTTTTAACATGTTAAATAAAATTTTTATAATATATTTTACATTTAAATACGTGGTTCCTCGGTTTTTCTCACTTTAAATATCATTATACCATATTTGTGATCGGAAGATGGTGATAACGGATCGAACACACACTGTTTTTTTATTTAAGTGGGCTTTCTTACATGTTACAAATGTGTAACTAAAGTTTGGTTGGTCATATATACGCATGAGAATTAAAAATTATGTCATAAAAACACATTTTGCGTGTTTGGTGATAATTTAAAATTCATTTAACATGTTAAATATATTATAAAAATCAATTTAACATGTTAAAAATTATTTTTCTTTTAAAAATCGAAGGTTTTGCATATAAAGATATTAGATACCATTCTAATAAAAAATATTTTTTGTAAATTTTTTTAACTTTTATTGAGTTAATTGCCTAAAACGTCCCTGAGGTTTGGGCACATTTGTCATTTTCGTCCAAAATGACAGTTTGGTATTATTTAGCCCCCCACGTTTGCAACTTTTTGCCATTTTCATCCAAATCCCTAACCAAGTTACCCAAATGCCCAACCAGGTTACTTTTTACCCACTTTAGGGTATTTTTGAAATTTGAAAATGATAAGGGGGTAAATTGTAAAGTGGCCAATGCATACATACCTTATATACGAGTATTCAGTTGTTCACAGATCATTCACCTCCCCCACCCCCACCCCCACCTCCACTGCACCACTACCGCCACCACACCACTACCGCCACCATCCCCACCACCGCACCTCCACCGCCCCCACTACACCGCCACCACCCCCACCGTACCACCCTGACTAGATCAACGAACTAGGGTTTAATTTTGGTAACTTAGGAGGTCTCCCACCTACACCATGAGTATTCCGGCAACACCAGGTGCAATCGCCGGCCTAGGTCCCTCGTCAATCCTCGAACTCAAGGCCCAATTATACAAGAGCCGATCTGGAATCCAAGCGGCTATGGAGTCACACTCGAGTCAGAACTGGTGGTGGTGGAAGCGATTGAGCGGCGGCCGAAAGCTTGTGGTGGCGATTGAGCGGCGGCGGCCGAAATATCGAAGTTCTGTGGGTGAAATCGAAGGTCTGTGGGTGAAGTCGCCATAGTGGGTGAAATCGAAGTTCTGTGGGTTTTTGGAAGCCTACCACCAGCTTTCGGTGTCGTTGGTTGTATTTTTGGGGCTTTTAAAGCACAAGTATAAATCTGCGTATATATAAATTTTTGGGGCTTTTTTATGTCTGTAAATGTAAATGGGTTTTTATGAAGGAATGTTATAAAAGACTGGATGATGATTGGGTTTGGATGTTGTTTCTGCGTATATATAAATTGTGGCGATGATCGGTTGCAGCCGTGGCTGCATCTGAGCCTGTTTATTTTGCAAGACGATGATGATGATTATAAATATGAGTCGGATGTTTATTTTTTCATTTTTTTTTTGTAAATTTGATGATGATGGTTGCTGGGTTTTATAGAAAGATAAACACTGGGTTTTATGAAGAAGGAAATCAAGGAATGTTATAAAAGAGTGAGATAAACACAAGTTACCCCCTTATAATTGAGAAATTTCAAAAACACCCCAACAGACGGTATAAAGTAACTTGGTTAGGGATTTGGATGAAAATGGCAAAAAAGTTGCAAACGTGGGGGGCTAAATAATACCAAACTGTCATTTTGGACGAAAATGGCAAAAGTGCCTAAACCTCAGGGACGATTTTGGCAATTAACTCTCTTTTATTTAACCGTGTTTAAAGCTTTTTTATTTATTTTTATTAAAAAAGCTTTTACATGTATTTATATGTAAAAGTTTCGAAAACGTTTTTGAAAAAGTTTACTTTTAACATGTTAAATTAAATTTTATAATATATTTAATATGTTAAATATATGGTTTCTCGGTTCCTCACTTTAAATATCATCCTAATGTATTCGTGATCGAAAGTTCGTGATAACGGATCAGGTACACTTTTTGACATAAGTGGGCTTTCTTTCATGTTATATACGTGTAACTAAAGTTTGGTTGGTCATATGTGCGTATGAGATTTAAAAATGATGTTATAAAACACAATTTTTGCGTGTTTTATACTAATTTAAAATGCATTTAAACGTTTAATATTTCATAAAAAAATCAATTTAAAATGTTAAAAATTAACTTTTTATTAAAAAAAAAATGAAAGCTTTTGCATATAAAGATATGTAGAATTCATTCTAATAAAAAACAAATATTTTTTCCAAATGTTTTTTTATCTTTTATTTAACCGTGTTTGAAGCTTTTTTTAATTTATTTTTATTAAAAAAGCTTTTACATGTATTTATATGTAAAGCATCGAAAAAGTTTTTGAAAAAGTTAATTTTAACATGTTAAATTAAATTTTTATAATATATTTTACATTTAAATACGTGATTCCTCGGTTTTTCTCACTTTAAATATCTTTATACCATATTCGTGATCGGAAGATGGTTATAACAGATCGAACACACACTGTTTTTTACTTAAGTAGGCTTTCTTACATGTGACAAATGTGTAACTAAAGTTTGATTGGTTATATGTACGTATGAGAATTAAAAATTATGTCATAAAAACACATTTTGCGTGTTTCGTGATAATTTAAAATTCATTTAACATGTTAAATATATAATAAAAATCAATTTAACATGTTAAAAATTATTTTTTTTAAATCGAAGGTTTTGCATATAAAGATATGTAGATACCATTCTAAAAAAAATAATTTTTGTAAATTTTTTAATCTTTTATTTAACCGTGTTTAAAGCTTTTTTAATTATTTTTATTAAAAAAGCTTTTACATGTATTTATATGTAACAGTTTCGAATACGTTTTTAAAAAAGTTACTTTTAACATGTTAAATTAAATTTTATAATATATTTAACATGTTAAATATATGGTTTCTCGGTTCCTTACTATAAATATTATCATAATATATTTGTGATCGGAAGTTGGTGATAACGGATCAAGCACACTTTTTTACATAAGTGGGTTTTCTTACATGTTGGATATGTGTAACTAGAGTTTGGTCGGTCATATGTACGTATAAGATTTAAAAATGATGTTATAAAAACACACTTTTTTGCATGTTTTGTGCTAATTTAAAATGTAATTAAATGTTAAATATTTCATTAAAAATCAATTTAAAATATTAAAAATTAACTTTTTATTAAAAAAAATTCAAAGCTTTTGCATATAAAGATATGTAGAAGCCATTCTAATAAAAAACATATATTTTTTCCGAATGTTTTTTTATCTTTTATTTAACCGTGTTTTAAGCTTTTTTTTAATTTATTTTTATTAAAAAAGCTTTTACATGTATTTATATGTAAAGCACCGAAAAAGTTAATTTTTAACATGTTAAATTAATTTTTTATAATATATTTTACATTTAAATACGTGGTTCCTCGGTTTTTCTCACTTTAAATATCATTATACCATATTCGTGATCGGAAGATGGTTATAACGGATCGAACACACACTTTTTTTTATTTAAGTGGGCTTTCTTACATGTTACAGATGTGTAACTAAAGTTTGGTTGGTCATATGTACGTATGAGAATTAAAAATTATGTCATATGAACATATTTTTTTGTGTTTTGTGATATTTTAAAATTCATTTAACATGTTAAATATATAATAAAAAATCAATTTAGCATGTTAAAAATTATTATTTTTTTTTAAATCGTAGGTTTTGCATATAAAGATATTAGGTACCATTCTAATAAAAAATATTTTTGTAAAATTTTTAATCTTTTATTTAACCGTGTTTAAAGCTTTTTTATTTGTTTTTATTAAAAAAGCTTTTACATGTATTTATATGTAAAAGTTTCGAAAACGTTTTTGAAAAAGTTTACTTTTACCATGTTAAATTAAATTTTATAATATATTTCATATGTTAAATATATGGTTTTTCGGTTCCTCACTTTAAATATCATCATAATATATTCGTGATCGAAAGTTGGTGATAACGGACCAGGCACACTTTTTGACATAAGTGGGCTTTCTTACATGTTATATATGTGTAACTAAAGTTGATTGGTCATATGTACGTATGAGATTTACAAATGATGTTATAAAAACACACTTTTTTCGTGTTTTATGCTAATTTAAAATGCATGTAAACGTTTAATATTTCATAAAAAATCAATTTAAAATGTTAAAAATTAAGTTTTTATTAAAAAAAATTAAAGCTTTTGCATATAAAGATATGTAGAATTCATTCTAATAAAAAACAAGTATTTTTCCATATGCTTTTTTTATCTTTTATTTAACCGTGTTTGAAGCTTTTTTTTTAATTTATTTTTATTAAAAAAACTTTTACATGTATTTATATGTAAAGCACCGAAAAAGTTTTTGAAAAAGTTAATTTTTAACGTGTTAAATTAAATTTTTATAATATATTTTACATTTAAATACGTGGTTCCTCGGGTTTCTCACGTTAAATATCATTATACCATATTCGTGATCGGAAGATGGTTATAACGGATCGAACACACACTATTTTTTACTTAAGTAGGCTTTCTTACATGTGACAAATGTGTAACTAAAGTTTGGTTGTTCATATGTACGTATGAGAATTAAAAATTATGTCATAAAAACACATTTTGCGTGTTTCGTGATAATTTAAAATTCATTTAACATGTTAAATATATAATAAAAAATCAAATTAACATGTTAAAAATTATTTTTTTAAAAAATCAAAGGTTTTGCATATAAAGATATGTAGATACCATTCTAATAAAAATAATTTTTGTAAATTTTTTTTAATTATTTTTATTAAAAAAGCTTTTACATGTATTTGTATGTAACAGTTTCGAATACGTTTTTGAAAAAGTTACTTTTAACATGTTAAATTAAATTTTATAATATATTTAACATGTTAAATATATGGTTTCTCGGTTCCTAACTATAAATATTATCATATTATATTCGTGATCGGAAGTTGGTGATAACGGATCAGACACACTTTTTTACATAAGTGGGCTTTCTTACATGCTGGATATGTGTAACTAAAGTTTGCTTGGTCATATGTACGTATAAGATTAAAAAATGATGTTATAAAAACACACTTTTTTGCGTGTTTTGTGCTAATTTAAATTGTATTTAAATGTTAAATATTTCATAAAAAATCAATTTAAAATGTTAAAAATTAACTTTTTATTAATAAAATTTCAAAGCTTTTGCATATAAAGATATGTAGAAGCCATTCTAATAAAAAACATATATTTTTTTCAAATGTTTTTTATCTTTTATTTAACCGTGTTTTAAGCTTTTTTTAATTTATTTTTATTAAAAAAGCTTTTACATGTATTTATATATAAAGCACCGAAAAAGTTTTTGAAAAAGTTAATTTTAACATGTTAAATTGAATTTTTATAATATATTTTACATTTAAATACGTGGTTCCTCGGTTTTTCTCATTTTAAATATCATTATACCATATTCGTGATCGGAAGATGGTTATAACGGATCGAACACACGATGTTTTTTACTTAAGTAGGCTTTCTTACATGTGACAAATGTGTAACTAAAGTTTGGTTGGTCATATGTACGTTTGAGAATTAAAAATTATATCATAAAAACACATTTTGCGTGTTTCGTGATAATTTAAAATTCATTTAACATGTTAAATATATAATAAAAAATCAAATTAACATGTTAAAAATTATTTTTTTTTAAAATCGAAGGTTTTGCATATAAATATATCTAGATACCATTCTAATAAAAATAATTTTTGTAATTTTTTTAATCTTTTATTTAACCGTGTTTAAAGCTTTTTTTAATTATTTTTATTAAAAAAGCTTTTACATGTATTTGTATGTAACAGTTTCGAATACGTTTTTGAAAAAGTTACTTTTAACATGTTTAAATTAAATTTTATAAGATATTTAACATGTTAAATATATGGTTTCTCGGTTCCTAACTATAAATATTATCATATTATATTCGTGATCGGAAGTTGGTGATAACGGATCAAGCACACTTTTTTACATAAGTGGGCTTTCTTACATGCTGGATATGTGTAACTAAAGTTTGCTTGGTCATATGTACGTATAAGATTAAAAAATGATGTTATAAAAACACACTTTTTTGCGTGTTTTGTGCTAATTTAAATTGTATTTAAATGTTAAATATTTCATAAAAAATCAATTTAAAATGTTAAAAATTAACTTTTTATTAAAAAAAATTCAAAGCTTTTGCATATAAAGATATGTAGAAGCCATTCTAATAAAAAACATATATTTTTTCCAAATGTTTTTTTATCTTTTATTTAACCGTGTTTTAAGCTTTTTTTAATTTATTTTTATTAAAAAGGCTTTTACATTTATTTATATGTAAAGCACCGAAAAAGTTTTTGAAAAAGTTAATTTTAACTTGTTAAATTAAATTTTTATAATATATTTTACATTTAAATATGTGGTTCCTCGGTTTTTCTCACTTTAAATATCATTATACCATATTCGTGATCGGAAGATGGTTATAACGGATCGAACACACAATGTTTTTTACTTAAGTAGGCTTTCTTACATGTGACAAATGTGTAACTAAAGTTTGGTTGGTCATATGTACGTATGAGAATTAAAAAGTATATCATAAAAACACATTTTGCGTGTTTCGTGATAATTTAAAATTCATTTAACATGTTAAATATATAATAAAAAATCAAATTAACATGTTAAAAATTATTTTTTAAAAAAATCGAAGGTTTTGCATATAAAGATATGTAGATACCATTCTAATAAAAATAATTTTTGTAAATTTTTTAATCTTTTATTTAACCGTGTTTAAAGCTTTTTTTAATTATTTTTATTAAAAAAGCTTTTACATGTATTTGTATGTAACAGTTTCGAATACGTTTTTGAAAAAGTTACTTTTTACATGTTAAATTAAATTTTATAAGATATTTAACATGTTAAATATATGGTTTCTCGGTTCCTAACTATAAATATTATCATATTATATTCGTGATCAGAAGTTGGTGATAATGGATCAGACACACTTTTTTAAATAAGTGGGCTTTCTTACATGTTGGATATGTGTAACTAAAGTTTGCTTGGTCATATGTACGTATAAGATTTAAAAATGATGTTATAAAAACACACTTTTTTGCGTGTTTTGTGCTAATTTAAATTGTATTTAAATGTTAAATATTTCATAAAAAATCAATTTAAAATGTTAAAAATTAACTTTTTATTAAAAAAATTTCAAAGCTTTTGCATATAAAGATATGTAGAAGTCATTCTAATAAAAACATATATTTTTTTCAAATGTTTTTTTATCTTTTATTTAACCGTGTTTTAAGCTTTTTTTAATTTATTTTTATTAAAAAAGCTTTTACATGTATTTATATGTAAAGCACCGAAAAAGTTTTTGAAAAAGTTAATTTTAACATGTTAAATTAAATTTTTATAATATATTTTACATTTAAATATGTGGTTCCTCGGTTTTTCTCATTTTAAATATCATTATACCATATTGGTGATCGGAAGATGGTTATAACGGATCGAACACACACTGTTTTTTACTTAAGTAGGCTTTCTTACATGTGACAAATGTGTAACTAAAGTTTGGTTGGTCATATGTACGTATGAGAAATAAAAATTATGTCATAAAAACACATTTTGCGTGTTTCGTGATAATTTAAAATTCATTTAACATGTTAAATATATAATAAAAATCAAATTAACATGTTAAAAAATAATTTTTTTTTAAAAATCGAAGGTTTTGCATATAAAGATATGTAGGTACCATTCTAATAAAAATATTTTTTTGTAAATTTTTTAATCTTTTATTTAACCGTGTTTAAAGCTTTTTTAATTATTTTTATTAAAAAAACTTTTACATGTATTTGTATGTAACAGTTTCGAATATGTTTTTGAAAAAAGTTACTTTTAACTTGTTAAATTAAATTTTATAATATATTTAACATGTTAAATATATGGTTTCTCGGTTCCTCACTATAAATATTATCATAATATATTCGTGATCGGAAGTTGGTGATAACGGATCAGGCACACATTTTTACATAAGTGGGCTTTCTTACATGTTGGATATGTGTAACTAAAGTTTGGTTGGTAATATCTACGTATAAGATTTAAAAATGATGTTACAAAAACACACTTTTTTGCATGTTTTGTGATAATTTAAACTGTATTTAAATGTTAAATATTTCATAAAAAATCAATTTAAAATGTTAAAAAATAACTTTTTATTAAACATGTTAAATTTATTTATTTTAACATGTTAAATTTATTTATTTTAATATTTTGAATCCACCTAGACTCTATTTCCTTCTACTGGCTACACAAATGCCCTACCCTCTCAAATCCATCTCCACACAAAACTTTATTTTAAAATTTTGAATTCTAAGACGAACGTCAATATATAATGTCGTCAAATAAAGTCTATTATTTAACGGTTATCATGTTAAATTTATTTTTATTAATATTTTGAGCTCGCATAGACTCTATTTCTTTATTCATGCTACACAAGTCCCTCAAACCATATCAAATCCATACTCAAACAAACGTTATTATAAGTTTTGTATCGCTAATCCGAAATTCAATATATAATATGGTCAAATAAAGTTGAACCAAATCTAACTGATCAATGCAAACTCCATTTAACATTTTAAATTTACTTCTTTAAATACTTTGAGTCCGCATAGATTTTGTTTCCTTCTTCCTACAGAAATGCCCTACCCTCCCAAATCCATTCTCACACAAAACTTTATTTTAATTTTTTTTTAACTTTAATATGAAATTCAATATATAATGCAGTCAAATAATGTCTCTCATTTCACATGTTAAATTTATTCACCTTGATATTTTGAGCCCGCATAAACTGCATTTCCTTCTTCCTGCTACACAAATTCCCCAAATCCATACTCACACAAACGTTATTTTTTTTTAACTCTAATCCGAAATTCAATATATAATGTGGTAAAATAAAGTTGAACCAAATCTAATTTATCAACTCAAACTTTCATTTAACATGTTAAATTTATTTATTTTAATATTTTTGAGTACGTATAGATTCCATTTCCTTCTAGCTACACAAATGCCCTATCATCCCAAATCCATCCTCACAAAAAACTTTATTTTAATTTTTTGAACTTTAATACGAAATTCAATATATAATGCGATCAAATAATGTCTCTCATTTAACATTTAACATGTTAAATTTATTTATTTTTATATTTTGAGCCCGCATAGACTTCATTTATTTCTTACTGCTATACAAATCCACCGAACCCTACCAAATCCGTACTCACAAAACTTAATTAAATATTTTGAACTGTAATACGAAATTCAATATATAATGTGGTCAAATAAAGTCGAATCGAAGCTAGTTGATCAATGCAAAGTCTCATTTAACATGTTTAGTTTATTTATTTTAATATTTTGAGCCCATATAGACTCCATTTAACATGGTAAATTATGTGAACAATATTAGTTAAAAAGGTTGAATATATTAACTTTAATGTCACCATCTAAGAAAGATTCCTAAATCTTGAATTATACTTTTTATTTTTTGAATCTTACGGAATTTGTTCCAAAAACCGAATGGTTTTATAAAACCGAAAACCGAACGCTTCGGTTGGTTTCGATTTACCATAAAATGAACCAAACCATGCACACCCCTAGCTAGAGTACAATACAAAAGGATTTAGTACGATTGCATAATGGATGTGTCTAATTTTATATGAAGTAAGAATTCTCCTTAGTTTTTTATAAGAAAAAAAATTAATGTGAAAGTAATTCCAAATGAATATGACTATAAGTAAGCACTGTCCATATGCTAAGCAAACCATAACATTTCAAGAACAGATTATGGGTCTCAATCAAAGCTCTAATCCAATACAGATGACCTAAAACATCCCATACCCAACCATCTTTACCCTGCTGAAGTTTATCAGAACTGTTATTTTCCCAATTAGTATCCATCCTGGTGCCTACTATCTTAATTATCTGCCATATCAATATAGAACTCATCCATTCAACCGTCTGAAAAAATGACCCATTTGAACACCCCAATTGCCAAACCTCAACCTTACAACCTTCCAATTAGTATAATCGCTTAAAGATAAAACTTCACTTAATAACTACCTCTGGAGTGAAGCACTCTTTCACAATTCAATCGCTTTCTTCTCGTGATCGGCCACATCATCCCTGATTCAAAAAGGAAGTCGATGCTAGCTTGTAAATATAAAGATGGCGACTTTAACCTGTTTACTTATGAATGGTCGGTTTGGGTTAAATTTTACCGTTAATAGAAAACATTGGTTAAATCCATATTAAAAAGTGAACGGGTCAAGGGGTAGAAAAGTCACCCAAGGTGTGCTTTTTAAGCATAAAACCTTCTCAACTGTTTTATTCAGATAGATAGATTACTAGTGTAAACATCTAGTTTTGTTATAATAATATATATCACGCTATATATTTATAAAATATTTTAAAAATGAACAAAAACTTTTGACTTGAAAAGCTAGATTTAACATGTTAAACTGAAGTTATACATTTTTTTGGAGACTTCCTGGTTCAGCAGATATACCTTCAAATCAACCTACATTTGTCATCAAAGCTTCATATTATAAGATGAAAAATGAAAAGAAAAAACAAAGAAACAAATTTACAGAATTAAGATGGATTTGATTACTAGTTAAAGAGATCATGAGAGGCGAGTTAGTGATATCTCAGGCCCTGAACGACATCAAGTATATTAGAATATATTATAAACAACGAAATCCAACCAGAACCATATTCACCTTTAACTTGCACGTTTTAGCAAGCAAAAAGGATTAGAATATATTATAAACAACCGACTACCACCGAGTGCACCGAATGACCAAAATCATAAAGAAAGATGCAAAGGAAAAAATAAATAGAAGATACCACAGCGCGGCTTGAATAGTTGGAGTCTTCAAGAATAGACGTTTGCGCCTTTTTAGCATCCTTTAGCAAAAGATTTCAACAAACTAACAGGGGGACCTGTCTACAACACCAACTTCAGCATCAACCTGCTGTCCCCTGCTAATCAACTCTTCAATCATATCTGCACTGAAATAACAAGTAACATTTGGGCTTTTAAAACAGTTCTATGTTCTAACCATACACAAAGTGTGAAAACATAACTAATTCTAATCCGGATGCATCAAACTCTTAAAAACAAAGTTTCATGGATGCAAAACAGTGTAAAAAATATAAGAACACTACATATTCACAACTTGCAGCCTCAAGCAAAACTATTTCTTATTCTAAACTTGCAGTTTCTACATCATATATACATACAAACATATACATATATGTACTCTATAATCAAAGAAACAAATGAGGTTAGGTATACCAGGCATTTGATCAGCAAGACCAAGGGCAAGAGCCTAGATATTACATAGATGCTAAGATTTTCAAACAGTTTCGGAAATACAGATCTGAAAAAGTGCAAATTAGAACAAACCTAGATATTACATAGATGCTAGATAGATCTGAGACGAAATCGGTAGCGGCTAGGATATCCTAACAGTCTTCGAAAAAGCAGATCTGAAATCACAATCGATCTCCGGCGACGCAGACAACAACACTCTTTAAAAAGCAGATTTGAAAACAAAGGTGATCTCCGCAAAATCGGACGAAGGCAGTCTTCAAAAAGAAGATCTAAAATCATAGGTGATCTCCGGCGACGGGGACGACGGCTGTCTTCAAAAACCATATCTAAAATCACGACGGATCTCCGGCGACGGGGACGACGGTTGCAATGTACGGGAACAAGTCCAGAATAATCTAATTCATACTTTTCTAAATTCCAAAAATACCCCTCCGCTTTTTTACCTTTAAAATATCTAATCTAATCTCAGCCATTAATTAACTTCATCCAAGGGTTCTTAAGGGGGTTCCCCACTTTTTTGTTGTTCCCCAATGAACCCCACACTATATATATAGATCGGATTGTTTTTTAAAAAAATGCGTGCCCTCATTATCACGAGCCCTGTGCGGTGGTCCTTCCCGCATACTCTTATCACCGCCACTAACAACCAGCATCACTCCAACTCCTACCACAACACTGCACAACCACTGCTACCATATGTCACTAAAAATCTATTTTAATTTATTTTCTTTCTTTTATTCAAATTTCATTTTATATTCTTATACTCAAAGTTTTTTAATATATTTAAATTTCATAATTATTAATTTACATCAGCAGAAAGGCATTAAACACCGCTCATTAGGGTCGTTGGGGTGCATGATGGGCATGTGATATACTTTTATAAATGTATGATCATATCACACATTATTCTGTGACCATTTTAGTTGGCAACGAAATTACGTAACAGTGGGCAAACATGTATATGCACAAATTGTAGGTCCGGCTAGGGGAGGATCTAGTCGCCTAATCCTTGCATACGAACCACTCCGGTTGTGCGGAATCCAACCGGAATAGCAAACCGAGACGGAACACGTAAAAACACGACACGCGGAAATCACCGTTAAACACCACTGTATTATAACGATAAAAGGGTTCGGTTACAATCCAATGTTTACAATGCTCTTTGTAAACTCTCTCTAGTGTGTGTGTGTGTGCTCTGTTCTTGTGTCTAGTGTCTGCCGAAACAGAACAACAGAACTCTATTTATACTACAGACACATACATACTCGACGAAACAGAAAACAGGCGACGAATCAGCATCATGGTCGACGAAACACACCTGTTTCGTCGACTTCTGGGCTGTTTCGCCAATGATGGGCTTCGGCCCAAAGCAGATAAGCCCAAGTCTTGTTTCGTCAACTTGTCTTAGCCCAAGGACTGTGATGTTGAGTCCAGTCCTTGTCTTGTCTCTTGTGTCGGCTTGAATTCTTGTAAACAACGGAGGAAAGTCGTCACAAAATAAGCCGAGCAAAGTCGCGTCCACAATCTCGAATCAAGACGAGTCGAGTCGCGTCCATAAATATGTATCAACAAACTCCCCCTTGGACGCTACTCGCGAGATTCTCTTCTCATATCTTCTATGTCGGAGGATCTTCAAAGTCTTCACGTCTTCAAAGCAGAAAGTGTACCAACAAACTCCCCGTTTCATGTAGGAAGTGTGTTGCCAAACTCCCCCTTAACATAAGCTCCTCCTTGAGTTATGCTCGTGAAATACTTGTTCTTTATGAAGTGAGATCCTTGTGGTGTTGAAGGTCAGCGGCAACTCCATCATCTTTGTCTTTTGAGTGCCTTCACGTCGTGTCTTCATTCCGAAGCTTATCATCGACCATGAGGAAGCTGCAGCAGAAAATCATAGGAGATCTATATTGGTGGATCAAGCTGCTTATTCTTCTTCTTCTCTCCATTCAGCCATTATGGCTAATGTCGACAGTTCATCAAGTCAGGTATGTGTCGATGAACCCACTGCTGTTGTTTGTGATAGTTGTGATAGATTGAGTGGAAAATGTGCTGATTTAGAAGCAAACATGTCTGAGTTGCAAGCCAAACATGATGCTTTACAAGCTAGTTTGTTTGACTTGCAAGACAAACATGTTTCATTGAATGATGAGTGGTGTGAGTTGCAAAGCAAACACGAGGTTTTGCAAGAAAAGTATGATGTGACATTCATCCACAACCAAAAGTTGACCGTGGATCTTTCCAAGTGCACAGAAGCCAACATGTTTTATGAAAACCATGAAAAAGGCTTTAAGTCGATGATTGAAACATTAAAGAAAGATAAAACCGAACTGACAAAAATGGTTTCAAGAAAACAAACGGAAATAAACCTTTACATCAGTAGGCTTGAGATAATGCAAAAAGAAATGGCTTGTGTCAAAACTGAAAGTGAGGCGATCCATCTCAAGCTAGACAGTTATTTGAGCTCTAGCTATGTGTTGGATCACATCATTGACGTACAGAAAGAGAAACGGGATGTCACATGCATAGGTTACAAGAGATGTCCACCACCCGTGAGAAACAATTATGATGCCATGCCCGATGAGGAGTATAGAACTCATTTTGAACCATCTGTTCCTCTAGATGTTAAGGAATTTGCAGCAGAATGTGCTACAGGTCTCGGATACAAGAAAGAAGTATCATCAGATTCAGATGTGTCAGCAGATACATGTGTGTCCTCTGCTGAACAGAATCAGGATCCTACAGTTGTGATTGAGGATACTGATTCTTCTGATGATGAATCCGATGATACTGATTCGGAAAAGTCTGATGCGGTAATCAAAGAAGAGGACATACCTCTTGAGAATCATATTCTATGTGATCCTCCCGCAAAACCTGCTAAGACTGTTCCAACCGAGTCCACATCTGCCCAAGAGTCGGAGAGTGTGGATTTACTGTACACTCTTGTTGGTGATGATAAAATTTACTCAGACAAAGATTTTCCTATAAAGAATGTTAATCAATCTTTAATAAGTAAAGTTTTTGAAAATTCGACAAGTAAGTTTTTGGGAAAGACAGGATCACGTGTTACTGTAACACAGTGCCCTCCTATCCCAAAGGCCGAAGTTCGAAAACAATTTGGCAATCAAAAGTTACCAACAGTGCAAAAACAGCAAAATCATGCCAAATCAAAAGGTAAAACACCGACTCAAAATCCAAGGAAGCCGAATCAGAAGAAGAAAAAGAATGTGAACTTTGTGAAATCTAAGGGAACGGACAAAATTGCAAATTTTGAGAACCAATCTAACTTAGATTTTGTCAAGAAAGCAACAGTGAGGAAAAGAAATGAACTAAACAGTTCAAAACCTAGTACTTCGGGATCACAAAGTTCATCATCGGCTAGGCAAGCACATGATGCTCCGAGGTTTGTAGAGCGGAGAATGTGTTTTGAATGTGGTACAATTGGACATATTATTCGAAATTGTCCGTATCTTCATAAGTTAAAAGCCAAGGTTGATGCCCCCCATGGTAATAATTACCATAAAAGATTTGTTTCACCAAAACAGGACCCTCGTCTTGTTAAACAACAAGAAGTGAAACAGAGAAAGAAACAACGGAAAAATGTTGAAAAGATTTTAAAACCGGAGGTTATCCAAACAAAGTCTGTTGAATCAAATGTTAAACATGAAAACCAAAAACAAATTTGGAAACCAAAATCGGTAACTGTTTCAGGGGGAGCTACATCAATTCCGAATCATCGGGAAATGGATGTCACAATCCTCGATGATGACGGACAACCCAAGTCTGTGAAGGCTTGGGTCCCCCTCTCCAACTAATCTCTGAATGAGTGTGCAGGATGTTCCAGGAGGAACTATTGATAGTCTTAGGATTGTTGATAGTGGAGCGTCCATGCACAAGATCGGCGACATTAGGCTCCGAAATATTGTTACATTTAGGAGAATATTGTTGCCATTGATGGAGAGAAAGGAAAAAGATAAGAAGACAAACATTCCGATGAAGGAATGATGGTGAAAGAATGTGGTTGAATGAAGTTGAAAAATTCGACCAGATGAAATATGTGCCAAAATTTAGTTGTTATGGTTTTTGATCGGGTCCTCAGGAAAGATTCCAATGAAAAGTACGCGACTGCAGCACGTCTGAAGCCTTTTAAAGGTTCATGGATTTTGCTTCCACAAGAAGTTCAAAGTCAACAAGATGAACGTGTAGGGTACTTTTCTCTACGGTGTGATTGAAGAAAATGTGTTGGTTGATCAAACTACACCGGGTGTGCGGATGCCTTGACATGGATTGAACAACCGCACACTACTTCTCAAAGAGAAAGACAAAAACCTTCGCTGGTGCAATGTGGAAGACCAGCCGGACCCAGAGGTCTGTGATCTTGTTGCTGTGAAGAGACTTCTCAGTAGCTACAAAGAATCGACTTTGAAATCCACACCGGGTGGATATCCAGTTTGGGAGAGCACTCAGATTCCTGGCAATGCACGAAGCAGTTGCAGGATACGGTTTTAAATTTCTAATCTCTCCTATACTTGTCGATATTTAAGCTGCTTTATAATTTATTATCCTCTCATACAGCACTCTTTGACCAGACACGTTGATCTCAAATATCACCTCACACGTGATTGTTTCAATATGAAACTCGTCAATGTTGTCATGGTCCACACCGATTTCCGACGTGCCAACTCATTTTCTCCAAAATTCGATATATCATTTCTGATTAACTTAATTTTGGTAAAGGGCACTGAGGTAAAACAAGAGTAAACCAACATCGGAAAATCATTTTTGTAAATACCTTTGTGTTTTAAATTTATCTTAGTTTGTTGATTTTAGGGGGAGTAAATCCAAAAATTTGAAAATCCAAAAACATTAAAAATTTCAAAAACACAAAAACAATAGAAAAACAAAAATGAGTTTCCTGACGAGCAAAAGAGAAAATGATAGTACATCGGTGGTCTGTCTAAGCCTCTTTAAACCTAAAATGAAAAATGTTAAGCAGCTCTATATAAGATGTATCGGTAGGCTCACAATCATTTTAAAGTGTGCAGGGTGATATAAACTTAAATCGACTGAAGACTGGGTGGGAACCATTCATTGGCATATGGTCTTGGTACCGAAATTTCGTTTGATAGATTGCCGAGGTTCTGAGATATTCGGTCTTTATGCTGCTTATCATCTGGGTATCATGGTTGTTTCTTTTACCGAAAAATAACGGGGACGCAAGTCTAGATCTTCCATGATACTATACATACGTGTACATATTGCATTCGACCTCAATAAGTGATCAACAATCACATGTCCCACAAATAAGTGATAATATATCACATTTATCCGGGAGTCAAGTTCGTCTCTCTGCTGTACGAAAGTACTGACCTGTTCACGGACTTGCTCCTGTGCCCTCATGCATCGAAAATCAAGTTCCTCATCAATAAGTGATTCTATCACATAGGGCTTGTTTTCAAACAAAATAAGTGAGTATCTCACATCATATACGGTCAAACAGATGATAATCGGTATACTCACCGGTAAGATGAACCCTCGTGCATACCTTGATACGGGAATGTGTCGTGATGTGGATGAACACCGGTCGGTAAGTATAAATCATACCTTAACGTATCCCCTCGCCATGATTACAAATGATAAGTTGAGCTTAAGTGGACAACAATACCGATAATTGTTATAGGATGCTTATCTTAATGTTAACTAATGGAACAACAAGAGCGTTTTGACATGACCGTACACTGATATGATTCTCTTACCCTCGAAACTCGCAAAAAGAATGTCTGTATATATTTATTTACTGCTTTCAGTCTTTACATTTGAAATATTCAAAAATACCAAAAAGATTTTAAGTTTGTTTTAATATAAACTTTATAAAATCCAAAAAGATTTTATTTCTTTTTTTATTTTTTTTTTTTTTCGATCGTACGATGTTGGAACTCGAGTCTTCGTTACCTGAAACCTGAACGAAAACCGAAAATGACTAAATCTTCATAAACGGTCGAAATTTGCAAAGTTTTGAAAGTTAAAATTGAAATTGATAAAATACTTTAAACTTTCAAACTGTCGGACGGCGTTTGCTTGAACAATGGTCTCACGTGTGTCGGTTGGTTATGTTATGATATTCCAAGCGGTTGTTCTCATTACGCGTTTAGATTTCTTGCATGTGCAGATTCTAAAGGCTAGGAGAACATGGTCGATGATAAGCTTCGGAATGAAGACACGACGTGAAGGCACTCAAAAGACAAAGATGATGGAGTTGCCGCTGACCTTCAACACCACAAGGATCTCACTTCATAAAGAACAAGTATTTCACGAGCATAACTCAAGGAGGAGCTTATGTTAAGGGGGAGTTTGGCAACACACTTCCTACATGAAACGGGGAGTTTGTTGGTACACTTTCTGCTTTGAAGACGTGAAGACTTTGAAGATCCTCCGACATAGAAGATATGAGAAGAGAATCTCGCGAGTAGCGTCCAAGGGGGAGTTTGTTGATACATATTTATGGACGCGACTCGACTCGTCTTGATTCGAGATTGTGGACGCGACTTTGCTCGGCTTATTTTGTGACGACTTTCCTCCGTTGTTTACAAGAATTCAAGCCGACACAAGAGACAAGACAAGGACTGGACTCAACATCACAGTCCTTGGGCTAAGACAAGTTGACGAAACAAGACTTGGGCTTATCTGCTTTGGGCCGAAGCCCATCATTGGCGAAACAGCCCAGAAGTCGACGAAACAGGTGTGTTTCGTCGACCATGATGCTGATTCGTCGCCTGTTTTCTGTTTCGTCGAGTATGTATGTGTCTGTAGTATAAATAGAGTTCTGTTGTTCTGTTTCGGCAGACACTAGACAAAAGAACAGAGCACACACACACACACTAGAGAGAGTTTACAAAGAGCATTGTAAACATTGGATTGTAACCGAACCCTTTTATCGTTATAATACAGTGGTGTTTAACGGTGATTTCCGCGTGTCGTGTTTTTACGTGTTCCGTCTCGGTTTGCTATTCCGGTTGGATTCCGCACAACCGGAGTGGTTCGTATGCAAGGATTAGGCGACTAGATCCTCCCCTAGCCGGACCTACAAGATTTGTTGATACATATTTATGGACGCGACTCGACTCGTCTTGATTCGAGATTGTGGACGCGACTTTGCTCGGCTTATTTTGTGACGACTTTCCTCCGTTGTTTACAAGAATTCAAGCCGACACAAGAGACAAGACAAGGACTGGACTCAACATCACAGTCCTTGGGCTAAGACAAGTTGACGAAACAAGACTTGGGCTTATCTGCTTTGGGCCGAAGCCCATCATTGGCGAAACAGCCCAGAAGTCGACGAAACAGGTGTGTTTCGTCGACCATGATGCTGATTCGTCGCCTGTTTTCTGTTTCGTCGAGTATGTATGTGTCTGTAGTATAAATAGAGTTCTGTTGTTCTGTTTCGGTAGACACTAGACACAAGAACAGAGCACACACACACACACTAGAGAGAGTTTACAAAGAGCATTGTAAACATTGGATTGTAACCGAACCCTTTTATCGTTATATTACAGTGGTGTTTAACGGTGATTTCCGCGTGTCGTGTTTTTACGTGTTCCGTCTCGGTTTGCTATTCCGGTTGGATTCCGCACAACCGGAGTGGTTCGTATGCAAGGATTAGGCGACTAGATCCTCCCCTAGCCGGACCTACAAGTGGTATCAGAGCCTTGGCTCTTATCCTTGTTAAAACCGAGGAGTTCTTGCTGATTTTCGGATTTAGAGTTCATAATTTTCTGGAAAAATCTCTTAAAATCGGCTGTAATCTTGTTATTTTGCATTATGTTTGCTTAAAAACCGTGTTAAACTAAAGTTCACATATTGTTTGTTGGTTTTTATTAAACATCTTAGCAAAATTCAGCTTTCGGAAATTTATCGGGTCACCGGAAAACTCATAGTTTACCGGAAATTTCATAGTGTTCTTGATAACCTTCAAAGTGTTCTTGATAAAACCCACTTTTTGATCATAGAAATTTTAAATTAAAAGGTTGTTTGTGTGTATTGAAAATTGAAATTGAAAAGAATTATTATTAAAATTGGACACCTTACCGGGTTAGTGGTCTCACCATGTTGGTTGTTTGAAAAAGAGTGTTGTGTCTGACAGATCTCACCCACCCAGCTACTTCTTCGACGAATCAAACATCAGACGAAACAGGTCTCATTCGTCAAGCCCCTCCTCGACGAAACAGACCTTCTGTTTCGTCGATATTACTTGTTGTTGGGCCTCTGTTTCGTGGACTGTGTTGTGGAATCGGGCTAACAATTTGGGCTTCTGTTTCGTAGTACATCTTGGGTCTCTGTTTCGTCGAGTGGCAGCCCAAACACAAGTGGGCTTGTTTCTTCGACACATTTAGCCCAATTGCTCAATATCAGTTTCGTCGAATACCTTTGTTTCGTCAAACCCAATACACATATCTGTTTCGCCACTCATAAAGAAACTGTGTTTCGTCATACATCTGTTTCGTGGGTCTGCATTTCGTCAAAACACTTATCAGCTTATAACAGAGGGTTTGCAAGTGTGTCTTAACAGTTTGTTTTGAGTGTGTTTCACAGGTACTTGTCATCCTAGGTCAAAAATGAATCCAAGGTGGAATACTCTGGTAAATACCGATATGTATTTTGGTACTCCGTCATCTTCTGCCCCAGTATCTTCTCAAGCTAATGCAATTTCTACCGGTCAATGGGCATTTGTATCAAATCAAGTTCCAAGTGTTCAAAGCATTCTTTTAAGCGAAAGCGAAACTGGAAGTTTGAATAGACCTCCAAAGTTGATGCATTTATATGAATATCCAGGATGGATTGATAGATTTCATACATACGTTCTTGGTCAGAATACAGAGTTGTGGTTGCGGTTCATCACAGATTTTGATCAAACAATAGAGGTTGCTGCATCATCTGCCGCTACATTTGCAGATCTGACGGAAGATCAGAAGAAGGTCTATGACTTGGAAAAGAAAGCATATGCCATTCTTACTCAGGCGTTGAGTAAAGATATTTATCATCAGTTTGTTAGTCACAAGACGACAAAAAGGTTGTGGGATGCGTTGAAGACAAGGGGCGTGGGAAATGAAGCGACACGTCAATTAAGAAAAGAACTGCTGAAGAAAGAGTTTGATGGTTTTACTTGTATGGAGAATGAGTCGTTAGGTGATTTGACAAGTCGATTTAATCATTTGTTGACTGAATTGACAAATTTTGGGGTAGTTACAACTCCTGCAGAGATTGTGAAAAGGTTTGCAGATTCGTTGCCACCTCAATGGAACACCTTCTTGGAAATCATGAAGTACAATGGTACTTTAGCTACAACGAGCTTCAACGACTTTGTTCAAATCCTGGAAAACAAGAATCAGGAAGAAACTCTGAAGGCAAAAAGAATTCCTGTGCCTCAAAATCCTGAAATGTATTTTGGAACGTCTAGCAGTTCTACAAAACCGTCTTCACATGCTCCAATTCAAACAGCCTTTGTGACTAGCACAGACATGTATGGCAATACTATCCAAGTTCCGGTGCCTCCAAAGACAGACATGTATGGAAATCTGCTTGATCCAGTTCCTCAATCAGCTAAATCCAAAAATTTGAAAATCCAAAAACATTAAAAATTTCAAAAACACAAAAACAATAGAAAAACAAAAATGAGTTTCCTGACGAGCAAAAGAGAAAATGATAGTACATCGGTGGTCTGTCTAAGCCTCTTTAAACCTAAGAAGAAGAATAAGCAGCTTGATCCACCAATATAGATCTCCTATGATTTTCTGCTGCAGCTTCCTCCAAAAGCTCATCAACATTTGCATCAACTGACGCACTTGATGTGTTATCCAAATGATCATCGCCTGACCTCGAGGATTCTTCATCCGAACTTCTACTATAACCAGAAGAGTCTTCATCCTCAGAAGATTCATCACTATTGGCGGAAGATTCTCCACCACTGGCGTGATTTAAATCCTTGACAATCTCAGCAAAACAAGCTGTTCCATCTGGAGCATCACTACTCAGCTGGATTGACCAATCACCGCAATCATTTACTTGAACCACAAGTGCCTGGTCAGCATTTGATGGTCCTGCTTGGCTTTGGTTGTTGACAGGTATCAACGTACGCTCATTGTTCTGATTCTGCTGGTCTCCTTGATTTCTGAAAGGGTTCTGGTTCCCATGCTGAGCTGGCTTAACAGGAACTTGGATAGGATTGCCATGTAGATCTGTTGTCACAGGAGGCCTTTGGGTTTGCTGTTGAGGCACTGGTTGAGGAACTGGGTCAAGCGGATTTCCATACATGTCTGTTGGTCCGGTAGATTGAGGTGGAAGTGGATTCCCATACATGTCTGTTGGCCCGGTAGATCGAACAGGTAATGGATTTCCGAACATATCAGTTGCTCTGATAGATCGTTTCGGTGCGGGAGACGGAGTACCAAAATACATATCCGTATTTACCAGAGTACCCCATCTTGGATTCATTTTGGATCAAGAATAATAATACCTGAAAAACACACTTGAAACAAACTGTTAAATCACAATTGCATACTTTCTGTTTTTTTAAAAAAAATGTTTCGATGAAACACGTTCCACGAAACTGGCCCAAATTTAATATTGACGAAATAGATCAGGATAATACTGGTCAACGAAATTAATTTTAAATTTTTTTTTTTTTTTAAATAAATCCCAGTTGCTAAGCCCACTTCACAAATTGACGAAACATAATTCTTTATGTTGTTGACGAATCAAATTTTAAATCTTGTTGACGAAACAAGATCCAATGCTTATCTTTTAAATAAATGTCCCACTAAAAATTGTCACAAAACAAAATTTGTTATTTGGGCTTCAATAACTGACGAAAGGAAACCCAATAAGGAGATCTTTGGGCTTCACAGTTTGACGAAACAGGGAGCTTTTCTTGGGCTTTCGGCGAAACAGTCCAGTGCAAGTGAGGCCCAATGTACTACGAAACAGATTAGGCCCAAGTCAGATGCGACGAGACTGAGGTCGACGAAACGGTTTTTTTTTTATTTTTTATTTTTATGATTGGCGAAACTGAAATATGAATGGATAAGGTGTATTGAACGACGAAACAGATGATAAATCTTAGTTGGTGAGATATTTTTCAAATAGACCTTTATCCTCTTCTGACACAATACAAGATTGTCAAACCTTACTTTCGGCTAGACCTTATCCTTCCTGACACACACCCTACTTTTCAACTCAAAGCATGTTGAACTTACCAACTAGAGTATGGCATGTAATATTTTAATCCAATTACACCTTTCAATGCACAAACAACTTAACAATTGATTTCAAATGGATCAAAAAGTTATATTTGTGAAGAACACTTTGAACATGTGAAGAACACAATGAGTTTTCCGGTAAAAATATGAGTTTTCCGGTGAACCGACAAATTTCCGAACACAAATTCTTGCATAAAACTTCACTAAAAACCACTCTTTAACATGTGAAAATGAAAAATAACAAGGTTTTTATGTGAACTTCCAGCAAAATATGAAGATATTTGAAGATTTAACCAGATTTTTCAAGAAAAAAAAAATAAATAAAAACTTCAAACACCCGGAAAACACCCGAGAACACTCGGTTTTAACAAGGAGAAGAGCCAAGGCTCTGATACCACTTGTAGGTCCGGCTAGGGGAGGATCTAGTCGCCTAATCCTTGCATACGAACCACTCCGGTTGTGCGGAATCCAACCGGAATAGCAAACCGAGACGGAACACGTAAAAACACGACACGCGGAAATCACCGTTAAACACCACTGTATTATAACGATAAAAGGGTTCGGTTACAATCCAATGTTTACAATGCTCTTTGTAAACTCTCTCTAGTGTGTGTGTGTGTGCTCTGTTCTTGTGTCTAGTGTCTACCGAAACAGAACAACAGAACTCTATTTATACTACAGACACATACATACTCGACGAAACAGAAAACAGGCGACGAATCAGCATCATGGTCGACGAAACACACCTGTTTCGTCGACTTCTGGGCTGTTTCGCCAATGATGGGCTTCGGCCCAAAGCAGATAAGCCCAAGTCTTGTTTCGTCAACTTGTCTTAGCCCAAGGACTGTGATGTTGAGTCCAGTCCTTGTCTTGTCTCTTGTGTCGGCTTGAATTCTTGTAAACAACGGAGGAAAGTCGTCACAAAATAAGCCGAGCAAAGTCGCGTCCACAATCTCGAATCAAGACGAGTCGAGTCGCGTCCATAAATATGTATCAACACAAATAGATTACTTGTGCAAGAAGGTATAAAAAGAAACTAGAACCCTTAGTCTACTTTTATCTTTCTTGCATGATAAGGCAACTACCATCTTTGTAGGCGTATATGACAAATTTATAAATGCCTACTCAAATGCTGTTCAGAGCCTTAAAGTTGGTAATGGTTTTAGTGAAGATGTGGATCAGGTAACCACTTTGTTCACATGTATATTGTTACTAAAAATGTCAACTGCTTAAAAAAGTCAAGTAGTACTAAAAATAAATTGAATGTTTTGCAGAGAGAGGGTTGAATCATTAGTGCAAGATGCTATCTCACAGGTTTGATTATCATTTTCAAAATCTTGTAGAATTTTGACTAGCACTTCAATATATACTATTACAGACGGGAAATATTTGGACATGTTACACCTGTTATACGGTTTTAAACAGAAAAAGAGGCTATACAGATGCTAATGACATTGATTCAGGTTTTTATTATTTTATATATGATCCATATATTGGTGTCTGATCATTTGCATCTTTTTATTAACTAGTTAAGATTAAGATAATTTTTTTTATATAAACTGTGCAGGATTAGCTGCTTACTTGTTCACAAACAATATTCAGCGTTTATGGCGCGTGTCTGACGCTCTTGAATATGGTCTTGTTGGAGTAAATAATCATGTGTCTTTTTCACAGGTAGAGGAGGGTCTTTCTATATCCAGTTTTTTTTTTCTGAGAAGACCCTAAGTTAATTAATGAATTAGTATTATTATCATTTTAATTGCGGAAGTTATCATTCAGTTTCGTTTCTTGTTTGGATCACACACAGGTAGCACCTTTTGGAGGTGTTAAGCAGTCTGGTTTAGGCCGGGAAGGTTCTAAATACGGATTAGATGAGTATCTTGAGGTAAGTACCAAACACACCATTTGGTATATATGTGCCATACTCGTGAACCATCTTTATCATTATATATATTTTAATACATATTCGCAATTTGGAAAGAGAAAAAAAAGCCAGTTCAAACCGCCTAACCAGCCGATTTGGTGTGTCATTTCCCAAAACCGTTGTTTGCAGTTCGGCCCATAATTTTTGTCAAAACCAACTAAAATGGACCGTGAACAGTGAACACCCCTAAATAGAACACAGTCACACCATAAGTTATGCTAAAACATGATTAACGTTTTGCAGATCAAATGCATTTGTATGGGAAACATGGGCTGATACGGATCACCGTTGATAGTTGAAATAATTGGGTTTCATTTCTGTTTTGTTTTCCAATATGTGAATAAGAGTTCAAAATATGCATTCCAGAAAAATCGACATTTTTTTCTTTTGTTCTTGTTCTTTATTAATTTCATTTTGATATTGTGTGGCAGGCACAATAGAGGATGGTTTTGCCACAGAGAGCTGCGTCTATAGTTTTGATATTGATGCATATTTTCGTGGTATTTGAGTTGCAAGCTCAGGTTTAAAGAACACACGCTTTTAGTTTGGATGTTTGGATTTGGATAATTTAATTTGAGTTATATGATGTTTTGATTTGGATGTTTATTATGAGGACCATTGGACATATAAATTTTTACATTTTAATGAAATGGCAACAAGTTATAAATTGTTATGTTTTTATGAAATGGAATAGCCGAATGCAAATGGAATACCATAAATGGTAGCAAAACGGTGGTAAAATGTGATAAATCGGTAGCAAAAAGGTGGCAAAATAGCGGTAGCAAAATGGTGACAAAACAAAAATGTGGTAGCAAAACGGTGGCAAAATAGCGGTAGCAAAGCAAAAAATAAAACGGTAGCAAATAGGTGGCAATAGGGCATTTTGTAGGACCGAGTTTCGAGACCGAAACCGTGATTCGTGTGAGATCGATTAAAGACGGGAGAGATTAGAGATGATAAACAAACAACTTTGTATTAATCCGGTAGTAAAACATTACAAATCGGCCCGATTACATGATAACCGAACTAATACCAAAGAAGTATACATCCGGGGAGAGACCAAGTGGTGATCTCTCCCGGTGAGGTCTCAAACCTCCTAAAAACTCCTAGTGTTGCAAATGGCAAGGGTTTTCTATTTATAGTCACACCCCTTGTCTTGCAAACACACACGGTCAACCGAATAACCCTCTCGTTTGACCACTTCAAACGAGCGGGTCTATACACGTTCGATAGACCGTTTCACTAACTATTACAAATTCAGCGTAAAATAAAACTAATCTATTCGACAAGCATCGGACACAAAATCTGCATCAACAAATTCCCCCTTGTCCGTTGCTGTCGAATGCTGAAAATGCAACTGCAATCGATCTTCAGTCAAGTATTCATCTTCTCTGTGTCAACAAAATTCCCCCTTGACCGATGATCCAGGTAAGTAGTATCTTGACGCTCCTTGTAAAATAGTTCCCCCTCAAAGTATGCATATCCGTGTTGGGTGTTGTACAATTTCCTCAAAAGGCTCAATTGACCGATCTTCCGCTGATCTTCCAATACTCCAACCGGCATTTGATAAGGGTTCCATTCTTTAAAAAACTGCATCAAGTCTTGATCTTCAAGCATACTACATTGATAGAGATTTCTGGTGAACTGTCTTCTGTAAACCGTCTTTGTGGAATCGACCAAGTAATGCACTTTAATCTTCAGCATCAACACTCAGGAAAGTCAGCTAGACCAAGTGTATCCCTTGCAAGCTCAACCAGCATGCTTAGTTGAACTACATCCAGATCTCATTGTCTCGCCTTTGTGAAGTTGACCACGTAATGCACTACGGATCTTCAGCATCAGTACTCAGGAAGTCAGCTAGACCAAGTACATCGTTTGCAAACTCAACGAATTGAGTTACCCCCAGATCCCTGTAAAATCCCAAAGAAACATCAAACCCAAAACCGAATCCTGCAGGTCTTCAGCCTTGAACTATCAGCTTTCATTAAGATTCCCCAGGTCTTCAGTGAACAGCGCTTTTGTAACTACTGTAGACTTTAGAAACCTGTATTTTTTCGTGCAAAACCCTTCACGCTGGCTGGAGAATTAATTAAAATCCTCAAATATGTGTCTGTGCAAAACATTCCACGCCGAACCGTTTGTATCACCAGAAAATCACAAACTCTACCACCTGTGATTGCGTTTAGAAATTTACCGAAGAAATTCAACATATGAAAATTTTTATTCCCCCATTTCTTTGGTAAGATCTCTAAACCTTAACAGATTCTCTCCACTTCAAAGAAACTGTCGTCAAATGTTCACCAATTCCCTCCACTGAGCGGAACTGTCGTCAATCTTCATTGAATGTTCTCGGTTCCGAAAAATCACGAAAACGACTTTCTTCTTTGCATATTCTAGTTGAATAAGAACGTCCCCTAGTACCCCGTAGGATCCGACTTGTATCCCTCCAAAGACTTTGTGAACTCGTTAGGACCGGTATTGACATTCTAGGTTCATTCATTCGTTACCAAATGCGAGAATATGACAATAAACAAAAAGGATTTCTTCGTTGCATATTCTAGTTGATAAAGAAATTTCGCCTAGTACCCCGTAGGATCCGACTTGTATCCCTCCAAAGACTTTGTGAACTCGTTAGGACCGGTATTGACATTCTAGGTTCATTCGTTCGTTTTCAAATGCGAGAATATGACAATAAACAAAATGTTTTCGAACATTTACGAATAACCGATAACAATCATAAACATTGACGTGCGGAAGTGAACATACCGTTTTCGTTTTTGGCCCATAGTAGTCAAGTCACCAAAATTTGACGTTTGCATCGGTAACCGTGACTACCCCACATTTTTCAAAAATCAAGTCTTCATCATCTCTTGTTTTCATCATGCCGCATCATCCCGCACGCTCCCAAATTCGTACGAATTTGATGTTGAAATTTGAAAGCCCGGTTCAAT
Organism: Helianthus tuberosus; assembly: GCA_030545235.1. Classification (NCBI taxonomy): domain Eukaryota; kingdom Viridiplantae; phylum Streptophyta; class Magnoliopsida; order Asterales; family Asteraceae; genus Helianthus; species Helianthus tuberosus. Next base: position 204,184,946 of record CM060369.1, read on the forward strand.
AATCTTCACGAACACCCGACCCCAAATTGCAAACCATGTAAAATCCTTGGCCCAAATAAATAATCTAAGTTCTTGAATGCGGCCCACTAAAAATTCATACAACATCATAGGCCCACTTGATTCGAATTAAAACATTGAACTTAGAATTTTGCAGCCCATCGAATCCTGGCCCAAAAAAAAAAATCCACCATACCTTGGCCCAATAGCACTTGAAGGTTTATTAAAACAAAAACCCAACATTCGATAGTTTACTTTTGCCAAAACCTAGTTTCAGACATATGACCTGTTGACATCATATCCTTTTACACCTATCAAACATTATCAGCCAACAACCCTTTATTCTCTCTCTTCAATTCGATACACAGACCCTTCTTCTTCTTCGATACATCTGGTATCTCTTGTCATCTTCTCTTTCTTTCTCCCTTCGATTCAGCATTCAAACAACCAAAACCCAAAAAAAATCCTGCTTCAACTCGGATCCAGATAATAAACATGGAGATCGGAATTTCAACCGCCAACATCTCCATCTCATCGGCGATACCCAAGACTTCTTCATCGATAAACAATCAGCAGCAGCAAATGTTTCCTCGAAGGATTCCATTTAGACATCGAAGGATTGACACTTGACTCGAGAGATGTTATTTTCCTCGAAAGATGAAAGGCCTTATCGAAGGATCAACTTACGAAAGATCATAAATTTTGAAAGATATTTTGATCAATCGAAAGATCTGATCAACCGAAGGATGATCCTTCGAAAATTGTTTCGTGCCAAGAACATCTCAAGAACACAGTGTACTGTTCTTTTGCAGATTTGACAAAAACTTTGTATATTTGATTTTTGATGATGATAACTTGATTATATAGGTGAAAAACATAAAACCGAACACTTGTTTCCGCACAGATCTGAATATTCGGGTCCAGATCTGAGTTTTTCTCATTTTCACCCAACTTTTCTTCTTGAACAAAAATCACTAAAATCACAGATCTAGAGCACATGTGACTTAGTAAACGGTTAGATTTACTAAATCGGGCACCATGGCTCTGATACCAATTGTAGGACCGAGTTTCGAGACCGAAACCGTGATTCGTGTGAGATCGGTTAAAGACGGGAGAGATTAGAGATGATAAACAAACAACTTTGTATTAATCCGGTAGTAAAACATTACAAATCGGCCCGATTACATGATAACCGAACTAATACCAAAGAAGTATACATCCGGGGAGAGACCAAGTGGTGATCTCTCCCGGTGAGGTCTCAAACCTCCTAAAAACTCCTAGTGTTGCAAATGGCAAGGGTTTTCTATTTATAGTCACACCCCTTGTCTTGCAAACACACACGGTCAACCGAATAACCCTCTCGTTTGACCACTTCAAACGAGCGGGTCTATACACGTTCGATAGACCGTTTCACTAACTATTACAAATTCAGCGTAAAATAAAACTAATCTATTCGACAAGCATCAGACACAAAATCTGCATCAACACATTTGCTACGTGTGCTTTTGCCACCGAGTTTTTGGTGGCAAAACGGTGGCAAAAGAGCAATTGCTACCGTTTTGCGACCGAAAATGTGGTAGCAAATACCTTATTCTCTAGTAGTGGTTTTTCAAATTATCCAAGAAAAAAAAAAGATAGAAGCTTGAGAATTTGAAAGATTTTAGAAGAGACTCATTTCATTATTTCATTCACTTCTAAATGAACCTAATAATGGCAAATTTATAGCCTAACAACCACAAACAAACGAATACAAGAAAGAAACTACTAGTCCACTACTGGTTAACTAACACTACACTAATTGCAATTAAGGATACAAACTACCCTACTATCCAATCAGATTTAAGTGACACTCCCATGTCCCATGCAGCATGCCTGAAAGTCGGGATTTGCACATATCAGTCTCATGTAGACTTAATGGTAAAGATGGTTTGAACCACTGTTAGAGCAAATAAGATGGTTCCAGCCAACAGAGCAATCATATTCCATGGACTACTGAAATAAGTCCTCTTCAACCGGGCCATATGTTTTGGCCAGTAACCATTGCAGCACTCATATAATGTATCCACTTGTTCCTTGTAGAAGAATCCTTGAGATACAAGTCCGTTGCCTAAGCTGTTAATAATATTAGCAACTTCTTCATTTGAACCCATTTGATTAATAAGAACATCCGCTTCTACCAACTTGGCAACATCTTCTTTAGTATTAACCAACATATCCATGGCCCACACATATGACGTAATATGACCACGAGTTTGACCCGACTGTTCGTATGCAATGAGATTCCTTAAAACCAACTCGGTGGTATCATCAATAGTCAATATTGGCATACCAAGAGTAGGCTTACCCCAAGACCCAAACAAATATGGAAACATATATGGTTTTGCTTTCATCCCCATCACCCATGATGGATCTTTGTAAGGTTTGATGCTGACCCCCGCTCTCTCTAGATCTATAGCCGAATATATACTTATGGGACAGCGTGAAGACTTAATATTTTTTTGAGGCTCATAACATTGATGTAGAAGGCTAAGAATATGATGTGTGGCATTAACAGAAATATTGTTGATTTTTATCGGTTCTTGATCTTCAAAGATACCGAGAGCATCTAGAAGTGGATGCAGAAATTGAATAAGGGAGAGGTTAGGATGATTCTTCGATACAGTGCACTCATATATTTCGTTAAGAAAAAAGAAAGGAATTTGGTTTTCAAGCAACACCAGGTCAGTTAATACAGTGTCGGGATGCAAATTGTTTCCTGGATATGATTTATCTGACACCAAATACCAGTAAATGAATTCAAGTATGAAGCAAGCATCCATAACCAACATTTTGGCAACTTCATTATCATCGTAGGTCTTCGTCAAAACATAACATTCCTTAATTCGTTCCATTGAAGCGTGCACCTTCTGCATACATGATAACAATATTTCATGTTCTGGGGAATCAATACGACTCAATAGATTAACCAGAAAAATTGTTTTCCGCTTTTCAAAAGCTTGCACATTCTCATCTTCTCTGTGCAGAGGTCCAATAGAGACCACCCGAGGGCCAAAAGATCTAGCGCTCAGATCTCGTATTACGCTAGGTACCATGTAAATCGTTGGTGAAAATGACTCCATACGCTTGACTTCATTTCTTACACATTCAAGCAGACTCTGGGTGCCCTTTTGGATTATGTCTACGTCTCCAAGCTCCAAATCACCATTTTCCATAGTGAATGTTATGTCCTCTGCAATTACGAGTTAAACCAAGACCCAAGGATAAGTAAGCTCGGGATATGGAGAGGAAAGAAAAACCTCACCGTAAAGTGGATCATCACATTACTTCAGAATGAGTTCTCATTCCTATGAAATAGCCATACATGATATGTTATCCTATTACTTTCCCTATTATAATCACTTTATGATAAAGCATAATCACATGGTCCAGCTATCTGTTAGATTCTAACGGGCTGAACACAACCCGTCAACTCATTTAGACCATGTGAAGTCACCAAAGGGACTTGAAGTTAAAAAGAGGTGTAGTAAGCCCCCTTGCAATGATTAGATATTGTAATTAAATTAAATAAAAAATAAAAATAAAAACCATCAAAAACATTCCATTGGTCATTTTCTTTTGATCACGCGTTTTCAAGCCCACGCCTAACCCAAAAAAGCCAAAAAAACACCCTTGGGGTGTGTTGGCGTGTGAATGGGGCCTTTTTTTTGCCCATCTACGCCCAAATCACATACCACTACAAGTGGTCTTGCAACCATTTCAACATGGTTTCAACTTTATTACCATTTTGACTCTAGATAAATGTGTTGTACATATCGGAGTTGCCGTTGATATCTTTGACACGAATAAATGAATAAATAAATATTAGCCAAATTTCAACGATTCAGCATATATATGTTAATCTAAAGTTGCTGAAAAAAAAAAAAAAAAAAAAAACTCTACAATAGCAGTTTGAATATTCAATATCACAAAATAACATATCGAAAACTCAGAAATCATACCTTAAAATGGAGTCGCAAAAGAAGGAATATGATATTGAATCGAGTAGAGCTGATGAGGTTTGACTTGAGAAGCGACTTGCAGAAACAAGAGTTCAAGTATATATTGAGCAGAGGCTGAATGGGTGATATGAGAGTTTGATGCGACATTACGTGTTTTGTGGGGACGACTTTTTAATTTTACAATAAATTTATATCTACTACCTGACATTTCGAGTTTATATGCACATGGAGTTGTAGAATTCACTTTGGGTCTTTGATCATTTATATTTGGGAAAATTACTAAAATGTTGGTTGACTAATTGTCTTTGCAATTTGGTCACCTTTCTGTGTCTTTGGAACGTCCTCACAGCCTCGGAAGCGTCCCACTATCATGTTAAAGCGTCCGTTTCCTTTCAAGCGACACGTGTCCGACATATTGAAGCGTCCGTTTCCGTTACCAAAATGTGTCAGTCACCGACGCATAAAAATTTGTGATGCGTCCCTGTGTACGCTTCCGAGGCTTGGCCGACGCTTCCCGAGGCTTGACTGACGCTCCCCCGAGGCTTGACCGACGCTCCCCCGAGGCTTGACCGACGCTTAAATAATTACGAAAAAAAGGGAAACTCAAAAGCCGTTTAACTTTTTAACCGTTGCACACATTTACCCCGCTATATAACCCCTCACCCCGTTCACTTATCACTTATCACCACCCGCCGTTTTCAAAGTTTGCAAACATTTTCTCAGCCATTTCACTACAACTCCGACGCCGTCAACGACCCAAAAAAATTGCCAACTCCTGGACTGATGTTGAAGACTTTGCTCTGTGCGAAGCATAAGAGGAGGCCATGACCGATCCTCAACGACGAGGACATGGTGGGCTCTAGGGTGGTGTTCAATAGATTTTCGCTCAACTACGTGGTCCGGACCGCAACAGGACCGTTGACGCATTATCCTCCAGGTTTCGTGTCTTGCGGTTGGAATGTGAGAGGTTTGATCGATATTTCAAGAGAGTGGAGATAGAAATGCCGGACCTTGGTAAGGACGATCAGAAGGCCGTGGCCCTCATCAACTACCGTCATGAAGAGGGACATGAATTCAAACTTTTCTCGGAGTGGGAGGCTATTAGGATATGGTTTTATAATATTATGTGTTGCTGTTTTGGTTTTTATTTTTATTATGTTATGTTTAATGTTTAATATAAACTTTGTTGACTCCGTTAACATGTTTATAAGTTAAAAAAATGGGAAATTAACTAAAAAAAAGCTGCGTCTTTGGCCGACGCTTCACGGACGCGTTAGCAAACTGAGGCGGATACTTCAACATCGGACACGTGTTGATTTGTAGAGGACAGACGCTTCAACATGATAGGCGGACGCTTCCGAGGCTGTGAGGATGTTCCAAGGACGCATGAAGGTAACAAAATTGCAAAGGCACTTGGTCAACCAACATTTTGGTAATTTTCCCTTTATATTTTCCAAAACAGTTTTGTTAGAGCATTCACATCAAACCACCTAAATTATATGAGGGATTTTTATTTTAGAGTTAATTACACAAATGGGTCCTATGATTGATAGCTAATTTCATCTTTGAGTACTAACTATTTTTAACAGTTTTAGGTTTTATGGTTTCAAATTTGTAACATATTTGAGTACTAACACCAAAATTAGTTAATTAATGACTAAAATACCCTTTCATTTTTTAAACTTTATCAATGTAACACCTTTGGGTACTAACACCTAATTTTATTTAAGTTTAAATCAATTTTACAAAATCTATTCATTTTTTTATTTTCATCTTTTTATTATATCTCTTAATTAACATAAAATTTATTTATTTATTTATTTTCATCTTTTTATTAAATTTCTTATTTAACATAAAATCTACTAGTTACACCGGTATTTTTTTAAATAGAATCTACTCACTATATAGTTTTATGTAAATTAAATATCTTACTCGTTTTAAATAATGTAAACCTTACTCGTTTTCAATTTTGGAAAGATATGATAGATAATAATAAATATCTTTCATGTAAATTAAAAAATAGACATGTATAAAGCTGTTATTTTTAAATAATGTAAACCTTACTCGTTTTCAATTTTGGATTCAACTAACATGTATCGAGTAAACTTTTCAACTGTGTATTTAATTTTTTAGAACAGAATTGTGCATATAATTAGTTTTGTATTAATATGTATTTTATATCTCAGTGATCAATATAATATATATAGAAACTGTATAAGTTCTAAAATAGTAAAATGTAAATGAACAAAAAAACGAGTTAAAAAAAGGTCTAAATTTTTTTTACATGAAAGATATTTATTATTATCTATCATACCTATCCAAAATTGAAAAAGAGTAACATATTTAATTTACATAAAACTATATAGCTAGTAGATTTTATTTAAAAAATCTATTTAAAAAAATACTGATGTAACTAGTAGATTTTATGTTAAATAAGAAATTAAGGGGAATTGGCCTGTAGGCTGTAATAATCCCACCTAGACCTTATTGGCCATTAATAATCCCACCTCAAAATATTCCACCCACCAGTCCCACCTTTCAACTATTTTTCCTACAATGGTCCCCCGTTAAAAAAACTTAACGGAGTTAAGCTTTTTTCCAAATTACAAATAGATTTTTTAGGGCTTTTGATCAGAACGATGATACAAGTCCATTGATGTAAAACTTACTTCAAAATGGTGCTCCAAGTGACTTATTTTTGTTAATTGGAAATCTAAACACCCGAATTGAAGCGTTGTTTTCATCATTTGAAGCACCGTTTCGAGACAAGTTTTACATCAATGGACTCGTATCGTCGTTCTAATCAAAAGCCCTAAAAATTTTGTTTGTAATTTGGAAAAAAAGCTTAACTCCGTTAAGTCTTTTTAACGGAGGACCGTTGTAGGAAAAATAGGTGAAAGGTGGGACTGGTGGGGGGAATATTCTGAGGTGGGATTATTAATGGCCAATAAGGTCTAGGTGAGATTATTACAGGCTAATTTCCCTTTAATAAAAAGGTCAAAAAAAAATAAATAGAATTTATGTTAATTAAGAGACATAATAAAAAGATGAAAATAAAAAAATAAATAGATTTTATGTTAACTAAGAGATATAATAAAAAGATGAAAATAAAAAAAAATTATAAAACTGATTTAAACTTAAATAAAATTAGGTGTTAGTACCCAAAGGTGTTAGATTGATAAAGTTTAAAAAAATGGATGAGTATTTTAGTCATTAATTAACTAATTTTGGTGTTAGTACCCAAAAGTATTACAAAATTAAAACCATAAAACCTAAACCTGTTAAAAAAAAGTTAGTGCCCAAATGTGAAATTAGTAATGGAGAGTGTGAAACGTGAGTGTTTAAGTACGTATCTTACATGTTTTGTTTGGTTTTATATGAGTATATGCTTGGAATTGTTTTATTGCGAATGTTTATATGTTTGCAGGTAAAACACATGAATTTGATGAAGATATGAGGTTTAAAGGGAAAGCGGAACGTGCGAGATGGATAAGTGCGGCAATTGGCGATGTTTGGGACGTGTTTCGAATCAAGATGCAGCTTACATGTGCGAGAAATATAAAAGATTAAAGTTGAAAGGCTATTGTGTCAATATATGAAAGTAGCATGCGAGTTGTGGTGGGATTAGTGTTTGCGCCGTGGCTTAAAGTTTCATAACCGTAAGTTACGGTTGGCCGTCTTTCGTTCGCAAAGAGAGACAGAATGTTTAACATATGGCTTACGGAATCAGTTGAGGCTTACGGTTGTGTGTATGGTGTCACAAAAATGAACAGAAACATGAGCATGTGGCTTACGAAAAGGACATGCAGCCTACGGAATACAGACATGCAGCACTTGTGTTTAGTGAGATGGATTTAAAAGGTCATCAAAAAAACTCTACTTGGACCTCATGATTACCGAATGATTGGCAGCTACCTTAATTAATTTGGTGGCTCTCAACTACCATCGATGAGGGCAGACATTAAATAATATTTTGGGAACTCTCAATTCATCCTAAGGGTGGAGGGTATAGGGCTCGGGGACATGTGCGGGGAACGGATATCACCGAGCAGTGACTATACCGTGGGTTTGAAGGTGAGCGGTGACCAAGAGAGAGGGTGTCGAAATCGGTGACCTTTCAACGAATTGGATTGATGTTGATTGATGCCTTTTTTGACCGTTTGCATTTATTTTTTTTTTGACCGTTTAATTTTTTTTGAGCATTATTTTATTACCGTTAGGTGAATTTTTATATAAACTCAAATTTTCAATCCTTTTTAACACACAATTCTTTGAAAAAACTCTCTTTCTAGACCCAAAAACTGTAGGTCCCTCTCGGAGGATCGAGAACAAACCTAAACCTTGTTATACTAACTCACTAGCGAGTGCGGAATCCAAGCTAGCAAGCAAACCGGGATGATGCAAGAACAAACACAAGAACACACAAGACTCAACGATTAACACAACTTGTATTAATGCGTATGAAAGGTTCCGGTTACAAGCACAATGTTTACAATCAGTTTGCAAACTCTCAAAGTGTGTGTGTGAGTGTTTTCAGCAGAATGCTCTCTATCTCTCGGGTGTGTATCCTTTCTAAAACAACACACTGCATGGATATTTATATACCCAGCTCAACATGTCTGGTCCGAAGGATCCGATAGATGGTCCGAAGGATCATCTATCGATGACAATGCTTTCGAAGGATCAGCAGGGACCTCGAAGGATGATCCTTCGAGGTCTATTAATCGAAGCATATCTTTCGAGCACCTCGAAGGATCAACAGTATCCTTCGAGGAGCTATCCTTCGATACAGACAAACAAACATATTACAAACTTATTGGCCAAGTCAAACTAGGAGGATAGTTGACTAGGTCAACTTACAGGACATTGTTTACATACAGACCGAATACAGACAAAGTACAGACACAAGTGCACCAACAAACTCCCCCTTGGCTGTAGCTTTGTCTTTATCTTCTATAATTGCAGGCTCGTCTCGAACTTCGACGGTCTTTGGTCTTCGAGTTCCCGAAACTCTGATGTCCTTTCAAGTTTTCATTGTCGGAGGATCTTCAAAGTCTTCACGTCTTGAAAGCAAAAAGTGTATCAACAAACTACCCGTATCATGTAGGAAGTGTGTTGACAAACTCCCCCTTAACATAAGCTCCCCCTTGAGTTATGCTCGTGAAATACTTTATCTTTATGAAGTGAGATCCTTGTGGTGTTGATGATGGCCAGCGGCAACTCGATCATCTTCATCACTTGAGTGCCTTCACGTCGTGTCTTCATTCCAAAGCTTGTCATCGACCATGTTCTCCTTGCCTTTAGAATCTGCACATCTAAACGCGTAATGAGAACAACTGCTTGGAATATAGTTAACATAAACACATGACACACGGATGACCATGTCACAATCAAACACCGTCCGATAATTTGACAGTCTAATAGATTTATCAATTTCAGATTTAACTTTCAAAACATGCAAATTTCGACCGTTTATGAAGACTTAGTCAATTCGGTTTTCATTCAGGTTTCAGGCAACGAAGACTCGAGTTCCAACATCGTACGATCAAAAATAAAGTAGAAATAAAATCTTTTTGGCTTTTAAAAAGTTTATATTAAAACACACCTAAAATCTTTTTGGTATTTTTGAAATTAAAAGACAACAATTTAATATCCTTTGAGTGTTATCAAACGACATCACCGCTAATGTCGTGCTGATATGCACCAAACGACGAAACTGTTTAAAAATAAAGCAATAAAATTTAAGCAGTAAATAAATATATACAGACAATCTTTTTGCGAGTTTCGAGGGTAAGAGAATCATATCAGTGTACGGTCATGTCAAGACACTCTTGTTGTACATTTAGTTAACATTTAGATAAGCATCCTATAACAATTATCGGTATTGTTGTCCATTTAAGCTCAACTTATCAGATGTAATCATGATTAGGGGATACGTTAATGTATAATTTATACTTACCGACCGGTGTTCATCCACATCACGACACATTCCCGTATCAAGGTATGCACGAGGGTTCATCTTACCGGTGAGTATACCGATTATCATCTGTTTGACCGTATATGGTGTGAGATACTCACTTATTTTGATTTGAAAAACAAGCCCTATGTGATATAATCACTTATTGATGAGGAACTTGATTTTCATATGCATGAGGGCACAGGTGCAAGTCCGTGAACAGGTCAGTACTTCCGTACAGCAGAGAGACGAACTTGACACCCGGATAAATGTGATATATTATCACTTATTTGATTTGGACATGTGATTGTTGATCACTTATTGAGGTCGAATGCAGTATGTATTATGTACACGTATGTATAGTATCATGGAAGATCTAGACTTGCGTCCCCGTTATTTTTCGGTAAAAGATACAACCATGATACCCAGATGATAGGCAGCATAAAGACCGAATATCTCAGAACCTCGGCAATCTCTCAAACGAAATTTCGGTACTAAGACCATATGCCAATGAATGGTTCCCACCCAGTCTTCAGTCGATTTAAGTTTATATCACCCTGCACACTTTAAAATGATTGTTAGCCTACCGATACATCTTATATAGAGCTGCTTATCGCTTTTTCATTTAAGGTTTAAAGAGGTTTAGACAGACCACTGATGTACTATCATTTTCTCTTTTACTCGCCAGGAAACTCATTTTTGATTTTCTATTGTTTTTGTGTTTTTGAAATTTTTCGATGTTTTTGGATTTTTCGATTTTTGGTTTACCCCCCCTAAAATCAATAAACTAAGACAAATTTTAAAACACAAAGGTATTTACAAAAATGATTTTCCGATGTTAGTTTTACTCTTGCTTGACCTTAATGCCGTTTACCAATAATAAAAAGTCAAATCTTGATTTGTCAAAAGCTTTGGTAAATAAGTCGGCACGTTGGTCATCGGTGTGGACCTTAACAACATCGATTAATCTTTTCTCAAAGCAATCACGTATGAAGTGATATTTGATTTCGATGTGTTTGGTTTTTGAATGCTGCACAGGATTTCTAGTGATCTGTAAAGCAGCAGAGTTATCAACGTAAATAGGAGTAGTTAGGAATTCAAAACCGTAGTCCCGCAATTGTTGTTGGATCCACATAACTTGGGAGCAACAACTTGAGGCAGCAATGTATTCAGCTTCACATGTTGATGTTGCGACACACGTCTGCTTCTTGCATTGCCACGTGACTAGGCGATTTCCTAAAAACTGACATCCAGCCGTTGTGGATTTGCCGTCGATTTTGCATCCGCCAAAATCAGAATCACTGAATGCGACCAATTCAAAGTTATTATCCCTAGGGTACCACAGACCGGTGTCTGGGTAAGCCTTCAAATAACGAAAGATCCTTTTTACAGCTGCAAGATGGGAGTCCTTTGGATTCACTTGATATCTGGCAAGCAGGCACGTTGGGTACATTATGTCTGGTCTTGATGCTGTGAGGTACATAAGAGATCCGATCATAGCGCGGTAATATGAAGGGCTAACAGTCTCTCCCTTCAAATCTGGAGTAATTCCGTGATTTACTGCCAATGGGGTTCCAATGGGCGTTGCATCAGACATCTGAAACCGGTTCAAGATGTCACCAATATATTTAGTCTGATGGATGAATATCCCAGACTCCGTTTGTTGCACTTGTAGGCCCAAGAAAAAGTTCATTTCCCCCATAGCACTCATCTCGAATTTATCCTGCATTATGCGCTCGAAATTCCTGCACAAAACATCATTAGTAGAACCAAAAATAATATCGTCAACGTATACCTGTACCAGAAGAAGATCTCCATCTTGTTCTTTGATGAAGAGAGTACAGTCGATAAGACCCCGTCGAAAACCGTTCTCCAGCAGATAGTTTGATAAGGTTGCGTACCAAGCTCGCGGTGCTTGATGAAGACCATAGAGAGCTTTGTTGAGCAACCAAACCCGATCGGGATGGATAGGATCTTCAAAACCTGGAGGCTGTTCGACATATACCTCTTCTTCAACCACACCATGTAGAAATGCACTTTTCACGTCCATTTGGTAAACCTTGAATCCTTTGTAGGACGCATAGGCTAGAAAGATTCGAATTGCTTCGAGACGTGCCACTGGTGCATATACTTCGTTGTAGTCGATGCCTTCTATCTGACGAAAACCTTGAACGACTAAACGTGCTTTGTTTCGAATAACCACGCCACGATCGTCCTTCTTGCATTTGAAAACCCATCGAGTTCCAATCTTCTTGTAGTTTTCAGGCTTTTCAACAAGTTTCCAAACACCAAGCTTTTGAAATTGCACCAATTCTTCCTGCATAGCCTCAACCCATGAGCTGTCTTTCATTGCTTCTTTCCACGACTTTGGTTCTTCTTGTGACACGTAACACGCGAAGGACCAGTCATTCTGTTGACCAGATTCTCTTATAGCTGAATACAAACCAGCATTCCGGTTGTTTCTCAGCTGATTACGTGTCTGCACACCGCGATGGACATCTCCTATAATGTTCTGCTGGGGATGGGTATCATGAATCCTCATTTCAGGATTATCTGGCACACGAGCATTGATACCCAAATTGTTCAAATTAAGATCCACAACCAACTCTACACCAGGAATGTGTGTCGAGGTGGATGCATTTCCTTCAACAGTGTCTACATTCTGCATATGAGGTGTATCAATAGAAGCACCTTGAACAGGAGCAACTGGAGCTGAAGATCCTTCAGCTGCATCATGATATTCATCATCTTCAGAAGACTCATTATAATCAGCAGCATCTTCATAAACCTCATTTTGAACTGTATTGTTAACAGATGAAGAACCTTGAGGATCAACAATAACAGGTCTAACCAATGGCGAGACAGCCGCATTATCACTTTCAATTAACATTCTTGCAGCTGCTGATTCTTCGTCAAAGGTTGGCAGATTGAAGGAGTCAAAGAGTCCATCATAATCGAACATCCACGGATCACCCGGAGCCCTAACAGGACTCGTATACCTTTGAACCCGCACCTCACTCCATAGCTCTACCTTTTTGGTAGCTAGATTCCAGACACGAAAGTTTGGAGTTTGGTATCCAAGAAAATATCCTTCAATAGCCTTAGCACCAAATTTCCCATCTGGTTCAATCATGGTACAAGGACCACCAAAGGGTTCTAGGTAAGAAAGATCAGGTTTCCTTTTCTGAAGGAGTTCGAAACAAGTTTTGCCATGTCTCTTCACTGTAAGAACTCTGTTTAATGTGTAGCATGCAGTCGACACAGCCTCCCCCCAGAATTGAATAGGGAGTTCCGACTCAACTAACATTGTTCTAGCAGTTTCTATAATCGTTCGATTCTTCCTCTCGGCGACACCATTTTGTTGTGGAGTATAACGAGAACTGTATTCATGAAGAATGCCTTTAGAAGTACAGAACTCATCCATAACTTGATTCTTGAATTCGGTTCCATTGTCGCTTCGGATTCTTTTTACTTTCAACGAATAGAGATTCTCCAACATAGGGAGAAGATCCTTGAGAATGCCAGGAGTTTCACTTTTGTGTGCCATAAAAGATACCCAAGAAAATCTAGAGTAGTCATCAGTAACTACCAGACAATATGCATCACCGAACATTGTCTTGTGCTTCATAGGTCCAAAGAGGTCCATATGAAGACGTTCGAACGGCAAGCTAACAGTGTTGATTTTCTTCAAAGGATGGGATTTCTTCGTTTGCTTTCCCTTTTGGCACGAGACACAGATATCTTGTAAATGAAAACTTCTTACAGGCACACCATTCACAAGATTGTTTTTCACCAAATGGTTCATTTTTCTCAAGTGAATGTGTCCCATTCTTCTGTGCCATGAAATTGACTCCTTTTCTGTGGCTTTTGAGACAAAGCAAGTGACTTGTGCAGATGTTGTAATCGCCTGGCTCATATCGAGAATGTAAAGATCATTAACTCTCGGAGCCGATAAGAGAATCCATTCTTGTGGAATTTTGAATCCAGGTTTTAGCACATAGCATCCGGCATCATCAAAATGCACGGTGAACTTCTTATCGCAGATTTGCGACACGCTCAGAAGATTATGATCAATTTGCTTCACGTAATTGATCTTGTCAAAACACACAATACCATTGGAGATACTTCCCTCTCCAGTGATATAACCGCCTTTATCTCCCGCAAATGCGACATAGCCTCCTCTAATATTTCTCACATCGTACAGAAGCCGTAAGTCGCCAGTCATGTGCCTAGATGCTCCACTATCAACAATCCAATGACTGTTAATAGTTCCTCCTGGAACACCCTGCACATGTCAAGTAAAACATCAGTTGAGAATGGGGACCCAAGCCTTAGTGGTCTTGGGTCGTCCCTGAGCATCACGAAACGTGATATCAATCTCTTGATGGTTTTTAAGAACAACTGCTCCCCCTGAATTGTCACCTGCCTTAGGTAACCAAGGTTGTTTTTGCCTACCAGTTTTTGAAAATTCTGGTTTTGCATGTTGTGACACACTTGATTCCTTTTGAACTGTTTTAACTTCAGATTTTAAAGCTTTTTCCACAGTTTTCATGTTCTTACGTCGTTGTTTAGTTTCTTGTTCTTTAACAGTTCTTTTATCATTTTTAGGTGAAACTGATCGACGTTGGGGATGAATTGTTTCAGGTGGAGTTTTCTCAACAAATTTTTGCTTTGGAGCATTTGGGCAGTTTCTGATGATATGCCCAATTTCTCCACATTTAAAACATGTTCTCCTTTCAACAAGCTTAGGAGAACTTGATCGACCACAAGAAGTCGAAGTCGTGGACCCTGAGGTACTAGCCTTTTCATCACATCCATTTGTATGTTGAGTGTAATTGTTATCACTGTTACGTTTTAAGATTGTGACTTGTTTTACAAAATCTGTGTTAGATTTGTTTTCAAAGGTTTCAATCTTATCAGTACCCTTGGATGACACGAACTTGACATCCTTTGCTTTCTTTTGAAATCGAGCTCCTTTTGTTTCAGACTTCATCTGAGAGACTTGATGTTTTTGAGCTCGTTTGACGGGTTGTTTACCATTAGAAGCAGTAGGTTGTTGAGTGATTGGAGATTTTTGAATCCTAAATTGTTTTCTAATCTCAGCCTTAGGAATTGGATCACATTGTGTTACCACAATTCCTGGAAGTGTTTTTCCCAAAAATTTGTTTGTGTTGTCTTCAAAGACTTTATCAATCAAAGATTGATTTACATTTTTAATTGGAAAAACGTTATCTGAGTAGATTTTATTATCTCCAACCAATGTATACAACACATTACTGCTTTTAACAGTAGACACAGACTTCTTTTCAATCTTGACAGGATCTATCACTTGTTTCTTGACTAATGAAACCTCAGGAGTATCGGGATCACACAGAATGTGATTCTCAAGTGGAACAACTACTCCTTTCATTTTGTCAAGTGATTTATCCTGTTCACCTACATTCACTTCTGATTCATCATCCGATGACTCATAGTCCTCGATAACTGGAGGACTTTGTTTCATAGATGTTGAAACTCCTTGCTGCTTTGCACTGTCCGGTTTGAACCCTAGGCCAGTAGAAAATTCCTCAAAGTTCAGAGGCACACTGGGTTCATACCGTGGCATGTTTTCATCATTAGGCATCGTGTTGTAATTATGCCTCAAAGGAGGTGGGCATTTCTTGTATCCTATGCCCTTTTGATCTCCCTTTAGTTGTTGAACATCGATGATGTGATCAAGCACAAATCGAGAGTTAGAATAACTTTCCAATTTCTGTTTGATCGCGTCATGCTCACTTTTGGCAATGGCTAACTGCTTCTTGGTTTCCTCAACAAGATTTATGTATTCATTTATACTAATTTGTTTATGGTAAACCACTTTATTAACCTCGGACACATCTTTCTTTAATGTTTCTATTACAGATTTAAATTCTTTTTCATTCCGAGTTAAAGCCATGTTTGCCTCTTTGCATTTTGACAGTTCAATAACTAAATTTTGATTATGACTATGAAGCTTTTCCAATTCAAGCTTCATTTCAGCACATGATTCACAAACACTAGGAGCAGGAGGTTCAGAATTTACCTGACTCGAAGAGGCTGACAAATTTGCCATAAAGGCAGTTTGAAAAGAAAAATCTCCATCTTCAGAAAATAACTTTTCCATTTCCTTTGATGCAGTAGCAGCCCTCCTAATCAGAATTGATTTCTGACATTTCAGCTCATCAGCTTCTTTCAATAACTCCTGAATATCAGAACCTGCTTCCTCCTTCACATCAGATTCAGACTCTGATTGATTATCCCCAGAAACAGAGCCTTCTTCATCAGAACTCCCAGAATAACCAGAACTGTCATCACTTTCAGATGACTTTTGATTGATGATTTTTGCATAAAGAGCTGTTCCACTTCTTTGATCACTGTCACCAAACTGCACAGACCAGTCACATCCTTCATCACCTTGAACTGTCAAAGCCCGATTGGGATTTGATGGTCCAGACTGGTTCTGATTGTTGTTGACTGCTACAATCCTCCTGTCTTGGTTTCTGAATGGGTTGTGATTGCCTTGTTTTGTTGGCCGAGTGCACTCACGCTTGAAGTGCCCTTTCTCGCCACAATTAAAGCACGTGACGGCATTAATATCAAACCCATACTTCGTATCTTTCTTTCCTTCCAACGAAGTCCTACCAGTACGAGCCATGAAGTCTTTGGCCCTTCTAACCGCACTAGCAAACGCCCACTTAATATCCATCAACTCCATTTCATCCTTGTCGATCTGTTGATAATCTTCATGTGTCATGTTGATGTTTCCAATCTGTCCCGCAACTAACCCGCAGTAGGCACTGACCATAGTATTGATCAATTCTACATGCTCCTTTGCAACTTCTATACTAACTTGGGAAAGATTTGAAGTGTCAACACGAACAGTGTTAGGGTTTGGAGGTTGAGAATTGCTTGTGAAATGAGCTTGCTGTTGTGGTTGAACTGGTGGCTGTGATGGAACTGGAATGTAAGATCTTGGATCAAAACCCGGAGCAGGATTGGTCTGAGGAAACGGAAGAGAACTTGTGTTGGATACGAAAGCAGTTTGCAGTTTAGGTTGCTGAGCTGCAGCGGATTTTGCTAAGATGTCGAAGCCTGGAAGATACATTTCTGTATTTTGAGGAACTGGAGCTCGCTTAGCTTTCCTGATTTCTTCCTCATTCTTATGTTCCAGTTTCTGAATGAACTCATAGATATTAACCGTGTCTAGAGTTCCAGTGTGCTTCAGCAACTCAATGAAAGAACTCCACTTTGGAGGTAAAGCATCAGCAAACTTGTTCACCATGTCTTGCTGAGTAGCAATAACCCCATAAGCACACATTTCACTGATCAGATGATAGAAACGTGTTGTCATATCATTTAGAGTCTCGTTTTCCAAAAACTGAAACGAGTCAAACTCTTTCTTCAACAAGTCATGACGAGACTTTCTCGTAGCTGCATTGCCTTCTCCTCGAGCAACCAAGGCATCCCACAATGTTTTCGTGTTCTTGCAATAGGAGAACTGATGATAAATATCTTTATTAAGCGCCTGTGTAAGTGTTGCGAAGGCCTTTTTCTCCAATTCATAAGATTTCTTGTCAGGTTCAAGCATGTTGGCATAACCTTCTGAAGTGGACGCAGCAATTTCAAGAGCAGCATTGAATGGATTGATGAAACACGTCCAAAGATCAGTGCTTTGCCCTTGAACATACGTGTGGAAGCGGTTTTTCCATGAAGGAAAATCGTTCATATGATTTAGCTTTGGAGGACGATTGTTGCTTCCCGTTTCGCTTTCACTGATCAAAAGGTTTTGAATACTTTGACTTTGATTGGATACCAAAGCCCATTGACTTGGACTGATTGATGGCGACGGAAACATACTCTTAGCCCAAGCATCAGCAGTAGTTAGTTCTTGACTAGATTGTGAGTTCAAACTCCAATCCCAAGGACTTGTACAACTCATCTTGATCAAATATTAATAAATAACCTACACAACCACAAACTGTTAAATGCAAACAGACAAGAATTGAAGGATATAGACCTGTTCGAAAGATCAAGACTGGTTCGAAGGACCAACAGTGATCGAAAGATTACTGTTGAGTTTCGAACAAAGTCTTCGAAAGATTCACAAATGACAGATCCTTATCTTTCGTAGAGTTTTATCGAAAGATTCACAGTTCGAAAGATATTTATCTTTCGAATACTGATCTCGAAGGATTCACAATGAAAGATCCTTATCTTTCGAGATAAATCCTTATCTTTCGGACAACTAACTTTCGAAAAGATTCCAGAAACGAAGGATAAAACTTAGACTTCGAAAGACTGTTCGAAAGATGCTAATCTTTCGAGCTGTTTCTAAGTCGAAAGATATCTTTCGGAAGTTTCTGACACACTGACACAAAGTGACGGGTAGGTGGGAAAGGTGATGGGTTGGTGCACTACTTTCGGCAGAAGGTATGTGCAGACACAACTTTTCACCAACTTTGAAAAGTTTTCCCAAAATGGACAACACCTTATCCAGAACCTGTCACCGGAGATATGACCGGAATTTGGTCGGAAAAAAATCAAAGTTTCTCAAAAACAAATTTTCAAGTTACCCAACCCAACCTTGAACACTCCCGAAGGTTTAGAAACCGTTTTTCAGTTCAAAGATGCAAGAAAAACTACCAAAAACGGGTGCTAAACCAAGTGTCCAAACACACCAAGAACTCGAACAAACACCCGGTTTTAAACAAGGTAAAGAGCGAGGCTCTGATACCACTTGTAGGTCCCTCTCGGAGGATCGAGAACAAACCTAAACCTTGTTATACTAACTCACTAGCGAGTGCGGAATCCAAGCTAGCAAGCAAACCGGGATGATGCAAGAACAAACACAAGAACACACAAGACTCAACGATTAACACAACTTGTATTAATGCGTATGAAAGGTTCCGGTTACAAGCACAATGTTTACAATCAGTTTGCAAACTCTCAAAGTGTGTGTGTGAGTGTTTTCAGCAGAATGCTCTCTATCTCTCGGGTGTGTATCCTTTCTAAAACAACACACTGCATGGATATTTATATACCCAGCTCAACATGTCTGGTCCGAAGGATCCGATAGATGGTCCGAAGGATCATCTATCGATGACAATGCTTTCGAAGGATCAGCAGGGACCTCGAAGGATGATCCTTCGAGGTCTATTAATCGAAGCATATCTTTCGAGCACCTCGAAGGATCAACAGTATCCTTCGAGGAGCTATCCTTCGATACAGACAAACAAACATATTACAAACTTATTGGCCAAGTCAAACTAGGAGGATAGTTGACTAGGTCAACTTACAGGACATTGTTTACATACAGACCGAATACAGACAAAGTACAGACACAAGTGCACCAACAAAAACACCATGGATAAACAAAACAAAGCTGAACCCAAGAAAAAAGGTTCCGCTAGCCGAGGATCGGATTCAAGAAAAAATGTTTCGCAAACGAGACAAGGTGATTGTAGAGGTCCAAGTGCACCGGTTCAAACCTCCTACGGATATTCACCAACCACTCAACCTCAATTTTTTTACCCTCAAACTCAACCATCTTTTTTCACCCAACCTACTTTTCCACCACAAATATTTTCACACCCAAGCTTCACAAACGAGTTCGGTCCATTTGGATTTAGGACCCCGCCAATTCAATCACCAAGAGAGAATGTCGAGTGCCCACTTCCTATCTACGATGATTTAGAGGTTGTCCCCGAAACACAACATTTGGATGTAGATAGTGGCGAGGAGGAAGAAGAATATGAGAATGAAGACGATGATATTGGTAAAGCAAGTGACCAGAAACAAAAGGGAGTCAAGGCGGAGCGTCAAACTTGGGCGAAAACACATGAAGAGGCCTTAGCCAAGGCATGGGTTCATTGTTCTTTAAACAAGAAAAAAAGAAATGCATAAAAAGGGGACAGAGTCTGGAAAAAATTCTCGTCCATTACAACGAAACGGTCGGCGGAAGTACTGGGACAGTTCATCAAGTACGTTCAAAATGGATCCCTATGTTGAGTAAGATAAAACACTTCAACGGTCTTTGGCAAAAACGGTAATATTTTATTTGTAATATGTTTAATTTTCCATAACATTTAAAAAATAATTTCCATAAAATTGTTTATGTTAAATTTTTTTTTTACTTTATATTTGTTATCTATGTAGTGGTGTTAGCGACCTCGACGTCATGAATAGGGCTTTAAGTGATTTCAAAAAAAAATCCGAGTGGTTTTCAACATATTGAGGCATGGGAGGTCGTTCGTAAACATGACAAATGGGCAACGGTACCATTGTTGGGTGAAGATAGTGGAAGTTCAGGACAAAAAAGAAAGTCGCCCGATGCGGGTACACCGGGAACTGAGTCACCGATCGATATACCGGACATAAACGTAGACCCGTCACCAACAAGACAAAAAAGGAAAGACAAGAGGCCCACATCATCATCAAATGATAGCCAAGAGGCCCTCACCGAGAAGCTCGCGCAATACACTATTTGAAAGAAGAAAAAAAAGCACGGGCGATAGAGTTGACGAATATACGAAAGAAACGCGAGGAAGACACCATAGCGTTAGTGGCGGAACAACGCGAGGCGGTGAAACAACTCATGTATGATCGGGATTTGAAGACATTTACTGAGTCACACGACCATGCTCCACCCGAGATGTTGCCATTTATTCTCGTGAGGAAACGAGATATCGCAAAAAAATATAATTGGCCATGCAATTTCTAAATACTAGTTTATTTTATGGTTTAATTTTTAAGTTTTAAATGTAATGTGTTTTTTTTTTAATTTTAAATGTAATGTGTTTTTTTTTAGTTTTAAATTTTTTTTATAACAAATTTTATTTATATATAAAATACTGGCCGAGTTACATCAATATCGTAGGTAATCGAATGTTTTAACTATTTATGCATAGTTTATAATTTTTAGAAAATAAAAAAATATATAACTAAAATACCCTCCACCCTAATCTCATCATCATACTTCATCATTCACGAAAAGAGGCAACAACATTAATTATCATGTCATGTTCACATGGAGGGAATTGTTAATTGACAATCAAAAAGAAAGAATGACATCTCTCGAACATCATTATTGGCAGCCATTATTCAAGATTTTTTTAGCTTTAACAACACCAAATCATCATCACATGTGAAAAGAGGCATAGGTGAATGGCAGATGTCTTACACATGAAGGGCCTCTAGTTTAGAAAGATGATTCTTAGGGTGAAGGGAGTGGTGCGGGAAACCACTCGGCAAAGGAGAAAGCCGAGCGGTAACACCGCCGCCCTCCCTTGTTTACCGCGCGCCAAACATCCTAATCGGTATGTACTCACCGATCGACAAAGGAGAAGAGGACAAACATTGGGGCATTGGGGTGTGTGTGTAACGGCATTATTGCCGTTTAATAAAAAAAAATTATACGTTTTGTTATAAATCAACATTTTTACACCCAATTTTCTCCAAACTTTCAACCACATTCTGCTTCTCTTTTCCAAACTTTCACCCAAGTTTTTTGACCCAATATTTGCAAATGGAAGGCTCAAGCAAACGCGATGGCAAGACAACTAAACGGGTTGGCTCGAGGACGAGTGTGCCAACTCAACGGGGCGGCTCGAGTGGTTCAACTCATGTACCTTCAACTGACGTGATGCGTAAGCAATAACCTTCTGGCGTTGCATCAACACGCAACCCAATCCTTGACGCGAGGCGTCACAGTATACCACGAAATCGTCAGTACCTTCCGGTAGTGCTAGGATTGGCGCATTGCAGAGCTTATCCTTCAACAGCTGAAACGCTTCTTCCTGTTTGATTCCCCAATCAAACTTCTTATCTTTCTGGGTGAGGAGCGTCAATGGTTGAGCGATCTTCGAAAAATCCTCAATGAACCTTCGATAGTAGCCAGCCAAACCCAAGAATTGTCGAATCTCGGTTGGCGTCTTTGGCGTTTCCCAATTCTTGATCGCTTCGATCTTGGTTGGATCCACATGGATTCCATCTCCATTTACCACATGTCCAAGAAATTGGACTTCACGTAGCCAAAATTCGCACTTAGAGAATTTGGCATACAGCTGTTCTTTCTTCAGCAGCTCCAAAATAGCTCTTAGATGTTGTTCGTGCTCAGCCTTTGTCCTTGAATAAATCAAGATGTCGTCGATAAACACAATCACGAACTTGTCCAAGTACGGCTTGCAAACTCTATTCATCAAATCCATAAAGACTGCAGGTGCGTTTGTCAACCCAAACGGCATAACAAGGAACTCGTAGTGTCCATAACGAGTTCTGAAGGCTGTCTTCGGGATACTCTCCTCTTGTATCCTTAACTGATGGTATCCAGATCGCAAATCGATCTTTGAGTAAAAGCTTGAACCTTGCAGTTGATCAAACAGATCATCAATTCTTGGCAGAGGATATCTATTCTTGATCGTCAGCTTGTTCAGCTCCCGGTAGTCTATGCACATTCGAAAACTACCGTCCTTCTTTTTGACAAACAGGACCGGAGCTCCCCAAGGCGAGAAGCTTGGTCGGATAAATCCCTTGTCTAACAACTCTTGAAGTTGTGTCGACAATTCTTGCATCTCAGACGGGGCAAGTCTATAAGGTGCCTTAGCCACAGGCGCGGCGCCTGGGACTAAATCGATGTGAAACTCCACTTGCCTCTGAGGTGGCAGTCCAGGCAAGTCCTCCGGGAAGACTTCCAGATACTCCCTCACGACAGGGATGTCTTCGATCTTCGGTTCTGCAGCTTTCTTGTCTACAATGTGTGCCAGGAAGGCAGCACACCCTTTTTGCAAACACTTTCGCGCTTTGAGGCAGCTGATAATTCTTAACGGCGTATCGCGCTTTTCGCCATGTACCACAATTGTTTCGCCATCTTCGGTCGGGATACGAACGACCTTTTCGTGACAAACAATTTCTGCCTTGTTGCTTGATAACCAATCCATTCCTACTACCACGTCAAAGCTCCCCAGCTGGACTGGTAGTAGATCCAAAGTAAACTCACGTTCTCCCAACTCGATTGCACAACCTCTGATCACTTCATTGGCTTCTACTAACTTCCCATTAGCCAATTCGATTGAGTAGGGAATATCTAACTTACTAGCGGCTAACCAAGCATATTCTTAAATTCTAACGATACGAAGCTATAGTCGGCACCAATATCAAATAAAACGGATGCATAGCATTGGTTTACAGGGAACGTACCAGTAACGACATTGGGATCCTGGCGCGCTTCCCTCGCTTCGATATTGAACACCCTTCCACGGGCTTGGTTCAACTCTGGGCAGTTCCTCTTAAAGTGCCCGATATCACCACAGTTAAAGCATCCAGGTCTTTGCCCGTTTCCACCTCCATTTCCAGCTTGGTTATTCCTTTGGTTATGATTCACAGCGCCCACTTGATTCGCATTGTTGCCTCGATTCCCATTACCTCCATTGTTTCCTTGTGGGCGATTTCCAATTCCACCCCGGTTATTGTTTCTGTTTCCAAATCCTCCTTGGCCTCCCTGGCCAACAGTGGCCCAACAAGAATCCTTCAAGTGGCCAGGTTTCCCACACGCTTCACATACCTTCAAACCACATCGGCCAGAATGGTGACGCTGGCAGGTGTTGCACTTGGGCTGGGTGCCCATATATCCCTTTCCTTTCTTTCCACCACCAGCTGTAACCTGAGCTGGCGCGTTTGGCTCTCCTTTCTTAACAACACCACTAGTGCCTTGTTTGAAGTTCGAGAACTTTCGTTTGTTACCTCCGGATGACTCGACGTAAGTCTCTTTCTTCTTTGTCTCGATCTCATCGAACTTGTTCAGGCGGATAGCCTCCTCAGTGAGAGCCACGCTCAAATCGATTGCCTCAGTAATTGTTGCAGGCTTGGAGGAGGTCACCATGCTTATGATTTGAGGAGCTAATCCCCAAATGAAGCGTTCAATCCGCTTGAATTCTGGAATGACCATATGGGGTACCACATGCGACAGGTCGTGAAACCTCTGAACATATTCTGCGATCTTCGGACCTTCCATCTTCAAATGCCAGAACTCAGTTTCCAATCTTTGGATCTCAGCGCGAGAACAATACTTTTTGCGCATTAGTTCCTTCAGTTCGGTCCATGTTAGTGCGTAGGCAGCAGCTTCACCAAGTGTCTGCACTTGCAAATTCCACCAAGATAGGGCTCCATCCAAAAATAGCCCAGAAATGTAGGTGACTTGCTGGTCTGGTGCACATTTGCTCATGTGGAGAACAGATTCGGTCTTCTCGGCCCAACGAACAAAAGCGACAGCACCTCCGGTACCATCAAAGTTGACAGGCTTGCAGTCTAGAAACTGCTTGTAGGTGCACCCTGCACATACGTTACAACATATGAATCGCATTAGCATCCTTGCTAGAGATATCCATTTAGATCATGGTATGTCTTAATGACTTAGTATTACCATGAGGTGGATTGTTGTTGCCATTGTTGTTTGAGCTGCTTCCGCTGGGTCCTCCTTGCGAGGCGGCGTATTGCGCGATGGCAGCAGCGATGACTTGTTGAAGTTCTGCCTCATTGGTAGGCATCGGCGTTTGATGTCTCGGCGGCATCTTCTAAAAGATGGGTTCACGTCGGTCAGACCATAATAAAGCGTACGTATATAATGATAGTAATAGTACATAACATCTCATGTTATAATCATATTAATCACACAACATCCCATGTTATAAGACATAAATAATCAATCAAAACATCACATATGATGAGAATACTGTGATTGCATTGCCAAAATCGGGACCACATGGTAGAGTGTACAAGTACATAATAGTGTCATACATCATCATCGACTAAGGGCTACATCACCCCAGTCCAAAAGAATATCAAATAAGTGTCAATACATCCCATATTCATGATCAAAAAAGGTCAGAATCAGAATGCAGTCTCCAAAAATGGGGTGTGGTCAGAGCAATCGCCGTCTTCTCACCAACGTCTACCCATGCTGTACTAAAGATGCCCTAAACTGATGGTGGTGGAGGAGGGGGGAAATGGGTGTAGAACTAACATCGCAAATGGAGCCAGTCCTCCTCCATGGCTCTCTGGGTACGCAACCAAGAAGCAACCTGCTGCTCAAGTGCCAAAAGGGGTGCAGCATAGTCAGGTAACAATGGTCGAGGGTGCTGCGAAGAAGCAGGGTGGGTCTGACCCTGACACTGGCACGGCGGTGGCTGAGCTCTCTCAAGCTCCTGAATGCGCCGTGTGAGTGCCTCCTGCTGGACAACAAACGACATCAGAACGTCCTCACTAGAATACCCCATATGGAAAGGATGGTAGGGGTCGGTCGGTGGCATAACAGACGGTGACGTCCAGAGAAACGGCTCGCTGGCTGGATCAAAAGGTGGCACAAAGAATGGTGGTGCAGGGGGAATAGCAGATGAAGACTGTGGCATAACTGGAATAGATGTCGGCACATGTCCAAAGGGATGAGCCGAGGAACCCTCTCCAGGTCGAGCTGGAGGTGTGTACTGTGCAAATGAAAAAGAGAAATCAACGTGACGTGCATCGGTGGTATGAGGAGGAATAGGTGGAGGCTCATCATCCACAGGAATCAACCCATGCTGGGCGTGCTCATCTCGTGGGTCAATCTGTGCCTCAAAAAGTGCTCGATCAAACTGTACAGGCATAGGGTCAAGGTGGGGTGCAACAAGAGGGTCAGCAGGTATATCAGCGATAAGTGGGGGATCAACATGATCAGCAGCAATAACATGGTCACCCTCCGGTAGTGGTGCATCAGCAGGGTGATCATCAATGGGTAGGTCAGCAATCACAGGATCAATGGGCATGCCAGCATGAAAAGGGTCATGCTCAAACACTGGGTCAGGAGCATCTACTGGCTCAAGGGCCATGGCAAGCTCGGGATCAACGAACTCCATATCAAAATTTGCATGATCAGTGAATGCAGGGTCAACTAGGTCTACTGGGTCAACCATAGGCTGATCCAAGTGGATGAACTCTATCTCCTGGTCCGGGTCAAATCCAGGGGGAAAAACAGGGTCTGAATCCTCATCGAGGTCGTGATCGAAAGCAAATCTAGGAGCAGAGACAGCAGATGATGCCCTGTCAGGATCTGAACCGTGTGAATAGTGTTGTGCGCTCCGAGTGTGTGACGGTGCGGAGGCCACAGACTCGAAGGAGTCTGGAGCGGGTGAGTGTGCAGGTGACTCCTCAGCTGGAGCATCTGCGAGTAACAAAAGATCACCGTCAGCTAGAAGGGCCTCGCCCTCAACATCGTCCTCCAGGGGCTCATCATCAAACAGATCGACGTCGTCGTCAACGTCGGCGTCGAGGAGCATATCGTAAGCAGGATAAACGGCCAAAGGTATGGGAGCAGGGATCTCTACGAGTGGTAGGTACCCAGCAAAAGGGCCATCAGCGGGCTCATCGACAGCGTCGGGCAGCGCAAAGGGCTGAAAGTCGTCCTCGTCTGTGCTGGTAACATCTGATGTGTGGACCTCGTGCTCTGAAGACTCTAAGTCGTCTGATACTATGGGTCTAGGGCCCGTGGTGTCCGAATCACCTGTGCCGGGCGAGTCCATGGTGTCTGTAACACAAACAGAAATATGTACAAATAATCAATCATACAATCAGATAAGCACATTAGTCACCAAGTAAGCAATCAAATAATTCTCCTAGTCCCACTAGCCTCCCAGCCTCTCAGACTGCTCTTCCTAGTCCCATTAGCCAAATTCTCCCAGCCTCTCAGACTGACTCCCTAGTACCATTAGACAACTACCTCGGTCTCCAAGACCGAGCCTCGGTCTTCCAGACCGAGCCTCAGCCTCCCAGACTGAGCCTATAAATAATAAATAAATGTGCTCAACATTTGTTTGTAAAAAGTTTTGGATCTGGACTTGAGTGGTATGCAGTGTAAAAATGTTTTCGTGAGAGCCCTAGTGATCATAGTCTAGAATCGAGAAGGAATCCTAGTTCGCTATGATCAGAGCTCTGATACCAAGCTGTCACACCCTGGCTTTGCGGAAGCGTGGTTATTTTGGTGTGACTTCTTAATATCATAGCTTAACCATAACAAGCTATATGAAATAAAAACCATGCAAGATCATCCGTTAAAATAAGTTTGAAGAGTAAAGAACCACAACATTGTCTTAACGGATATCGCATCCTAACAAACATAAACAGTGTTCAAAAGACACAACACCAACAAGAAATAAACACAGTTTAAGAACTGTGACTCGTCCAGGAAAAAGTCACATCCCTTAAACTCAGATGACCTCGAGACTAATGCAGTGGGAAAACGTGTCATACCGCGCCAGATCCTTTAATTCCCTGAAATACATGTAAGTTGAAAAATCAACCATAATGTTGAGCGAGTTCATGTGTAAGTGAGTAAATAAACCTTTGTATGTATAAAAACCCTGGTATGTAGCAAATAAGGAAAAAGAGATCACCAATGGTTTGCAAGGCCATTGATATGTGTGAAGTGCAAGTAGGAAGACTCAAACCTAGCAGATTTATGCGTTGGGTACAAAGTCACCCCGAGGTCCGTTCTGTTTGGGCCTGGGGCTGGGCTCGCTACACCCAGATAGATCTACCGCTCCTGCCCCTTGGTCCTACCCTGAGGATTAATGGCCTCAAGTTTCCGCCTACCCACTCACATGATCTGAATAATAACCCTCTTTACGCTAACCATACCATGTAATAATTATTCGTAATCATAGTAACATGTATTTCACCCCCGCAGTTTAGAAAACTGAAAACAGTTAGAGAAAAGGGGGACATGAACTCACAGTGGTGCGTCTCTACCAAGTATATCTCCTGATCAAGCAGCTGTGCGACGACCTACACGTACTAAATCTATTAGACGGACGGTCGTGCCTTAGCTTAAGGTTTAAGTTTTTGGGAAATAGTTAGACAACTATTTCATGTTTATATTTTTTGTAAATACTTGGTAATTATTCTCCTTCCCAAGGATGGGGGATTTAATACATGCGTGTTCGTAAAATTCGAAATACATTATTAAGCCTCACTTAATATATTTTATTTCTTACTTCAAAATATAAATATTCTTCCCAAAAATATTATATTTTATTTCATACAATTTTCCAAATAATATTCTTGACAAATACGCGTTCATTAGTATTTTCCAAAATGCGTAAGTTACGGATAAGGATCGGGTGGTAGTAATTATACCGTTGTAACTTATTATTAATTATGAAGGCGTATGCATTATTTTTGGAATCATTAGTTTTTGGTAATATTATTTTTACTCTAAAAATAATATTCGTATATTTCACAAAATAATCATAAACATTTTACAAGTGACGCTATGAAAAATCTATATATCAAATATATATCTACCCCATTTCATTTCGTGAAGATCCCACCTCCGATATTTTGTAAATAAAGTCATGGCGAAATTTACGTTTTGAAAACAAGTCAAAAATATATTTACAACACTTGTAGTGAAAATATTTCCAAGTGTTAGGTTTTTAGAAAAATTTCGCCAGAGTTTCCCCTGTAACTGGAGGTGGCCACGCTTTCAAGCGTATCATTTTCTTTTATAATTCAAATCAACAATTTTCTCATTCAACCAAAACAATATCCAAATCATCAAACTAGTCAAAACATATATAAATCGCATAAATTACATGAACTTGTGGTTTATCCAAAAATGCGTGATAAATCCCACTATTTTTAGTGGATCTTTATATAAATCAACTTCGTTTCTTGAAAGTCTCGTTTTTAAAGGAATTTCATCTTTACAACTTCTTGTAGAATTTGACAATACTAGTTCTTTGTCGAAACTTAGTGTTACACAAGTATTTACACACTTGTGTGTTTGCTAAAATCATTCTTGTTTATGAAAGATCCGTCTTTAAAAGTATGTTTTCTCTTGACACGTGGTCCTTTGAAAATACCGTTTGTAGATCCGTAGATCTACTAGTTTTGAACACTATTTCATAAGTAAAATCGATTTTACACAAGTTCATGTTTAATGTGTGGTAGAGTTTCATCATTTAACCCTTTGTACACTCAAACAAACTCTATGTCATGATCCATGATCACGACTAATCCGGGTTAGATGATGATCCGAGCTACCACAACATAGATCGGCCCTAAATAGTTACACAAAACAAGTCTTACAAGATTTACACCACATCATAGCTTTTAACCAGCATCTTTAACATTTTAGTAGACTTTTACATATCATCTTGCATGTTCTTGAGTTTTAACCGTTACATTTCATTTTAACCACTTTAAAATAGATCAAGAGGGCGTTTATAGCAACTTACTACTAGCTCGAGGCTAGGGAAGATTCTAGTCAAAGAATGAGTGGATAAAAGCAATAGGGTGAGGTCCTTCACGTTCCGAATGCACCAAGCTTCGTCGTATGTGATCCTTAACACTTGTATGCACTTGAAATGAGATGATCAAAACTCGACGATGGATGGATGGTTGTGTGGGTGTTCGGCCGAGAGGAAGCAAGGAGAGAGAGAGAGTTGAGAGTTTGAGTTGTGTGATGGAAGGTTATGTGGTGTTAAGCTTGGAACTTATAGACAAAGTGCATGATCATTATCCCATGGATTTCATGTCTTCAAGATATTAGGCAAGTTAGATTAATTTAATCACAAAAAGGACAAGGGGTGGTCACAATGTGACCGATTCGGTTGGGGGGGGGGGTAATTTAGTTAGATTTCAACCATTCAGTTAGGATATAGTTAGGTTAGTTAAGGGTTAACTCGGTTACTAGTGTGTTGTGCATTACAGCGGGTGTTAGGGTATTCAGGGACCCTAACTGGCTCAGAAAAAGATAAACAATGTTATTGGCAATATTTTTATGTTCCGGGTAAAGTCCGGTTGTTCGGTTGGATAGAGATCCGTTAAAGTGCTTAACAAAGCTTTAAAGTGTCGCTATTATTATTTTTAGTGACACAAGTTATTTCCGACACTTTGGAAAGTGTCTAGTAATGTTTTTCTCATGTTTTGGCACTTATTAGTTAGCTAGATGCTGAATTTTAATTAAAGTGTTGAATTTTGTACTTAAAGTACGTTTTAGGCACATCCGGTCACTGTAATCTCATTCCTAGTGACGCAGTTCTACAACCCTTATATCCCTACACTCACCACTAGTGTAGCAAACTATCTCAGGCTCTTACAGGCCTTAGAGGCAGTACCTGCCTGGTGCTAGTTATGACAGCACGTTTAATAGGTTATCCGTTCATTGTGCTACTGTGCTTTTGGTGCATCAAGGTTGTCACAAAGGTGCTGTAAGCAAAACATGGAGTGACAGCAAGTAAAGTATGATGCAAGTAAGTACATGTATCAGCATTCAAGTAGCAGTTTATCCACAAGTTCAAGTAAGCATAGTAATTAAGCAGTAATTAATTATTAATTAAGTCGTATGGATACCTGGTTTAGTGAGGGTTGTCACAAGCACTGCGTACCATCCTCAAACGGATGGACAGAGTGAAAGAACGATACAAACATTGGGGGATATGCTACGGGCATGTATAATCGACTTTGGAGGAAGTTGGGATGTTCACCTACCGTTAGTCGAGTTTTCGTATAATAACAGCTACCAATCTAGTATTAAAATGGCACCGTACGAAATGCTTTATGGTAGGAAATGTCGAACCCCGGTATGTTGGGGTAAAGTGGGTCCGCGTGAACTCGCTCATCAAGATATAGTACGAGCCACGAACGAAAAGATCGATATAGTTTGGGCACATTTGAAAGCGGCTCAAGACAGACAAAAGGCGTATGCTGATAAAAGGAAAAGGCCTATCGAATTCCAGGTTGGCGACATGGTCATGCTAAAAGTTTCCCCTTGGAAGTGAGTTATTAGATTCAGAAAAAGGGGAAAGCTAAGCCCGAGGTTTATTGGGCCATTTAAAATTATCGGAAAGGTTGGCAAGGTAGCTTACCGCCTCGAGTTACCGGAGGAACTAAGTGGAATTCATGGCACGTTTCACGTGTCACAATTAAGAAAATGCCTAGCAGACGAAACGGCCTATATCCATTACGACGATATCGAAGTGGATAATAGTCTGAATTATGCGGTGAAACCGGTGGAGATTTTAGACCGAAAGGTCAAGCATTTACGAAATAAACAAATTGATTAAGTCAAAGTCAAATGGGAGCATAGGAAAGGTTCGAACACCACGTGGGAGTCTGAAAAGGAGATGCGACGTCTTCACCCTACATTATTTGGTACGTACTTCGGTTTCGGGGACGAAACCCTTTTTAAGGGGGGTGGACTTGTAACACCCTGAAAAATATAAAACTTTATATTAGAATTTAAAAGTATAAATAATCGAGAAATTACTAACTAGAAAGTTTTAACCTAGTTAGTTAATAGATTAGAAATAGCTTATGATGGGGTTAAAAGCTACTAAACAATAAGTAGAACAAAGTTGAGGGGCCTAAGTTGTCAAAATTGGAACTTAATTAGTTAAAACAAATGAAAATAAACCAAACACCCCCAAAAGAAGGGTGTGGTCGATCAGAAGAAAGACCAGGCCGACCCCCCCCCCCCAAGCTTCAAACCCTAAATTCACTAAAACTCTCAAATTGGATGTGCAAATCTGGTCCAAAACGAAATCCGAGCCTAGAATCGTGATCCTCATCGCAAGAGGATTAAAAGGTATGTAAAATCTGATGAAATCTCTAAACTTGAAAATCTCATGATTTTGGAAAATCTGAAATTAGATGTTGCATGTGAGTTATGTGGTTAGATTAGAGATGATATAGTGTCTAGGAGTGAAACCTAAACAACTACATGTGAAATCATGCTCAAATTCAGGAAAATTTCATGAACACCTTGAAGGTGGGTTGTGGGTTTTACAAGATAATGATGAACATTAGGGTTTAGAATGATTATCCTAGTGTAATTTGATTATAGAAAGTGATTTCAGAAAGGTATGACGATTAAAATGCTATATGAGGGCTTTATTGATGTTAAGTTAGCTAATTAGCAAACTATGAACTTGAATAAAAAGGATATAAAAATTCTGCCTTTATAGTGTTTGTTGAAATGCCTCAAAGAAGGCTTGAAACTGAATTGTTTAGTTAAAAACGCATAACTATGATGTATGACAAAGTGTGCGTTATGTATGTGAAACCAAGAGTTCTAAACATGTCTTGAATTGAACTCTATAGGAAAGGATACCGGAACGTCGAGTGGACAAGCCGGTGGTGATTTGCGGTTGAAGGGCGTACACTAAGGTATGTAACTTGACCCGTTACATTAAGTAAATTTTGATAATTGTAATATGCATAGTTGAAATTTAGAATAAAGGTTGCTATGAATTAAAGCGGTGATGTCGTTATATTGGATAATTAGTCAAAAGTTGGTTAGAACTCATTGGTAGTCGTCATAAGGAAGGAATTCCGTAGACGAGCCAAACGGGTCGAATAATCAAGTAAGGCATGGTTAATGCTCCGGATTATGATGGATTGATCTTTGATATTGGATAATATATAACATATTAAAGGTACAACTTTTCAATGTATTGGTATCCTAGAAAACTGAAATCCGTGAGTTGGGTTTTAGTGTAATGAACAAATCAAACAAAAACATAAATCTCCAGGAACTACCGTAAATTACGGTAGTACCGTAATTTACGGTAGATGTCAAGAAGTTACGGTGGTTCGCCCCTGTTTTACGGTGGACCAAATGTTTCCAGGATTCACCGTAACTTACGGTGACACCGTAAGTTACGGTGTAATCAGAAAAACTTTAATTTTTTTTTATTTAAAATTGATGTTGGATAATATGTTTATGTCTTATATACCAAAGTCAAAACTAATGTTTTAATGGTTTTGACCCCAGGTGTCAAGGTGGACCTTACGGATGGTGGTCAAGCAATGTCGAAGAACCGAACACGACTTTTGAAGCTTCCGCTATGTTTTTAATCTTACTTAAACGTTGTTCATGGGTTGTAAACAATTTCTTAAACAACTTTTGAATGTTCCAACCTAGTCATTAGTTGACTGAGGTTTATGATACTTGTGAATTTGACTTATGAAACTTACAAAAAAATTAATATCTTTTGTATAAAAATGTATAAAATTAGTCTTAAATTCAAGTAATTTTGAGGTTGTTACAATCTATCATCACACGAGACCTAGGAAACAAAAACGGATCAATATTATCACTTTCCAACTAAAAACCAAATAAAAAACTAACTAAAATTATATAAACGGTACACGATGAACATATGTATGGGTAAATTACTTTTTTAGTCCCTGTGTTTTGTGGGTTTTAACCACTTGAGTCCAAAAGCAAAAAGTTTAACGACCTGAGTCCCCATAAGTAATTTCTTTAACCATTTGAGCCCAAATTTCTAACACTGTTAGAAATTTTTGGTTAAGTATTGTTAAATAACCAAAATACCCTTATAATTAAAAAATAAAAAAAAAATTCTCTGTCTCTCTTATATCCCTCTTATCTCTTTCTCTCTCTAAATTCTCACCTTCAATTTATCAAACACCTCGCATGCATTGCATAAAAGTAAAACAAAACAAAAGAAAAACAGGATTTCTATATACCTCGATACTGAATCTGTGAGTTCCATTGCATCGAGTCTTCTAATAATATCCCGAACTTCACTCTGTTCAGTGCCAGGGTGTCTCTTTGCAGCAGCAATTGCTTCTACTTCTGCTGTAAAATCATTTCCTGTAGTTAATATATCGACTATACGAACCGCTTCCCGTAACCTGTTGCTGTACACTCTTCACAAAACTCACATCCTCTTGACTCTTAACATGTTGCTGTACACTCTGCACACTCATCTGAACAAATTGCTCTTCAATTCCCCCACCAACCTTCACTTGATCCTCCACATTAACCCTAACTGGCGGAGACGACAATGCTGACCCAAACGACGAATCTTGATTTAAGAAGATTGCAAGAAATCTTGATTAAGATTCTTGATTAAGGTTCTTGAGTAATTGCAGGATCAAGAACATCGAATCTCATTAAGAGAAACGTCTGTTATATATCGATGATGAAGAAACCATTCACCCAACAAAAACCCGCAAGCAATCTCATGGCTACGATAATCTCGATCATGGATTTTTGTTTCTTGATCTTTCGTTGGTTTTCGTTGATCAATCCGACAACAACCGACGGTGACTGGTGGCGTTGATCAATCTTTCGTTACTCGGATTCAAGTTCCCTAACCCACAACCGGCGGCTAACGGTGGCTGACGACGGAGGTTGTGGTAGTTGACGGTGGGGAAGCTAGTGATAATGGTGGAGGTACGGTTTGCAAGCGGTGACTGTGATTGACGGTCAACAGAAGGTGGTGATAGTGGTGGAGGTGCGGTGGGGATGGTGGTGGTGCAGTGGTGGTGCGGTGGTGTTGATGGTGGTGGTAGGGGTAGAGAGAAAGAGAGGCATGGACAGGTGTGTGAAATGTTTGTGTGCAGGTGTGTATAACAATATATATAATTTATTTTATATATAATATTAAAATATTTATGCATTAAAGACGTGTTCCTTATACTCTTGTGCATATAAGACTTGTACTTTGTGTGTAAATGACCAAATTACCCTTGTAGTTAACAAACTTGGTGGATGGAGTTAGAAATTTGGACTTAAATGGTTAAAAAGAATACTTATGGGGACTCAGGTCATTAAACTTTTTGCTTTTGGACACAACTAGTTAAATCCATAAAACACACGGACTCAAAAAGTAATTTACCCTAGATGTATTTTGCAATACACAAGAAACCTAGGGGTAGCATGTACGAAGATGTGGCGTTTATGTTGATGTATGTAAATGTGGGTTCATTATGAACATGGCTAAGTACTAATGATGTGAAGGTATGTGGTGACTGCAGGTTGCACATAACCACGGATCATCATCACGAGGTGTAAATAGTTGAAGATCGAGTCATAACATAGATTGTACGGGAATGTGTGATTATGTAATTTGGTAAACATAAGTTATGTTTTATTTCCTAAATAAGAACGAAGAATATATTTATTGTAAAATATTTATTTTAAAATAGATTTTCACGTATGTCAATACGTTTATACAGAATGAAATTTTAAGGCCCGTCTTTCCGTTGCGTCTTTATGGTTAAAACATGTTAGGGTTTTACATTAATCCTTGGAAAATAATGATAAACGTAGTAATGGCAATCAAATTTTGATGTGTACAGATGTGAGAAATAGAATTAAGAGAAAGAAACCAAGAAAAAATTTTCATTCATCTGATCGATACCCATTCTCATTCCAATCATCTTTTTTTTACAACTGAACTATTACAAAAGACCCCTCTCATACTATTCAAGACTTACACTATAGTACCTATACTATTTACTACCGTAACAATACTCCCTCCTTTAAAAGTTCTTGACCACAAGAACTACAAAGGTAATCGATTAAACTAGACAATATAGTTTAGTCAATATAACGAATATGCAAAATTTATAACCTTTTTTTATTTATACCTTGAATGGTCCAATCTCTACCAGCTGTAGCTTGGACCCTCTAAAAATGCAACATCAGCCACTCGTGAACACTTCTCATGTCATCGGGAACAACGTTGTTAGTCACGAGGACCGAAATTGTAAAAAAAAACCACAATATCCCAAATAGTAAATAAAATAATAGAAGTGACAATTTTGATGAAATCACATGCACAAAAAACTAAAAGCTACCCTTAATTCAACTTTTTTCAGGGGTGTATCCACCCTCTGAGCCGGGGTGGCAGGCACATACCTTGAATTATTTTTAAGGTTAGTTATAGAAGATAATCCCGACCGCACCCTCTAAAATTTTGCATCTGGACCCTCTAAAAATTTTCAACCGCCCAACTAAACTTTTAAACCCGACCCCTAAGAAAACACATATTAGAAATTAGATAAAAATTAAAAATATAATAAAAAAACTAGATAATTAACTAAACTTATATAAATTACAAAGAGTTAAATGCCATTTTAGTCCCTGTGGTTTGGGCTATTTTGCCAGTTTAGTCCAAAGGTTTCATTTTTAACATGTGGGTCCAAAAAGGTTTCACAGTTGCCATTTTAGTCCACTGGGTTAACTTCATCCGTTTTTTCTGTTAACGAGAAGGCCAATTTGGTCATTTTGTATGTAATTCTGTTAACTAAAAGGGCAATTCAGCCATATAAAATGACCGAATTGGCCTTCTCGTTAACAGAAAAAACAGATGAAGTTAACCCAGTGGACTAAAATGGCAACTGTGAAACCTTTTTGGACCCACATGTTAAAAATGAAACCTTTGAACTAAACTGGCAAAATGGCCCAAACCACAGGGGCTAAAATGGCATTTGCCCATTACAAATTAGCCCAATCATTTGTCCAATCTCCAATTAAACATGTCCAAGCCCATTACATTTGCCCAATCTCCAATTAAACATGTCCAACCCAACCAAATCTATTCTAACTTTATAAAAATAATCCATCGGGCTTCTCACTTATCAGACTATAGTCCCCCCCCCCCCAGTCCCACTAATGCTCGTGGGCTAACTTCTAAATCATAAAAATTGTTTTGTAAATCAGTTTATATTATAGTTGGTATTGGTATACTATTTAATAAAAATTAACGTGTGTATATATATATATATAGGTAAAAGATCAAATACAAATAAAATAAACGTACTAAACGTACGAATTTGGGGAAAACTTAAAAAGGGGCGGTGGCAATCTTGTAATTATGCAAATATCTTTTTTCTCATTCTAAAATCGTACAACCAACAATCAACGCTCCTGATCTGTTTTTATTTAGGGTTTATTACGATTCTCCATCATCTCAAATCATACATACAAACTTACAAATCAATGTCCCTAATTCTATTCTATTGATCGTTTCGTTGTTTTTATCATCAATGGCTGAAGAACATTTGAACTCTAATTTTGAAGGTTTGTGTTATTTTTATTTTTGGAATTGATATAATTTCACATCAGCTGATTCTACTTCAGCCACAAATCAACGTCGCTGTTGTAGTAGTACATGTAGGGTAATTTTGAGTGTTATATTGATTTATTGTACTGTGTTGTGGTTATAGGGTAATTTTGTGCACCTGTAGTGTAATTTTGACTGAGTTGTTGTCTGATACACTTTGTAGGGTTATTTTGATTTAGCGTACAGTTGTTGTGGTTGTAGGGTAATTTTGTGCACTTGTAGGGTAATTTTGAGTGTTATTTTGATTTAGTGTATTTATTCTGGTTGTAGAGTAATTTTGATCTATTGTAGGGTAATTATGAATGAGTTGTTGTCTGATGCACCTCTAGGGTAATTTTGAGTGTTATTTTGATTTAGTGTACTGTTGTAGTGGTTGTAGGGTAATTTTGTGCCCTTGTAGGGTAATTTTGAATGAATTATTGCCTGATACACTTGTAGTGGTTGTAGGGTAATTTGTTCCACCTGTAGAGTAATTTTGAATGATTTGTTGCCTATTGCACTTGTAGGGTAATTTTAAGTGTTATTTTGATTTAGTTTGATTTATTCTGGTTGCAGAGTAATTTTGATCTATTGTAGGGTAATTTTGAATGAGTTGTTTCCTTATGCATTTGTAGGGGTTTTTTTTTTTTTTGTGTTATTTTGATTTAGTGTACAATTGTTTTGGTTGTAGGGTAATTTAGTAGTACCTGTAGGGTAATTTTGAGTGTTATATTGATTTAGTGTACTGTGTTGTGGTTGTAGGGTATTTTTGTGCACCTGTAGTGTAATTTTGACTGAGTTGTTGTCTGATACACTTGTAGGGTTATTTTGATTTAGAGTGCAGTTGTTGTGGTTGTAGGGTAATTTTGTAGGACTTGTAGGGTAATTTTGAGTATTATATCAATGTGTAGGGTAATTTTATAGTAGTAGGACTGCTCCATCAGTATTATAATTTATGTGTAGTTATTTTAATTTTATGCATATCTGTAGCGTAATTTTACATCAGTATAGTAATTTATAATTTAAAGTGTAATTATTTATTTGTTTTAATTTCAGATGTTGGAATCGAAGGTATAATTTCAGGTTTTCAGCGTTTGTCGCCTTCTGCTGAAAGGACTTTCAAACCTAGTGTACCTTCTTCTATAACACCGGTTGTTGGCATGGTTTTCTCATCTTTGGATGCTGCATATGAGTTTTATCAAATTTATGCCAAGAAAGGAGGATTTTGTGTAAGGAAGGGGTCTCAAACTGAAAAAAATGGTTTCATTGCATATAAGTACTATACATGTTCAAAGGAGGGTCATAAGCCATTTAAGAAGTTTGATGGAGCTCTAGAAGTTGTTAAAGATGGAAAAAATCCAAGAAAGGGTAGGAATAGGCCCTCTATCCGTACGGGTTGTAATGCACATATTGCATTATCTTCTGATGATGGCAAATCGTATAATCTATATAGGTTTGTAGAACAACATAATCATACTTTGATTTCTCAAGAAGATATGCAATTTGTTCCGTCATCAAGGAATTTAACGGTTATGAAACAAAAGAGAATATATTCTTTGTCAACGTTAAACCTAGGTCCTGTAAAGTCATTTAACATTATGAGGACCGAATATGGTGGTTTTGAAGAGGTTGGTGCAACTGCTGTGGACTGCAAGAATTTTAAAAGAGATTTAAACTGTTTCATTGGAGAATACGATGCTGAAATGATTGTTCAAAGATTGACCAATAAGAAAGAATATCTGCGGGATTTTTCATTTGAATATACTGTAGATTCAAATGGTTGTTTGACAGGGTTATTTTGGGCAGATGAAGTTTCTAAACAGAATTATTTGGTTTTTGGTGATGTAATATCATTTGATGCAACTTTCAAAACGAACAAGTAAGTTTATAGTCTATTTATTTTATGATTTTTAATGTTATTATTAGTTTTTTTACTTATTTATTTTTTATTTTTTTGGGCAGATACAAAATGGTTTTTGTTCCGTTCACTGGCATTGATAATCATTTTCATAATGTGAATCTTGGAGCTGGTCTAATTGCAAAAGAAACTACTGAATCTTATGTGTGGTTATTGACATGTTTTTTGAATGCATTTGGTCATCAACCAAAGGTTGTAGTTACGGATCAAGATGCCGCTATGAAGGCAGCAATTGAAATTGTTTTCACGGATAGTAGACATCGATTATGTATGTGGCATATTATGAATAAAGTAGCGGATAAGGTTAGTTTGATTAACTTATTTAGAGTAATTATATTTATTTTTGTAGAGTAATCAAGTAATTTTGGCTGTAGAATTTAGTGTAGAGTAATTATGATCATAGGGTAATTATGTAGTTTTTGTTTTATTTAAGTAAAGTAATTATGTCTAAAGTTTTTGTTTTATTTAAGTAATTTATCTATTTCTTGCTTTATATGAATAGAGTAATGTAGAGTAATTATCTAATTTGTGTAGTGGAGGAAGTGTTGAGTAATTATGTTCATAGGGTAATTATTAAGTAATGTAGAGTAATTAAGTAACTGTTTTGTAAAATTAAGTAAGTGTGCAGTTATTAATTGATCATTTATTTATTTACAGGTTGGGAATGTATTGTGTAATGATGATACTTTTAAACGTCGTGTTTGCAATATTGTGTGGACAGATGCAATTGAACCTGAAATGTTTGAGAAGGAATGGCAAGAAATAATTCATGACTTTGGTCTTTTACAGAATATTTGGTTAGAAAGTATGTTTGACTTAAGATCGATGTGGATTCCTGCTTTTTATCGTGATGAGCCTATGTCAGGGCTTATGCGTACTACTTCAAGGTCTGAAAGTGAAAATCAATTTTTTGGTAGTGTTTCAAACTCGCAATTGACTCTTGTAGAGTTTTTTACTCATTTTGATACGGCAATTGAAGCTCAAAGATATAATCATCGAAAAAATGATCATGATACGCGTAATACTGAGTGTGATAATTGGACCGATTCTCCTCTTGAAGTACATGCTCATAAGTTGTATACTAGGGCCATATTTTTTGACGTTCAAGAAGAGATCCTTGCTAGTTTTGAGAAATGTTTTTCAGTTAATGTCAAAGAAGAAGGAGAGAATGCAAGGTTCTTTATTAGAGATAAATCGGCTTTTGGAAGTGGGTTCTTTGAGGTATTTTTTTTTTATTTCATATGTATCAGTAGAGTAATTATATCTCTTTGTAGGGTAATTATATGAAATCTCATAACAATACACACTGTGATTCTCTCAGTAGAGTTATTGTAAATAGAATATATCAGTAGAGTAATTGTTTTCATATGTAGGGTAATTATCATCTTTTTTTAAATTTTGACAGGTATTAGCTAAAGTTGATGATGAATTTTCTGCTTCGTGTTCTTGTAAAAGATTTGAGCAATACGGGTTATTATGTCGACATGTTTTCCTTGTCATTCGAATGTTTGAAATTGAGGAAATTCCTAAAAAGTACATTTTGAGGCGTTGGAGAAGGGAAGCAGTTAGAAATAGAGCCAATTGTTCTTTTTTTGCGGAAGATAGTTCGAATGTCAATATTAATGAGGCAAATCAGGTTGTTCGTGAGATTATGTTTGCTAGTGAATGCCTTTGTAATCGATATTTTTCAAATAATGAAGAATTGATCAAGATTAGAGATCAACTGAACGGAATGATTCAAAAGGCAGATGAGAGTAGTAAGACTGGGCTGGTTTTTAAGAAAAAAAGATATGATGGCTTCTCTTCTTGGATATAATCTACCTTCAACATCAACTGTTAAACTTCCTCCTGGTATTAGAAACAAGGGACGTGGATCACACAGGAGAATTAAATCCAAAAAAGAGAAAGCAGCTAGTCGTATGGGGAAAAGGCGTCGAGGATGTAAGGTATGTGGGATGGTGGGTCATGATATTCGAACATGCAGTGCACTTGTTCGTCCAGTTGTAGAGGGTGCAGTTTCTACAGATAAATAGCTTTTTATATTTTTGAAATTTTGTAAACTTTAATTGATCTTATGGATTTTTGGATTTTGCAGTGTTTTTTTATATTGAATTATAGTTTAATATTCTTCTTCAATGTGTAAGGTAATTATTGGATTATATGAACGTGTAGGGTAATTAACAGAATCATAACAATGCCTACAGTTGATTTTATCCATAGAGTAGTTGTATCAATGTGTAGGGTAATTAACACAATTATAACAAAGAACAAGAGTTATTATGACAATTATAACAAATAATAACAGTTGTTTCAATTTGTAGAGTAATTATAACAATGTGTAGGGTAATTATCAGAATTATTACAATACCAACAGTTGTAGTTATTAGTAGAGTAATTATATCAATCTGAAGCATAATTATCATAATTATATCTATACCAACAGTTTAATAATGCATAAAGTGAAACAAACCATATTCTAAAATAAAGTTCAACAGTATTCAAACATATTAAAAAAGAACACACGTCTAGAAGTTAAATCGAAACATTAAACATGAGTTTAAAACTGCAAATTGAAACAAACATTCAAACAGTCTTTTTGCCTTTGATCCATCTTTTCCTTCAAATCT
The DNA here is from genome assembly GCA_030545235.1 of Helianthus tuberosus. Taxonomy (NCBI): domain Eukaryota; kingdom Viridiplantae; phylum Streptophyta; class Magnoliopsida; order Asterales; family Asteraceae; genus Helianthus; species Helianthus tuberosus. Next base: position 204,226,348 of record CM060369.1, read on the forward strand.
TTTTGATGTTCTGCCTTAACTTTATCATCCATCTTTTCATATTCAAGGGCATTCTTTACAAGATTATCTTTCAAGGTGTTGATTTCTGACAACAGCATTTTTGTCAAGAATTTTTTCCTCAATTCAGAAATTTGATTTTTATGAAATTTCTCATTTGATAAGAAGCCGCAATCCCAGTTTTCTTCACCAAAATAAGTTTCCATATGGCGCATTGTATAAATGCCACAATCAATGTAGTTTTCTTCTGTCCTCCATGGCATTTCCAATCTTTTGATGATTGCCTTTCTTAGTGTTTTTTTGGCAAATCTGATCTTCTTCAGCTCAAGGTAGTCACACAATGCATTTCTCTACAATATATCAAAAATAAAATATGTTAGTTTCTCAAAATTCTAAAGTTAGTAAAACTGTAAAGTTATTATTAGTCATACCAACATATTAGGGATCCCTTCATATCTATCATGGAATTTTTTACCCATTTTGCTGTTATCGATCAACACAATTTTAGAAGTCTTCATATTGAAACAAAAGACGTAATAATGATCTGAAGCTAAAATGGGGAAAAACAGGAGGTCGAAATCTCTTATCGATTTGACCTTGAACTGTTCAAGCCATTGATCCAAGTTTTGCGTGAACATCAAAAGTCGAACTTCATCGGTGCTTGTAGGTGCATAATGAGCCTTTAACTGTAAATTCACAATATCAAAAGTAATCGCAACAGTTGATCTTTCAACAGAGTAATTATAGCTATGTGTAGAGTAATTTTGAAGCTATTCCTATATAAATGAAATTTTATACTTACAATACTACCTATAGCTATAATTTTTTTTTTTTTTTTTGCATAAATAATATCAGTAGAGTAATTATATCAATGTCTAGGGTAATTATCAGTATTATTAGAAATAACAACAGTTGTTCTTATCTGTAGAGTAATTATAGCTATAGGTAGAGTAATTGTATGAAATATAAAAATAACAATGAATCTATCAATTTAGTAATTGTATCCAAATGTAGAGTAATTATTCATTTTCATATTGTAAAATCATTTTAACATAATGATTTAACAAGCTCTAAACACAAGATTCACACTAAAAAAATCCTATGATACTCATCAAATTAGCAAATGGCATTATTTTGATCCCATTTGTATACAAATGAAATTTCATGCTTTCAATTCTACCACATCAGATTAATTCTTTGCAGAAACAGAATAAGCTACATAATCGCAAAACAAAATATAAAAGAGTAAGTCTGAAAACGTACCAATAGAAGCAATGAGCAAAAAAATCTACTAAGAGAATACCGGCTTTTCATTTTTTCTTCATTGTTTAGCACTTCAGCCCAATTGTCAATGAGGATTGATGTAATTTTTACACCATCAAACATTGCTTCAAAAACCACTTTGATTGAATCTGTCCCAAAAACTGACTTGTATACAAACTTCCTGTTGTTTTAAAAAAGATAGAAAATTAATAAGATATATGAACAACATTTGCAAACTACTAAAATAGTACTTACAATTCATCTGTTGGAGAAAATATGTAATCTACTATCAATTGTTCATCATCACTCAACTTTGTTCCAAGTTCAACTTTCCGGTTAACGTAAGGTGATTTATATGCAGAAGTTGGCTTAGATATTCTTTTTTCTTTTGTTTGTTCAGGGGTAGTGTGGCTTTCAATTGATTCTTGGGTGATGGGTACTTGAAGAAATGGTAATGCGTCGAGAATTGACTGTGTTTTGTTTTCGTTTTCACCTTCAATAGGATTTACGTTCCATTGATCCTTTAAATGTTGTTTTTCTGTTTCTTGACATCTGATCACGATTTCATTTAGTAATGTTTCCGTTGTCCCTTGTTCTGGTTGATCGTTTTCAGCAACTTCATTCTCACCAGCATTGTAACCTTCATTACCATCAACTATTTTTGCAGTATTATCACCTGTAATAGTTGATCTTATTTTATCAGTAGAGTAATTATTTCAGTGTGTAGGGTAATTATTAGAATTATAACAATTAACAGCATTTGATCTTATCAGAAATAAAGGAAATAACAACAGTTGATCTTATAAGAAGAGTAATAATTTCAATGTGTAAGGTAATTATCAGAATTATAACAAATAACATTTCATTTTATCAGTAGGGTAATTATTTAAATGTGTAGGGTAATTATCAGAATTATAACAAATAACAATATTTGATCTTATTAGTAGAGTAATTATACCAATGTGTAGGGTAATTAACAGAATTATAACAAATAACAATATTTGATCTTTATCAGTTGAGTAATTATACCTTCTAGCCCACCATCTTTATTTTTATCATCATTTAGACTTCTTTCTTCATGATGTGATTTCATTGTTTGTTCGACCTGTGCTTCTTCGGTGAAGACACCTTCAATTTTGTCAAATAATACATACGTTAATTGTAGGATAGGTAATTATCAGAATTATAACAAATAACATCTCATTTTATCAGTAGAGTAATTATTTTAATGTGTAGGGTAATTATCAGTAGAGTAATTATATGAAATTACATATATGAAATTACATAGAACAAGTAACAATGAAATCACATCATGAAGGCACAACATATATGAAATTACATAGAACAAGTAAAACAACAAATTGAAACTTGAACTCTACTGATCTTATTTTATCAGTAGAGTAATTATTTCAGTGTGTAGGGTAATTATTAGAATTATAACAATTAACAGCATTTGATCTTATCAGAAATAAAGGACATAACAACAGATGATCTTATAAGAAGAGTAATAATTTCAATGTGTAGGGTAATTATCAGAATTATAACAAACAACATTTCATTTTATCAGTAGAGTAATTATTTAAATGTGTAGGGTAATTATCAGAATTATAACAAATAACAATATTTGATCTTATTAGTAGAGTAATTATAGCAATGTGTAGGGTAATTAACAGAATTATAACAAACAACAATATATGATCTTTATCAGTTGAGTAATTATACCTTCTAGCCCACCATCATTTAGACATCTTTCTTCATGACGTGATTTCATTGTTTGTTCAACCTGTGCTTCTTCGGTGAAGACACCTTCAATTTTGTCAAATAATACATACGTTAATTGTAGGATAGCTATTTTATAAAGCAAGTGTAAATATGTACCTTCTTCATCAGCTTTTTCCATTGATGGTGTTATTTCATGTGGTTCATTCAAATCGATGATGTTAGTATCATCATTTGTACTTTGACTCAACGGATATTTGTCTTCCCATTCCTTACACATGTCTTGTACATTTTGATTCCATGGAAACTTTGATTTTCCCTCCTTAACCATTTGATTAATTACTTCTTTTAACTCTTCAAATTTTTCAATATGGTTTTCAAGAGTAATCAACCATTGCTACACAATGAAAAATATATAAGTATAGTAACTATTTGTATTGATAGCGTAGTTTTTGTTTGTAGAGTAATTATTACCTTTTCATTTGATCTATAATCAGGGCCTAAGTAGGATGATAATCCAGATAATTGTAATGGTGTAGCACAATAATTGAAAAGCTTTTGCGTTGACGTTCCAATCTCAAATTTATTGATGTCAAAAGTTGAATCGGATAGTCTTGTACTAGGCACTACATAGAACAAGTAAAACAACAAATGGTTAAAATAGTTTTTTTTTTTGATCTTTTGATTGCATAATAGTGTAATTATATGAAATTACATACTTGATGTTGTGAAATCATCATTTGGTTCATTGCGACCTTCTTCATTTGTATTATCACCAATAGGTTCTTCAACATTTGAAACTTGAACATTCTTTTTGCTTTTATCTTCCGTATCAGATTCAACATTCTTCGGATTTTCATTCATTTCTACATCATCATCGGTTTCTTCATCGTCTGTCAATGGGCCATTATTGTAGAAATGTTTTTGCAAGTTGTTCAGTAGCTCCGTTGTGATATACTTCACTGCTGGTGTTTCAACTTTAAAACCTGTTTTTTTATGCCTCTTGAAGTATGAATGTGCGAATATTACCTGCCATTAATTTAACGAAATAAAAGTTTTAAATTAAATTAATTATAAAAAAATAGCTATATTAGTTACAAATTATAAGTAGAGTAATTATCATACCGCAAGTAATATTATTGGGCCAGTGAATTGATCGGTTCCTCCTTTCCACTTTTTCTTTGATCTTCTTAAACATTCGAGCATGTAGCCACACCAGTTCATATTTGGTATTTCTGAATCTTTTTCAATACCAATTATAAACCTCTGGTTGACTGTTGTTGATTGTGTTGTTTCTCCTAACAAAGTATTCACCACAACAAGAAAGTTTGTGTTGAATAACTTTCCTGCTTGTGAAGATTCTTTTATCAGATCAATCACTTTTATCACCCTGATTTTCGGGGTATCAAATTGATTCTTAAATTCATCAACTCTCTCACCAACACCTTTTCTAGGTTTGTTCTTCTCAAGCACTGTAATCTTACCCCTTGGTATTCCGAGACATTCTTCTACTAACTTTGATGTTATTTTTATTCGATGATTTCCTGTATTAATCTCTTGCCTGTCTTCATCGTAGTTCATTACCAACCAATATCCTAACATTGTTGGCACAAAATTTATCTTCAGTGAAAGTAGAGCTTCAAACCCCATTTCTGTCACAGCTTTTTTTTGTTCATCCGAAAGTGAACTTATAGCATCCAATAGACCAGATGACTTGCATTTCATGTGTAGGGTATTGCTAGTGAATTCTACAAAGTTCCTTTGTGGGAATTCTTTCTGAGGTGTTCTTTTTCTGGTCTTAATAGGGGATTGAAAATCATCTTGAGAGTCCACTACTTTAGGTGTTTTTTTACTGATTTTTTTGACTTTCTCCATTGATTTTCCAGCTTTTGTTTTTTTAATTGGCGACTCGAAATCGTCTTGAGAGTCCACTTCTGTTCTTTTTCCACTCCCCTTTTCACAAACTTGCTCATCTTTATTGTTTCTCTTTTTTTTCGTACTAAATTTCTGTTTCATAGCAGTCTTTACCGGTGTAGATTTTGAAGTTCTCAATTGTTTAACTGGAGACTCAAAATCGTCTTGTGAGTCTAATTGCTTTCTTTTACGAGTGTCATCTTCACAAACTTTTTTATCTTTTGCAGCGTCCTTCTGTTTCTCAACAGGCTTTTCTTTTGCAGCGTCCTTCTTCTTCACAACTGTCTTTTCTTTTGCAGCGTTCTTCTCTTTCACAACAGGCTTTTCTTTTGCATCGTCCTTCTTCACAACTGGCTTTTCTTTTGCAGCAACCTTTTTCACAACAGCAGTTTCTTTTGCAACATCCTTCTCTTTCACAACAGGTTTTTCTTTCGCAGCGTCCTCTTTCACAACAGGCATTTCTTTTACAGCGTCCTTCTCTATCACACCATCGTTCTTTGCAACAGCAACTGTTGTTTGTTTTCTTTTAAGATGTGTTTTCCTATCTTCCTTCTTTTTCATTGCTATATTTTCTGTTTCAACATAGAGTAAAAAAATCGTCAATTGCTATATTTGCTATAGATTATTTATCTACATAATTTAGCTTTTCTAACCTGCTAATGTTTGTCCGTCATCAATTTGTTCAACATCAAAGCAAACAGGGTTTGTTGCATCATTGCTATATTTTTTAAGTGATTTTGAACGAGTTCTCTGACTTTTCCTCCTTTTTATAGAAACTAAATATACAAAATACAATATTTTAATTGATAACTATTATCCTACAAGTTCAACAAAATTACCCTACAAGCACAACTGTACACTAAATCAATGTAACAGTCAAAATTACATTACAAGTCCTACAAAATTACCCTACAAGTGTATAAGGCAACAACTCTTTCAAAATTACCCTAAAGGTGCACAAAATTACCCTACAACCACAACAACAGTACAATAAATCAATAGAACACTCAAAATTACCATACAGGTGCAATAGGCAACAAATCATTCAAAATTACTGTACAGGTGGAACAAATTTACCCTACAAGTGTATCAGGAAATAATTCATTCAAAATTACCCTACAATTGCACAAAATAACCCTACAACCACTACAACAGTACACTAAATCAAAATAGCACTCAAAATTACCCTAGAGGTGCATCAGACAACAACTCATTCATAATTACCCTACAATAGATCAAAATTACTCTACAACCAGAATAAATTACACTAAATCAAAATAACACTCAAAATTACCCTACAAGTGCAATAGGCAACAAATCATTCAAAATTACTCTACAGGTGGAACAAATTACCCTACAACCACTACAAGTGTATCAGGCAATAATTCATTCAAAATTACCCTACAAGGGCACAAAATTACCCTACAACCACTACAACAGTACACTAAATCAAAATAACACTCAAAATTACCCTAGAGGTGCATCAGACAACAACTCATTCATAATTACCCTACAATAGATCAAAATTACTCTACAACCAGAATAAATTACACCAAATCAAAATAACACTCAAAATTACCCTACAAGTGCAATAGGCAACAAATCATTCAAAATTACTCTACAGGTGGAACAAATTACCCTACAACCACTACAAGTGTATTAGGCAATAATTCATTCAAAATTACCCTACAAGGGCACAAAATTACCCTACAACCACTACAACAGTACACTAAATCAAAATAACACTCAAAATTACCCTAGAGGTGCATCAGACAACAACTCATTCATAATTACCCTACAATAGATCAAAATTACTCTACAACCAGAACAAATTACACTAAATCAAAATAACACTCAAAATTACCCTACAAGTGCACAAAATTACCCTACAACCACAACAACTGTACACTAAATCAAAATAAAACTCAAACTAACCCTACAAGTGTATCAGACAACAACTCGGTCAAAATTACACTACAAATGCAACAAAATTATCAATATCAATACCAGAATCAGCGGTTTTAGACTTTTTTTCGTTGTTATCCTTCATCGTTATTGTAGCATCTGTGTTTTGTAAAAAAAAAACCAAAAAAAAGATCAGATGAATAGCTATTGACAAAAAACTGATTCAAAATTACCCTACAAATGCTTCATTGAAGTTGAAATTACCTTTTGTAGACATGACTAATGGAAGAATCGAAGGGTTTTTGAAGATTTTTGGAGACTTTGAATCAGAGCATTTTGAAGTTTTTTAGGGCTCTGATCTTTTGAAATGATGGTTTTTGTTGAAAAAGGGAGGAAATAAGACAAACTGTACGAGTATGTTTAATTACAAAATTGCCACCGCTGCCACCGCCGAAAATTGCAGGAAATAAGACAAACTGTACAATATGTTTAATTACAAAATTGCCACCGCCAAAAAGTGCCATTCGTACGTTTCGTATGTTTAGTTTATTTTTACAAGAACTTAACTCTATATATATATATATATATAGAGATCGGATTGTTGTTAAAAAAATGTGTGCCCTCATTATCACGAGCCCTGTGCGGTGGTCGTTCCCGCATACTCTTATCACCGCCACTAACAACCAGCATCACTCCAACTCCTACCACAACACTGCACAACCACTGCTACCATATGTCACTAAAAATCTATTTGATTCTGTTATGAACCGAATCGTTTTTCAAATTATCCAAGAAAAAAAAAGATAGAAGCTTGAGAATTTGAAAGATTTTAGAAGATACTCATTTCATTATTTCATTCACTTCTAAATGAACCTAATAATGGCTAATTTATAGCCTTACAACCACAAACAAACGAATACAAGAAGGAAACTACTAGTCCACTACTGGTTAACTAACACTACTCCACTAATTGCAATTAAGGATACAAACTACCCTATAATCCAATCAGATTATGTGACACTCCCATGTCCCATGCAGCATGCATAAAAGTCGGTATTTGCACGTATCAGTTTCATGTAGACTTAATGGTAAAGATGGTTTCAACCATTGTTAGAGCAAATAAGATGGTTCCAGCCAACAGAGCAATCATACTCCATGGACTACTGAAATAAGTCCTCTTCAACCAGGCCATATGTTTTGGCCAGTAACCATCGCAGCACTCATATAATGTATCCAGTTGTTCCTTGTAGAAGAATCCTTGAGGTACAAGTCCGTTGCCTAAGCTGTTAATAATATTAGCAACTTCTTCATTTGAACCCTTTTGATTAATAAGAACATCCGCTTCTACCAACTTGGCAACATCTTCTTTAGTATTAACCAACATATCCATGGCCCACACATATGACGTAATATGACTACGAGTTTGACCCGACTGTTCGTATGCAATGAGATTCCTTAAAACCAACTCGGTGGTATCATCAATAGTCAATATTGGCATACCAAGAGTAGGCTTACCCCAAGACTCAAACAAATATGGAAACATATATGGTTTTGCTTTCATCCCCATCACCCATGATGGATCTTTGTAAGGTTTGATGCTGACCCCCGCTCTCTCTAGATCTATAGCCGAATATATACTTATGGGACGGTCAGGTGAAGAGTTAATATTTTTTGGAGGCTCATAACATTGATGTAGAAGGCTAAGAATATGATGTGTGGCATTAACAGAAATATTGTTGATTTTTAACGGTTCTTGACCTTTAAAGATACCGAGAGCATTTAGAACTGGATGCAGAAATTGAATAAGGGAGAGGTTAGGATGATTCTTCGATACAGTGCACTCATATATTTCGTTAAGAAAAAAGAAAGGAATTTGGTTTTCAAGCAACACCAGGTCAGTTAATACAGTGGCGGGATGCAAATTGTTTCCTGGATATGGTTTATCTGACACCAAACACCAGTAAATGAATTCAAGTATGAAGCAAGCATCCATAACCAACATTTTGGCAACTGTAGCATCATCGTAGGTCTTCGTAAAAACATAACATTGCTTAATTCGTTCCATTGAAGCGTGCACCTTCTGCATACATGATAACAATATTTCATGTTCTGGGGAATCAATACGACTCAATAGATTAACCAGAAAAATTGTTTTCCGCTTTTCAAAAGCTTGCACATTCTCATCTTCTCTGTGCAGAGGTCCAATAGAGACCACCCGAGGGCCAAAAGAACTAGCGCTCAGATCTCGTATTACGCTAGGTACCATGTAAATCGTTGGTGAAAATGACTCCATACGCTTGACTTCATTTCTTACACATTCAAGCAGACTCTGGGTGCCCTTTTGGATTATGTCTACGTCTCCAAGCTCCAAATCACCATTTTCCATAGTGAATGTTATGTCCTCTGCAATTACGAGTTAAACCAAGACCCAAGGATAAGTAAGCTCGGGATATGGAGAGGAAAGAAAAACCTCACCGTAAAGTGGATCATCACATTACTTCAGAATGAGTTCTCATTCCTATGAAATAGCCATACATGATATGTTATCCTATTACTTTCCCTATTATAATCACTTTATGATAAAGCATAATCACATGGTCCAGCTATCTGTTAGATTCTAACGGGCTGAACACAACCCGTCAACTCATTTAGACCATGTGAAGTCACCAAAGGGACTTGAAGTTAAAAAGAGGTGTAGTAAGCCCCCTTGCAATGATTAGATATTGTAATTAAATTAAATAAAAAATAAAAATAAAAACCATCAAAAACATTCCATTGGTCATTTTCTTTTGATCACGCGTTTTCAAGCCCACGCCTAACCCAAAAAAGCCAAAAAAACACCCTTGGGGTGTGTTGGCGTGTGAATGGGGCCTTTTTTTTGCCCATCTACGCCCAAATCACATACCACTAGTGGTCTTGCAACCATTTCAACATGGTTTCAACTTTATTACCATTTTGACTCTAGATAAATGTGTTGTACATATCGGAGCTGCCGTTGATATCTTTGACACGAATAAATGAATAAATAAATATTAGCCAAATTTCAACGATTCAGCATATATATTTTAATCTAAAGTTGCTGGAAAAAAAAAAAACTCTACAATAGCAGTTTGAATATTCAATATCACAAAATAACATATCGAAAACTCAGAAATCATACCTTAAAATGGAGTCGCAAAAGAAGGAATATGATATTTAATCGAGTAGAGCTGATGAGGTTAGACTTGAGAAGCGACTTGGAGAAACAAGAGTTCAAGTATATATTGAGCAGAGGCTGAATGAGTGATATGAGAGTTTGATGCGACATTACGTGTTTTGTGGTGGGGACGACTTTTTAATTTTACAATAAATTTATATCAACTAATTGACATTTCGATCATTTGGAACTGCATCAGTTCTTGGTGTAAGATTCGGAGTATTTTTGCTTTTTCGCGTAAAGATCTCTTCCTCATCCACAGAAACTTAAGGGCATCGGAGAAGAAAAAGAAAGCTATTCACGGTATAATCATCATTGCTTGTTGGAGTCTTTGGCGGGCTAGGAACAACACAGTTTTTTCCAATATTCCGGCTAAGATAGAAAGCATCATTGGAGAGATTAAGGCTTTGGGATTTTTTTGGTATGTTAATAGATCTAAGCATAAAGAGATGTCTTGGGGGGATTGGTGTTCGTTTGTAAATATGTAGTGTTGTAGTTGTTGTCTTTGTGTTGGTCCGGTTTGGGTCGGCCGTTCGTTTTAATGAAATTTACCTTTCAAAAAAAAAAAAAAAAAAAACTAATTGACATTTCGAGTTTTTATGCACATGGAGTTGTTGAATTCAGTTTGATCATTCGTATTTTCCAAAATAGTTTTCTTGCACCATTCAAATCCAACCCCCTAAATTATATTAGGGATTTTTATTTGATGAAAAATGGATGTAGATGGTTGTAAGTGATTGTGAGTGGAGAAAAGAGAAAGTGTAATTTTGGGGGACACTGTTCGCCTTTTATACTTTTTTAATATATTTTGAAAGTGATTGTTAGTAGAAGAGAGAAAATATAATGATAAAGATACTAAAAAGTATTATTTAATTGAAAGGAGGAAAAAAAGATAGTGATTTTTATTGTAATACTAGATGTAAAACCCGTATACACTACTAGAAATTTGGCATTTTCTAACAAGCATTTCCGTCACAAATGCGTAGCAAACTGAGATTTGCTACACATTTGCAACAAAACCTTGATGTTGGAAAAAGCCTCGTCGGAAACTAATTACTACGCATTTACTACACAAATTTTAACATAATTCCTACGAAAATATTGTGTCACAAATTTTGCTACGCATTTCCTACGCATTTCATAGTTGTTATGTTTTAATGCTTGCAACACATTTGCAACAAAACAGATCTTTGATTGTAACACATTTGTAACGAAACATTTAAAATAAAAAAAAAAAGCTAAAAGCATTCAGATCTTATTTTACTAAAAAAATGCAAAATGAAATCACTAGAAAATTATAAAACCTGTTTTAAAACCACAATAAAGCTAACCAACTTGTAACATCCATAACACAATATCTAGTATGTCTAAACCACAAAACAAACTCTTAGCATGCATATGTGTTTAAAACGATACCAACTTAGCATATGTGTTTAAAAAGATACCAACTTATAACTAATTACTAGAACGCCAATTCTTCATGAAGTCTTGTAGCTCTCTTTTCACCGCTTCATTAATGTGTTGTTGAAGATCTTCTCTCGCTTTTCTCTCAATTTCAAGACGAGCCATAAGATCTTCTCTCGCCTTCGTCTCATTTTCAAGACGAGCTTGAATGTCTTCCAATTCTGTTCGCATAGCTTGAGCCTAAATATGTTAGGGCAAAGAGATTAGAAACTTAAAAAAATAATATGGAAGTCATGTTCATGTTCGCATAGCTTGAGCCTCAACTGAAAAGAAAAACCGAACCCCGGGTATTAGATGTTAAACGACTTTCTTCGACCAACTTAAATCATGCTGCTCGAGATGAGTTGTTAGAGTCGGGAATGGCTGATGCAGCAACTGTATGCTTACTAATCTTGTTTCTTATTCCATTCGTTTTTTAGAAGATTAGAGGTGTTTGCCTTAAAAATGTTATCTTTTTTACTTTAATGTCACAGGTTTCAGCAGATCAAAAAGCAAGACTACTTATGTCGACCGAAAGATTGAACAAAACTAGTGACAGAGTGAGGGACAACTCATCTCGAGCAGCCTGATTTAAGTTGGTCGAAGAAAGTCGTTTAACTTCACTCTTCAAAAGAAACTTAAAGCAAATAACCTAAACAACTTAAAAAAATATTATGCGGGGGGTTGAATGACAGGTTATATTGTATTCGAGTCGAAATGAATCAGACTAGGTTTAATATATTTTTCAAACAGCTACTGTCAAAAAACAACTTAAAGCAAATAACCTAAACAGACCTAAAAGATGCCATTTTACGCAAACTGATACTTTTTAAACAATCTGCTTTGACCGGAACCCAGCTTGACCCATCCATTATACCCGGCGTGGTACTATAAGTACATTAAACCATATAACTTGTGATCATATAAATATGCAAAAGCAAGTGGAATGAGGTATTTTTCTCCAGTTAAAAGATGCCATTGTTATGATACAAATTTGGAAAGAAGGTGACTGTGTTGAGGTGATAACAGTTTCTTCAGTAGAAATTTAGGCCATCAATATATGAGGCTTGAATTTAAAAAAAAATATATTCAGGATTATAATGCTAAAAATGATATTACATCATCACAAGACGCTTTAATAAGTGGACACTGACCTGATTGGTTGCCTCAAAAGTGCTTAATTTTATTAACCTTGAAATGATTTATGCTGATTACCTTTCACTAGTTTTATGCCTTTCATGTCCAACCAATAAACCAAACAACCTAGCTCTATAGTCCTATATATATTTCCAAGATTTATCCCTTATAACTTATTTTGTAGCATATATATCAACAACATGCCTCCTGTTCACTCCAGCCCATTCCACCAAATGGAAAATCCAGCTCTAGCATCATTGTTACAACACATAACAACTAAGGAAAAACGTTCCAAGACCCAACAGTTTATGTTCTGTTTAAGTTCTGTTGAAAACATCTTCTAAATTCAAGCACCAACAGTTTGGTTTAGATAAAGAAACTATCCTCTGTTCGTATTTATATATTATACATGCTTATCTATCTATCTTATTCCAAAATAAAGGCAGTCTATCCTCAATCCTTAACCTTTGTATCGTACAGGTTTGTTTTTGAATTTTATAACAGTTAAAGTTTTTTATTAGGCAATTAACTAATTATCTATTCACATCTAATCTTATGTGCATTTGCCATTTGGTACTAAATGAAAATGATAATAAACAAACGGGCCTAGATCCATTTAAAGCAAGTTCTACTAATTATCTTGAGTTTGTAGGTTTGAGTTGTTACAATATACTACCTTCTTTTAGTGCTAGAAAATAATGTTAAGGTGAAGTGAATGATAATGTACCTACTTCTATTTTGTACGTTTTATGTAGATTGGAAGTTAAAAGTTGTAACTCGTGAATCTGAAAGATTTGGTTTAGGTTTGTTTATTATGACATATAAAATTTATACTATTTTTGGATGCTAATGATACCACTGGGAAGGGACTATTTGATGTAACTTATGCGAAGTTACAAAATCTTGGTCTTGAAATTGATGACATGCGTGGCCAAGGATATGACAATGGAGCAAATATGAAAGGGTCACATCAAGGAGTCCAAACGAGATTTTTAAAAGAAAATCCAAGAGCATTTTACACTCCTTGTGGTAGCCATTCACTTAACCTTACATTATGTGATATGGCTTATAGTTGTGTTAAAGGAAAGAGTTTTTTTGGACACGTCCAACGGATTTATACTATTTTTGAAAATTCTATCAATCGTTGGCAAATTTTGAAAGATAATGTGAAAAACTGGAGTCTAAAGTCATTGTCTCAAACTCGTTGGGAAAGTCGTTTTGAGAGTGTTAAGGCAATCAAATTGCAACTTGATGATGTGCGGGAAGCTTTGCTTGAAGTTGGAGAGACAGATAGTGATGCTGCAATTGCAGAGGAAGCATTAGCTTTAGCAGAAAATCAACTTAGTGGATTTGATTTTTTGGTATCAATTGTCATTTGGTATGAAGTGTTAAACCGGGTGAATATTGTGAGCAAAAAATTACAAGCAAAGGATATGCATCTTGAAATTGCTATTCAAGAAATAAACAATTTGATTGAGTACTTTAAGGATTATAGAGAAACAGGTTTTCCTAAAGCGATTGAAGAAGCTACGGAGATTGCTAGTGAAATGGAAATTGATCCCATATTTAAAGAAAAACGTAAGATTAAAAGGAAAAAAAGAAAAGATGAGGCTTCTAGTAGCGAAGAAGTTGCATTTACAGTAGAAGAGAATTTCAGGGTAAACTTTTTCTTATATATTGTGGATCAAGCTATTGCTTCTTTAGAGAAAAGATTTGAACAATTTAAATGGTACGAGGGTTTATTTGGTTTTTTGTTTCCACGTACGTTGAGGATTATGAAAGATGAAGATCTTAAGTCGTCTTGTCATTGTCTTGAAAATGCACTCAAGTTTAAAGAAAAATCGGATATTGATGGCGAGGCACTTTATACAGAGCTTAATTTATTTCGTGACTCACTAACCAATAAATTTAGCAGTCATGTAGATGTTTTGGAGTATATGAAAGAAGACGGTTATTCGCCAGAAGCATGCATTGCATATAGAATATTGTTGACTATTCCGGTCACTGTGGCATCTGCAGAAAGAAGTTTTTCGAAGTTGAAGTTATTGAAATCTTACCTACGATCTTCAATGTCCCAAGAAAGACTTAGTGGGTTGGCGATGATTGCTATCGAGAACGAAGTCTTAGATGATATAAATTGTGAAGAGTTGATTCACCAATTTGCTATCAAGAATGCCAGGAGAGCTTCACGAATCATTGGTTAGCTATTAGCTTAGTAGTTTTTACTGTATGTCATTCATTCGAATACTATATTTTGTATTTTGTTAATTGCATTGTTTATCGAATGCTATATTTTTGTCAACGGTTCAAAGTTGTATGAAAAAACTAGTTTAAATTTTTTATTTAGTTAAGATCTAAGGGTACGTTTTTCGAGCTCGAACAGGGTACATGAATTCTCAGGGCCGGCCCTGATATAAATATCAATTTTGATATATGGTTATAATGACAAAATTGGTCCTTAAAGTTGTACAACTTTTAAATAAAGCTATCTCTCAATATAACTTTCAAACTAAATAGGTTAGTTTAGGATTAGTTAAAAATAATCAAATAAATAAATGAATAATTATAACGATAATTAACTAGATTAAAGAATAAAATGATTTATTTATTTATTTTTTTGAAAAAAAATTTTGAGTTTCAAGGGTTAGGACCCGAGATTCAAAACGGGTTGGATTTTGGATATCCGTTTTTGACAGATGTTACATTTCCCCCGGTGCCTTAACTTGTTGCCTACGCGGGTCTGACGCCGGAAACAAGCTTTTCACGTTTTTTTCATCTTTCCTTGTTTCCAAGGCCCCCATTAAGCTTCTCAAAGGTACTCCAAGCCTACTATAGAGTTTTGTGGGGTACGAGTAACGGCGGAAACCTAGGGGGAGCATGTACGAAGATGTGGCGTGTATGTTGATGTATGTAAATGTCGGTTCATTATGAACATGGCTAAATCTTATAAGTAAAATTTTATTGAATGCAATAGATGTGTGAAGGGACGCAACTAGTACATAATAGCATGCTTATAAATAAAAAATAGTGTGCCTAACAAAGTATGGTCTTCGAAAGAAATTAAGTGAATATGATTATATCTGTGCATGTAGAAATGAATTAACAGGGTGCATATGTAATACAAATATGTATGTACGCATTGTAAATGTGATTGTGTATGCAGGTGATTAAAGTAATGTGGAAACCATAGCTAAACATAATCAGATATGAGTATACGTGTAGACTAGTTTGTAAGAAAATTATACGCATATATGTTGTAAGTAGGATTTGTTTAATGGATATGTGAGCATGTAAGTTGTATTTAAGAGTTTGGGTAGAGAGGTATGTATGTTCGTAGTAGGATTTATTATACACGAAAAGTTGGATTAGATAATATGTGTGCGTGTTATTAAACCATACGTTCCGAATGAATGAGACTTGTACGATGATATGTATGGTTTTACTATATATATATATATATATATATATATATATATATATATATATATTTAAGTATTGACGATGCTAATCGAGTTGCTTTTGAGAATGAAATGGAGCGCAAGTACATTATTGTTGACTCATTGAAGGTTAGACCCCGAGATGAAATGCTTGAATTCAGAAGGACATCTGAATGGAATCTATATGACAATAGAACACGACGTGATCCAGTAGTTATACATTTTAGATTATATATCATGTCACTAAGTGCTAATGATGTCAACTATGTGGTGACTTTTTCACTCTTTTTCAGCATCTATCATCACACGAGACCTAGGAAACAAAAACGGATCAATATTATCACTTTCCAACTAAAAACCAAATAAAAAACTAACTAAAATTATACAAACGGTACACGATGAACATATGTATGGGTAAATTACTTTTTGAGTCCCTGTGTTTTATGGGTTTTAACTACTTGAGTCCAAAAGCAAAAAGTTTAACGACCTGAGTCCCCATAAGTATTTTCTTTAACCATTTGAGCCCAAATTTCTAACACTGTTAGAAATTTTTGGTTAAGTATTGTTAAATAACCAAAATACCCTTATAATTAAAAAAATAAAAAAAAAATTCTCTGTCTCTCTTATATCCCTCTTATCTCTTTCTCTCTCTAAATTCTCACCTTCAATTTATCAAACACCTCCCATGCATTGCATAAAAGTAAAACAAAACAAAAGAAAAACAGGATTTCTATATACCTCGATACTGAATCTGTGAGTTCCATTGCATCGAGTCATCTAATAATATCCCGAACTTCACTCTGTCCAGTGCCAGGGTGTCTCTTTGCAGCAGCAATTGCTTCTACTTCTGCTGTAAAATCATTTCCTGTAGTTAATATATCGACTATACGAACCGCTTCCCGTAACCTGTTGCTGTACACTCTTCACAAAACTCACATCCTCTTGTCTCTTAACATGTTGCTGTACACTCTGCACACTCATCTGAACAAATTGCTCTTCAATTCCCCCACCAACCTTCACTTGATCTTCCACATTAACCCTAACTGGCGGAGACGACAATGCTGACCCAAACGGCGAATCTTGATTTAAGAAGATTGCAAGAAATCTTGATTAAGATTCTTGATTAAGGTTCTTGAGTAATTGCAGGATCAAGAACATCGAATCTCATTAAGAGAAACGTCTGTTATATATCGATGATGAAGAAACCATTCACCCAACAAAAACCCGCAAGCAATCTCATGGCTACGATAATCTCGATCATGGATTTGGGTTTCTTGATCTTTCGTTGGTTTTCGTTGATCAATCCGATAACAACCGACGGTGACTGGTGGCGTTGATCAATCTTTCGTTACTCGGATTCAAGTTCCCTAACCCACAACCGGCGGCTAACGGTGGCTGACGACGGAGGTTGTGGTGGTTGACGGTGGGGAAGCTAGTGATAATGGTGGAGGTACGATTTGCAAGCGGTGACTGTGATTGACGGTCAACAGAAGGTGGTGATAGTGGTGGAGGTGCGGTGGGGATGGTGGTGGTGCAGTGGTGGTGCGGTGGTGTTGATGGTGGTGGTAGGGGTAGAGAGAAAGAGAGGGATGGACAGGTGTGTGAAATGTTTGTGTGCAGGTGTGTATAACAATATATATAATTTATTTTATATATAATATTAAAATATTTATGCATTAAAGACGTGTTCCTTATACTCTTGTGCATATAAGACTTGTACTTTGTGTGTAAATGACCAAATTACCCTTGTAGTTAACAAACTTGGTGGATGGAGTTAGAAATTTGGACTTAAATGGTTAAAAAGAATGCTTATGGGGACTCAGGTCATTAAACTTTTTGCTTTTGGACACAACTAGTTAAAACCATAAAACACACGGACTCAAAAAGTAATTTACCCTAGATGTATTTTGCAATACACAAGAAACCTAGGGGTAGCATGTACGAAGATGTGGCGTTTATGTTGATGTATGTAAATGTGGGTTCATTATGAACATGGCTAAGTACTAATGATGTGAACGTATGTGGTGACTGCAGGTTGCACATAACCACGGATCATCATCAAGAGGTGTAAGTAGTTGAAGATCGAGTCATAACATAGATTGTACGGGAATGTGTGATTATGTAATTTAGTAAACATAAGTTATGTTTTATTTCCTAAATAAGAACGAAGAATATATTTATTGTAAAATATTTATTTTAAAATAGATTTTCACGTATGTCAATACGTTTATACAGAATGAAATTTTAAGGCCCATCTTTCCGTTGCGTCTTTATGGTTAAAACATGTTAGGGTCTTACATTAATCCTTGGAAAATAATGAAAAACGTAGTAATGGCAATCAAATTTTGATGTGTACAGATGTGAGAAATAGAATTAAGAGAAAGAAACCAAGAAAAAATTTTCATTCATCTGATCGATACCCATTCTCATTCCAATCATCTTTTTTGTACAACTGAACTATTACAAAAGATCCCTCTCATACTATTCAAGACTTACACTATAGTACCTATACTATTTACTACCGTAACAATACTCCCTCCTTTAAAAGTTCTTGACCACAAGAACTACAAAGGTAATCGATTAAACTAGACAATATAGTTTAGTCAATATAACGAATATGCAAAATTTTGTAACCTTTTTTTATTTATACCTTGAATGGTCCAATCTCTAGCAGCTGTAGCTTGGACCCTCTAAAAATGCAACATCGGCCACTCGTGAACACTTCTCATGTCATCGGGAACAACGTTGTTAGTCACGAGGACCGAAATTGTAAAAAACAAAAACCACAATATCCCAAATAATATATAAAATAATAGAAGTGACAATTTTGATGAAATCACATGCACAAAAAACTAAAAGCTACCCTTAATTCCACTTTTTTCAGGGGTGTATCCACCCTCTGAGCCGGGGTGGCAGGCACATACCTTGAATTATTTTTAGGGTTAGTTATAGAAGATAATCCCGACCGCACCCTCTAAAATTTTGCATCTGGACCCTCTAAAAATTTTCAACCGCCCAACTAAACTTTTAAACCCGACCCCTAAGAAAACACATATTAGAAATTAGATAAAAATTAAAAATATATTAAAAAAACTAGATAATTAACTAAACTTATATAAATTACAAATTAGCCCAATCATTTGTCCAATCTCCAATTAAACATGTCCAAGCCCATTACATTTGCCCAATCTCCAATTAAACATGTCCAACCCAACCAAATCTATTCTAACTTTATAAAAATATTCCATCGGGCTTCTCACTTATCAGACCATAGTCCCCCCCCCCCCCCCCACCCCCCCCCAGTCCCACTAATGCCCGTGGGCTAACTTCTAAATCATAAAAATTGTTTTGTAAATCAGTTTATATTATAGTTGGTATTGGTATACTATTTAATAAAAATTAACGTGTATATATATATATATATAGATCGGATTGTTGTTAAAAAAATGTGTGCCCTCATTATCACGAGCCCTGTGCGGTGGTCGTTCCCGCATACTCTTATCACCGCCACTAACAACCAGCATAACTCCAACTCCTACCACAACACTGCACAACCACTGCTACCATATGTCACTAAAAATCTATTTGATTCTGTTATGAACAGAATCGTTTTTCAAATTATCCAAGAAAAAAAAAAGATAGAAGCTTGAGAATTTGAAAGATTTTAGAAGATACTCATTTCATTATTTCATTCACTTCTAAATGAACCTAATAATGGCTAATTTATAGCCTTACAACCACAAACAAACGAATACAAGAAGGAAACTACTAGTCCACTACTGGTTAACTAACACTACTCCACTAATTGCAATTAAGGATACAAACTACCCTATAATCCAATCAGATTTAAGTGACACTCCCATGTCCCATGCAGCATGCATAAAAGTCGGTATTTGCACGTATCAGTTTCATGTAGACTTAATGGTAAAGATGGTTTGAACCACTGTTAGAGCAAATAAGATGGTTCCAGCCAACAGAGCAATCATATTCCATGGACTACTGAAATAAGTCTTCTTCAACCGGGCCATATGTTTTGGCCAGTAACCATTGCAGCACTCATATAATGTATCCACTTGTTCCTTGTAGAAGAATCCTTGAGCTACAAGTCCGTTGCCTAAGCTGTTGATAATTTTAGCAACTTCTTCATTTGAACCCATTTCATTAATAAGAACATCCGATTCTACCAACTTGGCAACATCTTCTTTAGTATTAACCAACATATCCATGGCCCACACATATGACGTAATATGACTACGAGTTTGACCCGACTGTTCGTATGCAATGAGATTCCTTAAAACCAACTCGGTGGTATCATCAATAGTCAATATTGGCATACCAAGAGTAGGCTTACCCCAAGACTCAAACAAATATGGAAACATATATGGTTTTGCTTTCATCCCCATCACCCATGATGGATCTTTGTAAGGTTTGATGCTGACCCCCGCTCTCTCTAGATCTATAGCCGAATATATACTTATGGGACGGTCAGGTGAAGACTTAATATTTTTTGGAGGCTCATAACATTGATGTAGAAGGCTAAGAATATGATGTGTGGCATTAACAGAAATATTGTTGATTTTTATCGGTTCTTGACCTTTAAAGATACCGAGAGCATTTAGAACTGGATGCAGAAATTGAATAAGGGAGAGGTTAGGATGATTCTTCGATACAGTGCACTCATATATTTCGTTAAGAAAAAAGAAAGGAATTTGGTTTTCAAACAACACCAGGTCAGTTAATACAGTGGCGGGATGCAAATTGTTTCCTGGATATGGTTTATCTGACACCAAACACCAGTAAATGAATTCAAGTATGAAGCAAGCATCCATAACCAACATTTTGGCAACTGTAGCATCATCGTAGGTCTTCGTAAAAACATAACATTGCTTAATTCGTTCCATTGAAGCGTGCACCTTCTGCATACATGATAACAATATTTCATGTTCTGGGGAATCAATACGACTCAATAGATTAACCAGAAAAATTGTTTTCCGCTTTTCAAAAGCTTGCACATTCTCATCTTCTCTGTGCAGAGGTCCAATAGAGACCACCCGAGGGCCAAAAGAACTAGCGCTCAGATCTCGTATTACGCTAGGTACCATGTAAATCGTTGGTGAAAATGACTCCATACGCTTGACTTCATTTCTTACACATTCAAGCAGACTCTGGGTGCCCTTTTGGATTATGTCTACGTCTCCAAGCTCCAAATCACCATTTTCCATAGTGAATGTTATGTCCTCTGCAATTACGAGTTAAACCAAGACCCAAGGATAAGTAAGCTCGGGATATGGAGAGGAAAGAAAAACCTCACCGTAAAGTGGATCATCACATTACTTCAGAATGAGTTCTCATTCCTATGAAATAGCCATACATGATATGTTATCCTATTACTTTCCCTATTATAATCACTTTATGATAAAGCATAATCACATGGTCCAGCTATCTGTTAGATTCTAACGGGCTGAACACAACCCGTCAACTCATTTAGACCATGTGAAGTCACCAAAGGGACTTGAAGTTAAAAAGAGGTGTAGTAAGCCCCCTTGCAATGATTAGATATTGTAATTAAATTAAATAAAAAATAAAAATAAAAACCATCAAAAACATTCCATTGGTCATTTTCTTTTGATCACGCGTTTTCAAGCCCACGCCTAACCCAAAAAAGCCAAAAAAACACCCTTGGGGTGTGTTGGCGTGTGAATGGGGCCTTTTTTTTGCCCATCTACGCCCAAATCACATACCACTAGTGGTCTTGCAACCATTTTGTAGGTCCGGCTAGGGGAGGATCTAGTCGCCTAATCCTTGTGTACAAACCAACCCGGTTGTGCGGAATCCAACCGAGATAGCAAACCGAGATAGAACACGTAAAAACACACAAGACTCAACGATTAACACCACTTGTATTAATGCGTATGAAAGGTCCGTTACAAGCACAAGGTTTACAAATCAGTTCTGCAAACTCTCTCTAGTGTGTGTGTGTGTTCCTAATCTGTCTGGGTGTCTCCTCTCTGATTTTTTTTAAGTGAACACAACACACGGGTATTTATACCCAACACAGCTGGTCTGGTCGAAGGATCAGATAGGATGATCGAAGGATCATCTATCGACCAGAAACAGCTCGAAGGATTGGCATGTACCACGAAAGATGTAATCTTTCGTGGTCCATCCATCGAAGGCTATCTTTCGAGCTCATCATCATCGAAGGATATAAGTGATCCTTCGATGACCATCCTTCGACCCAACACATTACAAACATAATGTTGACTGTTTGCCCAAGTCAAACCAGGAGGATGGTTGACTTGGTCAAACTTACAAGACTAATAAGACATCGTTTGGTATCAGACGAAATACAGACAAAGTACAGACACAAGTGCACCAACAAACTCCCCCTTGGCTGTAGCTTTGTCGCTGTAGCTTTGTCTCGATCTCGATCTTCAATCTTGTACGTCTTTCGTGTCTTCAAGTCTTTGACGTCTTTTCACGTCTTCAATGTCGGAGGATCTTCAAAGTCTTCACGTCTTGAAAGCAGAAAGTGTACCAACAAACTCCCCGTTTCATGTAGGAAGTGTGTTGACAAACTCCCCCTTAACATAAGCTCCCCCTTGAGTTATGCTCGTGAAATACTTGTTCTTTATGAAGTGAGATCCTTGTGGTGTTGATGATGGTTAGCGGCAACTCGATCATCTTTGTCTTTTGAGTGCCTTCACGTCGTGTCTTCATTCCAAAGCTTGTCATCGACCATGTTCTCCTTGCCTTTAGAATCTGCACATGCAAGAAATCTAAACGCGTAATGAGAACAACTGCCTGGAATATCATAAGCAAACGACACACATGTGACCATGTCATAATCAAACACCGTCCGACAGTTTGAAAGTTCAATAAAATTTATCAATTTCAGTTTTTCACTTTCAAAACTTTCAAATTTCGACCGTTTATGAAGAATTAGTCGTTTCGGTTTTCGTTCAGGTTTCAGGTAACGAAGACTCGAGCTCCAACATCGTACGATCGAAAATAAAATAGAAATAAAATCTTTTTGGCTTTTATAAAGTTTATATTAAAACACACATAAAATCTTTTTGGTATTTTGAATATTTCAAATGTAAAGACAGAAAGCAGTAAATAAATATATACAGACATTCTTTTTGCGAGTTTCGAGGGTAAGAGAATCATATCAGTGTACGGTCATGCCAAAACGCTCTCTTTGTTCAATTAGTTAACATTAAGATAAGCATCCTATAACAATTATCGGTATTGTTGTCCACATAAGCTCAACTTATCATTTGTAATTATGGCGAGGGGATACGTTAAGGTATGATTTATACTTACCGACCGGTGTTCATCCACATCACGACACATTCCCGTATCAAGGTATGCACGAGGGTTCATCTTACCGGTGAGTATACCGATTATCATCTGTTTGACCGTATATGATGTGAGATTCTCACTTATTTTGATTTGAAAACAAGCCCTATGTGATAGAATCACTTATTGATGAGGAACTTGATTTTTGATGCATGAGGGCACAGGAGCAAGTCCGTGAACAGGTCAGTACTTTCGTACAGCAGAGAGACGAACTTGACTCCCGGAAAGAATTTGTGATATATTATCACTTATTTGTTTGGACATGTGATTGTTGATCACTTATTGAGGTCGAATGCAATATGTACACGTATGTATGGTATCATGGAGGATCTAGACTTGCGTCCCCGTTATTTTTCGGTAAAAGATACAACCATGATACCCAGATGATAAGCAGCATAAAGACCGAATATCTCAGAACCTCGGCAATCTCTCAAACGAAATTTCGGTACTAAGACCATATGCCAATGAATGGTTCCCACCCAGTCTTCAGTCGATTTAAGTTTATATCACCCTGCACACTTTAAAATGATTGTGAGCCTACCGATACATCTTATATAGAGCTGCTTGTCGCTTATCATTTTAAGGTTTAAAGAGGTTTGAATAGACCACTGATGTACTATCATTTTCTCTTTTGCTCGCCAGGAAACTCATTTTTGTTTTTCTATTGTTTTTGTGTTTTGAAATTTTTCGATGTTTTTGGATTTTCAAATTTTGGATTTACTCCCCCTAAAATCAGCAAACTAAGACAAATTTAAAACACAAAGGTATTTACAAAAATGATTTTCCGATGTTGGTTTTACTCTAGCTTGACCTTAATGCCGTTTACCAATAATAAATAGTCAAATCTTGATTTGTCAAAAGCTTTGGTAAAAAGGTCGGCACGTTGGTCATCGGTGTGGACGTAAGCAACATCGATTAGCCTTTTCTCAAAGCAATCACGTATGAAGTGATATTTAATTTTGATGTGCTTAGTCTTTGAATGCTGCACAGGATTTCTAGTGATCTGTAAGGCAGCAGAATTATCAACGTAAATAGGAGTAGTTAGAAATTCAAAACCGTAGTCGCGCATTTGTTGTTGGATCCACAGGACTTGGGAGCAACAACTTGAGGCAGCAATGTATTCAGCTTCGCATGTTGATGTAGCGACGCATGTCTGCTTCTTGCACTGCCATGTGACTAGGCGATTTCCCAAAAACTGACATCCAGCCGTTGTGGATTTGCCGTCGATTTTGCATCCGCCAAAATCAGAATCACTGAATGCGATCAAATCAAAGTTATTATCCCTAGGGTACCACAGACCGGTGTCAGGGTAACCCTTCAAATAACGAAAAATCCTTTTTACAGCTGCAAGATGTGAGGCCTTCGGGTTCACTTGATATCTGGCAAGCAGGCACGTTGGGTACATTATATCTGGTCTTGATGCTGTGAGGTACATAAGAGATCCGATCATCGCGCGGTAGTATGAGGGGCTAACATCTTGACCCTTCAAGTCTGGAGTAATTCCGTGATTTTGCGGTAATGGGGTACCGATGGGCGTTGCATCAGACATCTGGAACCGGCTCAAGATGTCACCAACATATTTAGTCTGATGGATAAATATCCCAGACTCAGTTTGTTGTACTTGTAGGCCCAAAAAGAAAGCCATTTCCCCCATAGCACTCATCTCGAATTTATCCTGCATAATGCGCTCGAAATTCCTACACAAAACATCATTAGTAGAACCAAATATAATATCGTCAACGTATACCTGTACCAGTAGAAGATCTCCATCTTGTTCTTTAATGAAAAGAGTACAATCGATAAGACCTCTTCGAAATCCATTCTCCAGCAGATAATTGGATAAGGTTGCGTACCAAGCTCGCGGTGCTTGATGAAGACCATAGAGAGCTTTGTTGAGCAACCAAACCCGATCGGGATGGATAGGATCTTCAAAACCTGGAGGCTGTTCGACGTACACCTCTTCTTCCACCACACCATGTAAGAATGCACTTTTCACGTCCATCTGGTATACCTTGAAACCTTTGAATGAGGCATAAGCCAGAAAGATCCAAATTGCTTCTAGACGTGCAACAGGTGCATAGACTTCATTGTAGTCGATTCCTTCAATCTGACGAAAACCTTGAACGACTAGCCTTGCTTTGTTTCGGATAACGATTCCACGGTCATCCTTTTTGCATTTAAACACCCAACGGGTACCAATCTTCTTGTAACCAGCAGGTTTCTCTACGAGTTTCCAGACACCAAGCTTCTGGAATTGTTGCAGTTCTTCCTGCATTGCTTCAACCCATGAGCTATCTTTCAAAGCATCTTTCCAAGTTCTTGGCTCTTCCTGTGAGACATAACACGCGAAAGACCAATCATTTTGTTGACCAGATTCTCGGATAGTTGCATACAAGCCTGCATTGTTGTTGTTTCGCAACATGTTTCTTGTTTGAACGCCACTTTGTACATTTCCAATGATGTTTTGTTGAGGATGGGTATTGTGAATCCTTGTTTCTGGATTATCTTGAACTGGAATGTTTGTACCCAGATTGTTGTTATTGAGATCAACAATCAATTCAAGGCCCGGAATTGACGAAGAGGATGATGCAGTAGCTTCAGCTGTTCTAGGGACATCCACTGGAGGTGTACCTTCTGAAGTACCATGTACTGCTGCTGTTGGTCCTTGATCTGCATCGAGAAATTCGTCATCCTCTGAAGATTCGTTCAATTCGGTAGCATCTTGAAAATCCTCATTGTCGAGAGCATTATTGTTCACTGAAGATGGTTCTTGATTAACAATAATGGGACGAACCAATGGTGAATCTGTTGCGTTGTCACTCTCGAAAAACATCCTTGCCGCAGCATTTTCTTCAACAGCTTCAACATTGATCGAATTGAAAAAGTCATCGTACTCAAACATCCAAGGCTGACCAGGATTTCTAACTGGTAAAGTGTGCCTTTGTACTCTGACTTCAGACCATTCCTCGACCCTTTTTGTCTCTAGATTCCAGACTCTTAAGTTCGGGGTGGAATACCCAAGAAAGTATCCCTCAATTGCTCTTGCCCCAAACTTTCCATTAGGATCGATAATTGTGCAAGGAGCTCCAAACGGTTCAAGATACGACAAATCTGGCTTCCGTTTGTTAATAAGCTCAAAGCAGGTCTTGTTGTGCCTTTTGACTGTAAGGACTCGGTTCAACGTATAGCATGCAGAGGACACAGCTTCAGTCCAGAATGGAATGGGCAGCTGCGACTCTACCAACATAGTCCTAGCAGTCTCGATCAATGTGCGGTTCTTACGTTCAGCGACGCCATTCTGTTGAGGAGTATAAGCTGCACTAAACTCGTGAAGAATACCTTTTGAAGTGCAAAACTCCGCCATGGCATGATTTTTGAATTCAGTACCATTGTCGCTACGTATCCGCCTAACCTTCAAGTTATAGAGATTCTCAATCTGAATGATCAAGTTTTTGATAATACCGAAGGTTTCACTCTTATGTGCCATGAACGCCACCCACGAGAATCTTGAATAGTCATCAGTAATCACGAGGCAATATTGATCATTCCTAATGCTTTTGTGCTTGACAGGACCGAACAAATCCATGTGCAAACGTTCAAGAGGAACAGCCACCGTGTTGACTTTCTTTGTAGGGTGTCGCTTCTTCGTTTGTTTTCCTTTTTGGCACGAAACACAGACGTCTTGAAGATGGAAGTTTTTAAGAGGAACACCATTCACCAATTCATTCGACACCAAATGATTCATTTTGCGTAAGTGAATGTGACCCATTCGTCTGTGCCAAGAGATTGTGTCTTTTTCTGTGGCTTTGGAAACGAAACAAGTTGCTTGTGCAGACGTTGTGATAGCTTGGCTCATATCAAGGACATACAGATCATTTATCCTTGGAGCCGACAAGAGAATCCATTCTTTTGGAATTTTGAAGCCGGGTTTCAGCACATAACATCCATTAGCATCAAAGTGTACTGAGAACTGCTTGTCACAAATTTGAGAAACACTAAGAAGATTGTGATCAAGTTGTTGCACAAAGTTGATCTTATCAAAGCTAACAACCCCGTTGGAAATCATTCCTTCACCCGTAATGTATCCGCCCTTATCTCCAGCAAAAGCAACATAACCTCCTCTAATAGATTTGACGTCGTAGAGAAGCTTCATGTCGCCTGTCATGTGCCTGGATGCCCCACTATCAACAATCCAATGACTACTGATAGTTCCTCCTGGAACACCCTGCACATGAACTCAATCGATTAGTTGGAGATGGGGACCCAAGCCATTGTGGTCTTGGGTCTTCCATTTTCATCAACAACAATAACTTCTATTCTTTGATGATTTGAAAATTGTGATGGTCCCCCTGATTCAGTAACCGTTTTTGGTTTCCAGGTCTGTTGAGTTTTACCAGTTTGATTGTTTGAAGTTTTTGAAAACTTTGAATTATCTGGTTTAACTGAAACAGATGATTTGTGAACCACATCGGTTTTAATTGCCTTTTCAATTTTCTTGACCTGTTGGCGTTTCTGTTTCTTTTCCTTTTCTCTTATGAGTCGGGGATCTTGTTTTACAGAAACAGATCGCTTGCGGTCAGTTGAGCCACGGGGATCATCAACCTTTGCTTTCAGCTTATGAAGATACGGGCAGTTTCGAATGATATGCCCAATTGTACCACATTCAAAACATGATCTTCGTTCAACAAACCCCGAAGTATCATGTGATCTTCTTGCCGATAATGATGAACTTTGTGATCTCGAGGTACTAGGTTTTGAACTATTTGGTTCATTCCTTTTCATCACTGTTACTTTCTGGACAAAATCTAAGTTAGATTGATTTGCAAACTTTTCAATTTTGTCCGTTCCCTTCGATTTCACAAAGTTCACATTCTTCTTCTTCTTCTGATTCGGCTTCTTTTGACTCTGAGTCGGTGTCTTACCTTTCAATTTGGTATGATTTTGCTGGGTTTGCACTGTTGGTAATTTCTTATTTCCAAATTGTTTTCTAACTTCAGCCTTTGGGATAGGAGGACACTGTGTGACTGTAACATGTGGTCCTGTCTTTCCCAAAAACTTACTTGTAGAATTTTCAAAGATTTTACTGATTAAAGATTGATTTACATTCTTAATAGGAAAATCTTTGTCTGAGTAAATTTTATCATCACCAACAAGAGTGTACAGCAAATCCACACTCTCCGACTCTTTCTCAGACGAGGACTCAATTGCAACAGTCTTAGCGGGTTTTGCAGGAGGATCACACAGAATATGATTCTCAAGAGGTATGTCCTCATCTTTTATCACCGCATCAGACTTTGCTGAATCAGTATCATCAGATTCATCATCAGAAGAATCAGTATCCTCAATCACAACTGGAGGATCCTGATTCGGTTCAGCAGTTACAAAGGTATCTGCTGACGCATCTGAATCTGACGATACTTCTTTCTTGTATCCAAGCCCTGTAGCAAATTCATTAACATCTAGAGGAACAGATGGCTCAAAGTGAGTTCTATATTCCTCATCAGGCAATGCATCATAATTGTGTCTGACAGGTGGTGGACATTGCTTATAACCTATGCAGGTGACATCCTTTTTCTCCTTTTGAACATCGATGATGTGATCCAACACATAGCTAGAGCTCAAATAACTGTCTAACTTAAGTCGGATCGCCTCACTCTCAGTTTTAACACAAGCCATTTCCTTTTGCATCACCTCAAGACGAGTGATATACAAATTAATGTCAGTTTGTTTTCTTGAAACCATCTTTGTCAGTTCTGTTTTATCTTTCTTTAATGTTTCAATCATCCTTTTAAATTCCTTTTCATGGTTTTCATAAAACATATTGGCTTCTGTGCATTTTGAAAGATCAACTGTCAATTTCTGATTATGAATGAATGTCACATCATATTTCTCTTGCAAAGCCTCATGCTTGCTTTGCAATTCACACCACTTATCATTCACTAAAACATGTTTGTCTTGCAAGTCAAACAAACTAGCTTGTAAAGCATCGTGTTTGCCTTGCAACTCAGACATGTTTACTTCCAAATCAGCACATCTAACATTCAAACTATCACAATTATCACAGCTAACAGGAGTGGGTTCATCGACACATACCTGACTTGATGAACTGTCGACATTAGCCATAAAGGCTGAATGGAGAGAAGACGAAGAATAAGCAGCTTGATCCACCAAGATAGATCTTCTTTGAATTCCTGCTGCAGCTTCCTCCAATAGTTCATCAATATTTGCATCGACTGACGCACTTGATGTGTCATCCACATGATCATCGCCTGAAGCGGAGGACTCTTCATCTGAACTGCCACTGTAACCGGAGCTGTCTTCATCTTCAGAAGATTCAACACCATTGGTGGAAGATTCTCCACCACTGGCGTGTTTAAGATCCTTGACAATTTCAGCAAAACACGCTGTTCCATCTGGAGCATCATTATTCAGCTGAATTGACCAATCACAACCTTCATCTACTTGAACCACAAGTGCCTGGTTGGCATTTGATGGTCCTGCTTGAGTCTGGTTGTTGACAGGCACCAGTGTGCGATCATTGTTCCTCGCTTGGTTCTGATTAGCCCTGTTTCCTTGACCTCTGAAGGGATTCTGGTTCCCATGTTGAGATGGCCTTGTACATTCACGCTTGAAATGACCACGTTCACCACAATTGAAACACTTGACAGCTTGCTTATCAAACCCATACTTGGTGTCTTTCTTGCTTTCCAAGCTGGTTCGGCCTGTTCTTTCCATGAAATCCTTTGCTCGCCTAACTGCACTGGCAAAGGCCCACTTGATATCCATCATCTCCATCTCCTCTTTATCTATCTGTTGATAGTCTTCTTGTGTCAGATTAATGTTGCCAATCTGACCTTCTACTAATCCACAGTATGCGCTCACCAAAGTGTTTAGCAGCTCCATGTGTTCCTTTGCTACTTCCACACTAACTTTAGAAAAACTTGAAGTGTCGAGCCGTACTGTATTTGGCTTAGATTGCTGACTAGCAGATGATGTACTTCCATAACATGCTTGCTGTGGAGGATGAAGTGGATTCCCGTACATATCTGTTGGTACGGTAGGTTGAGGAGGAGGAGGAGGAAGTGGATTCCCATACATGTCAGTTGCTCTGATAATTTGTTGGCTTTGCTGTTGTGGTGCTGGTTGAGGAACTGGATCAAGCGGATTTCCATACATGTCTGTTCGAGCAGGCTTGACCGGTACTTGGATAGTATTTCCAAACATGTCTGTGGTAGACACAAACGCTGTTTGAAGTGGAGCATGTGAGGCAGGCTTTGCAGAAGTACCAGAAGTTCCATAATACATCTCAGGATTTTGTGGCACAGCTACTCTTTTTGCCTTGAGAGTTTCTTCCTGATTCTTGTTTTCTAGAATTTGAACAAAATCGTTGAAGCTCGTTGTAGCTAAAGTACCATTGTACTTCATGATTTCCAAGAAAGTGTTCCATTGAGGTGGCAACGCATCTGCAAACCTTTTCACAATCTCTGCAGGAGTTGTAACTACCCCAAAATTTGTCAATTCAGTCAACAAATGATTAAATCGACTTGTCAAATCACCCAACGACTCATTCTCCATACAAGTAAAACCATCAAACTCTTTCTTCAGCAGTTCTTTTCTCAATTGACGTGTCGCTTCATTTCCCACGCCCCTTGTCTTCAACGCGTCCCACAACCTCTTCGTTGTCTTGTAACTAACGAATTGATGATAGATATCTTTACTTAAGGCCTGAGTGAGAATGCCGTATGCCTTCTTTTCTAGATCATAGACCTTCTTCTGATCTTCAGTGAGATCTGCAAATGTAGCAGCAGATGATGCAGCAACCTCTATCGTTTGATCGAAATCTGTGATGAACCGCAACCACAATTCTGTATTTTGACCAAGAACGTATGTATGAAATCTATCAATCCATCCTGGATATTCATATAAGTGCATCAACTTTGGAGGCCGATTCAAACTTCCAGTTTCACTCTCGCTTAAGAGAATGCTTTGAACACTTGGAATTTGATTTGATACAAATGCCCATTGACCGGTAGAAATTGCATTAGCTTGAGAAGATACCGGTGCGGAAGATGACGGAGTACCAAAATACATATCTGTATTTACCAGAGTATTCCACCTTGGATTCATTTTTGATCAGCCGAAGGATACCTGTTCGAAAGACACTTGAAAAACACAAACTGTTAAACACAAAACGGACTCTGGAACGAAAGATCAACACCTGTTCGAAGGATCAACAGTGTTCGAAAGATCACTGTTGAGTTTCGAACAATGTTTTCGAAGGATTCTCCAACCGAAGGATCCTTATCCTTCGAAAAAAGCACTGTAGACCGAAAGATGAACACGAAAGATGACTTC
Organism: Helianthus tuberosus; assembly: GCA_030545235.1. Taxonomy (NCBI): domain Eukaryota; kingdom Viridiplantae; phylum Streptophyta; class Magnoliopsida; order Asterales; family Asteraceae; genus Helianthus; species Helianthus tuberosus. The sequence goes on from CM060369.1 coordinate 204,258,076, forward strand.
GAGAGACTCCCCAATCGAAGGATCCTAGTCTTTCGAAAATGAGCAGAAGACCGAAAGATGTATGTTTCGAAAATATTCCTTGGAACGAAAGATAAGTCTCACCCTTCGAAGGATGCTCGAAGGATGACTATCTGTCGAACCTCCTTTGGTCGAAAGATGATCTTTCGACTTCGAAGGATATCTTTCGAACTTGCTCTGACACAGTTGACAAATGAGACAGGTTGGTGAAAAGTTGATGGGTTGGTGAGAACTTTCGGCAGAAAGTATGTTCAGACCATATCTTTCAGGTCTGAACATGCAGGTCTTTCACCAACCGGGTAATGATCCCAATATTTTAATCAGTTTACTCTTTTCAATGCACAAACAAGTTTAATATTCAAATTTTTAAGATCAAAAGTGTAAACTTATGAAGAACACTATGAATATGTCAAGAACACCGCCCAAAAATCTGAGTTTTCCGGAAAACCCACAAACTTTCGGAACACAATATTTGCTAAAATGTTTAACAAAAACCCAAGACTAACATGTAGACATGAAAAATAACAAGGTTTTTAACAAAACACCAAGCAAAAACAGCAAGATATCCAGAAAATATGAACTCTAAAACCCGAAAAACAGCCCGAAAACACTCGGTTTTAACAAGGAGAAGAGCCAAGGCTCTGATACCACTTGTAGGTCCGGCTAGGGGAGGATCTAGTCGCCTAATCCTTGTGTACAAACCAACCCGGTTGTGCGGAATCCAACCGAGATAGCAAACCGAGATAGCAAACCGAGATAGAACACGTAAAAACACACAAGACTCAACGATTAACACCACTTGTATTAATGCGTATGAAAGGTCCGTTACAAGCACAAGGTTTACAAATCAGTTCTGCAAACTCTCTCTAGTGTGTGTGTGTGTTCCTAATCTGTCTGGGTGTCTCCTCTCTGATTTTTTTTAAGTGAACACAACACACGGGTATTTATACCCAACACAGCTGGTCTGGTCGAAGGATCAGATAGGATGATCGAAGGATCATCTATCGACCAGAAACAGCTCGAAGGATTGGCATGTACCACGAAAGATGTAATCTTTCGTGGTCCATCCATCGAAGGCTATCTTTCGAGCTCATCATCATCGAAGGATATAAGTGATCCTTCGATGACCATCCTTCGACCCAACACATTACAAACATAATGTTGACTGTTTGCCCAAGTCAAACCAGGAGGATGGTTGACTTGGTCAAACTTACAAGACTAATAAGACATCGTTTGGTATCAGACGAAATACAGACAAAGTACAGACACAAGTGCACCAACACATTTCAACATGGTTTCAACTTTATTACCATTTTGACTCTAGATAAATGTGTTGTACATATCGGAGCTGCCGTTGATATCTTTGACACGAATAAATGAATAAATAAATATTAGCCAAATTTCAACGATTCAGCATATATATTTTAATCTAAAGTTGCTGGAAAAAAAAAAAAACTCTACAATAGCAGTTTGAATATTCAATATCACAAAATAACATATCGAAAACTCAGAAATCATACCTTAAAATGGAGTCGCAAAAGAAGGAATATGATATTTAATCGAGTAGAGCTGATGAGGTTAGACTTGAGAAGCGACTTGGAGAAACAAGAGTTCAAGTATATATTGAGCAGAGGCTGAATGAGTGATATGAGAGTTTGATGCGACATTACGTGTTTTGTGGTGGGGACGACTTTTTAATTTTACAATAAATTTATATCAACTAATTGACATTTCGATCATTTGGAACTGCATCAGTTCTTGGTGTAAGATTCGGAGTATTTTTGCTTTTTCGCGTAAAGATCTCTTCCTCATCCACAGAAACTTAAGGGCATCGGAGAAGAAAAAGAAAGCTATTCACGGTATAATCATCATTGCTTGTTGGAGTCTTTGGCGGGCTAGGAACAACACAGTTTTTTCCAATATTCCGGCTAAGATAGAAAGCATCATTGGAGAGATTAAGGCTCTGGGATTTTTTTGGTATGTTAATAGATCTAAGCATAAAGAGATGTCTTGGGGGGATTGGTGTTCGTTTGTAAATATGTAGTGTTGTAGTTGTTGTCTTTGTGTTGGTCCGGTTTGGGTCGGCCGTTCGTTTTAATGATATTTACCTTTCAAAAAAAAAAAAAAAACTAATTGACATTTCGAGTTTTTATGCACATGGAGTTGTTGAATTCAGTTTGATCATTCGTATTTTCCAAAATAGTTTTCTTGCACCATTCAAATCCAACCCCCTAAATTATATTAGGGATTTTTATTTGATGAAAAATGGATGTAGATGGTTGTAAGTGATTGTGAGTGGAGAAAAGAGAAAGTGTAATTTTGGGGGACACTGTTCGCCTTTTATACTTTTTTAATATATTTTGAAAGTGATTGTTAGTAGAAGAGAGAAAATATAATGATAAAGATACTAAAAAGTATTATTTAATTGAAAGGAGGAAAAAAAGATAGTGATTTTTATTGTAATACTAGATGTAAAACCCGTATACACTACTAGAAATTTGGCATTTTCTAACAAGCATTTCCGTCACAAATGCATAGCAAACTGAGATTTGCTACACATTTGCAACAAAAGCTTGATGTTGGAAAAAGCCTCGTCGGAAACTAATTACTACGCATTTACTACACAAATTTTAACATAATTCCTACGAAAATATTGTGTCACAAATTTTGCTACGCATTTCCTACGCATTTCATAGTTGTTATGTTTTAATGCTTGCAACACATTTGCAACAAAACAGATCTTTGATTGTAACACATTTGTAACGAAACATTTAAAATAAAAAAAAAAGCTAAAAGCTTTCAGATCTTATTTTACTAAAAAAATGCAAAATGAAATCACTAGAAAATTATAAAACCTGTTTTAAAACCACACACTACAAGAACAGGGCACTTTTACCGGCGACAGGTGTCGCCGGTATTGACTACCTTTATCGCCGCTATAGACTTTTAGCGGCGACATGTCGCCGGTAAAACGTCGCCGGTATTGCTAGGACGCTATTGACCGGTTGTCGCCGGTAAAGACGACTGTCGCCGGTATTGATCCTTCACTTTAAGCGACGACTGATGTCGTCGCTAAAAGTGTCGCCGGTATTAACATTGGTCTCTTAAAGCTGAAAGGTCGCCGCTAAAAGTCTATTTTTTTTTAATACAGCAGCTGTATATACAGCTGCCCCGAAAAACAAAACCTGCCTATTTTCAAACAACGCAAGCATACGCCATGAACATAATCAACATATACTAAAGGTAATATACTTAAAAACTACGTTTAAGTCGTACATTATATCCTACAACGTTTAATTAAATCTAAATCATACATTAAAAACAAGTCACTCATCGTCATCGTTATCGTTGGGTTCATCGTCGGATTCATTATCGAATAAGTTGTCAGAATCGTAGTCTTTTGACTTTCCTTTTCCTTTTCCTTGTGAAGCAAGATAGTTGTTAAGTTGGTTAAAAAATGACGGGGTTTGGAACAAGCTGTTAACAAAATCCTACAATAATAGATAGCAAAACGTATATTAGCATATTAATTAACGCTACCAACATATATTTAACAAGGAAACATGCGTTCGTTTGTCATTTTATAAATTGCGTAGTTTACCTCAGAAAAGGGTTCTTGCGTCCGAGCTTGCGAAGACGACATGTTAGATGACGAGTGCGAGGACGTGTTGGAAGAAGGTTTAGGCCCCATCCCGCGATACCATCCTCGGGGCTCTCCCAACGCTTCTTGATACGGGGCAATTGGAGGACCATCGCCGCTCCATTCATCTGTGGCCTGTTGTATGTTCCGCTGTATTTTACGAAGATGATTAAATATATATGTGTGTATATATATATATATATATTTGTTATAGAAAATAATACTTAAAAGAAATACTTACGTAATTTTGTTCAGCAACCGGATCAACCCAATTCCCTTGATTGTCCGTGTGGGTTTTAGCATACGTAGGTACCCAATCCAAATTCTGTTTAACATTACACTTAGATTAGACATTAAATAAACAAAAGCTTACACACACGCACACATACATAAAACATTACATTTTTATAGGCGGTGCTACCGTACGAAGATGTCCCCCCACGGTATGGGAATTGTTGTTTATCGCGTACTTTTTTGTTGGCCTTGCTTCTTTTAATATAATCTTCTTGCCGGAAACCTTCGATGGTTCTCAACCAGTTTTCATAGGGCATATCCACGGGATGGTGTGCCCTTGCACTCTCAAGATCATCGTAACCTCCCTTGCTATCAAATAATTGTCTAGCTTCATGCTTGCGGTCATTGTATCGCTTCATAAGCACAGTCCTTATACCACCCTTCAAGTTTTTCGCGTCATAATCACGTTCCACTTCATCAAGATTGAAATTTTCCTACAAATTAAATAAAAGAGTTAAAATATCATATATAAATTAGATTTGCATGTGCTATAAAATTTTATGCATATAACTTATTTACCCGTAAGTGGTTCATGACGGCATCCTTGTAATGTGGTTCAACAGCATCCCATCCAATTTTATCAAACGGGATGGCCCGCCACATATACAAGCCGGCCTCCCTTGAAAACATGTCTCTTGATCTACCAACAGGGGTAAACGTGACCTGTCGATCAAACATAAGCGACACAGGCCCCCCCGCTTTTACTAGACGCCGTAGTGCTTCGTTTTTAGCTTTCCCCCTAACCTTCTTTCGGGGAACCGCTGCAATTAAAACAAAAATAATTAGTAACAACATTTATAATATATAAAATATAAGGACTACAAAATAATTTAGTAAAAAACTTACCGTCTGTCTCGTGTGTGCCACGAATCCCACCAGGAGGAAGCGGTGGATCACCAGCGCCGTCACCCCCATGTCCCCAGGGGGCCACATCGGCCATCAAATAAGCGAATATCAGCAATACCGAAAACATAATCCCTATAAAGTTACAAATGTTACAGCATGTGTATCTAATAGAAATTAAGGGAAAGTACAACAAGTGTAACTCAAATTCAAATAAATATTTCAAACAAGTGTTTATCAATTACAAATCAATATAAATTACAATAACTTTTCTTTTAGTCAGACTCCACATAATCGGGATCATCCTCATCACAATCAGCCTCGACCTCATCACAATCAGTCTCGACCTCAAACACTTCATCGACGGTAGCCGTTGGGGGATCAACTTCAATTGAAGGCTCACCCGCAGTAACATGAGAAGATCCAATTTGAAAGTATTGGGTCAAGTCAATGACAAGTGGACAGTCAGATGAAGAGTTGTTGTCGACAACGTCATTATCTTCTAAGCCTTTGTCAACATTTTGAACCTTATTGACGCGGTCATCATCACTTAATGGCCGATCCCAAATTCTTCGATGATTAACATTTTCGACTACCCACCTATGTTTGTTTTTTTGGTTTCGAGACGTTTCTTGGATGAAGAACACTTGTTTGGCTTGCGAAGCAAATATGAGTTGATCGTCTTTGTCCCATTCACGTTCAGTGCTTATACTGGTGATATTATTGTCATGGTTTACACCCCTTCCAGTATCAAACCACTTGCACCGAAATAGGACAGTGGAATAATTATTTGTATAACGCAACTCAATAATTTCTTCTAATTGGCCATAAAATTTCACACCGTTCTCTCCAACCACTTCCACCCCAGAGTTTTGCGTTGTGCATTTTGCATCACGTTCAAGTGTCTTATACCTAACACCGTTGACTATGCAAGCAGTGTAAGTGTATGCAGTCATTTTCGCACAAATTGAAAGAGCATACAACTCCGGGTGGAATTCTGGAGAATTTTGTGTTTTCATCGAATGTACCTAACAAATATAGAGTAATAATGTTTGTTATATATGTATTACCTAGCAAGTGTAGAGTAATGAGTGTTATATATGTATTATACCTTATGGAGAAACCATCCCGGAAATTTGGTTTTAAGATCATCTTGGGGATGTGTATGTTTGAATTCACTACATTGATGACAAATATAAGAAAGGAATGAAAAATACCAATTAACAGATTATGAAAAGTTAAAGATAGAAGCACTCACTTCATGTACTCCCTAACTTCTGCGCAATTTTCGAGGACAAACCATTCCATCTTGCCTTTTTCGATGAATGATAGATATTTGTCCTTTGTTGCGCCAACAGGACGACATTTGGACTCAAACACCCATAACTTTCTTTTTTCAACAACGACATCAGCGTTTCTATCTGGGCGATTGAACTTAGTCTGAACATCTTTAAGGTACATTGAACAAAATGTTAGAGCTTCTTCAAACACATAACGTTCAGCTATACAACCTTCAGGCCTTGCCGGGTTTTTGACATAGTTCTTTAGTTTTTTCATGTACCTTTCAAATGGATACATCCATCTAAAAGCTACTGGACCTCCCGCAATCGCTTCATCAGGTAAATGCACAAGTAAATGAACCATAATGTCAAAAAACGCAGGTGGATAGATCATCTCTAACTTGCATAAGATGGTAACAATGTCATCCTTTGCTTTCTTCATATCATCCACCGATAGTGTTCTAGAGCAAAGTTGCTTAAAGAACATACAAAGGTCTACTATTGGTGTAGATGTATCTTTAGTCAAAAGCCCTCTAACCCCAATCGGTATCAAACGTTGCATGAGGATATGACAGTCATGAGATTTCAACCCGGTAATGTTAGCATTGTTATCTGTCACCCTCTTACTGATATTAGATCCAAACCCATCTGGTAATTTAACATTTTTTATAAACTGACAAAAAAGTTTTCGATCATCGGACTTGAATGAGTACTTTGGGTGGGGACTTAAGAACTTGCCACCCGATTGTTTCAGCCATTGTGTCGGCCGAATGTTAAGTTTTTCCATGTCGGACCGCGCATTTGGCGTGTCTTTGCTCTTATCGTTCATTAGAAGAGTACCGAGCAAGCTGGCGCACACATTTTTCTCTATATGCATTACATCTAAGTTATGTTTCAGCTGCAGAGAAGACCAATACTCAAGGTCAAAAAATATGCTTCTTTTGGACCAGTTCAACTCGAAATCTAACCGGGTTATCCTCCCACCTCCAAAATCCGGATGCTTGCCTGGTAGACGATTAATTAAACGACCGAGTTGAGCTTCTATGTCAGCTGGGCTAAACTGTCTCGGAGGGTCTCGTGTCTCGGGTCTCCCGTTAAAGTCGAGACTTGTTCTCCAAGGATGGTTGGCATCTAAGAACCGGCGATGACCAACATAAGCACATTTACCAGTTACACGTATTGAAGGAGTGTCTTGGTTACAAGCTGGGCATGCCATGTAGCCTTGTCCGCTCCAACCTGATAGACTACTACGGGCTGGAAAGTCATTTATGGTCCATAACAACGCCGCCTTCATTGTGAAGTATGTGTTTGTTGCTGCGTCTTTAGTACGTACACCTGTCTGCCACAATTGCTTAAGCTCATCCACTAACGGTCTAAGGAAAACGTCCATGTCTTTCCCCGGTGATTTAGGGCCAGGAATCAACAAGGTCAACATGAATGTGGACTCTCGCATGCATAGCCAGGGAGGCAGATTATATGTGGTGAGTGTTAGGGGAGGATTCTTTAACAATTAGTGATCCTTATTCGTTATCCTAACTAGTGATCCTTACTTCTGTGACAGGTGGTGATCCTCAGAAGGGCTTTAGGATCAGGATCATGGATCACTTCAAGGATCCTCGTACTGACGATTATTTACATATGTTTTATAACATCTCGCAGGTATAACAAGCTTGACCAAGTCTTAGCGGCATTCTTGGAGAATATTCCCGAAGTATTCTGCACGTGCTAGATCAAAACTAGACGTTATGGAGAACGTGGAGGCTTGGCCCGAAAGTCGGAGAGTTTGTTAGCTAGATATTTTTTTTATTTTAAAGGGAGTAACGAGCTAAGTTAGAAAGTGAGTGACACTTAGTCATTTTGGCAGTTACACACACTCGCAAACACGCTCATACAAGCTCTCGTTCAAACACTTAGCAATTACTTACACTTTTTACACATTTCACCATAGTGATCCTTGTACCTAGCTCGTTACTATCCGAAGTTGTAAACGTTTATTCATTTATTTGAGCTTGGTGATCGGTAGTTTCCATCACCCGGGTTTTTTGTGCCGGAGATCAATTCTTGATCAAGGGCTTTTTCCCCGTATAAATCCTTGTGTTGTTTGTGCATTCCACATTGAAGTGATCCTCATTGTTGTTACACTTTTTGAGCATCATACCCCGTAACAGAGAGTTTGGTTACATTATCCTCGTCTGATTTTTTGACCAAAACAGTTTGGCGCCCACCGTGGGGCCATTGGTGCTTTGTCCTTAGAAGAATTCGCATTTCTGTGCTCATTCCGGTTCATTACTACCAAGCAAATGGCTTCCTCAGCGAAGAATGCTTCAAACTTGATGCCTTCGTTCACTTCTTCACAAGGCGTTCCTCCTTTGCCTCCACCACCTTCTGGATCCCAGAAGAATACAGAGAATGCTGCGAAGAAACCGACTCCCATTTTCTCAAAACCACCTACTTCTTCTGTTTCAACTAACCCTACTACTAATGATCTCTATGCCTTGATTTTGCAGATGAGGGATCATGCACAAGAGCAGGATAAAACCAACGAAAGGATCCTCCGGGAGATTGATAAAATTAAGAAACAGAAGAAAACGGCAGAGGATCATTCCCCACTGATGCCCAGATCTTTGAATTTTGACACTCCGGTGATTACTTCTCAGCCATCAGTGGTTCCAGACATTCAATATGCGGGTGGACCAAAAGGAGTGCACTATGGAACAACAGCTATGACCCAGGCACTAGGTTCATATTTCCAGCCAGCAGGATCCTATCCTCAGCATATGGGATCCCTCACGAGTACAGGAGGATATTCAGGAATGCAGCAGCATCAAGGATCCTTCTTCGTCCCAGGATCATCCCAGGTTCAAGGATCCTCCTTCGTTCCAGGATCATCCCAGGTTCAAGGATCCTCCTTTGTTCCAGGATCATCCCAGGTTCAAGGATCCTCCTTCGTTCCAGGATCATCCCAGGTTCAAGGATCCTCCTTCGTTCCAGGATCATCCCAGGTTCAAGGATCCTCCTTTGTTCCAGGATCGTCTCAGTTTCAGGGATCCTTCCAGATGCCAGGATCCTTGAGGAGTTTACAAACAGGAAGTTCAGATGTCCATCAAGGAGATTTTATTCCAATGCAGACCAATGCCTCTACCGGTCCCTCGATCATTCCAGAGTCTCAACAATATGGATTGACCTCTATTCTTCCTAACTTGAATCCAATGGGAGGTAACACTTTTAATAATTCTCATACTACTAACCATGGTCTTATGCAGGATCCAGGTATCAATCATGCCATGGCCAGAGAATTACAAAAGCTAAAGGATATGATCTCGAGTGTTCCGGGAGTAGTCAAACCTATTCCAGAGATTGCGGATGGGAGCCACAAGATATCTCGCTTTGCACCACCAATCTGTGATGCTGAGATACCCAAGAGGTTCCATGTGCCTACAATGAAATTGTACGATGGTTCGACGGATCCTGAAGAACACATAGCACAATACAGGGAGAGGATGGAGATCAATCCAATCCCAGAAAAGTTAAAGGAAGCATGCTTATGCAAAGGATTCGGATCCACTCTTACTGGATCAGCTCTCAAATGGCTGCTAAGTCTTCCTCCCTATTCTATTACCTCATTTGCAAACCTAGTTAACTTGTTTAATACTCAGTTTTCTTGTAGTAGAAAATTTGAACGATTAACTAGTGATTTATATAGGATAACCCAGGGTCATAATGAGTCATTAAGGGATTACATTACCAAATTTAGTAAAGAATCCTTAGACATTCCCAACTTAGATATAGCCACGGCTGTTGAAGCCTTCAAAATGGGACTGCTTAGGGATTCGTTATTTTATGATGATCTTGTTATGACACCATGCAGGAACCTAGATGAGGTAAGAACCCGGGCCCTCAGGTTCATTCGGCTAGAGGATGACAAGAGGATTCAGGAGAGGATAACAGGATCCTCAAAGCAGGATAAGCAAGGATCCTCATTCAGAAACAACAAGTTCAGATCCTACAACAAATCCGATAATCAGAACGTGCATTCTATTGATCAAGAAGAGGATGATGAGGATTATCCTCCAATTTCTGAATATTGCTTTAGTGTTGATAACAATGAACTAATCCTTGCCATGCAGAACCTAGGTGATAAAGCTAGATGGCCAAGAAAGAATGACAGGCCAGCTGCAACTAAGGATAAATCAAAGTGGTGTGCATATCATGAAGATTTTGGGCACCTCACAGAAGAATGCATTGCATTAAGAAAGGAGATTGGATACTTGTTGAGCAAAGGGCATCTAAAAGAGTTGTTGGGTAGAAAAAAGTCAAGGACTCAGGATCCTGAAAGGATCCCTGAGAAGGCTCCAGCCCCTCCAGCAGATGCACAAGTGATAAACTTTATTTCTGGGGGATCCGACATTTGTGGAACATCCTTCTCAGCAGCTAAGAGGCATGCAAAGGAAACTAAAATGGATAATGGAGAAAGACCAGTTCGAACATCGAGTGTCTCCGAAGGAAAAGTTATAACCTTTGATGAAGAGGATCGTACTGATATCCAGGATCCTCATCACGATGGTTTAGTTATTACTCTTTTTATATCTAACTGTTTTGTCCGCAGGATCCTAATAGACGGAGGAAGTTCAGTGAACATTATCCAGCTTGATGTTCTAAAGAAGATGGGTATCCCTGAATCAGAGATCATACCAAGATCCTCCGTGCTCGTGGGATTTAGTGGCGAAACTAAGAACACCCTGGGGGACATTAAACTCCCAATATATATTGAAGGCTTACACTCTTATCAAAAATTTTGTGTTATTGACTGTTTATCTTGTTGTAATGTTATCCTTGGCAGGCCCTGGATACACGATATGAAAGCAGTCCCATCTACTTACCATCAATGTGTGAAGCTCCCTAGTCCTTGGGGAATAGTAAAGATCGATAGTGATCAGCAGGAAGCTAAGAATTGCTACACTTCATCGATGAAACCGGCTTCGAAGTCAAGGGAGCAATAGCAATCAAGGTATCCTCCAAGGAATGTCTTGGAGGCCAGAGAGCAAGATGTGGTAGAAATCCTCATGGATCCTGATGATCCTGAATCCAAAATCTATATCGGATTAGGGATCCTTGGCGAAATGAAAGAAGACCTCATATCCTTCCTCAAAAGGAGAAAGACTACCTTTGCATGGAAACACGAAGACATGACTGGTATATCCAAAGATGTTATCACTCACAAGCTCGGCATCGACAGATCCTTCAAACCAATCCATCAAAGGAGAAGGAAGTTTGCACCAGAAAGGAATGCCATTATCCAGGAAGAGGTAGAGAAATTGCTCCGGGCAGGTATGATTAGAGAGGTCAAGTATCCAAGATGGTTGGCCAATGTGGTTGTTGTTCAAAAGAAAAACGGAAAGTGGAGGGTATGTGTCGATTTTACCGATTTAAATAAGGCATGTCCCAAGGATCCTTTCCCTTTACCCCACATTGACTCCATGGTGGATGCAACTGCGGGTCATGAACTGTTAACTTTTATGGATGCTTCATCTGGATTTCAACAAATCCAAATGGAACCATCCGATCAAGAGGATACGGCCTTCATGACTCCAACTGGTATATATTGCTATATTGCTATGCCGTTCGGATTAAGAAATGCAGGTGCAACGTACCAAAGGCTGGTGAATATGATGTTCAAGGATCAGATTGAACAAACTATGGAGGTTTACATAGACGATATGGTGGTGAAATCCTTAAAAGCTGAGGATCACCTAAGAGACTTGGAGGAAGCATCCGATATCCTTGACAAATATAACATGAAGCTTAATCCTTCAAAATGTCATTTTGGTGTTAAAGCAGGTAAATTCTTAGGATACATGGTGACTAAGAGAGGCATCGAAGCTAGCCCGGAACAAATCCAAGCAATAGTGAACATCAAATCTCCGGCCAATGCTAAGGATGTTCAAAGGCTAACAGGAAGGATAGCAGCCTTGAACAGATTCATATCCAAGTCCTCCGAGAAGTGCAAAGAATTCTATGATATCCTAAGGAAGAATAAGAAATTTGAGTGGACGGAAAAGCATGAAAATGCTTTAAAAGCCCTCAAAGATTACTTATCCTCGGCCCCGACTTTGATGAAACCAGAAAAAGGTGATGTGTTATCCTTGTATCTTGCGGTATCCTCAAAAGCAGTAAGTGCGGTCCTTGTTAAGGATCATCAAGGTACACAACATCCTGTCTATTATGTAAGTAAAAGTTTACTTGATGCCGAATCCAGGTACTCACACCTTGAAAAACTTATTCTTGCATTAATAATGGCATCTACCAAGTTAAGACATTATTTTGAAACTCATGTTATCATTGTTAAAACTAATTTTCCAATTAAGAATGTCCTCAGGAAACCAGAGATGTCAGGAAGGATGGCTAAGTGGGCAGTAAAGCTGAGTGCCTATGATATAAGATATGAGCCTAGGACAGCTATCAAATCCCAAGCATTAGCTGACTTTGTGGCTGATTTCAGTAGTGATCTACAAGAAGAAGCTGAGCTAGAAGTCCAGCAGCTAGAAGAGACCAAGGATCCTTGGATACTCCACACTGATGGATCCTCAAATGTCAAAGGCACAGGGCTTGGAATACTACTAAAATCGCCACAGGGGGACATAATACCCCATTCTATAGCTTGTGAGTTCCAAACCACTAATAATGAGGCTGAATATGAAGCCTTAATTGCTGGTTTGCAAATTGCAAAGCATATGGGGATCAGGTATCTTGAGGTACACGTAGATTCTTTGTTAATTACAAATCACTTTAATGGATCATATGCCGTTAAAGGTGAAAAACTAACCAAATATTTGGAGATAGTCAAAAGTTTGGCACTCTCTTTTGTTTCCTTTAGTTTGTCACAGGTACCAAGGGAAGAAAATACAGAAGCTGATGCACTGGCTAACTTAGGATCATCTTTGAAGATCCCAGAGGATATCAAGATTCCTATTATCCATATCCTGACCCCGGCTATCGAGGATCACCAGACTATGGAGATAGGAGATGATTCTGCAGTTATCCCTAGTGAGGATATTCAATCCTATTCAGGATCCGGATCATGGATCTCACCAATTATGAGATACTTACAACATGGAGAGATTCCTACAGGAGAAAACCCTAGGGCTTTCAAATCTAAGGTATCTCAATTCACAATTATGAATAATATGTTGTATAGGCGATCTCTTGCAGGACCATACTTGAGATGCATTGAGGATCCTGAAGTTCAAGAAGTTTTAAAAGACTTCCATGAAGGAGATTGTGGAAACCACACTGGGGGCAGGGCCTTATTCTCAAGGATCCTGAGGACAGGATATTATTGGCCAACCATGAAGAAAGATGCTGTGGAGTATGCCAGAAGATGTGATCCTTGCCAGAGACACAGCAATATCCTTCATCAACCAGCCGAATTATTGCATCCTATATCCTCCTCTTGGCCATTTATGAGATGGGGTATGGACATAGTTGGCAAGCTCCCTAAGGCACCTGGTGGAAAAGTATTCATGCTAGCTATGACTGATTACTTCTCCAAGTGGATAGAGGCTGAAGCTTTTGCCCAAGTTAGAGAAAAGGAAGTTATATCCTTCATTAAAAGAAATATTATAACTAGATTTGGAATTCCCTCTGAGATTATATGTGATAATGGTTCCCAATTTATTGGGGGCAGAACCACTAACTTTTGTGACAGCTGGGGGATTAGGATGATAACATCAACACCAGTCCACCCACAAGCTAATGGTCAAGCAGAATCATCCAACAAGATCATCATCAACAACTTGAAGAAAAAGCTTGGATCCAAGAAAGGGAAGTGGGCAGAAGAACTACCCTATGTGCTCTGGGCTGATAGGACAACCCCCAAGAATGCTACTGGTCAAACACCATTCTCTTTGGTGTTTGGAGCAGAATCAGTGATCCCAACAGAAATGGTGGTTCCTACTGCTAGAACAAGTACCCGTGATCCTGAGGAAAATGATGAAAACTTGGCTCAAGACCTGGATACTATTGAAGAAATCAGGGATATGGCTAGGATCAGGATGGCCAGTTATCAACAAAGAATGGCTGGTGCTTACAACAAAAATGTCAGGATCAGGAGGTTTCAAGTTGGAGATATGGTGTTAAGGAAAGCATTTCAGAATACCACCAATCCTGCCGATGGAAAATTGGCTCCAAAATGGGAAGGCCCTTATTTGATTGAAGCTGAAGCAGGAAAGGGGGCATATAGATTGCTAACCATGGAAGGTGATTTGCTACCAAGAGCTTGGAATGCTGTTCACTTGAAGAAATATTTCATGTGACAAGGATCCTCGTGGCAGAGGTGATCCTAGCGAAAGGGATATCCTTAAAGGATCCTCAAAGTATCGATGATCCTTACTTAGGTAATATCCTAAACTTAAGCTATTTCATTTTATTATCTTCTTATAAGGATAAGGATCATGTATCCTTTATCCATCTCTCACGTGAGTTTAAGTTTTGAAAGTTCAGGTATCCTTAGCATAACGATGGTTATCCACAGAAGCAATCCGTCATATGGGTCTAACCCCAGTTATTCGGGCTTGTCCCCAGATTCCGCCTGTAGCGCACGATGATCCTGGTATAGTTCAAGGCTTTGGGACCAGTACTCGTTCTAGGGGCTGATAATTCCATTGTTCTGGCTATGCTTAGGATCCTACGTATAATGGTAGACGTACCATACATCCGGTCATAAGGTTTCTAACGTTTTCACGTTAGCTAAGGTTTTGGCATCTTCATGTCACTAAGTTTGGATAGTCGCCAGTTAGGGCCATACTCCAGTTTACACACGATCCTTGGGCTTGTCCCCAGTTATCCTTGGGCTTGTCCCCAGTTATCCTTGGGCTTGTCCCCAGTTATCCTTGGGCTCGTCCCCAGTTATCCTTGGGCTTGTCCCCAGTTGCTAACTCTTTTCTTATATTGGCTTAGTCCCAAGTTATGCTCTATTTCAGGTCATTGAAGATAGGCAGCTAGGGATCCTTGATCCTTATTTCACTCTAAGGTTTATCTTATAGTTATCCTTATTATGGTTAGGATTCTAACTTGGATCCTCAGGTATGATCCTTAACTCTTTTGATTCTATTCATTATTCTTTTAAATAACCCTTATACTTGACAACTGAACTTATAAATTTTAAATCATGTCATTTTTTAAAACTTATCTGTTATGGGATATGTGATCCTTGTTCATATCCTAAACTTTTTGGATATCTTTTCTAGTTTTTCAAGGCTTGATAAGTATAAACAAATTGAACATTATAACAGTTGGAAAATAACATACTAAAAAGGATAACAAATACAAGATAAGCGACAAAAGGTTAAGTTTTTATTTATTAACATAAGACTAACCCTTTAAAGGTTGTCAAAATTACCTACCCGAGCTTCTACCAGCAAAACGTGGCCCGTCCGCTGGGGTAGGTAAAGGGTGTCCATGATAATGAGTTCAAAGATAGTGCAGAAATATAAAGGCGGCAGGATCACAATGGCTTCATCCCCCAAACAGAGGATCCCTCCACCAATTGCAATCCTGCCTATTGTCCAAAGGATCATACATGATCCTTAATCCTAAAACCTATTGTTCAAAGTACAACCCATGAAATTGTCTTAAACATCACAACCATCAAACTAAAAAATTGGGCTCCGGCCTTGGCACATATATCCATCATCGCCCAATTGTGCAGCTCACGCCTTGGCTGCATCACCACCAGCATCATCACCACCAGCCTGATCCTTCCCACTGCCACTTGCCTCAATTGCCAGGACATTAGCTGCCTCCTCCTCATCATCCTCAAGATCTGCCAACCTTGCCTTCCAGCCTTCAACATCCCAGCTGCTTTTGTCGAAACTAGGATCTTGAGCTTCCTGGGCCATCTTCAACTTAGTCTGATACATTGTGATGGCAGCAGAGAGCTTGGTATTTTCGATGAGGTCATGCTTTTCATAATCAAAGTTAACCAGCACCTTGGCCATTTCCTGCTTGGTATCCTGGAGTTCCTTTCGAGCATCAGCAAGTGCAAGATCTTTGAGCACGGCAACCTGTTGGAGATCAGCTATTTTCTTGTCCAGCTCCTCAACATTGCCCACGTAATCCTCTATCTCAGCAAATTTCTGCAGAAAGAAGATAAGGCAGTTCAAGGTCAAGTGATCCTCATAAGAGTAGGATACCTAGGCAAAGTTAAGGATCCTTACATCATTGAAGTATTCAAGGAATTGGTGGCGGATCAGTGGCAGCCCTTGAAGATCTTCAGCATCAGAAGTTTTCCTTTTCTTGACACCCTTTCCTTTAGTGGGTGCCCTTGGAATGGAGATGCTAGGACTGGTAGTGGACCTCTTCTTCCTGGGTCGTACGAGATCAAGATCAGCTGTGTTGAATTGGGAAACAGGCTTGACAGGTTTTCCAGCACCTACACATTCAAAGCAAGATGAGTATCCTTATCCTATTTCAATTTATCTATTTATTTTAATATTTAAACTATGCAAAAGACAGGATACTTACTCGACATGGTAATGGAACCTGAGGATACTTCTTGTGAGTCTTGGGTATCTATCTTGAATGTCCTTGTTTCAGGATCAAGCTTCCAAAAAGCAGCGAGCCTATCCTTGGTTTCAGGTGATGTGCGGATACGTGAAATGGTGATAGCTGCAAAACAAGAAAGCAAAAATATAAGTTATCCTTGCAATCAAAGAAAGTTCCTGGTGATCCTTATCAGGATCCTCCATCCTACCATGGGTAGCCCAATTTTTAGGAAGATCCTTTCCATCCTGGATAGAATCTCTCTTGACAAAGAAAAAGCGACGTTTCCAGTCTTTGTCATTCTTGGTGACTTTCAGAAGAGGATGATCTGCACCGGGTTTTCGCTTGAACAAATAACGATGGGAACCAAAAGTAGTAAGATCATACAGCTCCGCCAATTCTGACATGCCCAAAGCAATGCCTTCTTGTTCGATGATCCTCTCTAGGGTATACAAGACCCTCCAAATCATCGGCATGGCTTGGATATAAGAGATGCCGGTAAGGGAAAAGAAGGATTGTGTAAACTCTGGGAAAGGATAGGTGTATCCTATGGTGAATGGAGTGGCTGGAAATGCAACCCATGTTTCTGAAACATAGTCGCTAAGGGTAGTAGGATCAAAGGGTCTGATAAAGGCATTCGCCGGAAAACAGCAACGGATTTTGTCTATCTGTGCGTCGTTAAAACAACACTTTTCATTCGCTGAGTCCTTGATGATTTTCTGACTTTCCAAAGGGCTATCCTTCTTGTGATCTTTGCCCGGAGAACTTCGGAGCAACATCTTTGATGGAAAGATAAAAACAGAGCAAGAGAGGGAAAAGGATAGAGAAAGAGAATACCTGAACGTCTTCGGAATGTGGATTATAAAGGGAGTTTCTCTGAAAATTTAAATGCATTTGATCCTATCTATATCTGTATTTATAATCATGATCTTGCAGGTTGTCACTTTCGTGACATCATCATCGCAACGGCTAGTTCAAAATTAACGGCTATATATCCGTTAGTTTGTTACGGATAAGATCAAGAAAACATAACTCGCTAATTTTACAATTTCACTCCTTATATTTTGGGGGCAATTGTTAGGGGAGGATTCTTTAACAATTAGTGATCCTTATTCGTTATCCTAACTAGTGATCCTTACTTCTGTGACAGGTGGTGATCCTCAGAAGGGCTTTAGGATCAGGATCATGGATCACTTCAAGGATCCTCGTACTGACGATTATTTACATATGTTTTATAACATCTCGCAGGTATAACAAGCTTGACCAAGTCTTAGCGGCATTCTTGGAGAATATTCCCGAAGTATTCTGCACGTGCTAGATCAAAACTAGACGTTATGGAGAACGTGGAGGCTTGGCCCGAAAGTCGGAGAGTTTGTTAGCTAGATATTTTTTTTTATTTTAAAGGGAGTAAAGAGCTAAGTTAGAAAGTGAGTGACACTTAGTCATTTTGGCAGTTACACACACTCGCAAACACGCTCATACAAGCTCTCGTTCAAACACTTAGCAATTACTTACACTTTTTACACATTTCACCATAGTGATCCTTGTACCTAGCTCGTTACTATCCGAAGTTGTAAACGTTTATTCATTTATTTGAGCTTGGTGATCGGTAGTTTCCATCACCCGGGGTTTTTTGTGCCGGAGATCAATTCTTGATCAAGGGCTTTTTCCCCGTATAAATCCTTGTGTTGTTTGTGCATTCCACATTGAAGTGATCCTCATTGTTGTTACACTTTTTGAGCATCATACCCCGTAACAGAGAGTTTGGTTACATTATCCTCGTCTGATTTTTTGACCAAAACAGTGAGTATAACCGGCCACGTGCTATGAGTCGAGGATCCACTACCGTTGATAAAGGGATTAAAACCGTCAGCTGCAAGCCCTAAGCGAACATTTCGTGGCTCCATCGCGAAGTTTGGGTACTTTTTATCAAAGTCTTGCCATGCAGATCCATCAACTGGATGACGCATAGTCCCATCTTCCGATCGTCCGGTACTATGCCATATCATATCTTTCGCTGTGTGCCTTGAACAATACAAACGTCGTAGTCTAGGCGTCAAAGGAAAGTATCATAACACCTTACGAGCCACCTTCGTGCCTTTTGTGTCTTTATCGACCCATCGACTCTCATTACAAACGGGACAATTTTGCAAGGACTCGTTTTCTTTCCAAAAGAGAGCACAATCATTTGTGCACACATCTATCATCTCATATGCCAAATCAATCTTCTTAAATGTCTTCTTAGCTACATAATACGAAGGGGGAATCTTGTTGCCTTCTGGCATTGACTCTCGCAACAACGAGAGGAGTCGATCTACTCCTTCATTTTGAAAATGGTACGTATCCTTTATATTCAAAAGCTTTGCTAAAAAGTCGATAGAAGAAAACTTGGTACAACCAGGATATAATTCTGTTTCAGCTTCCTTTACCAGGTCTTCAAAATCATCAACAACACCGCTACTATCTCCATTCGAGTTCTCTTGGTTAAGGTATGTATCTTCTTCCATACGCTCCCCCCTAATGTCTTCAATAACGTTTACCATACCGTCTTGTGGCGCAACATCGTTTACTTCTGCAATTGGAGTTGTGGCCCTGTGATAGGTCCACTTCGTGTATTCCTTCCAAAAACTGTTAATACTCAAATGGTATTTCATTTCTGCCATAGTTTTTAAGCCAGAATTTTTACATTTGGTACACGGACATCTAACTTCATCGTGGTTTTTTATCACTCTTTCACACATCTCGATAAATGACTCGAGTCCTTGCTTGTATTGAGGTGAATGACGTGGGGAATCAATCCAACTTTTATCGATAGGCATTATGCAACTGAAAGAAAATCTAATTTAGGATTAACAAGACAAGGGTAGGCTGCTAAACCCACTTTTTGAACACTTTATCTCATATGTGAATGTGTATTACATGATTGTTTGTTTAAGAAAAATTCGGCAGCATTTCCTCTTAGCTCCCAAGTATATATGTAATGATATATATACCCGAGGAGCAAAGAGAAAATGATAACCGAATCCTTCTTAAACAAACAATCATGTAATACACATTCACATCCTAAATGAGATAAAGTATTCAAAAAGCAGTCCCAGGATAAACGGGGACAACCCGAAATTAATTTCTAAATCAATTTCGGGCGGGTATTTCTAAGCTCGCTATGTTTAAAATGATTAATTCAAACACGGGCACAGTTTTTAAGCTTGTTATGTTCTTAATGATTGTTTTAAATTTTGGGCGGAACGTTATGTTTTAAATCATGATTTCAATTTCGATCGGTTGTTTTCTTAGCTCGTTATGTTTGAAATGATGAATTCAATATCAGACACGATTTTTAAGCTCGTAATGTTCTTCATAATGGTTTATATTTCGGGCGGGTATTTTCGTAGCTCCTTATGTTTTAAATGATGATTTTAATATAAAGAGGGTATTTCCTAACTAATATATATTTGTCAAATTTAAATATAAATGTTTTAAAACCTAAACACAAATATACAAATTATCAAACTTTAACATTTTTTTCAAACCTACACATTTGCATCCTTACACACACATTTGCATACTTTATACAAACATACATACTAACATACACATTTTTCACCAACATACTAACTGTTAGGGGTCATTTTCTTAACGTATATATGCTGACCAATATCTTGCCTATGTTTGTTCATTTGTGACCAGGATGCTGGAAGAGGATATTGCTAACATCTTGGGCGATATCCCGAGGCTTATTGAATTAACCACGTGCAGGTTAAGGGCTGAGACTTGCTAACGGTCAAGAGGACTTCTTCTCCTCAAGACTCGGACGAATTTGTTGAGAGAGAGACGTTGAGCCCGAAAGACCAGGTCTACAACGTTCGAAGAAGGAATATTCGGTGGATCCCGCAAGTTTAGGATAGTTTGTTATTTTATCTTAACTATAAATAGATGTGGACGGATCAGCTTAGAACACACAATTTTTCACTAACACTCTCATACACTTACACTCTCTAGCTCATTGCAAACACCACACTTGTATTCAAGTTTCGTTGTAACACTTAGTCGATCCGTACCACATCCTGCACTGTATCCTGATTTTTGAAGCAATTGAAGAACAAGGCAGCTGCGATTGTCAGCTCCCGAGGTTTTATGCCGGCGATCTAGATTGATCAAGGGCTTTCCTCGTACATCTCGTGTCGTTTACTTTATTTTTGCTCATTGTTTGATCATAGATACAGCTTTACATCTTGAGCCGTACCCTGAAACTGTTTTTACAAATCAACTTGATTAACATATTTTCGACACTCATTTCTAGCACACTACCTCACTTAACTAATTTGATCACTTAATTACGTCGGTAATTTTTGACCAAAACAATTTGGCGCCCACCGTGGGGCAAGTGGTGCTCTCTTTACTAAAAATTTTTGTCAAATCGCTAATCGGTTTTCTATTTTCAAAACTTTTTGCCACATTGTCCATAATGGCCTCAAGATCAAACATGAGTTCCTCTACTGTGTCTGCTATGACTTCTGCTACTACCGGTTCGGTGTTTCCACCACCTCCTCCAAGGATGCCAGCCTCTACACAATCTCAAGATGTTATCCCAACTCGGAGTGTCCAGGGATCTGCTCCCGTTTTAGCTTCTAATGATGAAATTTTAACCTTATTTGGAAGTGTGCAGGAACAAATGAGGCAGCAACAGGAAACAAACCAAATGCTTTTGAGGGAAATACAACTCCTGAAGGCTGGCTCGAGCAGATCTGCGGAGGACAATGTCACTCCGTTACACCCCAGAGCGTTGAACTTTAGTTCAGCTGTATATACCGAGGATAATAGGGGGAATATCGTGCCCAGTATTCCTCAGAATCATACTCCTGAAATACCCTCCTCGATTAGGATGTCAACCATGAGGAGCTCAGGATATGCTTCAGGATATGGGCAAAATCCTCCAACTGGTAACGTGTCTAATAATAATAATACTCATGCTACTAACAGTGGTGGATCTTTGCAGGATACAGGTGTAACATCAGCACTTACCAGGGAACTTCAGAAGTTGAAAGACATGATATCTAGTGTACCTGGGGTGGTCCAGCCGATCCCGGAAGTATCTCAAGATAGCCACAAGATATCTCGTTTTGCATATCCTATCTGTGATGCTGAGATCCCAAAGAGATTCCAAACTCCCAACATGAAGCTTTATGATGGGAGTACGGATCCTGAGGAGCATGTTGCTCAGTATAGGGAAAGAATGGAGATTAACCCTATCCCTCCGGAGCTCAAGGAAGCGTGCTTATGCAAGGGATTTGGTTCTACTCTAACAGGATCGGCCTTAAAATGGCTATTAAACGTTCCTCCTCACTCAATTACTTCATTTGCTCATTTGGTTAATTTATTTAACAGTCAATTTTCTTGTAGTCGGAGTTTTGAGAAACTAACCAGTGATCTTTACAGGATAACTCAAGGGCCTCAGGAATCCTTGAGGGATTATGTGAACAAATTTAGTCGAGAATCCTTGGATATCCCACATCTTGATGTTGCAACAGCTGTGCAAGCTTTTAAGATGGGATTACAAAAGGATTCTCAGTTTTATCAGGATCTTGTAATGAATCCCTGCAGGAATCTCGATGAAGCTCGTAACAGAGCTTTGAGATATATCCGTCTGGAAGATGACAGGAAGATGCAAGAAAGGATGAACTCATCCAACACTTATGAATTAACCAATAGGAAGTCAGAATCCTCGTTCAAGTCATATCGGCCTAAGCCGTATAGTAGAAATGAAAACAAAAGAGTGAACGCTGTCGAAGATGAGGATCCTGAAGAGTATCCTGAGTTGTCCGAATATTGCTTTTCTGTTAATATTCCTGAATTGATGTATGCTATGCAGGGTCTAGGAGACAAAGCTAGGTGGCCTCGAAAGAATCAACAAAAGGCTGACTGGAAAGATAAGTCAAAATGGTGTGCTTTCCACGAAGATTTCGGACATATGACTGAGGATTGCATTGCTCTAAGGAAAGAAATAAGCTATCTTCTAAGCAAGGGATATCTGAAAGACCTCTTCGGAAAAAAGAAGAATAAGGGTCAGGATACTGAGAAGGATCCTGAACGAGCAGCATCACCTCCCGCAGATGCCAAGATAATCAACTTCATTTCGGGGGGATCCGACATTTGTGGAACTTCGTATTCGGCAGCAAAGAGACATGCAAAGGAAGCCAAGGCCGAAAGGGGAGACAGACCTGTCAGGATGACTACCCTCACAACTGACAAAGTGATCACTTTTGATGCAGATGACAGGGATACTGTCCAGGATCCTCACCATGATGCTCTGGTAATAACGTTATATGTGGCTAACCATTTTGTGCGCAGGATACTGGTTGATAATGGCAGCTCCGTCAACATAATCCAACTAGAAACTCTGAAGAGAATGAATGTATCTCCAATGGATATCACTTCAAAGTCTACCGTGCTTGTTGGATTCAGTGGAGAGGCTAGAAACACAGTGGGAGAGATAAAGTTGCCAGTATACGTTGAAGGAGTCAATTCGATACAACGTTTCTGTGTGATGGATTCTCTATCCTGCTATAACATCATACTGGGAAGACCTTGGATTCACGATATGAAGGCCGTGCCATCAACATATCACCAATGCATCAAGATACCTACCCCCTGGGGAGTGGTCAAAGTTGATAGTGATCAGCAGGAGGCGAAAGAGTGCTACTCATCCTCGATGAAATCCTCAGCCAAACCTAGTGCAGCATAGCAATTAAAGACGCGGGCCCAGGATATCGTGGAGGATCCGGAGCAGGATGTGAAGAAAGTTATCCTGGACCAGGATAACCCTGATATTTCGGTGCTCGTAGGGACCAATATCCCTCAGGATATTGAAGAGCAGTTAATTAACTTTTTAAAATGCAGGATGTCAACGTTTGCATGGAAGCATGAGGATATGACAGGCATATCCAAAGATATTATCACTCACAAGCTTGGAATTGATAAATCGTTTAAGCCTGTGCAACAAAAAAGAAGGAAGTTTGCTCCTGAGCGGAACATGATTATCCAGGAGGAAGTTGAAAGATTATTAAAATCCAGAATGATCAGAGAAGTCAAGTTTCCAAGATGGCTAGCAAACGTAGTTGTGGTACAGAAGAAAAACGGGAAATGGAGAGTCTGTGTAGACTACACAGACTTGAACAAAGCTTGTCCTAAAGACCCATTTCCTCTTCCCCACATTGATGCAATGGTAGATGCCACTGCCGGGCATGAAATGCTGACCTTCATGGACGCATCCTCAGGATTTCAACAGATCCAAATGGAGCCTTCTGACCAGGAGGATACCGCTTTCATGACACCAACAGGTATTTATTGTTATACAGCTATGCCTTTTGGTTTGAAAAATGCAGGTGCAACATACCAGATGTTAGGGGAGGATTTTCTAACAATTAGTGATCCTTATTCGTTATCCTAATTAGTGATCCTTACTTCTGTGACAGGTGGTGATCCTCAGAAGAGCTTCAGGATCAGGATCATGGATCACTTTAAGGATCCTCGTACTGACAATTGTTTGCTTATGTTTTGTACTATCTCGCAGGTATAACAAGCTTGACCGAGTCTTGCCGACATTCCTGGAGAATATTCCCAAACTATTCTACACGTGCTTGACCAAAAATGGACGTTATGGAGAACGTGGGGGCTTGGCACAAAAGTCGGATAGTTAGTTTGGTAGTTAAATTTCTATTTTAAAAGGGGTAACGAGCTAGTAAAAAAAACACTTAGTCATTTTGACAGCTACACACACTCATATACTTGAAGCTCTCGACGAACATACATTCGTTTTCACTCACATTTACACATTTCACGATAGTGATATTTGTACCTAGCTCGTTACTATCCGAAGTTGTAAACATTTATTCATTTATTTGAGCTTGGTGATCGGTAGTTTCCATCACCCGGGGTTTTTTGTGCCGGAGATCAACTCTTGATCAAGGGCTTTTTCCCCGTATAAATCCTTGTGTCATTTCAGCAATTTACATTGAAGTGATCCTTGTTATTATTCTACATTGTTAGCATCATACCCCGTAACATAGAGTTTGGTTGCAATATCCTCAACAGATTTTTTGACCAAAACAGTTTGGCGCCCACCGTGGGGCAATTGGTGCTTTGTCCTTAGGAAAATACGCATTTCTGTGCTCATTTCGGTTCACTACAACCAAGCAAATGGCTTCCTCAGCGAAGAATGCTTCAAATTTGATGCCCTCATTCACTTCTTCACAAGGCGTTCCCCCTTTGCCTCCACCACCTTCTGGATCCCAGAAGAATGCTGAGAATGCTGCGAAGAAACCAACTCCCATTTTCTCAAAACCTCCAACTTCTTCTGCTTCTTACACTCCCACTACTAGTGACATGTTTACTTTGATTTTGCAGATGAAGGATCAGATACGGCAACAGGATAAGACCAATGAGAGGATTCTCAAAGAAATCGGAGATCTCAAGAAACAAAAGACAACGGCTGAGGATCATTCCCCACTGGTGCCAAAATCCTTGAATTTTGATACTCCGGTGATTACTTCTCAGCCATCAGTGGCTCCAGACGTTCAATATGTGGGTGGACCGAAAGGAGTGCACTACGGAACAACAACAGTGACCCAGGCATCAGGTTCATATTTCCAGCCAGCGGGATCCTATCCTCAGCATATGGGATCCCTCACGAATTCAGGAGGATATTCAGGAATGCAGCAGGTTCAAGGATCCTCCTTCGTTCCAGGATCATCCCAGGTTCAAGGATCCTCCTTCGTTCCAGGATCATCCCAGGTTCAAGGATCCTCCTTTGTTCCAGGATCATCCCAGGTTCAAGGATCCTCCTTTGTTCCAGGATCATCCCAGGTTCAAGGATCCTCCTTTGTTCCAGGATCCTCCCAATTTCAGGGATCCTTCCAGATGCCAGGATCCTTGAGGAGTTTGCAAACAGGAAGTTCAGATGTCCATCAGGGAGATTTTATTCCAATGCAGACCAATGCTTCTACTGGTCCCTCGATCATTCCAGAGCCTCAACAATATGGATTAACATCCAATCTTCCTAATCTGAATCCAATGGGAGGTAACACTTTTAATAATTCTTATACTACTAACCATGGTCTTATACAGGATCCAGGTATCAATCATGCCATGGCCAGAGAATTGCAAAAGTTAAAGGATATGATATCAAGTGTTCCAGGAGTGGTCAAACCTATCCCAGAGATTGCAGATGGGAGCCACAAGATATCTCGTTTTGCACCACCAATCTGTGATGCAGAGATACCCAAGAGGTTCCATGTGCCAACAATGAAGCTGTATGATGGTTCGACGGATCCTGAAGAACACATAGCACAATACAGGGAGAGGATGGAGATCAATCCAATTCCAGAAAGGTTAAAGGAAGCATGCCTGTGCAAGGGATTCGGATCCACTCTTACTGGATCAGCTCTCAAATGGCTGCTAAGTCTTCCTCGTTATTCTATTACCTCATTTGCTAACCTAGTTAACTTGTTTAACAATCAGTTTTCTTGTAGTAGGAAATTTGAACGATTAACTAGTGATCTATATAGGATAACCCAGGGTCATAATGAATCATTAAGGGATTACATTACCAAATTCAGTAAAGAATCCTTAGACATTCCCAACTTAGATATAGCCACGGCTGTTGAGGCCTTTAAAATGGAATTGCTTAGGGATTCGTCTTTCTATGATGATCTTGTTATGACACCAGGAACTTAGATGAGGTAAGAACACGAGCACTTAGGTTCATTCGGCTAGAGGACGACAAGAGGATCCAGGAGAGGTTAGCAGGATCCTCAAAGCAGGATAAGCAAGGATCCTCATTCAGGAACAATAAGTTCAGATCCTACAACAGATCTGATAACCAGAACGTGCATTCTATTGATCAAGAAGAGGATGATGAGGATTATCCTCCAATTTCAGAATATTGTTTTAGTGTTGATAACAATGAACTAATCCTTGCGATGCAGAGTCTAGGTGATAAAGCTAGATGGCCCAGAAAAAATGATAGGCCAGCTGCAACTAAGGATAAATCAAAGTGGTGTGCATACCATGAAGATTTTGGGCACCTCACAGAAGAATGCATCGCACTAAGAAAGGAAATTGGATACTTGTTGAGCAAAGGGCATCTAAAGGAATTGTTGGGAAGAAAAAAGTCAAGGACTCAGGATCCTGAAAGGATCCCTGAGAAGGCTCCAGCCCCTCCAGCAGATGCACAAGTGATAAACTTCATTTCTGGAGGATCAGACATTTGTGGCACATCTTTCTCAGCAGCTAAAAGGCATGCAAAGGAAACTAAAATGGATAATGGAGAAAGACCTGTTCGAACATCAAGTGTCTCCGAAGGAAAAGTCATAACCTTCGATGAGGATGATCGAGTTGATATCCAGGATCCTCATCACGATGGTTTAGTTATTACTCTTTTCATTTCAAACCATTTTGTCCGCAGGATCCTTATAGATGGAGGAAGCTCAGTGAACATTATCCAGCTTGATGTTCTAAAGAAGATGGGTATCCCTGAATCAGATATCATACCAAGATCCTCCGTGCTCGTGGGATTTAGTGGCGAAACCAAGAATACCCTGGGGGACATTAAACTCCCAATATACATTGAAGGCCTACACTCTTATCAAAAGTTTTGTGTTATTGACTGTTTATCTTGTTGTAATGTTATCCTTGGCAGGTCCTGGATACACGATATGAAAGCAGTCCCATCTACATACCATCAATGTGTGAAGCTCCCTAGTCCTTGGGGAATAGTGAAGATTGATAGTGATCAGCAGGAGGCTAAGAATTGCTGCACTTCATTGATGAAACCAGCCTCGAAGTCAAGGGAGCAATAGCAATCAAAGTATCCTCCAAGGGATGTCTTGGAGGCAAGAGAGCAGGATGTGATAGAAATCCTCATGGATACTGATGATCCTGAATCCAAAATCTATATCGGACCAGGGATCCTTGGCGAAATGAAAGAAGACCTCGTATCCTTCCTCAAAAGGAGAGAGACTACCTTTGCATGGAAACACGAAGATATGACTGGTATATCCAAAGATGTTATCACTCACAAACTCGGCATTGACAGATCCTTCAAACCAATCCATCAAAGGAGAAGAAAGTTTGCACCGGAAAGGAATGCCATTATCCAAGAAGAGGTAGAGAAATTGCTCCGGGCAGGTATGATTAGAGAGGTCAAGTATCCAAGATGGTTAGCCAATGTGGTTGTTGTTCAAAAGAAAAACGGAAAGTGGAGGGTATGTGTCGATTTTACCGATTTAAATAAGGCATGTCCCAAGGATCCTTTCCCATTACCCCACATTGACTCCATGGTGGATGCAACTGCGGGTCATGAACTGTTAACTTTTATGGATGCTTCATCTGGATTCCAACAAATCCAAATGGAACCATCCGACCAAGAGGATACAGCCTTCATGACTCCAACTGGTATATACTGCTATATTGCTATGCCGTTCGGACTAAGAAATGCAGGTGCAACATATCAAAGGCTGGTGAATATGATGTTCAAGGATCAGATTGGACAAACTATGGAGGTTTACATAGATGATATGGTGGTAAAATCCTTAAAAGCTGAGGATCACCTAAGAGACTTGGAGGAAGCATTCGATATCCTTGACAAATATAACATGAAACTTAATCCTTCAAAATGTCACTTTGGTGTTAAAGCAGGTAAATTCTTGGGGATATATGGTGACAAAGAGAGGCATTGAAGCTAGCCCGGAACAAATCAAAGCAATTGTGAACATCAAATCTCCGGCCAATGCTAAGGATGTTCAAAGGCTAACAGGCAGGATAGCAGCCTTGAACAGATTTATATCCAAGTCCTCCGAGAAGTGTAAAGATTTCTATGATATCCTAAGGAAGAACAAAAAATTTGAGTGGACGGAGAAGCATGAAAATGCTTTAAGAGCCCTCAGAGATTACCTATCCTCGGCCCCGGCTTTGATGAAACCAGAAAAAGGCGATGTGCTATCCTTGTATCTTGCAGTATCTTCAAAAGCAGTAAGTGCGGTCCTTGTTAAGGATCATCAAGGAAACCAGAGATGTCAGGAAGGATGGCTAAGTGGGCAGTGAAGCTAAGTGCATATGATATAAGATATGAGCCTAGGACAGCCATCAAATCCCAAGCATTAGCTGACTTTGTGGCTGATTTCAGTAGTGATTTACAAGAAGAAGCTGAGTTAGAAGTCCAGCAGCTAGAAGAGACCAAGGATCCTTGGATACTCTATACTGATGGATCCTCAAATGTCAAAGGCACAGGGCTTGGAATACTACTAAAATCGCCACAGGGGGACATAATACCCCACTCTATAGCTTGTGAGTTCCAAACCACTAACAATGAGGCTGAATATGAAGCCTTAATTGCTGGTTTGCAAATTGCAAAGCATATGGGGATCAGGTATCTTGAGGTACATGTAGATTCTTTGTTAATTACAAACTACTTTAATGGATCCTATACTGTTAAAGGTGAAAAGCTAACCAAATATTTGGAGATAGTCAAAAGTTTGGCACTCTCTTTTGTTTCCTTTAGTTTGACGCAGGTACCAAGGGAAGAAAATACAGAGGCTGATGCATTGGCTAACTTAGGATCATCCTTGAAGATCCCAGAGGATATCAAGATCCCTATTATCCATATCCTGACCCCGGCTATCGAGGATCACCAGACTATGGAGATAGGAAATGATTCTGCAATTATCCCTAGTGAGGATACTCAATCCCATTCAGGATCAGGATCATGGATCTCACCAATTATAAGATACTTACAACATGGAGAGATTCCTACAGGAGAAAACCCTAGGGCTTTCAAATCTAAGGTATCTCAATTCACAATTTTAAATAATATGTTGTATAGACGATCTCTTGCAGGACCATACTTGAGATGCATTGAGGATCCTGAAATCCAAGAGGTTTTAAAAGACTTCCATGAAGGAGATTGTGGAAACCACACTGGGGGCAGGGCATTATTCTCAAGGATCCTGAGAACAGGATACTATTGGCCAACAATGAAGAGAGATGCTGTGGAGTATGCTAGAAGATGTGATCCTTGTCAGAGACACAGCAATATCCTTCATCAACCAGCCGAATTATTGCATCCTATATCCTCCTCTTGGCCATTTATGAGATGGGGTATGGATATAGTTGGAAAGCTCCCTAAGGCACCTGGTGGAAAAGTATTCATGCTAGCTATGACTGATTACTTCTCCAAGTGGATAGAAGCTGAAGCTTTTGCCCAAGTCAGAGAAAAGGAAGTTATATCCTTCATTAAAAGAAATATTATAACTAGATTTGGAATTCCTTCTGAGATTATATGTGATAATGGTTCCCAATTTATTGGGGGCAGAACCACTAACTTTTGTGACAGCTGGGGGATTAAGATGATAACATCAACACCAGTCCACCCACAAGCTAATGGTCAGGCAGAATCATCCAACAAGATCATCATCAACAATTTGAAGAAGAAGCTTGGATCCAAGAAAGGGAAATGGGCAGAAGAACTACCCTATGTGCTTTGGGCTGATAGAACAACCCCTAAGAATGCTACTGGTCAAACGCCATTCTCTCTGGTATTTGGGGCAGAATCAGTGATCCCAACAGAAATGGTGGTTCCAACTGCAAGAACAAGTATCCGTGATCCCAAGGAAAATGATGAGAACTTGGTTCAAGACCTGGATACTATTGAAGAAATCAGGGATCTCGCTAGGATAAGGATGGCCAGTTATCAACAAAGAATGGCTGGTGCTTACAACAAAAATGTCAGGATCAGGAGGTTTCAAGTTGGAGATATGGTATTAAGGAAAGCATTTCAGAATACCACCAATCCTGCTGATGGAAAATTGGCTCCAAAATGGGAAGGCCCCTATTTGATTGAAGCTGAAGCAGGAAAGGGGGCATATAGATTGCTGACCATGGAAGGTGATTTGCTACCAAGAGCTTGGAATGCTGTCCACTTGAAGAAATATTTTATGTGAGCAGGATCCTCATGGCACAGATGATCCTCAGGATAGGGATATCCTTAAAGGATCCTCAAAGTATCGGTGATCCTTACTTAGGTAATATCCTAAACTTAAACTATTTCATTTCTTCATTTTCTCATATGAGGATAAGGATCATGTATCCTTTATCCATCTCTCACGTGAGTTTAAGTTTTGAAATTTCAGGTATCCTTAGCATAACATTGGTTATCCGCTGAAGTAATTCGTTCCTTGGGTTTAACCCTAGTCATTTGGGCTTGACCCCAGTTTCGCCTGTAGCGCATGATGATCCTGGTATAGTTCAAGGCAGTGGGACCAGTACTCGTTTTAGGGGCTGATAATTCCATTGTACTGGCTATGCTTAGGATCCTACGTATAATGGTAGACGTACCATACATCCGTTCCTAAGGTTTCTAACGTTTTCACGTTAGCTAAGGTTTCTAACGTTTTCACGTTAGCTAAGGTTTTGGCATTTTCATATCACTAAGTTTGGATAGTCGCCAGTTAGGGCCATACTCCAGTTTACATACGATCTTTGGGCTTGTCCCCAGTTATCCTTGGGCTTGTCCCCAGTTATCCTTGGGCTTGTCCCCAGTTGCTAACCCTTTTCTTATATTGGCTTAGTCCCAAGTTATGCTCTATTTCAGGTTCTTGAAGATAGGCAACTAAGGATCCTTGATCCTTACTTTTATTCTAAGGTTTGTCTTATAGTTATCCTTATTATGGTTAGGATCCTAACTTGGACCCTCAGGTATGATCCTTAACTATTTTTAATTCTATTCATTATTTATTTGAGTAACCCTTATACTTGACAACTGAACTTGTGATTCTTAAATCGTATCACTTTTTAGAACTTATCGGTTATGGGATATGTGATCCTGATCATATCCTAAGCTTTTTGGATATTTTTCAAGGCTTGATAAGTATAAACAGAATGAACATTACAACAGTTGGAAAGTAAGATATTAAAAAGGATAACAACACAAGATAAGCGACAAAAGGTTAAGTTTTTATTTATTAACAAAAGACTAACCCTTAAAAGGTTGTCAAAATTACCTACCCGAGCTTCTACCAGCAAAACGTGGCCCGTCCGCTGGGGTAGGTAAAGGGTGTCCATGATAATAAGTTCAAAAGTAGTGCAGGAATATAAAGGCGGCAGGGTCACAATGGCTTCATCCCCCAAACAGAGGATCCCTCCACCAATTGCAATCCTGCCTATTGTCCAAAGGATCATACATGATCCTTAATCCTAAAACCTATTGTTCAGTACAGACCATCATTGTTTTAAACATCACAACCACAAAAAACTACCACCAAATTTAAAAATTGGGCTCCGGCTACGTCTAGAAATGTCCTTCATCGCCCAATCATGCAGCTTAAACCTTCGCTGCATTGTCACCTCTAGCTCCACTTGTTTCACCACCTTCACCTTTGCCTCCAGCTTCAATTGTCAGGATCTCTTCAACCTCCTCAGCCTCTTCATCGTCCAGTTCAGCCAGCCTTGCCTTCCAACCTTCAATATCCCAGGTGCTCTTGTCAAAAGCAGGATCCTGAGCTTCCAAGGCCATTTGAAGCTTGGTCTTGTACATTGTAATGGCGGCAGAGACTTTGGCATCTTCGGTGATCTCACTCTTCTCATAGTCAACATTAACCAGCACCTTGGCCATCTGCTGTTTGGTATCCCGGACTTCCTTCTGAAGATCAGCAATTGTGAGATCCTTTAACACCGCAACCTGCTGGAGATCGGCAATCTTCCTATCCTGATCCTCAACGTGGCCCACATAGTCCTCAATCTCAGCGAATTTCTGTAAAAAGAATAAGGTCAGGATCAAGTAATCAGCAGGATATACCAGCAGGATATGTCAACAGGATATACGAGCAAAGACAGTGATCCTCACCTCATTAAAGTACTCGAGGAATTGATGACGGATCAGAGGCAGACCCTGCAGATCCCCAGCTTCAGAGGCTTTTCTCTTCTTGATTGCCTTCCC
The DNA here is from genome assembly GCA_030545235.1 of Helianthus tuberosus. NCBI lineage: Eukaryota > Viridiplantae > Streptophyta > Magnoliopsida > Asterales > Asteraceae > Helianthus > Helianthus tuberosus. Next base: position 204,290,678 of record CM060369.1, read on the forward strand.
TTTGAGGGGTGCCTTGGGGACCGAAGCTGTCGGACTGGTAGGAGCTTTTCTCTTGGAGGATCTGACAGTGGTGAGATCAGCAACATTAAACTTGGAAGCGGACTTGGTTGATTTTCCAGCACCTACACAACCAAAACAAGATAAGTATCTTTTCTTAATTCATATTTCACTGTTTATTTAAATTTTAAACAAGGATACTTACTTGACATTGTGACAGAGCCTGAGGATACCTCCTGTGAATCTTGGGTTGTTGTCTTGAAAGTTCTTGTCTCAGGATCAAGTTTCTTGAAAGCAAGGAGCCTTTCCTTAGCAGCAGGGGACAGTTTGAGGTGTGAGACGGTGATAGCTGCATAACAAGAAAGCAAAAATATAAGTTATCCTTACATCAAAAGAAAGTTCCTGGTGATCCTTCTCAGGATCCTCCACCCTACCATGGGTAGCCCATTTTTTAGGCAGATCCTTTCCATCCTCGATGGAATCTCTCTTGATAAAAAAGAAACGCCGTTTCCAATTAGCATCATTCTTGGTGGCTTTGAAGATCGGGTGTTCCTCACCGGGTTTACGTTTAAACAAATAACGATGAGAGCCAAAGGTGGTAAGATCATACAGCTCTCCCAGCTCTGCCATTCCTAGATCTATTCCCTCTTGATCGATGATCCTTTCAAGGGTGTACAAAACCCTCCAAATCATCGGCATGGCTTGGATATAAGAGATGCCGGTTAGGGAAAATAAAGATTGGGTGAAGGCTGGAAAAGGATATGTATAGCCTATGGTGAAAGGAGTGACGGGGAAAGCAACCCACTTATCGGAGATATGATCGCTCAGGGCATTGGGGTCAAAAGGCCTAAGTTCGGTGTTCGCCGGGAAGCAGTGATGGATCCTATCTATCTGAGCATCATTGAAGCAGCAGCGTTCTTTAATGGAGTCTTCAATGATCCCCTGGCTTTTCGGAGGACTGTTCTTTGGGTGATCCTTGGCTGGGGAACTTCGGAGCAACATCTTTGATGGAAAGAGACGAAAACAGAGCAAGAGAGGGAAGAAGATAGAGAGAGAGAGTACCTGATCGTCTTCGGAATGCAGATTATAAAGGGAGTCTCTCTGAAAATTTAAATGCATTTGATCCTATCTATATCTCTATTTATAATTATGATTCTGCAGGATTGTCACTTCTGTGACGTCATGATCGCAACGGCTAGTTCGATATCAACGGCTATATATCCGTTAGTTAGTTGCGGATAAGATCAAGAAAACATAACTCGCTAATTTTACAAATTACTCCTTATATTTTGGGGGCAATTGTTAGGGGAGGATTTTCTAACAATTAGTGATCCTTATTCGTTATCCTAATTAGTGATCCTTACTTCTGTGACAGGTGGTGATCCTCAGAAGAGCTTCAGGATCAGGATCATGGATCACTTTAAGGATCCTCATACTGACAATTGTTTGCTTATGTTTTGTACTATCTCGCAGGTATAACAAGCTTGACCGAGTCTTGGCGACATTCCTGGAGAATATTCCCAAACTATTCTGCAGGTGCTTGACCAAAAATGGACGTTATGGAGAACGTGGGGGCTTGGCACAAAAGTCGGATAGTTAGTTTGGTAGTTAAATTTCTATTTTAAAAGGGGTAACGAGCTAGTAAAAAAAACACTTAGTCATTTTGACAGCTACACACACTCATATACTTGAAGCTCTCGACGAACATACATTCGTTTTCACTCACATTTACACATTTCACGATAGTGATCTTTGTACCTAGCTCGTTACTATCCGAAGTTGTAAACATTTATTCATTTATTTGAGCTTGGTGATCGGTAGTTTCCATCACCCGGGGTTTTTTGTGCCAGAGATCAACTCTTGATCAAGGGCTTTTTCCCCGTATAAATCCTTGTGTCATTTCAGCAATTTACATTGAAGTGATCCTTGTTATTGTTCTACATTGTTAGCATCATACCCCGTAACATAGAGTTTGGTTGCAATATCCTCAACAGATTTTTTGACCAAAACACCAGAGATTGGTAAACATGATGTTCAAAGACAAACTGGGGGACACCATGGAGGTGTACATTGACGATATGGTGGTAAAATCAAAGAAAGCTCAGGATCACCTCCAGGATATTAAAGGAGCATTTGATATCCTGGATCAATACAACATGAAGCTGAATCCTGCTGAATGCCATTTCGGAGTGGGAGCAGGAAAGTTTCTTGGATATATGGTGACAAAAAGAGGGATAGAAGCGAGCCCAGAGCAGATCAAAGCTATCCTGGACATAAAATCACCGTCAAATATGAAGGACGTACAAAGATTGACAGGCCGAGTAGCAGCCCTAAACAGGTTTATCTCAAGATCCTCAGAGAAATGCAAAGACTTTTATGATATCCTGAAGAAGAACAAAAAATTCGAATGGGGGGAGAAGCATGAAGCAGCCCTGCAGGATTTGAAACGATATCTCACAACCGCACCTCTATTGATGAAGCCTGAAAATGGTGAACCACTATCCCTGTACCTTGCTGTATCAGGGAATGCTGTAAGTGCCGTTCTTATAAAAGAGCATGAAGGTCAGCAATATCCTGTTTATTATGTTAGTAAAAGTTTGTTAGATGCTGAAACTAGGTATTCTCATTTAGAAAAATTGATACTAGCATTAGTCATGGCATCAACGAAACTTAGGCATTATTTCGAGACACATAGGATACATGTTAAAACAAATTATCCTATCAAAAATGTGCTTAGGAAACCAGAGATGTCAGGCAGAATGGCCAAGTGGTCAGTAAATTTAAGTGCTTATGATTTAGTATATGAACCTAGAAATGCCATAAAGTCTCAGGCTTTAGCTGACTTTGTGGCTGATTTCAGTAGTGACATTTAGGACGAGGTAGATCTAGAAGTTCAACAGTTAGGAGAATCCTCAGGATCCTGGACATTATATACTGACGGTGCATCTAATGTAAGAGGAGTAGGATTAGGAATACTACTAAAATCGCCACAGGGGGACATATTACCCCAGGCTATTAGGTGTGAATTTCCTGCTACTAATAATGAAGCAGAGTATGAGGCTTTAATTGCAGGATTAGAGTTGGCTAAGAGCATGAGTATCAAAAATTTGCAAGTATATGTGGACTCTTTGTTAATTACTAACCATTTTAATGGATCCTATGCAGTTAAGGGAGAGAAATTAATCGAATATCTCGATATTCTCAAAAACTTAGCAGGATATTTCGATGTTTTTATACTTGAACAGGTACCAAGGGAAGATAATGCTGAAGCAGATGCCTTAGCAAATCTGGGATCATCGATCAGGATACCTGAAGGGACACAAATACTGATATTACATGTCTTATATCCTGCAACGAATCCTCAGGATAAAGAAGTAGCTGGTATTCAGGATCCTGGGGCAGAACATCCTGAAGAGGATCCTAAACCCTGGACGGCTCCAATCATGGAATATCTCAAAGAAGGACACATCCCTGGAAATGAAAATCCTAAGGCATTTAGGATGAAGGTATCACGATTCACTATTATAGATAATATTTTATACAAGAAATCTCTTGCAGGACCGTATTTGAGGTGCTTGGAGGATCCTGAAGCCAAGGAAGTACTTCAGGATATACATGAAGGGGATTGTGGTAACCATGCTGGGGGCAGGTCGTTATTCTCAAAAGTATTAAGGACAGGATATTATTGGCCAACAATGAGAAAAGATGTCGCAGAATATGCTCGAAGATGTGACGCATGGCAAAGACATAGTAACATACTGCATCAACCTGCTGAACCATTGTATCCTATTGTTTCCCCTTGGCCATTTATGAAGTGGGGTATGGATATAGTGGGAAAGCTACCGAAAGCTCCGGGAGGAAAAGTCTTTATGTTAGCAATGACGGATTATTTCTCTAAGTGGGTTGAAGCTGAAGCATTTGTTCAAGTTAGAGACCAAGAAGTAGTATCCTTCATAAAGAGGAATATCCTGACCAGATTCGGAGTACCAGCCGAGATAATCTGTGACAATGGTTCTCAGTTTATAAGTAATAGGACTACTGACTTTTGCAAGAGTTGGGGAATCAAAATGATTACATCTACTCCGGTACATCCTCAAGCAAATGGACAAGCAGAATCCTCAAACAAGATAATTGTCAATAACTTAAAGAAAAGGCTTGGAGCCAAAAAAGGAAGATGGGCGGAAGAATTACCCTTTGTTTTATGGGCTGATAGGACAATGGTAAAGAATGCAACAGGCCAAACCCCATTTTCCTTGGTGTTTGGAGCAGAAGCAATGATTCCAACGGAAATGACAATACCTACTGCAAGATCTATCTTGAGTGATCCTGAGCAGAATCCCGAAGCCTTGAGTCAGGATTTAGACACTATAGATGAAAAGAGAGATGCGGCAAGGCTAAGGATGGCAGCATATCAACAGAGAATATCCAGGGCATATAACAAGAATATTAGAACCAGAAGATTTAAGGTTGGAGATTGGGTGTTAAGAAAGGCTTTCCAAAATACTACTAATCCTGCCGATGGCAAGTTAGCTCCAAAATGGGAAGGACCATATGAAGTTGAATCAGAAGCAGGGAAAGGAGCATATAGACTCAAGAATATGGAGGGGGATATGCTACCGAGATCTTGGAATGCTATACACCTTAAGCTCTATTTCAAGTGAGTCTAGAATTTAATTTCTAACTCAAGATGGTATGAATTCTACTTCTTTTAAATATGTTTGGTTTAATTTGTTCTTTGTAACCTGATACTGACTTAAGCATCGGAGGGGTGTTAGCCAAGCTAACACCCACCTTAGTTTACATTTGTTTTGCAAGATATGTTTCAGGATATAGCTCCAGGATATGCACTCAGGATAACTCAGAAGATTAGAGGATTGGCCCCCTCTCTCACGTTTAAGGGATACTGATCCCTTCACAGGTTTAAAGGTATTCACCTTTCTTCCGAATTGGGTTTAAACACCCAGCCTGGAGCGCAAGTTATTCAGGGATAGTTCAAGGTGGCGGGACCAGTCCATGTAAAAGTGGCTGACAATTTCGTTACTGTTGGCTATATCCTGAATCCTAAAGGTATATGAGGATTGATCACCCTCTCTCACGAAAGGGTATTTTCATACTCTCTAAGGTTTAAAGGTTTTCACCTTTCTAAGTCTTGGAGTTTATACACTCCCGCCTGTAGCGCATGAAAAGTTGGGATTTTCCCCAGGATACAACGGATTTATCTCCAGTACATCCTTGGGTTTTACCCTTGGGGCGTAAAAAATTGCTTATGCAATGGGAACTGACATTAAGTAGATTTCTAAGATACTTGAAGAGATTGTGCACAGGGGACATCCCTGCCGAGGTGGTGGTGTAAAGCTAAAAGGATGAAGTTTGCGACTAATGCACTAAGTACCTTGCACTGGGGACATCTTCATTAGAAGAGTTGCAAAGGGATTGAAGTTTGGTAATAGGTTTATATCCTATTTCTGGTATGATCTTTCCTTTGTAAGCCTCATTTAAGTTTTTAGTGACGTTATGTTAAGTATCCTGATATATATCCTCAAAGTCCTTTTAAGGATATTTGATTAGGGTGTTTGAAACCAGTATTAGTTTGGAACTATGATCTTTTAAATATTATCAAAACTTGGTTTTGAAAAGATAGACTATTTTTTACTTTCTAAAGAAATTTTTACAAAATTGAAAGAACGTTTGGAAGATCTATCTAATACAAGGCTTTTGCAGTATGTTACTGAGCATACTGATCAGGATATTTTATAAGATACCAATACAAAATCTTTACAAAAATAAGACTCATACTAAGTAATGCAAAGTAATGCAAGGTAACAGAAAATAAGTCAAAAGATAGTTATATTATTAACAAGTCAAAAGTTGTGCTTTTGGTTTCACCTAAAACCAAGGCCCATCCGCCAAAAGCACAATTAGTTTTTACCATACTTGTGTAACGGTTGCAGGATCTATCTCAAAACAGGACCCGTCCACCTACAACCGTTACTACGTTCAAAACAAGTTATACTAATTGATGACCAAGGGCTTTGTCCTAAAACCTAGGACCCATCCACCTTTGGTCATCACATTGCTCTAGTGCAGGAAAAGTAAATTGTTCAAAGATAGGAAAAGTAAATTGTTTATGCAACCACAACCATGAATTTAAAAAAATGGGCTCCGGCCTTGGCACATATATCCATCATCGCCCATTTCGCCGCCTAAGATGCGGCACCTTCTTGATCAGCAACCTCCTTGCCAGCATTCGCCCCAGCATTACCCTCGGGATTCTTCTCAGCACCATCACCAGCATTGGCCACCTCCTCTGCCGCCTTAGAAGGCTCTTCACCAGTATGTTTTGCAGGATGAGCAACGGGATGACCTCCGAGGCCCTGTAGTTTCTCCTCCCAAGCCTTTACATTCCAGGAAGGGCATTCAAAACCCAGATTCATGGCCTCATAAGCCATCCTTATCCTGGCTTGGAGAAGAGAGACGACCACCGAAGCTTTTAGGCTATCCCGGTATGAGCTCATATTCTGCTGATATTGGAGAAGAGCGGCATCTAGCTTGGCTTGAGCATCCTCATTAGCTTTGTGGGGGGCGGCTTGATGTTCCTGAGTCATTGCCTTGTATTTGTCTTCATAGTGTTGGGATTTGGCAGCTGCAATGGTTCCTTGATCAGCTATGGTGGCTTGAGCTTTCTCCAGCTGAATCTGCAACATCTTGTTAAGACCGCAAGCGTCTTCGTATAAATGCATGAGGCGATCCAGACCCTATCGATAAAGACACAGGTATTAACGTGAAAAATAAGCAGGATAAAGACTAACATACTTGTACAGGATATCGAAAAGAAGATTCTACCTGTTTGAGGAATGAGGTGGCGTCATTGAACCCATGATTCTCAAGAGAGAACGTTTCGGAAACAGCTGGGGAGTCAGTCTCCTTTCTCTTCCGAGAGCTGGATGCCCGGGTCCTGGATGCCGGAGGGCCTTTGGGAGCAGAAACAGTTTTCGAGGAGGTAGGCTTTGGTGTAGCAGACGACTTTGGTTTGGATTCTTGTTTGGCGGGTTCAAGGCTGGAATAGCAATCCAGTTCGTCAAGTTCGAAACCTTCAAGGTTGACGACTGGTACTACATGAGGGAAGATATTCTTAAAACTCATCATATTTTTGAAAAATAATTAACATATGAAGATGTGCTTACCAGACATTTCTGAGCTTGATTTTTGATGAGAATCTGTGAGAGAGAGGGAAAAAGTTCTTTCACTGGCAGGAAGACGGTAGATTTCCTTGATCTTGGATTCGGATTCTGCGCTAGGAGGCACTAAATCTCTGAAATTCGCTGCATAAAAACATCAGAATATAAGTCCGGGATACAGTTTGAAGATATAATTGGGGATATTCCTAAAACCCTAAATCCTACCCTTGGTTAACCATTTAACCGGTAGATCGAAACCCTTATCAATAGAGTCTCTTTTGACGAAAAAGAATTTTCGTCGCCATCGATCCTCATTCTTGGTGGCTTTAAGGACCAAAGGGTTCTTGATGGAGAACAGAAGATAACGATGATTGCCATGAGATCTCAACCGGTATGCTACGGGAAGGTCCTCAACAAGTAGATTAGGAAAATGACGAGATTTGATTTGATCCAACACTATCAAGATTCGCCAGACCATTGGCATAACTTGGGCATAACTAAGGCCGGTGAGGTCGAAAAAGCTAGAGATAAAGGGTGGAAATGGATACCGGAGTCCAAGAGAGAAAGGATAAGCGAAAAAACAAACCCACTCGTCGGATAATGCGTCCGATCGGGCTTCCTGGTCGAAGGGGCGAAAAACCGTTCCGGTGGGAAAGGCACCGGAATCTTTAAGAGCAGCGATGTCAGCATTGTTGAAGCAGCAGATCTCCTTTGCTGGATCGGCGATGAAATTTTGACTCACGAGGGTTGAGGCTGATCGGTTTGATCGAGATTTCGTTCATGGTGCCATGGAGAGTAATGAGTAAATTAAGAGAAATTCAAGAAAGGAGAATAGAGAGGAAAATACCTGTTATTCGCTTGCAGATAAGGATAACCGAGATAAGGAGCCCCTCGGTTAATATAGGATGAATATAGGGGGGTAAAAAGTAAATAATGCCTTGGAAGTTGCACCGCTGTCATTTCAAGAGTCTAGTCATATTAATTGCCTTAAGTTATGAGGTGAAACTTTTGAAATATATCCGTTGGATTGGTATCCCAACCGATATATTTGGGGACAATTGTTAGGGGTTATTTTCTTAACGTATATATCCTGACCAATATCCTGCCTATGTTTGTTCATTTGTGACCAGGATGCTGGAAGAGGATATTGCTAACATCTTGGGCGATATCCTGAGGCTTATTGAATTAACCACGTGCAGGTTAAGGGCTGAGACTTGCTAACGGTCAAGAGGACTTCTTCTCCTCAAGACTCGGACGAATTTGTTGAGAGAGAGACGTTGAGCCCGAAAGACCAGGTCTACAACGTTCGAAGAAGGAATATTCGGTGGATCCCGCAAGTTTAGGATAGTTTGTTATTTTATCTTAACTATAAATAGATGGGGACGGATCAGCTTAGAACACACAATTTTTCACTAACACTCTCATACACTTACACTCTCTAGCTCATTGCAAACACCACACTTGTATTCAAGTTTCGTTGTAACACTTAGTCGATCCGTACCACATACTGCACTGTATCCTGATTTTTGAAGCAATTGAAGAACAAGGCAGCTGCGATTGTCAGCTCCCGAGGTTTTATGCCGGCGATCTAGATTGATCAAGGGCTTTCCTCGTACATCTCGTGTCGTTTACTTTATTTTTGCTCATTGTTTGATCATAGATACAGCTTTACATCTTGAGCCGTATCCTGAAACTGTTTTTACAAATCAACTTGATTAACATATTTTCGACACTCATTTCTAGCACACTACCTCACTTAACTAATTTGATCACTTAATTACGTCGGTAATTTTTGACCAAAACACTAACATACAACAATTATACAAACATACTAACAATTTACAATTTACATACTAACATTATACAATTTACATACTAACAATTTACATACTAACAATTATACAAACATACATACATTCATTCATACACTTACATACCCACATACAACTTAAACTAAAAATTATACAATTTACATACTAACAATTATACAAACATACATACTAACATACACAATTTACATACCTAAACTAAAAATTATACAATTTCTAAACTTAAAAAAAAAAAAAAAACTAACCATTATACAATTTACATACACATTTTTCAAATACACCTACATTATACAATTTACATACTAACAATTATACAAACATACATACATTCATTCATACACTTACATACCCACAATTATACTATTTACATACTAAAAATTATACAAACATACATACTAACATACACAATTTACATACCTAAACTAAAAATTATATAATTCCTAACTTAAAAAAAAAAAAAAAAAAAAACTAACCGGTTTTTCAGGTGGTGACCGTAGAAGTGAAGGTGGCGACCGGAGAAGAGATGGTGGTGATCCGAATTTTCTTCCACAAACACAAAAATACACAAAAAAGAGCAAAAAGCCTATAACATGTATGTAACAAATGTAGAGAAGAAATGTAACACAAAACAAGTTAACATACACCTACATACATACATTCATAGACATGCATACACATATACATGCTTACATACACCTACATACACAAATACATAGATTTTCATATACACATTTTCCCCAAATACACCTACATTATACATTTGACATACTAACATACACCTACATACATACATTCATAGACATGCATACCTACATACATGCTTAAAAACACCAACATACACAAATACATACACCTACACCTACATATACTCATTTTCATCAATTACACCTACATTATACATTTTCACAAACAGTTACATACAAATATACATCCTTACATACACCTACATACACATACATACACCTACATACACAAATACATACACCAACATATACTCATTTTCACAAAATACACATACATTATACATTTTCACCAATTACACCTACACCGACATATACTCATTTTCACCAATTACACCTACATTATAGATTTTCACAAACATTTACATACAAATATACATCCTTACATACACCTACATACACATACATACACCTACATACACAAATACATACACCTACATATACTCATTTTCACCAAATACACCTACATTATACATTTTCACAAACTAAACAAACATACATTCTTACATATACATTTACATAACAAACATACATTCTTACATTATACAATTTCTAAACTTTGAAAAAATTCATATAAAACTAACCGTAATTTGAAGCTTTCAAGTAGATGTAGACCGCGGAGACGAGGTGGTGACCGGAGACGTGATGGTGGTGACCGGAGAGGTGATGGTGGTGAGCCGATTTCTCTAGCATAAACACAAAAACACACAAAAATCATAGACTATAACATGTATATAACAAAATAGAGAAGAAATTTAACAACATACAAACTTAAACTAACCGATTTGGGTTAAAATCGCCGGAAATCGCCGCTGCTCGAAGAAGAAATGGGGGAAAGTGAAGAAAGAGGGAAAAATGCGCGCCTGGTAGACTTTATGTCGTAATGGCATTACCGGCGACACCTTGTCGCCGCTATTAGTTATGTGTCGCCGGTATTGGTCTCGATCAGGATAAGATATCAGTGGTTGGGGTTTAATGTGCGTCGACAGATCTTTAGCGGAGTCACGTTGTCGCCGCTAATAACCTAAATTTGTCGCCGCTATTAGCTATTAAGTCCCCAACCGTTGGATCAATGTAAGGATCAACGGCTGGGGATTGATGTTAGGTGGTGGCACGCGGATCGACCAATAGCGGCGACACTGAGCCCGTCGCCGGTATTGCCGTCGCCGCTAAAAGTATTACTTTCTTGTAGTGACAATAAAGCTAACCAACTTGTAACATCCATAACACAATATCTAGTATGTCTAAACCACAAAACAAACTCTTAGCATGCATATGTGTTTAAAACGATACCAACTTAGCATATGTGTTTAAAACGATACCAACTTATAACTAATTACTAGAACGCCAATTCTTCATGAAGTCTTGTAGCTCTCTTTTCACCGCTTCATTAATGTGTTGTTGAAGATCTTCTCTCGCTTTTCTCTCAATTTCAAGACGAGCCATAAGATCTTCTCTCGCCTTCGTCTCATTTTCAAGACGAGCTTGAATGTCTTCCAATTCTGTTCGCATAGCTTGAGCCTAAATATGTTAGGGCAAAGAGATTAGAAACTTAAAAAAATAATATGGAAGTCATGTTCATGTTCGCATAGCTTGAGCCTCAACTGAAAAGAAAAACCAAACCCCGGGTATTAGATGTTAAACGACTTTCTTCGACCAACTTAAATCAGGCTGCTCGAGATGAGTTGTTAGAGTCGGGAATGGCTGATGCAGCAACCGTATGCTTACTAATCTTGTTTCTTATTCCATTCATTTTTTAGAAGATTAGAGGTGTTTGCCTTAAAAATGTTATCTTTTTTACTTTAATGTCACAGGTTTCAGCAGATCAAAAAGCAAGACTACTTATGTCGACCGAAAGATTGAACAAAACTAGTGACAGAGTGAGGGACAACTCATCTCGAGCAGCCTGATTTAAGTTGGTCGAAGAAAGTCGTTTAACTTCACTCTTCAAAAGAAACTTAAAGCAAATAACCTAAACAACTTAAAAAAATATTATGCGGGGGGTTGAATGACAGGTTATATTGTATTCGAGTCGAAATGAATCAGACTAGGTTTAATATATTTTTCAAACAGCTACTGTCAAAAAACAACTTAAAGCAAATAACCTAAACAGACCTAAAAGATGCCATTTTACCCAAACTGATACTTTTTAAACAATCTGCTTTGACCAGAACCCAGCTTGACCCATCCATTATACCCGGCGTGGTACTATAAGTACATTAAACCATATAACTTGTGATCATATAAATATGCAAAAGCAAGTGGAATGAGGTATTTTTCTCCAGTTAAAAGATGCCATTGTTATGATACAAATTTGGAAAGAAGGTGACTGTGTTGAGGTGATAACAGTTTCTTCAGTAGAAATTTAGGCCATCAATATATGAGGCTTGAATTTAAAAAAAAATATATTCAGGATTATAATGCTAAAAATGATATTACATCATCACAAGACGCTTTAATAAGTGGACACTGACCTGATTGGTTGCCTCAAAAGTGCTTAATTTTATTAACCTTGAAATGATTTATGCTGATTACCTTTCACTAGTTTTATGCCTTTCATGTCCAACCAATAAACCAAACAACCTAGCTCTATAGTCCTATATATATTTCCAAGATTTATCCCTCATAACTTATTTTGTAGCATATATATCAACAACATGCCTCCTGTTCACTCCAGCCCATTCCACCAAATGGAAAATCCAGCTCTAGCATCATTGTTACAACACACAACAACTAAGGAAAAACGTTCCAAGACCCAACAGTTTAAGTTCTGTTGAAAACATCTTCTAAATTCAAGCACCAACAGTTTGGTTTAGATAAAGAAACTATCCTCTGTTCGTATTTATATATTATACATGCTTATCTATCTATCTATCTATCTATCTATCTATCTATCTATCTATCTATCTATCTATCTATCTATCTATCTATCTATCTATCTATCTATCTATCTATCTATCTATCTATCTATCTATCTATCTATCTATCTATCTTATTCCAAAATAAAGGCAGTCTATCCTCAATCCTTAACCCTTGTATCGTACAGGTTTGTTTTTGAATTTTATAACAGTTAAAGTTTTTTATTAGGCAATTAACTAATTATCTATTCACATCTAATCTTATGTGCATTTGCCATTTGGTACTAAATGAAAATGATAATAAACAAACGGGCCTAGATCCATTTAAAGCAAGTTCTACTAATTATCTTGAGTTTATATTACCTCTTCTTGGGACCGTTGGTAATCAATAGATGATGATGCACACCCGCTAGAAGAGGATGACGTCTCGGTCACCATGTAATGCAAATCCGAAGATCCTATTACCACCACGACTACTATTACCACCACGACAACGTACCATGCTATATATACACCTGCATTTAGTAGAACAAGAATTGTCAAATAAATAATATAAAATTAACAAACATTGATAGAACTTATGATTGCATATAATTTAAAGTTGACATACCGTATAATAAATCACAAATAGTTTAAAGTGTGGAACAAAACACAATGTTACTAACAATAGTCCTCATCTGACGAGTGGTCAGAAAAAACCATTTGATCATCGTCATCATCAGATGTATCCTCTTCATCTTCAAATTCTTCCTCTTCAAATTGCTCACCTTCTAATATTTCATCATCCTCAGTAGTCATTTGCTCTGATGTGTTTGTATTTGTGACTAAGCACATGCGTTCACTATTAGTTACAACATTTGGCAACTCAAATCGTTCATTAACTTGAAGGAAGTCATGTTCTTCCATGTTTTCATCGTTGGAGACTTCGGTTTCTGGTGGGGTTACTTCGTATATGTGCCTAGCTTTTGTCTTGACAACCGCCCATAAATCTTGTGTATCACTCCTCATGGCAGGGTATGTGGTTTGAACATCGACCCACGTCTTGTGTACGAAATGACTCGCCATGTGCATACCATACCTTATAATCATCCATGAACCCTTTGTCATATAAGTGGCCCTCAACCTCATCTCTGCTCTTGAAACGGAGATTTTGGCATTTGCCACATGGGCATCTAATTTTAAAAACCTCAACCCCTTCTACAAGTTCTCTTTGGATGTTAGGTGCGTTGGTGAATGCAAAATCCAAGAAATCATTGACATATAGTTGAAATGTCAGGTTAAAAAGACCATTACTAGTGGTTCTCTTCGTGTACATCCAGTCTCTATCGGGAATCATTTTTGTCGATCTATTTTCAATTATACTTGCATTAGAAACAGGTAAAATGAACCGAGCGGAATGCAAATATAGAAGGGTGGATAAAGATGTGGTATGACTTAGAATTGGAGGCTCATTCTTGTCAAGATTCAAGAATGAGATATACGAGCGATATAGAACACATCAGATCAACTCTCGTTCATTAATTCCATCATAAACTAACCTAATTGTACCAGTACTCAACAGATTCAAGAATGAGAGATACGAGTGATATAGAACAACCATGATCAAATTCAGAAGAAGTTTGATTGACTAAATGTATAGTTAGGGCTAAAAGTCTTCAAATGACTTAATGCATAATTAGGGCTAACAGTCTTCAGAGTGATATAGAACAGCCATATCAATATTAACAATCAAAACCTAAACTATTCATGATCAAATACAAAATAGCAAACGAACGGATATTGAAGCTCTAAACAGCACAATTGAAGCTTATTCAATACAACTGCTTCTAAAAGTCTTTAGTTATGTAAAAACTATGAACAGGAATGTGCAGCAAAAAAAAACGAATATCCTATCAATATCAACAACCAAAACATAAATACGGAATAGCAAACGAACGGATATTGTATTAATATCAACAAAAACTCATCATCATCATCATCATACTCAGTAAATCCCACAAATAGCAAAGCTAAGGTAGGGTCTGAGGAGGGTAGATGTAGACGACCTTACCTCTACCCGTAGGAATAGAGAGGCTGCTTCCAGTGAGACCCCCGGCTAAATACAGAATAACAAACGAATGGATATCAACAAAAACTATGACATGGATTAGGAAAATATGAGCACTAATCAACATAAACTAAAATATCTAATATCATGTCCTTATAATAACCAAATTTCATTACAGCATTTTCAGATGCATTATTATACAAATAAAAAAAACAAAACAAGTTAAGATGCATATATACAGTACCTGTATACGTAGATAGAGACGGCGTATATCAAAATCTTCAAGCCCTAAGCAGATCGGAGCATAACCCTAACAATTCATACAACACAAACTTCACATTATAAATATAATAATAACATAATCAATTCGAACAACAAAAAGTAGGCAAAGAGAAGAAACGAACCTGAAGTTTACTCGCTTTCCACCAATCAATGAATTTACTGAAGAAATCATGCAACTGAGCAAACGCAAAGAGCAAACATCTCAACACATTCAAATTTTCAGTAATTGTTGATCCAATCGATTGAAAATCAAAATCAAATTCGTTTCAGTGCCTATATGAATCAAAATTTTGATAAGTCGATGGTTTAATTAGGTCAGAATGTTCAAATCTATATAAGATCAAAGTTCAAATCTAGGTTTTCATTACGTACCTTATCAGATTTCGATGTTCAATCGAAACACATTCAATCGAAGCAGACTCTAATCGAAACATATTCACTCGATTTCTAGCTCCAATCAAACAGATTCAATCGCCTCTGAAACAAATTTGTTTTACGGCACCGATGATGGTTCTAGATCTGGAATCCGCGAGATGTTGGTAGAGATAAGGATGTACACGAAGATGAGAGAGCCGCTGTACGAGAGCTGCTGTTGGTGATGATGGTTGCTGTTGATGAGAGCAGCAAGGAAAGAGATGAGAGATGAATTTTTAGGTTTGGAAGGACATACAGAGAGATGAGAGCTAATTGTTAGGGTTTAAACGGCATTTCCTCTTTCTTTTACGATAGTTTTGGGCATGTTTGGCTTAACTTATTTCTGACTTATTAAAAGTCCTTTTCCCTCAAAATAAGTAAGAATTTCTTACTTCTTGACTTGTTGTCTCACAACAACCGAAAACCCAAACACTAAAATAAGTCCTTTTACCCACCAATAAGTCAAAAGTCAGAAAAATAAGGAACCCCAAACACCCCCTTTATATATTAAATCAAAAATAAGATTGAAAATAACTTAAATTGACTATAATTTATGATCCTTAGCTGCTTGCTATGGATTCTGCCTTTTGGTTGTTTTAATAAGATTCCCCCTTCTGGTAAAAAAAAAAAAAGACTATAATTTACGATTTCTAATATTTCACCTTCTAATATTTCTTTTAGGTTGTACATATACTTATTTTTAGATTGAAAATAAAATAAGTTAATTGGTTTTCGTAGCAAATGCATCACAGAGTAGTAATATGTGTCTAATAATAGTAAACTAGTGGGAAACCCGCGCGTTGCGGCGGAGTCGAAAACACGTAGTGTAAACATGAGCATTATGATTGGGTTGTAAGTTTTCCCTACATTTGAGCGAACATAATATGTAAAATGAAAAAAATAACAGAGCTCACAAAATACATGGAAAAAGTTACTATAAACTTTAAAGTTTTATTCAAAATCACCATTACATTAGTTTACACCAAAGGATTTAGCAAGCTGCTAGAGTAAGTGTAAAAAACTGAAACTATAGCAATAACCTTTTCTTGTTTTCCCGAGTTGGAAGTTCATCGACACTTGATTCTTTTGCGGCATCTGTTTTTATATCTTCAGACTCATTTTTAAGTACTGAACGGGTAGCCCTCCTGTTTGTTAGTCACAGGACTCGGTTTCTTGCTACTTTTATTATCATCATCAAGAACGCCCTTGACTTTCTGTATTTTTTCAAGAGTCCATCTGGTTTCATTTGTACTAACATCTAATGATTTACTTTTTGAGAAAAGAGACTTCTTCGTTTTGTCTTGTTTTGGAGTAACTTCCGTTTCCAAGGGTATTTCCGTAATTTTGGAGGTCTCGTTAATCCCTGTGGACATCAAAGAAGCAAGAGCCGCACGAGCAGCTAGAGGATTCAAAGGGGACTTGTTGTCGAGAACTTGAATTTCTTGCTCTTTTACGTTTGGCATCGAGATATCGGTTTCTTTTACTTGTTCATCAATATCAACTGCATCAACAAACCTCATAACAAACTAACAGTATAAAATTAAAAAAAAAAAAATGAAAACAAACAAATTAACTTAAAGCACGTTGTCGGTTATGGAGTTATTACCGTCTAACCCAAAATCTCGTCTCTAATTCTTTTCTTGGAATCATGAACTGAGTTTTTGATTCCTTCTATTTGTTTCTGTAACATTACATGTAGATCCATATCGAAATCGCTAACAACGTTAAGCAGTGTAAACAAACATGAGAAACTCGAGTTATTTAGTTCCACTCCGTCTATGAATGCTGCAACTGTTGGATGATCAGTGATGCTTTTGTTTGATAATCGCATTACCGAACTTGAAGGGAGTTTTAAAATTTCACCGTTTAGATCTTGCTGAAGCCATTTAATCATGAAACTATATCTACACGTTGCCCTTTTAGAATGTCTTACCTTCAGCACCTGTTGAATTGGAGATAATTAGATAACGGATGGTGAAAATAATTTAGAAGAATAACTTTTGGTGTAATAAGTTATAAGATATACCTTTTCTACTTCTGCATCGAAGAAGCCATTCTCAGATTGTGAGTTTTTCCCCAGCCACTTCCAAATTAGAATTGCACCACTTGAGTTGCTTTGGTCTTGATTAGACCAGGGAACGACTATTCTTTTATATCCCCCACCTTTCTCACCAAACCAGAGAGGATAGTTTCTGCGGATGTTTTTATTTCTCCCATCCTTTCTTAAAAGGTGGGTACCATTTCTAGAGACAGCCTCGGTACAACCCTAAGTGTCGCATGAATCTGAAAGTGGGCATTAATAAAGGGGAAACAACAATGCTAAAACAAATCGCATAAATTAACAAACTGTTAAACCTCATTTGAACTCTCCACTAACGACCTATTAGCACCAATAATAAAAACTAAACCCGAGACTTCAAAATAACTATAATTCTATTTTAGAAGACTAATAAAAGAATTCAAATAAGATTCATATTAGTAATAACAAGCTTTGTTTTTGTTTGGAATTGAACTTTAAAACCTCAAGGATGACCCGTACCCATTTGCTCTAGCTTTGGGATTGGAGACTTGGATTGGTTTCAACACATGAAGGTTGTTTGGAACCTTGTCAAAACAGAATGTTTAGAGGGTGTTGCACCTCAAAATTTTATAGAAATCAACCATACTCAAGCTCCCCAACCATGGACTTGGTTAGAAGCAAGGTAGGTACAAGTTTATAAAAAGTTTAAGTAAAGTTTTCTTCAAAATAGAAAGTTTGGGACTCAAAATGGGGATGTTCCACCTTAGTTTACCATGGCAAACTTGTGGAAACACTCCTAGAGGTGTTCCAAGCTTTAAAGAAGAAGAAGAAATGAAGAAACATGACGAAAAGTGAGGTAGAAGCTCACTTTTGAACTTTAAAACCTCAAGGATGACCCGTACCCATTTGCTCTAGCTTTGACATGTACCCATGAAATTAGCCTACTTACAAGTTCAAAAAAATGATTGAATGTTGAGGAAAAACACGCAAATGGATGGTAGAATGACAGGTCAAAACGGGTAGTATTGTTGACAGAACTATAGAAAACGCCTTTTGTAGAAAAATTTTATAAATAAGAAGTGGGTTACATACGATTACAAAAAATATACTATTATTGATATAATCTAACTTTTAAATAAACACACCCTGCATAACTTTTGACTCATTCAGTCCATTTTATTGTAAGCTATTTTCTTTAAATAATCACTGCATTAGAGAGTTACACGGGTCATGTAGCTTGACACAAATATCTATATAGGTTGTATTCGGGTTCATTAACTCAACCCATCAACAACCCTACGTATCTTTTTTCAATATACATGGCCTAATCAAGATATTTCTAAGTATCCCACAGCAGTTCGTTAGCTATGGCTGTAAAGCTCTTGAATTCTTCACCAGAAAATGTAGAAAATATTCCAACCTACAAATATCAACTTCCTTCTCACCACGAAGAACCAAACAAACTAAGGTTGTTCAAAAAGATCATGGCTCAAGGCTCGCTCGAAACGGCTCGTTTGTAAATGAGCCGAGCCTAAGGCAAGGAGATCGCTCCTTACATGGCTCGTTTAAACTAAAGCCAAAATTTTAATATTTATAAATTATAAGCCAAAATTATAAGATATATATAAAAACTATAAATTTTGAAGTTAATAAATTTTGCATTATGTGTTTGTTAAATATATTACTATTGTATTTATATAAATCAATATGTGTAAAAAGTACAAAATCTAAAAAAAATTATAAATAAAAATGAGCTGGCTCGAGCTTTTTATAAGCTGAGCTCAAGCTCAACATTTCAGCCCGTTAAGGTAAACGAGTTGAGCCTGCGCTCAGTTTCTAAAAAGGAACTACACGTCTACACTATAATGATGATATTAAACCTGGCAAAAAGTTCAGGCAGGTAGGGCTGGGTGACGTCTACACTATAATGATGATATTAAACCTGGCAAAAAGTTCAGGTACGTCTACACTATTACCTAGAACCGATCAGCAACTTCTTTAGAATGTGTCTATTTCAACAAATATGTTTCAAACTTCAAAGATTAAATGAAATGCTCAATTATACATAATAAGTACCTATTCTCATCAGAATCCGGTAAAATTGACCGGAAATTTCCTGGCACCATCATTCTAACAAACAAAATCAAAATCAACACCAATACCAACTCAATTAAACCTGCAAACAACACAAAAAAGAGACAAAATCAGATCTACAAAATTGACCGGCAACCCCCACACCCATTGCATTCAGCCTGTTGTCTACATATATAAGGGCACCCATTGCATCCAGGTCGGTCGGTCGGGTTGGTTGACCTGAAACAAAAAAATACATAAAGATGATGTATCAATCGTCTGCCCATTTGTAGGTTGCGTATCAGACTTTTGAAATTCAAAAGCTAGGGTTTCTAGGCTGTATATTGTTCATTGTATCAGATTATTGGGGCTGATTATGGCTAATTGAGACAGAATAATGGGAATTTATGGATGAATTTTTAAGATTGAAGAATGACGGAGAAACTATGATGCTGCTAGGGCATCTGATGCAGTGATGCTCCGCCGCAATATCCAACCCTATGACAGTTGGTGCGACAACTATGATGCCAGAGTGAATAAATTCCTCCTTCCATCAAGAAAAGGATCGACTCGATGAAGGTTGTGATTTAGAAACGGCACTGCTCTCTCTGTCTTCTCTGGTTCTTTTTGTCTTCTCTGAATACGCAAATGGACACAGGAGAGATTTATAACGGTGGTGAGACGCTTCATTTGCAGGCCAGCATCGAATCCCATTCAATTCAATGGCTGTATTATTCCAAGAAACTGAAGGAATCATCGAAGAATCATTGAAGCTGGGGGCAAATAGGGGAGTAGAGGATGGAAATTGGGGAAATTAGCCTGACTTTTGATATGCCGTCTTACAAATTGTGTGTGAAATTACAATTCTAGACATGGGAAATGCTTTATAAAGGTCTATAGATTAGTTAATTAGTCAATAATTTTTAAAAGAAATTCAGACATATTTATAACGAAATTGTGACAGAATTAGATTTTTTTTTGTTTTTGTCACTATTATGTAGCAAATTTGTTAAAAAAATATGTTTTTTTTTGTCGTCATAAATGCGTCACAATTTAGTAAAAATTTGTGACGCATTTTTTTCCGTAGCAAAGTTCCGTAGTAAAATGCCAACTTTTCTAGTAGTGATAAAAACACAGACAGTTCTTTGAAATTTTAAATACCACATTTTATTAAAAACCATTTTTTTCAGCTACAATACAAATAATAATCTTTTACAATCATATGATTGCAGCCAATAAAACAATAGATCATATGCATAATGGTGGGAAAAATAGTTTGATGAAAATGTGGCACGGGGGGGATATCTCGTGTCAGAGCATTGTCTCCTCATAGCAGACCAGATGTTTCTGATTTTTTTTTTGAACGGCGATTGACTCCAACAGTCGAGAGGATCACACCCACATTGCATGGGTCCCTAGTCCCCCTCGGGCGAGGCATCCGAGGTTGACCATAGGCGCTCCACGAGAAAATTTCCAGCCGACAGCCACTTGACTGCTGTTGCAGCCTCCGCACTCAAGAGCTGGAGTAACCGCACTGTAATAGAAAACTCGTGTGCGGCTCAAGACTCGAACCCGGGCTATTACGCACTCAAGGCTCTTATCCATCATTGCCATGACCCCTCAACCAAGGTTGGGGTCATTTTCCCCCAAATGCAACAGGTGGGGATCGAACCCGGGTCTCCAAGGAAACCCAAAGTTATTTCCACCACTCCACTACAAGTGGGGGATACCAGATGTTTCTGATTAGAAACGATAAAAAAAAAAACCAATAATGCGAGTGTTCGTAACCTTGGAAAGTGGAAACTCCCTGCATAAACTGTACACCGTCAACTAATTTATCCAAAGCTGTCTACTCTAAATGTGTAGCAGCATCGGCTACTAACGACACTCCAGCTATCGTAGCCTTTTCCCATTTCGATAAGCAGTTGTAGATGAACCACCTTTTTAAAGAAAAAAACAAAAGTTTATCAATGTAGAATTCATCTGTGTAAACAAATAATGAAAACAAAGCAACAAACAATAATATAATAACCTGATCTTTTCTTCTGTCTGGTTTATTTAACAGGAATTGTTCTGATTTGAGACACATTGTGATGGATTTATCGAACCGTTTCCCCCCTGAACCGGTCGTTTTTTGAGATTCCTCTTACGATCCTTCAATAGTTGATGTAACTGCATGGCAGAGAATAATAAATTTATCAGCATTTAACATCCAAAACCAAATACAAAAAGTGAACATTGAGAATCAACTAACCAAGCTCTCCAAAAAATATTTGAATCTTCGAGCTACCTGCGTAATAATAAACAATTTAAATCAACAAGATTCGCGTGACTCAATCCTACAATATTACTATATTTATATATAGTTAGTTAATTACCATCGAAGCATGGCAGCATTGGTATCTTTGGAGTTTTTGGCATCAAGAGAAAGTTCCGGGCCAACCAACTTGTTCGTACGCCTCACAAGACGATAATAATAGTGTCTAACTTGGGCCTTGTTTTTACTCTGAACACGAGAAGTTATTTTCTCAAAATTCTGTATCAAATAAAACAATTCCCAACATAACGTAGTATTAATTTATAAAGCAACATATGCATCCCACAGTGAAACTTACCTTGCTAACTTGACGCCAAGCATTGAAGAAACTTTGTTCTTCCTAACGCGTCTAAGCAGCCCACTGTCGTGTTTGTTTCTTTGTTGAATTCAGTAACAAACCATGTTAGTATCAACTATCAACTATCAAGCTCAGTGCATATATAAATTAACTATCGAATCTTCAAACATGAACCTTTCTGATTAGGTGCAACATGATGTGTCTCCGATGTGATCACATCCTTAATAAACACAGTTTCCAGCACATTCGATACGTCACGACACGAAACTTGGGACTCCATATTCATACTAATCTGTTAAGAAATGTTGGAATTTTCATAACCATCTACGAATTGATCGACATCACTCGCATTAGTTTCTGAATCGAAAAACCAACTCAGCCATGCATCAGATTCATAAAGAAACCATAACCTATGTTATACCTGGGCAGGAAATGTAGGTTCACCTTTGCATTTCTTATCCTCCCAAGCAGGTGGGTCGGTGTGGAACCACCAAAACTTGTTGGCAACATAAAGATAAGTAAAACCAATAACACCAAGTGACAAACACCATACTTTAAGCTGGAAAACTAAATTGGTTTAGAACTTTATAATCTCCGGATTAACACCTCGAAATACCATACAACTGATAAGTGGTATAGTTATAAAGCAACAGAGTTACATCCAAGTGTGATTACTCAAACAAAATCTTTGCATCTTGGTGGAAAACTTGCAACATGCATAGCATATTACCATAACTAACAACAAAGCACAAAAAAAGCCAAAGATAATTTCACGTAGGTATTGCAAAGCACGAAGGATAACAGATAATGTCTAACCTTACCACTTTAAACTTATATAGAGATAAGAGTGGAGAATTACCGAAGGCTATGTGCAGTTGTGCAATGTTTAAGTTAGAAATCTTCACAAAGGAGTGTTGTAGGATTGTTGGACCAGAAATGGTTGAAAAGATTGAAGCAATAATCAATTCTGGAAAAACCAAACTTGTTGCTCAAAGAAGTGGCAATGTTTATGTGGTGGATATTTCAAAAGAGAGCCCCAGAACTGATGCCTGTCTGTTCTCAGCTGCTTCAAACAAAGAGACAGAACTATGGCACAGAAGATTAGGGCACACAAATCTCAAGACAATCACTGCCATTTTAAAACAGGGGTTAGTAAGAGGTTTACCTCAAAAACTGTTCACCTGTCCTGAGCATTGTGTTTCCTGCCTAAAAGGAAAACAACATAAAAGCTCCTACAAATCCATTGATGAGTCCAAAACAACCAAATGTTTGCAAATGCTTCATATGGATTTGTTTGGCCCAGTTAAAGTCATGAGTCTTAAGAAAAAGAGGTATTTCCTGGTTATTGTTGATGACTTTTTTAGGTTTATATGGACTTACTTTTTACACTCAAAAGATGAGACTGCAGGCATTCTGCAAGACTTTGTGAAACAGGTTGAAAAGCAGTTTGACCTTCCAGTAAAAATCTTCAGAAGTGACAATGGCACAGAGTTCAGGAACAAGGAGTTGGATGATTTCTGTGTGTCAAAAGGAATTGTGAGACAATACAGCATTCCAAGAACACCAGAACAAAATGGGGTTGTTGAAAGAAAGAACAGAACTTTGATTGAGGCTGCCAGAACCATGCTTGTTGGTTCAGGTTTGCCATTAACTTTTGGGCAGAGGCAGTAAACACTGCTGGCTATGTCCAAAACAGAGTTTTAATCAACCCCAGGCATCAAAAGATTGCCTATGAACTGCTGTATAAAACAAAGCCATTGATTTCATATTTTAAAGTTTTTGGCTGCCCATGCTTCATTTTAAACTTAAAAGATTCCATCTCAAAGTTTGCAGCTAAAATTGATTGTGGTTATCATCTGGGATACTCAACCACTGCTAAGGCCTATAAAGTGTTTAACACAAGGACCAAAACAGTGGAGGAGACTTTGAATGTAAAGTTCAATGAACTTTCATCAATGAAAATCCCAGCAAATCCTGCAGAATTGTTTGATCTTGATAAATTCACTTTTGAAAATACTGCTGTTTAGACTAACAGTGCAGGTCGATCAGAAGATTCATCTCCAGACTATGGATTTGAAATCATCATTCCTCAACAAAAGTCTGTCAAATTGGGAAGAGCAGCAGATGTTCAAAACAGCTATCAAAGCTCAACCACTGCTACCTCAACAGCTGTTGACCAAAGTAGCCCTTTAACACCTGCTTCCACATCATCAAACACTGTTGATAAAAATCCTCAAACAGTGGATCAAAGTCAGCATGTGTCCACACCTTTACCTCCTATTCCACCACCTTTTGAAGCCACTGCCGGATCATCAAAGTCACCAGCAGTGGACATCATCAAACACTGTTGATAAAAATCCTCAAACAGTGGATCAAAGTCCGCATGTGTCCACGCCTTTACCTCCTATTCCACCACCTTTTGAAGCCACTGCCGGATCATCAAAGTCACCAGCAGTGGTTAGCTCAAATGATTCACATCTGCAGCCTTCACCAACAAATGCCATCATTCCATACCAAGGAGATTTAATCTTCTTGAGATCTCATCCACCTGATCAAATCATTGGCAACATCAATGAAGTGGTGCTCACAAGAAGCCAAACCCAAAACATTTGTCTTTTTGCAGGCTTTCTATCACTCCATCAACCACTCAAGTACCAAGAGGCACTGAAAGACAACAGTTGGGTAGAAGCCATGCAAGAGGAGCTCCAACATTTTAAAAGACAACAAGTATGGGAACTTGTACCACTGCCAAAGGATGTGAGTCCCATAGGCACAAAGTGGGTCTTCAAAAACAAAACTGATGAAAGGGGCATTGTTGTCAAGAATAAAGCCAGGCTGGTGGTTCAAGGTTACAGACAGGAGGAGGGGATTGACTATGATGAAACTTTTGCCCCTGTAGCAAGATTGGAAGCTATAAGACTGTTCCTGGCCTTTGCTGTCAACCACAATATGAAGGTGTTCCAAATGGACATAAAAAGTGCTTTCCTCTATGGTACAATTCAAGAAGAGGTGTATGTTTGTCAACCTCCAGGTTTTGTGGATCCTTTTTATCCATATCATGTCTACAGGCTAAACAAAGCCCTGTATGGCCTGAAACAAGCACCTAGGGCTTGGTATGAAACTCTTTCCACCTTTCTACTCTCAAATGGTTTCAAAAGAGGTACCATTGATAAAACACTGTTTCTAAAATGGAGAGGAAAGGATTTAATGATTGTCCAAATTTATGTGGATGACATTATTTTTGGAAGCACATGTAATAAAATGTGTGAAGAGTTTAGGCAACTCATGACAGCTGAGTTTGAAATGAGTGCAATGGGTGAACTGCAATGCTTTCTTGGTCTCCAAGTTCAGCAAATGCAAAATGGAACTTTCATTCATCAAAGCAAATATGCTAAAGAACTTTTAAACAAACTTGATATGAATGATTGCAAACCATGCAGCACACCCATGGCAACAAATAAGCTAGTCATATCTGATGAAAAGGATGAGCTGATTGACCAAACTCTATATAGAAGCATGATTGGGTCTTTATTGTACCTAACTGCATCTAGGCCAGACATCATGTTTGCAACATGTGTTTGTGCAAGAAGTCAATCAGCCCCTAGGAAATCCAACCTTATTGCTGTAAAAAGGATATTCGGATACATAAAAAGTGCTCCCACACTTGGTATCTGGTATCCAGCTAATGGGAATATCAAGCTTTCAGGATTTTCAGACAGTGATTTTGCTGGATGTAACACCACAAGGAAGTCCACTTCAGGAGGGTGCCAGTTTCTAGGTGATTGTTTAGTTTCATGGCAAAGCAAAAAGCAAGCAGCTGTTTCAACATCCACTGCTGAAGCTGAATACATTGCTGCTGCAAGCTGTACAGCCCAACTCCTGTGGCTTCAAAATCAGTTATTGGATT
Organism: Helianthus tuberosus; assembly: GCA_030545235.1. Lineage (NCBI taxonomy): Eukaryota > Viridiplantae > Streptophyta > Magnoliopsida > Asterales > Asteraceae > Helianthus > Helianthus tuberosus. Next base: position 204,316,638 of record CM060369.1, read on the forward strand.
TTGGTATCACTGCCCTAAAGACACCACTCATGTTGGATAGCCAAGCATCAGAAAATATCATCAAAAATCCAGTTTCCCACTCAACCACCAAACACATCGACATCAGACATCACTTTGTGAGGGATTGCTATGAAAAAGGTTTGATTTCTCTGCATCATGTTCCAACTAAAGACCAGCTGGCAGATGTGCTCACAAAAGCATTAGATACATCCACATTTGAAAGCTTGGTCTCTAGGATTGGCATGCTAAACATGGAATAACAGGCAAAATCCTGTTTCTCTATGAATAAAAGCATTAAAATATTTTCAGAAAATCAAAAATCCATCCTTAAAAATAGCCAAAAATGAATTTTTCATTAAATCCTTAAAAGTCTGCCATGACCACTGCTTTGTTCAAAAGTCTGTTCTACTTAAAAGTTTGTCCACTGCTGAAAGTCAACCCCTGATTTCTCATTTGTTTGATAAGCACTGTTGTTCAAAATCAGTGTTTTATCCACTGATATGCTATCCACTGATAGTGAAAATCACCCACTGCTCTCATTTGCTACAGTTATACCACTGATCTTGTTCCATCAGTTGTCTTCATAGAAGAGTTGTCGTTTTCTTCATCAGGGGTTGGCACGTGGACAGTACATAGTGGTCAGACATTTTGTAACTGCTGCCATGTCAGCATTCACTTTTTCTCAATAAAACCCCCATTCAAAACCCCAAACAGGGTTTTACTGTCGAATTGAATTCTTAAAAATTCCTTTCTCAAAGCAGTTCTCATCTCATTTCCTCAAATTCCTTCACAACCTTCTTCGATCATCATCTCCAAAATGACAAAATCGAAGTCATCTTCTACACCCACTTCAAAATCTTCTCGTAAAAAGGCCGCTCCAAAGGCTACTCCCATCGAAATTCCATACAAAGCACCACACAATTATTTGGGTCTTTTGACAAAACCAGGTACCACCGATGCTTTCGACTCCATCATTGAAATCATGTTTGCATCAAAGTACAAAACTTTGTTAACAGCAGATGCTCCAATTTACTTTGACACCCAAAGAGAGTTCTGGAAGAATATTACCCTTGACAAACAAGGAAAAGATGTCATAGCGATTAACTCCTCTCTAAAGGGTAAAGCTGTCCAAATCACACCACAATCCATCTCGGAAGTCTTTGAACTCAATGATCAGCAAGGTAAAACTTCTTTTCCCAAAAATGAGTTAAAAACTGATTTCCTTGAAAGGGGTTATGTAGAGCAAATAAAAAAGGATACCTTACAAAAAGGTAATTTTCCACCTGCAACAAGATTTTTGTTCCATACTCTGCTAATGTGTGTTTCAAACAAAACCACCTCTTTTAATGAGATACCATTAAAGATTCAAAATCTGGGATATGCTATTCTTCAAGATGAAAATTTTAATTACTCCCAGGAAATCTTTAATGATTTGGTTAAAAATGTTGATCAAAAGCCATTCTTACTTTTTCCAAGATTTTTAAGTTACTATTTTGAAAAGAAACTTGGTAAGAATGATGCTGCTGCAATAAAACAAGGTGTCTCTTTTCAAATAAACAGCATAACTGCAGAAACTTTTACAAGAATGTCAACACCTTGCAAAACACAAGTAGAGGTGCCTGAGCAGAATTTAGCAGCTACCACTGCTCCTCAGGTATTTGCTGCTGAGCCCACTGCTCAAGGTGATCAAAGTAGCAAAACAACTGCTTTGAAACCCACACCTAAAATCACTAAAAAGCCAAAGCAAAAGAAAACTCAAAAACCCCCCAAACCTATCAAAAAGGCAACTCTGAAGGATGAGATACCAGAGCAACTGTCAGTGACAGCACAAAAGTCACAAGAAACCACTACTGCTACTTCCTCACAGCAGTTGGTACAAATATCTCAACCCATGACTGAAACTCCTCCTGTTTCTTCTCAAAAAGAACAAGTTGTACATATAGGGACACCACAATATGATGCTCTGGAATCACTTGCTTCCATCATCCACAGCCCAATGCCCGGGGCAAATTCTCTTTCTACACCCAACCTCACCTCCACAATTCCCCCACCAACAAAATTATTGTTGGATGCTATTGATTTGAACCAGGCACAAACCAGTCCTTCTCACCCACCTATCAATGAGAATATACTTCAATAAACGACTGGGTCTGATGTATCAATCATAGTTAACCCACCAACAATACCTGAGGAGGTTACACCCCTTCAGTTACCAGTAACTCTTGGTGGTAATCCAAGTGAAGCAGCCACTACAAGTGCTGAACCCACTGGTTTGCATTTGGACAGTGGTTACATCAATAAGTCTTCCTTGGAGGCAATTCCTTCTATAGCACCTCTGATAACTACTAGTAAGTTTGTTTTGACTACTGGTACCATCAAAAGGTTATCAAGTGTTGAGGGAAGAAGTCCCCAGTACCAAGAAAAAGGGGCATCAGTGGATAATGTTTGGAGTACACTCCCTGCATCAACTACTGTTACAACCACTGCTAGTGGGAAATCAGATGATACCATTAAGTTGGGTGATGGTTTAAAGTACATAGAATTGACGGATAGAGTTGAAAAATTGGATACCTCTGTTGCAGAAATCAAAGGAATGCTGCAACAGTTGTTGAAAGTTCAAAAGGTGCAACCCACTGCTGTTCCAGCTCAAGCATCTGCTTCACCACAAGCACCTGCTGCAAATGAGTTATGGAATCTATTTCAACCCCTGCTCCAACAACAACAACAAATGGCTGATCAGCAACATGCAATACATGTACAAGAGCTGAGAAACATTATGGAGTCCAGGTTTAGAAACACCCAAGCAGACATCAAGGCTATAAAGGCCCACATACTGAGCAACACTAGCACTGCTCCTCCAACTGTTTTCTTCATTGATCAACTTCCTCCAGATAATGCCAAAAAGGGGGAGAAAATTAAAGAATGGAAGAAGAAGAAGGGAATAGATGATGGTCTCTACATAGAACCAGAAAAGGAGAATATGACCAAGAAGATCCCTTTGCTAGATGGGAGCAAAAAGATTGATGTTACCACAAATGCACTAGCTGAAGCAAAAGCTAGTGTAAAAAGGGACACAGAGGCAAAGGATATGTCCAGGTGGAATGAGAAAAAAAGAGCTTATATGGAGCTGAATGTGCAGGGTTGTTCTGAGCCAAAGGATGTTAAAAATCCTGAGCTAAAAAGAAAGAATCCCAATAGTAAAGTGAGGGAACCCAAATCCATACCATCCAGACCCACAAAGCTTACTTCCAAACCACCTTCCAAAAGCCCCCAACATCAATCTTCCACTCAAACAGCTGTTGTAACTCCTGCTGTATCAACAACTGCTGATACTTCAGTAGTTTCAACATCTGCTATCACTTCAACACACACCACTTCAACACACACCACAACCACTGCCATATCACCACCACCAAAAATCATCTCACCACCAAAACCACCATCACCTCCTGCCAAAAAGCAGAAGACACCAGATGTTACAACATCTGTTGTAATGGCAACAGTGGTTGAAACACCAGTTGTTTAAACAACTGTTAGTCAGCCTCCATCCACCATTAAAAATACCACCACTAATCCAACCAAGACATCATCAGCCTCTCCTACAATAAAAAGGAGAAGGATTTTCATACCTGATGATGATTCTCCATCACCACCACCAACATCTTCACAATCCCTTGCACTTATTCCAAACCCCGTTCCTCTCTCATCAGCTCAAGTACAACAACCAATCATGGCCATCACTCCTGCAGGTTTCCAATATCCTCTTGAACTCATTGCAGTCAGAGAAAAGATCAAATCCTTCTACTATGAGGATGATACTGCTAAAAGGAAGTTGCCATCTGTTGAAGGATATCCCAGGCCCAATAACATAGAAGAATACTTGAAAATTAAGGCTCAACAGGCAGAGGATATTTCTAAAAGAAACTGTCAAGGAAAAACTGACAGAAAAATTCAAAGGCATTATCAGTATCTATTTACTCAAGACAGATCCTTAGAGCAATTTGCAAAAAAATGTTTGTCAACAAATCTCAGAGAAAGCAGATGAAACTTTGAGAAAAGACTACATTGAAAGCATCATGGCAACCAAGAAGTACAAGGGAGAAAAACATACGTACAAGGAGTGGACCATTCCTGAGCTTGAACAAGAGGCAGCCAGGATTCAAGAAATGATAAAGAATAAGGTCAGACACACTCCTCCAGATTGGTCAAAGTACAAAAAGAATGTGCCTGAAAAGACATTAGAGCTGAAGAGAATGAAAGAGGAATTAGTTGCTGCTGACTATGGGTCTAAAAATCAAGTGGCAAGATGGAAAGAAGACACAGTCAGGACCACCTACAAAAGGTTGGAGGAACTAAGGAAGAAAGATCCCACAGTTCCACAAAAACCTGACTACCCTGAAGCTGAGATTTCAACAAGACCACCAAAGCTGCAAATCAGGAGAGCCACTGCTCCAGCTGGTGCTGCCATCTATAAAAGAAGGCAACAAAACAGTTCGATGCCGAAACCATACAAGAGTTAATGGAAGGTGATGAACTTGTAAAAGAGGGCATTAAAAAGATGATTGTAGAAACTCTTGGATTGGATCAAACTGCAAGTACTGCTCAGTCAGTCATCAATAGGCCAGTATCACCAAACACCTCATCTAATAAAAATCTCCCAAGAAACCCACCAGACTCAAAAGTACTAAAGTGGAAAACTGACAAACAGACCCATGTACTAACAGTGTTCAAGTCTAGTGGAGAAGTGAAGAAAATAACAAGGGAACAAACACTTGGCCTAAGTCTTGAAGATTTGCAGGATCTCCTTGATCTTCTACTGTGTAGGGATGATGATGACATAGATGCCTTAGCCTTTGAGTTACAACTCAAAGGGCAAATAAGGGAACGGCTGATGAGGCAATAAAGATCTACCAATAATGAAGGGTTTTGGCATTATCTGTTCCAGGGGGAGATTGTTGCAATTGAACCCTATCAAAGGAACAGATAATTAAAGCCAAAACTAGATCAGAGCAGTGGATCCAGAATAAGCAGATGTTATGTATACAAGTCTCTCCCCTTGAAAGTGGTTTCAACATCTGCTGACCTCCTATCTACTGATCTGCACAACGGCTGACCTACAACTGCATAGCAAGTCAAAGGCTGATGAAGAACTAAAGCCCTGCTGTTCAATCTACTGCCTTAAGTCAAGCACTGCTAGGTTATATCAAGTGCTGCTGGGTTCACATCAGTGGAAGGATTCAGCAGTAGTTTAGTTTGTTTTTATGTAATGAATTGTAATAACAGTTGTTAGGAGAGCAGTACTTGTATAGATCAGAAGTTAGAGTTTGTTAGGAGGTTAGATGTCACTTTCATGGTGACGTCACCTAAGATGCTCAGTGGTTTGTCCGTGCCTATAAATAGAACAGTACCCTGTACTGTTCTATTAGCTCTTCACCATCTTCTTCCTGCACGAACAAATCGCAGTGAGCTCAGGCTGAGGGGGAGTTTGTTACATACTTGCAATTGTAATTGAATCTTGTAATAAATTCAAGCATTCAGTTCAATGTTAAACTTGTATGTTAAAAGCAATTCTCTTGTTTGATTGTGAAAAGTTTGCTTCCATTATATTCCGCTGCACTACTCATTCATTGATCATTTTAATTTAAACCTAAAGCACAATCAAAACCAAACTCAGATCCTAACATCAACAACACCCCATATCAACAAAATGTAGATCTTTACTACAGGGGTAGTATGATTCCGAAAACCACTTCACTGAGAACTGCATTCTCTGCCGAAAGTTCAAATACGATGAATCAAGAAAAGTAAAGCAGCACTTCATCACCCAGCAGTGGTTATCATGGAGGTTCTTCTTCATATGTTTCAGGGAATCAGCAACAACAAAATGTTCCTAAAAACGTCTTTCAATGCAATATAGCTGTGAACCTGAACAATGCTCAAAATTTTATTGAAGAAACAACGAAACAACAAATGGTGTTTCTCGCTTCGATCTTAGAATCATATGAAAGTCTGGTTGCCGGGAAAATCGGAAATACGAATTTGACGAAAGAAGATTATGACCAGATTGATCCCGAAGAGATGGAATTAATTGGCATACGTTGGTGCATGGCCAGTGTAATCAGGAGAGCACGACATTTTATGGAGATAACGGGAAGAAATTCCATCGGAGGGCCTTCGAAAAAGTTGGGAGTCGATAAATCCAAAGTTACCTGCTTCAAATTCAAACAAAAAGGGCACTTCAAACGGGAATGCAGAAATTCAGGGTCAGATGAAACAGCTAATCCTTTTCATGACGACTACTATAAGAAAGCTGTTTATCACTGAAATCGCGAAGAGCCACCCAGAATGAAGCAGAACGAAGAGACTCCAAAGGAGAAGTCGAGAGCCTTAGCTGTGATTCAAGATAACGAAGGTTTCGACTGGAGTGAGTTCTTGCCAGAGGATGATGCAGTTGGGTTTGCATTCATGGCACATGTTCAACCATACAAAGATACCCGAACTGAAGAGCAAAAATACACCTATCGAAATATGGTAGCACAAAATGAGAAAGATAGAAACTATAGAGCTTAGAAAGAAGCCAAAAAGGAAAACCAATGGGATGCGGATCGTGAATGCTATTTGGATCCATGAGGCAACATCATTGCAGAACCGTCATCACTCAATCTTGAAACTCTTATAGAATCTCTAAAGCAACAAGATGAACAAAGAGAGAGAGAGATCTTGCGAAGAAAGCCGAAGAAGAAGAGCTAAAATCAAAGAAGGTAGATGAGGGGATAATCGACACCACGAAGGAAATGACAGCAGAAAATCTGAAGAAAATGGCTGACAAAGTGCATATGGCAAAGGAACTAGAGGTAGATTCCAAATCTGCATCTTAGTCAACGAACAAGGTCAGTAGTAGTGGTTCAACAAATGAATCAGGTAAGACTGATTGCGCCAAAACAGAAAGTTACTGCAAAAATTGCATGAAAGAATGCAAAGTTTGCAGCACACATGCGTATCTCACAATGAAAAAGACCCAAGATATGGTTGAGAAAGTTGAAATGACTGAAAAAGGATTTTTAAATCGAGATTAACTTCTTAGAGCTTCAAATAAAAGAATTGATGATTTAACAGAAAAGATTGAAAAAGATAAAACTGATGTTGAGCGATTTAAGAAAGAAAATGAGAAGTTAATTCATGAAAACAGACAAATTTATGAAAATTATGAAAAGAACAGTAAAAGATTCTTATGAGCGAAATGGTAAAACTTATAAAGAAAATCTTCAATTGTCTGGAGTTCTTCAGGCACAAGAAAGATAAATCAACCAGCAATTGGATGAGATCGCAAATCTTAAGCTTCTGTTCTAGGAAGCTAAGATAGAAAATGAAAGAATTAATCTGAAATTGAACTGTTACAGCTCCGCTAGCTTTGTTTTACAACACATTGTTCCAAAACCCATCGGAAAACACAAAGCTGGTGAGGATGTATACTCGGATGGAACGGGGGTGGGTTATCATCAAGTTCCACCGCCTGTGTTAAACAATTTTTCAAAGAAACAATCCAGGTTGGATAAGATTTCTGAGACAAATGAGAAAACAGATATTGAAAAACTTCCAGAAACAATCGATGTCACATTCACCACATCATCTGATGAAGATAGTATTCAGTCTGAAGTCGTAAAAAATGTGGTTGAAAACGTTTTAAAGTCAGATACTGATTCGACTAAAGATGAAGAGTGTTTTCTGAATAACTACATTCCGAAATCAAAATCCCAAAACAACTCAAATGACGAACCTACTCTTGTAATGTACAAGATGTCAGGATCTGATAAGTTGTATTCGGATATTGAATTTCCACTTGAGAATGTGAATGTTCATAAGTTGAAAAAAGTTTTCAAATTGGTCGAAATTAATGTTTCCGAAATTGAGGACTTAAAGAGTTCTAAAAGGCTTTTGAACTTTGAAAAAGATAAATCTTACTGTAAGAAACCTGTTGTACCACCACGTTTTAACAATAACAATCAAAACAGATGGTCGGGTGGTTATCAGGGTGGTAAGAACAATCAAAAGAGGAATTTTCAAAACAAAAGGTTTGTCGAAAAGAAAGCGTTTGTTAAAAGCTCAAGCTCACATTCCGAACAAGAATTGGAATTTTTTTCGAAAACAAATGAAGAAATTTTTGCAAAGAAGGCCTCACAGTCGCAAACTTAAGATACTAGTCGGGGAGTTGACACCCGCACGTGCTTTAAATGCAACAAAATTGGACACATTGCACGAAAGTGCACCAACTCAAAACCTAAGTCTGTGGTTATTGAGAATCCGAGAAAGAAAAATGATGTCAAAGGAAAAGCTCCAATGTTTGTTGAGAAGAAGATTTTAAAAAATGAAAACATCAAGGTCAAAACTGAACATGTAAAACAGACGGTAAAGAAAACTGATCAGTTTTACAAACGGGTCGCTTCTTCACAGCAAACTTGGAAGCCAAAATCTGAGGATAAGACATCGAGTGTTCCAAAACCAAAGGTTTCTGTTACTGAAACACAATCATCTTCAACCAAATCGGTTAAGATGAAACTGCCTTTGGATTATTATGTGAAACTAGAAAAACAAACTTCAACCCCACCAGGGAAGAAGTATGTTCCAAAGAAAGACCAACCATCTGGTCAACCTCTGAAAAACGATTTATTTTTATACAAAGAGGTTGAGGTTGGGTCTGAAGAGACTCTTAAAATGAATGACAAAAATTTTCCACCATTAAACACTGTGAAAACCCGCATCAAGCTACCCGAGTCGAAGGAGGCTTGGGTTGCTTCAAAATCTAACTGAATGGTTGTGAAATGTGCAGGAGTTCCCGAGGACTATTTCGAAGTGGATAATAGACAGCGGATCATCCCAACACATGACGGGGAGAAAGACCCTGTTATACGATGTTAGAGGGTTCAACGGAGGTTACGTCGGTTTTGAAGGAAACCAGGGAGGTCGTATTGTTGGAGCAGGGACATTGTCAAATGGAGTGATCACATTTGAGACAGTCAATTACATAGTAGAGCTGGAGAATAACTTACTTAGCATTTCTCAAATATGTGACCGAATGTATTCAACGCATTTCACTGACAAGGAATGTCTGATCTTGAAGCCGGGATTTGTTATTCCCGAGGAATGGATTATAATGCGAGCGCCAAGGGTTAATGATCTGTACGTGTTGGATATGTGCGTTGCTACGACTACCACGGGTCAACCTCAGTGCTTCGTATCAAAGGCAACTGAAAAGGAGTCAGTGCTATGGCACCGAAAGATGGGGCATATTCACCTTCACAAAATGAATCACCTGGTGCAGAATGATTTTGTTAGAGGTGTTCATTTGAAGAGTTTTCATCTAGAAGGGGAGTGTATTAGTTGTATAAAGGGAAAACAATGGAAGAAATCTCATCCTGGTAAAAAGATGAACTCTGTCTCGAAGCCACTAGAGAGACTTCACATGGATCTCTTCGGTCCTGTGAATGTCAAGAGCATTACTGGTGATCTTTATTGCCTGGTGGTCACTGATGACTATTCAAGATTCTCTTGGGTGACGTTCCTGAATTCGAAAGATGAAACATTTGAGAGTTTGCTAAGGCTATTAAGAAAGATAGAGAATCTGTACCGGACACGTATACGAAGATTACAAAATGACAACGGTACGGAATTCAAAAATAACAGAATGGAGGAGCTCTGTGATCGTCGAGGTATTTTTCAAGAATTCAGCGCACCTTATACTCCGCAACAGAATGGAGTCGTAGAAAGAAAGAACATAACGCTGATTGAAATGGCGAGAACGATGCTAGTTGACTCAAAGTTACCAATTAATTTCTGGGCAGAAGCAGTATCAGCCGCTTGCTATACACTCAACAGGGTACTTACTGTGAAGAAGCATAATAAAACGTGTTTCGAATTGATCAACAACCACAAGCCAAATCTTGAATATCTAGAGCCGTTCGGGTCTCCCTGTACAGTTCTAGAACCTGATGGCAAGTTTGGTTCGAAAAGTATTGAAGGCATATTTGTGGGCTACACTAGTCCACTCAGACGTGTTTTCGTTCCAAGTCTTGGAAGGATCATCAAATCACAACATGTTGAATGTCAAGGCTATACAATGCCTTCACAGAAGCCCGCAGATTCATGGCGATTCAACTACAATACCTTATGGGATTCATTTGTTCTAGAAGAAGAGCCAGAATTCTTTGATGATTTGGATATTTTACGAGATTATGAAGCATCTCAAGGAAGATTTCCAGCAAGTTCTTCTAAACGTCAACAACAAACTTCCAATGATGATGAAGCTGATCCCAGTCATGCTGGAGAGAATGATGAAGCTCAGCAAACTCCGACTACTTCGGAACGAGAGACTACTCCTATAAATCAGACAACGACAGTTAATGATGACAATTCAGAGTCTGACTCAGTTAGCCCGACTTTTGATCATGGAGATTCAGAATCTGAGGGGGAGCAAATCCAATCTTCAGATCAGACAATTCATGTTGAAGAACAAGATGCGGACCAAAATGTCACAAATTTGGGAGGCGAGGTGGATGTTCCTAGCGAAGTTATGCCAAGGATTCTTTCATACCATCCAGAGGAGTTGATTATAGGAGAGCTTCAATCAGGAGTTTGCACAAGAAGCCAGATTGACCATGGCCTTACTTGCTTTTATACTAAACTTGCTCCTTTACAAACTGAATTCTCACTCACTTGTTTCATTTCGCAGAGTGAACCGCGCACTTACAAGGAAGCACTGACTGGAGAATCATGGGTCAATGCGATGCAGGAGGAGCTAGATCAATTCGAAAAACTTGGAGTATGGAAACTTGTGGATCTGCCTGATGGACACCGGAAGATAAACACAAAATGGGCGTTCAAGTGCAAAAGGGATGACCGAGGAGTAATTGTCAGAAACAAAGCTTGACTCGTAGTCCAGGGTTTCAGTCAGCAAGAGGGGATTGACTTCACTGAGGTTTACGCTCCAGTTGCTTGACTTGAAGCCATTAGAATATTCCTTGCTTTTGCTTCATGGAAAGGATTTAAAGTATACCAGAGAGATGTCAAATCGGCATTCCTTTACGGAAAAGTGAAAGAAGAGGTGTATGTTGGTCAGCCACCCGGCTTTACCGACCCAATCCACAAAGATAAGGTTTACTTGCTAGACAAAGCGCTGTATGGTTTGCATCAGGCCCCGAGAGCCTGGTATGAGACACTCTCTCAACACCTGCTTGCCAACAGCTTTACTCGAGGAAAAGTGGACGCTACCCTCTTCACTAAGGAAGTCGATGGGCATTTATTGATCGTTCAGATATATGTTGATGACATTATTTTTGGGTCAACAAACGAAGAACTCTGCAAAGATTTTGAACAAGTGATGAAGCAGAAGTTCGAGATGTCGTCAATGGGTGAGATGAAGTTCTTCTTAGGGCTGCAGGTTGATCAAATGCCTAAGGGAACTTTCATACATCAAACGAAGTACGTTTATGACGTTCTGGAGAAATTTGGGATGTCTGAAACGGCGCCAATTTCCACCCCATTAGCAACAAATCATGGTATAAACCCTGATCTCACCGAAGAGAACGTTGACTAAACGCTATACTGCTCGATGATCGATTCGCTAATGTACCTGACAGCATCCAGACCTGATATAATGTATCCGACATGCCTCGCGGCCCGATATCAGTCAAGTCCTAGAGCGTCGCATATGTCTATTGTGAAAAGGATCCTATGCTACCTGAAAGGAACCCCAAGCCTGGGGTTGTGGTATCCTAAAGATGGCGACTTCATGCTCGAAGGATATTCTGATTCTGACTTCGGTTGCTGCAAGCTTAATGCAAAATCAACATCTGCAGGATGCCAATTCTTTGGACCTCACTTGGTGACATGGTAGTGTAAGAAGCAAACCTCTGTTGCTTTATCAACATATGAAGCAGAGTATGTGTCTGCAAGCAGCTGCTACTCGCAGATCCTATGGATTCAGCAATAGATGCGCGACTACGGTTTGCGATTCCTTACCTCTCCTATTTTTTTTGATAACGAGGCTGCAATCAACATAACGAAAAATCCGGTACATCACACTAAAACTAAACACATAGAAATTGATACGAATAGACAAAATCCACACCGACGAACAAAAGGCAGACTTACATACCAAAGCTTTTGATAAAGCACATTTTCAATATCTTTTAAAACTAAATAGTATGAAATTGTTGTCGGATGCGGAGGAGATAGTTGGCGTTGATGAGAAAACAGAAGCAGAGGATGTTGGGAAGCGATCTGCTTTGGTTTGTCGACTTTTTAATTGTTTTGGTATTTAAGGGGAGATAGATATTATTTTCTGAAAAAGCAAAAACAATAAAAAATGCAAAATCCAAAAACAATAGAAAACCAAAAAGAGTTTGTGTAAAAAGAGGAAATGATATTACATCAGCTAGACATTTACAGTATGCTAAAGAAATGTAATGTTTTAAAAAGCATTAAACAGTTTCTCTGATGATATGCTGATAGGTTTTTACACATTTAGTAGATTTGTTCAGGATATAAACCTAAAAATCATAACTTGCTTATTTCATGGGGAACATCTCTCGGATATATAGGTAACCCCTGAAAACTTGTTTGAAAGATTGCCTGTTTCTGAGATACTAGGTCTTTATACTTGGTGATATCTGGGGTATTATACAAGGACTTCTGATATTGTGGAAACAATGACCTAGTCCTCGTATAATACTCTGCACATGCTTTAAAACTTAAAGCCTCCCTTCAGCATAAAAATTGATAAGTATTGACAAAATACAAATCAAGTGCTGTTGAAGAGAAGATCCCTAAGTGGGACACACCGCAAAGTCGAGCCATCATCTCTCTAATTGAACGGAAGTTCTAGCCTGAGCTCTCATGGTTTCGCACTACCCTATTATAGATATCATTATAGTATATTCACCTGTAAGACTGAATATGGGGAATCTGGATTCGAGAGTATATTCTGAGGTGGAACACGCGAATAAGTTAAGATCTTAAAACACCTAATCTGTATCCTGAATAAGTTGAAATTTGTGTGAGAATTTAAGCGGATCAATATATCGGCAACCTAAGTGAATTGTTTAATACTTAGTGTGTAATCAAGCTCAACGGTACTTGTAATTTGTCAAGCAGCTGATATGATCCTCTAACACGCTCACCAAAAATATGTTTATAAATAGCTTACTTTACTGCTTTTCATTTCAGTTTAGCATTCAAAATCCAAAAAGATTTCATACTGTTTTAGTCTTAAACTTTCTTAAAATCACAAAAAGATTTTACATCTCTGCTTTAGTTTACGACAAACCAAGGTAGAAAGCTGATCTTCAGAATCTCAGAAGTGAAGCAAAGCAGGAAGTTTCTGGACTGGACAACTGGGTTGGGAGCTAATCTTGAATAGTGTTTGAACATTTAAAGTCAATTCAAGTTCATTAAGTTGACACTTGTGCAATTTTTCATGAAAAATATGTTTGAAAATTTTGAACAAATTGTCAGTTGTTTCGTTCCGGGTCAACCAAGGTCATTAACTTGGACTTGGTAGACGAATTGAGTACCTAGGGTCATTAACTTAGACCTAGATACTTAAGTGGATTTCTAAAAACTGACCAAACCTGATAAAACGCCAAAAATCAAATCCATAGGTCAAAAAGGTCAAAGAGTGGTTTGGATCGATTGGCGATCTGATCGGATGGCAATCCAATCGGATGGCCATCCGAGTGGTGACTTGCCTATAAATAGAAGTCAATGTCATTCTAGTCAAACTTTCACTCGTTCGAATCACCACCCGCACCACTCTCAAACTCTCTCAAACCTTGTTCTTGATTTTCACGTTTCTTGCTTTCCACACTTCATAGGATTATTGGCTTACACAATCTTCACTATGGGAAAGGTAAGTTCTCTAAATTTCACCGTCAAAATTTTGATGTTTTGATGATTTTATAAGTATGGCGACTGTTCGGACCAAGTTTCTTAGATCTAGGCTTTGTTAGGATGTTTTGATAGAATCCAAGCATAGGGTTTTGTTCACGAGCCTTAGATCTATAGATTTACCGTCTCAATTTGTGCAAAAACATGATAAATCTGATTGAATTGGAGATTAAGGGTGTCGGCATTCGGACCTTATAATGTGAAATTAAACCCAAATGGGTGAGTGTTAGAAAACTTTGAACATAGGGTTTTGATCATCGGGAAATTCTCTACGTAGATCTGTGTTCAATTTTGAGAAAAACTTAGAAAATTTTTTATGTTCATAAATCATTCAAAGTGTTCTTCACTGGTAGTGGCTCGAATGGCGGTTTGATCGGATGGCCATCCGATCCTATGCATTTCATATTTGTTTAATATTTTTCTAAGTGTTTGCCTAGATATATGTGCCTTCATGTTTAATCAATTGTTTTGAAAAGATGGCATCTCGATTCGATGGTAATCCGATCGGATGGCCATCCAATCCAAAGCACAATTGCATTTGAATGCTATTTGTCACATGGTTCGCGTGGCAATCCGATCGGATGGCCATCCGATCCTAATTCACATATACTTTTTTTAATAATGTTGATGGTTCATCGGTTCGGATGGCAATCCGATCCTCAGTACTGTATAGAGTGTGAATATCTAGAGTTAGAAAATTTTTTGAAATTTTCAAAACTTTTGATACTTATCACTTTTTGTCTCGAACTACATGCAGTTTCTAACGTCAATTATTATTGCAGGCAAGAGCATCGTATTAGGATAAGTCACACAATATATACTGTCTGTTGGATGCACATTGCACAAATACAACACCGTACAAAGACATGGAAAAGTTTTTGAGAGAAAGCAGAATCAAAAAAGCCTTAACTGATCAAACAACTGTGTACGAATCTCACGTAAGAAGGTTTTGGAGTTCAGTAAGATATGAAGAGAGTGAGAAAAGTATATACTCTGTTGTTAGAAAGAAGGACGAAAATGATCAGGATATAGATATAGAGATTAAGTTTAACGTTGGTGATTTAAGGAGAGTTTTGGAATTAGGTGACAATGATAATGATCCTACGATAATTCCTGAGAATTTATGCAAAGGATTGTGGTATAGAATGGGATTTATAGGACATGTGAATGGGATTGAAGTCCATGTTCAGTCGGCCGTACAAGTTCTTAGTCCACTGTGTAATCCATGTTCTATCTCATAGGAAGGGAGCGTATGATGAACCTTCCGACTATATAATGAACATTATCACTTGTTTGGTGCTTAACAGGCCAAACAATGTATCTCAAGTGATATTCGAGCATATGGTGGGCAACATCAGGGGTGAGAAGTACATCATGTACCCCAGATTCATTCAGATGATGATAGACGATCAAGTACAAGGTATTGAAAAGGATCCTGTAGATATACTAGGTCTACATCATATGACAGCTGAGACTTTGAGCAGATTTGGTCATTATAAGCGGAAGAAAGATGAATCTGAACCAAGAGCTAAGCATATGATCTGCAAAATTACAAAGGAAAACAATGTTGCTCCAGAAAACGATGCTTGGAGACATGAAGAGAGCAATTCAGAAGATGAAACAAATAGTTTGAAGGAGGTGATTGAAAAGAAGTTACGTTACTGGTTTGTGAGGGAAGGTAAAAGGAAGAGAACACCAAAAGTCTCCCCAGCTGTATCTACTCCAAAGAAAGCGACACCGAAGATCGTTGTTAAGGGTATAGTTGAAAGGGGGAGTCATAAGAAAAGTTAGAATTATTAAATGTTATATCTTTCTAATGAATGTTCTAATGCTTGTTTTTGCAGGGCCTTCAAAGCAATCACCACCAAGACTTGTGGATGAACAGGTGTTAGATCCAACAAGCATAGCACAAGAAGGTATTAATTTAGCTAAAGTGACATTTGTACAATACATTCAACAGACTGAAATTGCTGCAAAGACTCAAGCTGAAGCTGCAGCAAAGAGTGTTCAAGCTGAAAGTGTTAAAGATAAAGAATCAGAGGATGTTGCTCATGTAGATTCAAGCGATGCTGACGATGAATCGAGTGATAAAGAGACAGAGCTTAATACTTCGAAACTTGGGGTTGGAAAGGTAACTTTGAAGAAGAAACCTTTAAAGAAGAAAAAGGGATCGGATGAAGAAGATACAACTAACATTCCTTCGCCCATAGAATCAAAGAAACCTCGAAAGAAACGACAAGCTGTTCAATCAGGAGTAGTTCCAAGGAGTGTTCGAGCTAGAAGGGAAACTGCTACAGTTCCAGAGGTTCAAGCTGAAAAAGCTCCAGAGACTGAAGCCAAAAAGCTTCCTGAGATTTAACAAGTTAAAGCTACTCCAGAAGTTGAAAAGATTATAGAAACAGAAAAAGAAAAAAAATCAGCTGATGATGATGTCGAGGTTGAAATTATAGATGAAAGGGTTTCTACACCGCCACCACCACCACCAGAAAATCCTGATGTTCCTGAGTCTTCAAAGCCAAAAAAATTGTTCTTCTTGATATGTTTGAAGGTTTTCCAACTATTCACGGTGAACTCAAAGACGACATTCTTTCTGATGAAGAGTTTTGATATGTTTCATGATGAGTCTGTCAAAGATCTGAAAAAGAAGATGAGACTTCTGGAGAAAGAGAAAGAAAAAGCTAAAGCTGAACGTGACGAATTAAAGAAACAACTTGAAGAGTTGACTAAAGTGAATGAAGAGATAAAATCTGTTATAATCAAACATGCAAAGAAGATGAAGACTCTGGAAGAAGATGTGGATGATAATGCAAAGTTATTTGAGCAACTATTCGCAGAGATTTCTGATCTGCATGAGAAGAACAAGAAGTTGAATGATATAAATCAGACACTGAACCAATTGTTAAGTGAACTTCACGAAGCGTCCTCGAATGAAATGAAAGCGATGAAGCTAGAGATGGAAGCACTTAAAGCTGACAAGACAGCGAAAGATGAGCAGCTCAATATGTTGTATACCGTTATGGAACATCATTTGGGTATCGATGTTCAATCCATCTACAACAACATAGAAATCAAAAGAGTTGAATAGCGTAGGGCTCAGAGAGAGAAAGAGTTGGCTGCAAAAGCAACTCAGAAGAGAAAAGGATTGGTGATTGATTCAGAAGAAATATTGGGTTCTTCATGCCAGCCTGAAGGCGATGTTGAAAGGGCAGAAGCTGAAGATCTACCAAGCTTTGTACTTATTGGTGAATCAAGGTATGTGCCTTACAGCCTTGAAGAAGTGAAGAAGAAGATGATAAGAGTTGGTGAGAAGAAAGGGAAAGTGAAAGAAGCTCCTCTACTACTAAAGCTGAATGAAGAGGAAGAGGAAGATGATGAAGATCGTAGTTTGGAAGAATGGTTCGATATTATAGATTATCATTGTGATTTAGATGTAAATGATAAGAAAAAGGATGATGATGATGACCAAGGGTCTTCAGGGGTGTTTGCTAAGTTAATGAAAAATATTACTATTGATGACTACCTGAATGACCAACTGAATGAACAACCTGAAGATAAGAGTGATGAAGCATCTACTTCTGGGAAACAACATGATGATCAGGTATTTCTAACACAACCCAAAGTCATTTATTTACAGCCTGTATTTGAGGGGGAGTTAGAGGTCCCAAAAACCAGAGTAGAGATGTTAGAAGAACTTGGTTTAGAAGATGGAAAGTTTAAGTTTGTCATTGAAGATGAGATTCCATCCTCGCCAGAGAAGGAGTACGAGTTTAAGTATGTTCATGAAGCTGATAATTACAATGATGTGATAGTTGAAGAGGGATCGGATACGTCTGAAGATGATACTCCCTTTCACTATTCTGGCGTTGATGAAACATTTGCAACTCTGACTGAAATGTTTAAAGAACAAAATGAAGATGAATTGTGAAGGAAAGTTGTGGAAAAGATAACAACTGAAGGTGTTCCAAAAGTGATTTCACAGGATACGTTGATAGAAGGAAAAAAGAATTGGTTCAAGGTAATGCCCAAGGAGAGAAAGTATAAAAGACCTCTTCAGTATTTCACGCATAATGCTGATATATCATTGGGTGACATTCTTTAATGGGGGTATCTGGAAGATCTTCAAGTGTATGCCATTAGATGGGAGATGGGGGTTAAATACTTCGAGTATTTGCCAGACATTAAAACCCTCCCATGGTGGGACGTTGAGGAATTGGTACAAACGAAGAACATAAAGCAATTCTATCATGGTCTTGACGTAAGGCAACATGATCAACGTTTATGGAAATACATAAAGTTTCAAGCAAAGAAGAGATTTCCAGATTGGAAGCCGCAGTTCCCAGAGCAAATTGTTACAATCTTAGAATCTGGAGAAAAGGATATTACACTGAATATAAAGCCACCACAATGTCTGAAAAACATGCCGTTACGTGCAATGGAGCAAGACTTCTATGAAGACTTTCAAGGTTGGATGTACAATCCAAGCACAGCGGAAGTGTGAGTTCAGGATCGGATCGTAAACGATCACTAGATCTGCGATGAATTCGATTTAACGTGCAGAAACCGTTAAATCGAACCGTAATCGTGCGCGAAAATGTAATTAAACAACGTTTTATTACGTATCAACTACAACCGGACAGAGTTTCGACTCGATCTCTACAAAGAACACTCAAAATCTGATAAACATGACGTAATCCTGCAGCAATTCGGTTACAAGAGTGATGGAACTCTTACAAATGAGAAGCTAGAACACCTATATATAGCCTCTGGGGTTTCGCTTGAATCATGAACATGGCTGTTCAAGCGAACTCACAAGAATCAGTTTCGCTTGAAACACACCATTGACTTTTCAAGCGAAAGCACATAAAACAAATATATAAATCCTATTTCATGCACTGTTTCATGTTTCGTGTGATATTTGCTATGATGATGTCATATTATGATGTCACATAGATGATGTCATCATCAAGAATGATGACATCATTCTTGTTAAGATCCACATTGAAACCGAGACTCGATATAAGACGAAGTCAACAGACAAATGCACTGTGAGTTCAGGATCGGATCGTAAACGATCACTAGATCTGCGATGAATTCGATTTAACGTGCAGAAACCGTTAAATCGAACCGTAATCGTGCGCGAAAACGTAATTAAACAACGTTTTATTACGTATCAACTACAACCGGACAGAGTTTCGACTCGATCTCTACAAAGAACACTCAAAATCTGATAAACATGACGTAATCCGGAAGCAGTTCGGTTAAAAGACTGATGGAACTCTTACAAATGAGAAGCTAGAACACCTATATATAGCCTCTGGGGTTTCGCTTGAATCATGAACATGGTTGTTCAAGCGAACTCACAAGAATCAGTTTCGCTTGAAACACACCATTGACTTTTCAAGCGAAAGCACATAAAACAAATATATAAATCCTATTTCATGCACTGTTTCATGTTTTGTGTGATATTTGCTATGATGATGTCATATTATGATGTCACATAGATGATGTCATCATCAAGAATGATGACATCATTCTTGTTAAGATCCACATCGAAACCGAGACTCGATATAAGACGAAGTCAACAGACAAATGCACCAACAGTCTCCCCCTTGGATGTTGACGGAGTCTTTAGTACGAGACGTTAGTATGTCAAAACTCCAGTCTTAATCAGTCTTCACACTCTCTCTTCAATCATCCTATTGCTAACAGACTCCCCCTGACTTTGTTCCGGGATCGTAATCTGATATAGCACTCTCTATCTTCTCAGTATTAGCAGCTTTCACAGATTCAGGACTATCTCCTGGCTCTCCGTAGCAATAAGATCAGGAACCTGACTTTTACGTCTATAGACTCCCCCATCGACAAGCTGGGATCGCAGTCTGGAATTCACTAGCTGCATAACTGCATATACTCTAACAAATAGTAAGATAAACTTTATGCTTACTGTTTTGGTCAAAAAAATCTGTTGAGGATATTGCAACCAAACTCTCTGTTACAGGGTATGATGCTTGAAATGTATAATAATAACAAGGATCACTTCAATGTAAATTGCTGAAATGACACAAGGATTTATACGGGGAAAAAGCCCTTGATCAAGAGTTGATCTCCGGCACAAAAAACCCCGGGTGATAGAAACTACCGATCACCAAGCTCAAATAAATGAATAAATGTTTACAACTTCGGATAGTAACGAGCTAGGTACAAGGATCACTATCGTGAAATGTGTAAATGTGAATGAAAACGAATGTATGTTCGTCGGGAGCTTCAAGTGTGCGAGTATATGAGTGTGTGTAGCTGTTAAAAATGACTAAGTGTTTTTCAACTAGCTCGTTACCCCTTTTAAAATAGAAATTTAACTACCAAACTAACTATCCGACTTTTGTGCCAAGCCCCCACGTTCTCCATAACGTCCATTTTTGGCCAAGCACGTGCAGAATAGTTTGGGAATATTCTCCAGGAATGTCGCCAAGACTTGGTCAAGCTTGTTATACCTGCGAGATAGTACAAAACATAAGTAAACAATCGTCAGTACGAGGATCCTTAAAGTGATCCATGATCCTGATCCTGAAGCTCTTCTGAGGATCACCACCTGTCACAGAAGTAAGGATCACTAATTAGGATAACGAATAAGGATCACTAATTGTTAGAAAATCCTCCCCTAACAATTGCCCCCAAAATATAAGGAGTTAAATTGTAAATATGTGAGTTATATTTTACTGATCTTATCCGTAACAAACTAACGGATATATAGCCGTTAAAATAGAACTAGCCGTTGCGATCATGACGTCACGGAAGTGACAATCCTGCAGAATCATAATTATAAATAGAGATATAGATAGGATCAATATGCATTCAAATTCGAAAGAAACTCCCTTTATATTCTCAGTCGAAGATCAATCAGGTATCTCTTTCTTCTCTTTCTTACTCTGTTTTTCTTTCTTTATCACCTTCACCTTGAGAATGATGCTCCGAAGCTCACCGGGCAAAGATCACAAGAAGGATAGCCCTTTGAAGAGTCAAAAGATCATCAAAGACTCATCGAATGAGAGGTGTTGTTTTAACGACGCACAAGTAGATAAAATCCGTCACTGTTTTCCGGTGAGTGCCTTCTTTAAACCCTTTGATCCCACTGTTCTTAGCGACTATGTTTCTGAAACATGGGTTGCCTTTCCAGTTACTCCATTTGCCATAGGACACACATATCCTTTCCCAGAATTTACACAATCCTTCTTTTCCCTAACCGGCATCTCTTGTATTCAAGCCATGCCAATGATTTGGAGGGTTTTGTACACCCTAGAGAGGATCATCGAACAGGAAGGCATTGATTTAGGCATGTCAGAGCTGACACAGTTGTATGATCTTACTACTTTTGGTTCCCATCGTTATCTGTTTAAACGTAAACCCGGCGGAGAACATCCCCTTCTTAAAGTCACCAAGAACGACAAAGATTGGAAACGTCGCTTCTTCTTTGTCAAGAGGGATACCATTCCAAACGGAAAGGTTCTACCAAAGACATGGTCCACCCATGGTAGGCCAGAGGATCCTGAGAAGGATCACCAGGTAGTCTTATTTTTTGTATTAGGATTACTGACCCCTTTTTATCTTATATTATGCAGCTATTTCTGTCTCACACATCATCACATCACCTGCAACCAAGGATAGGCTTGCTGCCTTTTGGAAGCTTGATCCTGAAACAAGGACATTCAAGACAGAGACCCAAGACTCACAAGAAGTATCCTCAGGTTCCATTACCATGTCAAGTAAGTATCCTGCCTTTTGCATAGTTTGATTATAAAAATAAATAAGTAAATTGAAATAGGATAAGGATACTTATCTTGCTTTGAACGTGTAGGTGCTGGAAAATCTGCTAAGCCCGTATCCCAGTTCAACGCGGCTGACCTTGATGTTGTTCGATCCAGGAAGAAGAGGTCCACTACCAGTCCTAGCATCTCCATCCCCAAGGCACCCACTAAAGGGAAGGGTGGCAAGAAGAGGAAAACTTCTGACACTGAAGACCTTCAAGGCCTACCACTGATCCGCCACCAGTTCCTTGAATACTTCAATGATGTAAGGATCACCAACTATACCTAGGTATCCTACTCGTATGAGGATCACCTGATCTTGAATTGCTTTATCCTTTTCTTTGCAGAAATTTGCTGAGATTGAAGATTACGTGGGAAATGTTGAGGAGCAAGACAAGAAGATTGCTGACCTCCAACAGGTTGCCGTGCTCAAAGACCTTGCACTTGCTGATCTTCGGAAGGAACTCCAAGATGAGAAGACTAAGACGGCTAAACTCCTGATCGACCTTGACTACGAAAAGCATGACCTCATAGAAGGTGCAAAGGTCTCTGCTGCCATCACAATGTACCAGACAAAACTGAAGATGGCCCAAGAAGCTCAAGATCCTAACTTTGACAAAGGCAGCTGGGATGTTGAGGGCTGGAAAGCAAGGTTGGCCGATCTTGAAGATGATGAGGAGGAGGCTACTGAGGTCTTGGCGATTGAAGCAAGTGGCAGTGGGAAGGATCTGATGAAGGATACCGCAGCTGGAGGGGATGATGATGCAGCGAAGGCATAGGCTGCATAAATGGGCGATGAAGGACATTTCTAGATGTAGCCGGAGCCCATTTTTTAAGTTTGATAGTTTGTTTTGGTGATGGTGTTTTTTGTTGAACAATGATGGGTTGTACTTAAACAGCAGTTTTTAGGATTAAGGGTCATGTATGATCCTTTGGACAATTGGCAGGATTGCAATTGGTGGAGGGATCCTCTGTTTGGGGGATGAAGCCATTGTGATCCTGCCGCCTTTATATTCCTGCACTATCTTTGAACTTATTATCATGGACACCCTTTACCTACCCCAGCGGACGGGCCACGTTTTGCTGGTAGAAGCTCGGGTAGGTAATTTTGACAACCTTTTAAGGGTTAGTCTTTCGTTAATAAATAAAATCTTAACTTTTTGTCGCTTATCTTGTGTTGTTATCCTCTTTAATATCTTACTTTCCAACTGTTGTAATGTTCATTCTGTTTATACTTATCAAGCCTTGAAAAATATCTAAAAAGTTTAGGATATGATCAAGGATCACATATCCCACAACCGATAAGTTCTAAAAAGTGGTATGGTTTAAGAATCACAAGTTCAGTTGTCAAGTATAAGGGTTATTCAAATAAATAATGAATAGAATAAAAGATAGTTAAGGATCATACCTGATGGTCCAAGTTAGGATCCTAACCATAATTAGGATAACTGTAAAATAAACCTTAGAATAAAGTAAGGATCAAGGATCCCTAGTTGCCTATCTTCAAGAACCTGAAATAGAGCATAACTTGGGACTAAGCTAATATAAGAAAAGAGTTAGCAACTGGGGACAAGCCCAAGGATAACTGGGGACAAGCCCAAGGATAACTGGGGACAAGCCCAAGGATCGTATGTAAACTGGAGTATGGCCCTAACTGGCGACTATCCAAACTTAGTGACATGAAAATGCCAAAACCTTAGCTAACGTGAAAACGTTAGAAACCTTAGGAACGGATGTATGGTACGTCTACCATTATACGTAGGATCCTAAGCATAGCCAGTACAATGGAATTATCAGCCCCTAAAACGAGTACTGGTCCCAATGCCTTGAACTATACCAGGATCATCGTGCGCTACAGGCGGAACTGGGGTCAAGCCCGAATAACTGGGGTTAAACCCAAAGGACGGATTGCTTCTGCGGATAACCAACGTTATGCTAAGGATACCTGAACTTTCAAAACTCGAACTCACGTGAGAGATGGATAAAGGATACATGATCCTTATCCTTATATGAGAAAATAAAGAAATGAAATAGTTCAAGTTTAGGATATTACCTAAGTAAGGATCATCGATACTTTGAGGATCCTTTAAGGATACCCCTATCCTGAGGATCATCTGTGCCATGAGGATCCTGCTCACATAAAATATTTCTTCAAGTGGACAGCATTCCAAGCTCTGGGTAGCAAATCACCTTCCATGGTTAGCAATCTATATGCCCCCTTTCCTGCTTCAGCTTCAATCAAATAAGGGCCTTCCCATTTTGGAGCCAATTTTCCATCAGCAGGATTGGTGGTATTTTGGAATGCTTTCCTTAATACCATATCTCCAACTTGAAACCTCCTGATCCTGACATTTTTGTTGTAAGCACCAGCCATTCTTTGTTGATAACTGTCCATCCTTATCCTAGCGAGATTTCTGATTTCTTCAATAGTATCCAGGTCTTGAACCAAGTTCTCATCATTTTCCTTAGGATCACGGGTACTTGTTCTTGCAGTTGTAACCACCATTTCTGTTGGGATCACTGATTCTGCCCCAAATACCAAAGAAAATGGCGTTTGACCAGTAGCATTCTTAGGGGTTGTTCTATCAGCCCAAAGCACATAGGGTAGTTCTTCTGCCCATTTCCCTTTCTTGGATCCAAGCTTCTTTTTCAAATTGTTGATGATGATCTTGTTGGATGATTCTGCCTGACCATTAGCTTGTGGGTGGACTGGTGTTGATGTTATCATCTTAATCCCCCAGCTGTCACAAAAGTTAGTGGTTCTGCCCCCAATAAATTGGGAACCATTATCACATATAATCTTAGAAGGAATTCCAAATCTAGTGATAATATTTCTTTTAATGAAGGATATAACTTCCTTTTCTCTGACTTGGGCAAAAGCTTCAGCTTCTATCCACTTGGAGAAGTAATCAGTCATAGCTAGCATGAATACTTTTCCACCAGGTGCCTTAGGGAGCTTTCCAACTATATCCATACCCCATCTCATAAATGGCCAAGAGGAGGATATAGGATGCAATAATTTAGCTGGTTGATGAAGGATATTGCTGTGTCTCTGACAAGGATCACATCTTCTAGCATACTCCACAGCATCTCTCTTCATGGTTGGCCAATAGTATCCTGTTCTCAGGATCCTTGAGAATAATGCCCTGCCCCCAGTGTGGTTTCCACAATCCCCTTCGTGGAAGTCTTTCAAAACTTCTTGGATTTCAGGATCCTCAATGCATCTCAAGTATGGTCCTGCAAGAGATCGTCTATACAACATATTATTTAAAATTGTGAATTGAGATACCTTAGATTTGAAAGCCCTAGGGTTTTCTCCTGTAGGAATCTCTCCATGTTGTAAGTATCTTATAATTGGTGAGATCCATGATCCTGATCCTGAATGGGATTGAGTATCCTCACTAGGGATAATTGCAGAATCATTTCCTATCTCCATAGTCTGGTGATCCTCGATAGCCGGGGTCAGGATATGGATAATAGGGATCTTGATATCCTCCGGGATCTTCAAGGATGATCCTAAGTTAGCCAATGCATCAGCCTCTGTATTTTCTTCCCTTGGTACCTGCGTCAAACTAAAGGAAACAAAAGAGAGTGCCAAACTTTTGACTATCTCCAAATATTTGGTTAGCTTTTCACCTTTAACAGCGTAGGATCCATTAAAGTGGTTTGTAATTAACAAAGAATCTACATGTACCTCAAGATACCTGATCCCCATATGCTTTGCAATTTGCAAACCAGCAATTAAGGCTTCATATTCAGCCTCATTGTTAGTGGTTTGGAACTCACAAGCTATAGAGTGGGGTATTATGTCCCCCTGTGGCGATTTTAGTAGTATTCCAAGCCCTGTGCCTTTGACATTTGAGGATCCATCAGTATAGAGTATCCAAGGATCCTTGGTCTCTTCTAGCTGCTGGACTTCCAACTCAGCTTCTTCTTGTAAATCACTACTGAAATCAGCCACAAAGTCAGCTAATGCTTGGGATTTGATGGCTGTCCTAGGCTCATATCTTATATCATATGCACTTAGCTTCACTGCCCACTTAGCCATCCTTCCTGACATCTCTGGTTTCCTGAGGACATTCTTAATTGGAAAATTAGTTTTAACAATGATAACATGAGTTTCAAAATAATGTCTTAACTTAGTAGATGCTATAATTAATGCAAGAATAAGCTTTTCAAGGTGTGAATACCTGGATTCGGCATCAAGTAAACTTTTACTTACATAATAGACAGGATGTTGTGTACCTTGATGATCCTTAACAAGGACCGCACTTACTGCTTTTGAGGATACTGCAAGATACAAGGATAGCACATCACCTTTTTCTGGTTTCATCAAAGCCGGGGCTGAGGATAGGTAATCTTTGAGGGCTCTTAAAGCATTTTCATGCTTCTCCGTCCACTCAAATTTCTTGTTCTTCCTTAGGATATCATAGAATTCTTTGCACTTCTCGGAGGATTTGGATATAAATCTGTTCAAAGCTGCGATCCTGCCTGTTAGCCTTTGAACATCCTTAGCATTGGCCGGAGATTTGATGTTCACTATTGCTTTGATTTGTTCCGGGCTAGCTTCAATACCTCTCTTTGTCACCATATATCCTAAGAATTTACCTGCTTTAACAGCAAAGTGACATTTTGAAGGATTAAGCTTCATATTATATTTATCAAGGATATTGAATGCTTCCTCCAAGTCTCTTAGGTGATCCTCAGCTTTCAAGGATTTTACCACCATATCATCTATGTAAACCTCCATAGTTTGTCCAATCTGATCCTTGAACATCATATTCACCAGCCTTTGATATGTTGCACCTGCATTTCTTAGTCCGAAGGGCATAGCAATATAGCAGTATATACCAGTTGGAGTCATGAAGGCTGTATTCTCTTGGTCAGATGGTTCCATTTGGATTTGTTGGAATCCAGATGAAGCATCCATAAAAGTTAACAGTTCATGACCCGCAGTTGCATCCACCATGGAGTCAATGTGGGGTAATGGGAAAGGATCCTTGGGACATGCCTTATTTAAATCGGTAAAATCGACACATACCCTCCACTTTCCGTTTTTCTTTTGAACAACAACCACATTGGCCAACCATCTTGGATACTTGACCTCTCTAATCATACCTGCGCGGAGCAATTTCTCTACCTCCTCCTGGATAATGGCATTCCTTTCCGGTGCAAACTTTCTTCTCCTTTGATGGATTGGTTTGAAGGATCTGTCTATCCCGAGTTTGTGAGTGATTACATCTTTGGATATACCAGTCATGTCTTCATGTTTCCATGCAAAGGTAGTCTTTCTCCTTTTGAGGAAGGATACGAGGTCTTCTTTCATTTTGCCAAGGATCCCTGATCCGATATAGATTTTAGATTCAGGATCATCAGGATCCACGAGGATTTCTACCACATCCTGCTCTCTTGCCTCCAAGACATCCCTTGGAGGATACCTTGATTGCTATTGCTCCCTTGACTTCGAGGCTGGTTTCATCGATGAAGTGTAGCAATTCTTAGCCTCCTGCTGATCACTATCAATCTTCACTATTCCCCAAGGACTAGGGAGCTTCACACATTGATGGTAGGTGGATGGGACTGCTTTCATATCGTGTATCCAAGGCCTGCCAAGGATAACATTACAACAAGATAAACAGTCAATAACACAAAATTTTTGATAAGAGTGTAAGCCTTCTATATATATTGGGAGTTTAATGTCCCCTAGGGTATTCTTAGTTTCGCCACTAAATCCCACGAGCACGGAGGACCTTGGTATGATATCTGATTCAGGGTACCCATCTTCTTTAGAACATCCAGCTGGATAATGTTCACTGAACTTCCTCCGTCTATAAGGATCCTGCGGACAAAATGGTTAGAAATGAAAAGAGTAATAACTAAACCATCGTGATGAGGATCTTGGATATCAACTCGATCATCCTCATCAAAGGTTATGACTTTTCCTTCGGAGACACTTGATGTTCGCACAGGTCTTTCTCCATTATCCATTTTAGTTTCCTTTGCATGCCTTTTAGCTGCTGAGAAGGATGTGCCGCAAATGTCTGATCCTCCAGAAATGAAGTTTATCACTTGTGCATCTGCTGGAGGGGCTGGAGCCTTCTCAGGGATCCTTTCGGGATCCTGAGTCCTTGACTTTTTTCTTCCCAACAATTCTTTTAGATGCCCCTTGCTCAACAAGTATCCAATTTCCTTTCTTAGTGCAATGCATTCTTCTGTGAGATGCCCAAAATCTTCATGGTATGCACACCACTTTGATTTATCCTTAGTTGCAGCTGGCCTATCATTTTTTCTTGGCCATCTAGCTTTATCACCTAGACTCTGCATCGCAAGGATTAGTTCATTGTTATCAACACTAAAACAATATTCAGAAATTGGAGGATAATCCTCATCATCCTCTTATTGATCAATAGAATGCACGTTCTGGTTATCAGATCTGTTGTAGGATCTGAACTTGTTGTTCCTGAATGAGGATCCTTGCTTATCCTGCTTTGAGGATCCTGCTAACCTCTCCTGGATCCTCTTGTCATCTTCTAGCCGAATGAACCTAAGTGCTCGGGTTCTTACCTCATCTAAGTTCCTGCATGGTGTCATAACAAGATCATCATAGAAAGACGAATCCCTAAGCAATCCCATTTTAAAGGCCTCAACAGCCGTGGCTATATCTAAGTTGGGAATGTCTAAGGATTCTTTACTAAATTTGGTAATGTAATCCCTTAATGATTCATTATGACCCTGGGTTATCCTATATAAATCACTAGTTAATCGTTCAAATTTCCTACTACAAGAAAACTGATTATTAAACAAGTTAACTAGGTTAGCAAATGAGGTAATAGAATAGGGAGGAAGACTTAGCAGCCATTTGAGAGCTGATCCAGTAAGAGTGGATCCGAATCCCTTGCACAGGCATGCTTCCTTTAATCTTTCTGGAATTGGATTGATCTCCATCCTCTCCCTGTATTGTGCTATGTGTTCCTCAGGATCTGTCGAACCATCGTACAGCTTCATTGTAGGCACATGGAACCTCTTGGGTATCTCAGCATCACAGATTGGTGGTGCAAAACGAGATATCTTATGGCTCCCATCTGCAATCTCTGGGATAGGTTTGACTACTCCCGGAACACTTGATATCATATCCTTTAGCTTTTGCAATTCTCTGGCCATGGCATGATTGATACCTGGATCCTGCATAAGACCATGGTTAGTAGTATGAGAATTATTAAAAGTGTTACCTCCCATTAGATTCAAGTTAGGAAGAATGGATGTTAATCCATATTGTTGAGGCTCTGGAATGATCGAGGGACCAGTAGAGGCATTGGTCTGCATTGGAATAAAATCTCCCTGATGGACATCTGAACTTCCTGTTTGCAAACTCCTCAAGGATCCTGGCATCTGGAAGGATCCCTGAAATTGGGACGATCCTGGAACAAAGGAGGATCCTTGAACCTGGGATGATCCTGGTACAAAGGAGGATCCTTGAACCTGGGATGATCCTGGAACAAAGGAGGATCCTTGAACCTGGGATGATCCTGGAACGAAGGAGGATCCTTAAACCTGGGATGATCCTGGAACGAAGGAGGATCCTTGAACCTGGGATGATCCTGGAACGAAGGAGGATCCTTGAACCTGGGATGATCCTGAATATCCTCCTGAGCTCGTGAGGGATCCCATATGCTGAGGATAGGGTCCCGCTGGCTGGAAATATGAACCTGATGCCTGGGTCATTGTTGTTGTTCCGTAGTGCACTCCTTTCGGTCCACCCACATATTGAACGTCTGGAAACACTGATGGCTGAGAGGTAACCACCGGAGTATCAAAATTCAAGGATTTCGGCACCAGTGGGGAATGATCCTCTGCCGTTGTCTTTTGTTTCTTGAGATCTCCGATTTCTTTGAGAATCCTCTCATTGGTCTTATCCTGTTGCCGTATCTGATCCTTCATCTGCAAAATCAAAGTAAACATATCACTAGTAGTGGGAGTGTAAGAAGCAGAAGAAGTTGGAGGTTTTGAAAAAATGGGAGTTGGTTTCTTCGCAGCATTCTCGGCATTCTTCTGGGATCCAGAAGGTGGTGGAGGCAAAGGGGGAACGCCTTGTGAAGAAGTGAATGCGGGCATCAAGTTCGAAGCATTCTTCGCTGAAGAAGCCATTTGCTTGATTGTAGTGAACTGAAATGAGCATAGAGATGCAAATTTTTCTAAGGACGAAGCACCAATAGCCCCACGGTGGGCGCCAAACTGTTTTGGTCAAAAAAATCTGTTGAGGATATTGCAACCAAACTCTCTGTTACAGGGTATGATGCTTGAAATGTATAACAATAACAAGGATCACTTCAATGTAAATTGCTGAAATGACACAAGGATTTATACGGGGAAAAATCCCTTGATCAAGAGTTGATCTCCGGCACAAAAAACCCCGGGTGATGGAAACTACCGATCACCAAGCTCAAATAAATGAATAAATGTTTACAACTTCGGATAGTAACGAGTTAGGTACAAGGATCACTATCGTGAAATGTGTAAATGTGAATGAAAACGAATGTATGTTCGTCGGGAGCATCAAGTGTGCGAGTATATGAGTGTGTGTAGCTGTTAAAAATGACTAAGTGTTTTTCTACTAGCTCGTTACCCCTTTTAAAATAGAAATTTAACTACCAAACTAACTATCCGACTTTTGTGCCAAGCCCCCACGTTCTCCATAACGTCCATTTTTGGCCAAGCACGTGCAGAATAGTTTGGGAATATTCTCCAGGAATGTCGCCAAGACTTGGTCAAGCTTGTTATACCTGCGAGATAGTACAAAACATAAGTAAACAATCGTCAGTACGAGGATCCTTAAAGTGATCCATGATCCTGATCCTGAAGCTCTTCTGAGGATCACCACCTGTCACAGAAGTAAGGATCACTAATTAGGATAACGAATAAGGATCACTAATTGTTAGAAAATCCTCCCCTAACACTTACCACTTGAATTTAAAATGATTAAATTTGTTTCAAATTAATGATCTATTTATCCATTTCAAAAACCTTTCACAACTCAAATAAACTTTCCCAATCCAATATCATTCATCATGTTTAGCACTTGGGATTTTGAAAATCAGCTCTTCAACATCAGTTGTCTAAAATCTTTTTGGATTTTCAAATAAAAACTAAATTTCTAGAAAGAACAATATTGAAATGCAGTAAAGAAATATATACAGACAATATTTTGTGAGTTTGTGTAAGAGGATCATATCAGTTTATGAGACATATCATCAACACCGTTAAGCTTTAAACATTTTAAGTTCTAAACGATTCACGTAGATTGACGATATTGTTGTCCACTTAAACTCAATCTAAAAACTTTCGAAATGCTTACCGATACGTTAAGGTATATTAATTTTGCACTAAGTTCTTATGGACCCCACGATCTCAGCATATCCCCTCATCATGCAATACACTAACTCAAGTAATGCCTTTAAACTTTTATCAACAGTGATTTGTGCGAAAACAAAGCAGAATGTTTAAACATTAACAATCAGGCCGATACTTCCGTATGCGCAGAGAAAGTCCAATGTTTAAACAAAATAAGAAAATAAAAATAAGTTGAAGTTGTTTAGGCTTTAACCACCAGGTCGATACTTCCGTATGCGCAGAGGAGGTCCAAAGCTTAAACGAAACACCAAATAAAATAAAGCAGAACGTTTAGGCATTAACAACCAGGTCGATACTCACGTATACGCAGAGGAAGTCCAATGCTTAAACAAAATAAAGAAATAAAACAAGTTTAAATCTTTGCAAAATGAAATGCACAATCACAGCGACTTTTCAGCAAAGTTGTGAAAGTTCACAGACTTAACCAGTTTTATGTCTTTCGACAATCAGCGATTACTGAGTAGGCACACAATCAAGAAGGACAAAACTAAGTACTATGCTTTCGACCATGTTTCCCACTAGAACTAGGCTTTTTCATTTAAGTTTGTATCATTATCGCAAATCTACTAGTCTAGCTGAGCCTATCATCAAATCTTTAGTGAGACCGTTTATCACATTTGATATTTCATTTCTTTAGCATGCTGTGATAGTAAAACTGATTTACTTTCATTTCCTCTTTTTCACAACTAAACTCATTTTGCATTTTCAAATGTTTATGGATTTTCAAATTTTCTAATTTTTTTAAAATTTTTCTCCCCCTAAAATCAAAATATGTTTCAATTTTGATTTTCTGAGAAAATTTGAAAACAAACTATACAGATAAAGTGACAACATAATATCGAATCGCTTCAATTCGCCATCCACTTGGCATAAACAATCAGAACTCCCCCTGACAACAAACTATTTTCCCATTATGATTTCAAAACACTTAAGTTTGTTTTAACCAAAATGGTTTTTCCGGGAAATTAGTTTAGTGTGTCGTTTCACAAACATGGGGTTTCTTCACATTGTTCTTCAATCCACTTGTAGGAAAGTTAAATCAAGTACAACTTAATGTCCTTGATTAACCACTTGTAAGACGAAATATCACAATTAACAACCTGTGAATTTCTCAAGAAAGATGCCGATTCCTACTCCCCAATTACCAATCTGGGAGTTCCGGCAAGTCAGGTTTTTCAGTTAAAGAGATTCACCCAAGCCTGACGGTCCTTGGGTGTTTTGAACATACCTTTTTGATTCATAAAATTCCTTTACCCCTTTGACTTTTCCGTCAACAATTTTTCCAAAAATGTTTAGAACATTGGGGTTAAAGGCTTTTTCAACATCAAAATCTTTCTTTTCAGAAAAAAATTGATTTGAAAGCTCAACTTTGTCAACTTTTTGTTTAAAATTTTCAGCTCGCAATGGTGGAAAGTTTATGTCATCCATTGGCGGAACTGAATTTTCACTTTTGAACTCAACTTGTGGCTCCTCTGATTTTGACGAGTCAGATTCATCGCCAACACGTGGCTCCTTTGTTTTCGAAGAAACAAATTCATCGCTAACCACTTCAACCTTCTTTATCTCCTCTTTTGTCCTCAGATTTGCATCTGAAGAATTCGGTTTACTTGACTTTGTTGTCGAGTGAAGCGATTCATTAGCACTCTTATTTGTTGTACCCGAGGACAAAATCTTTTCAAGATACTCCCTCGCTTTCTTTCTTTTCTTCCTCAGTCTGTCTTTCTGCCCTTGTGAAAGTTTCACTTTCTGTTCTTTCACTTTTGGTTCTTTGGGCTTTTCTTCGACCTTGACTGATTTCTTCATCTTTTTCTGAGATTCAGCCCTCGATCTTTCCATTGATCTCATTGGGAAATTTCTGGCAATATGTCCTTTGATTTGGCATTCATAACATCTTCTTGTCTCAAATCTCTGTCTCTTGCAGTTAACAGCAATGTGTCCTTGAAAACCACAGTTGTAACACACCCTGTTATTGTACCAATCTCCACCATCAATCCAAACACTCAAATCATAACACTGATTTGATTTGTAGTACTCATGACTTCTCCTATAAGCTTGATTTGACGCTTGAGCACTATGGTCAAACCTGCACCACTTATTACCAACTTTTTGCGAGTTTAAATTTTCAACTTTTTGTGGTTTTTTATAACAATTGGATGACTGAACTGATGAGCTTTTATTGTTGTTTTGAAAAATTTCGGTTTTTTAACATTTTGTTTTTGTTCTACATTCTTCTTTACAGGTTTTTGCGTAGAGCATTCACCTTTTTCAGTAGAATGTAAAACAGTTTCTTTAAATTTTTCTTTTAATTTCAAAAATATTTTTTGTTTTTCATTTTCATCATCAGCTTTATCATCATAATCTTCAATTATGACTTTGTCATAATTTGTGACATTGTCACTTATTGGAATTTCATTTTTATTTTCATTGGCCGGTTTTTGAAAAATATGATCTTTCATTAACGACGAGGTCACAAAACCGTTCAACTTCTTTTCTAGATCACTAATTTCATTTTTAGCACATTCAACTTCTTTTACAAGTTGGATAATTTTCTCAAGATGAGAATTTATTTCCTTTTGTTTTTCAATATTATTTTTACTGAAAACAGATTTTTCATTTTCTAAAATTTTTATTTGATTTTTAAAATCTTTTTCATTTTTTAATTTTTCTTTTTCTAAAAACGATATTTTATTTTGTAATTCTTTTTCATTTTCTTTTAAGATTTTGTTCTCTAATGTCAAACTCTCCACATCTTTCAAGAGTTTGACATTGTCTGATCTGGATTTTTCACAATTCGAGCACATCCCAGGCATCTTTACAGTGGCTTCTTCTTTCTCAATCTTGACAGCTGGAATTTGATCAAGTTGCTTTTTCACATCAGGTTTGATTTGTCCTTCAGCTGTTGCTGTTTTTTCTTCTTTCTCGGCTTTGACCTCTTCTTTAACAGTTGCTGCATTTTGATTCTTCCTTTTTGCAGCTTGTTTTTCTTTTATCTTTTCAATTTTACCTGCATAAAATAACTTCCCATTATGATTTTCAGGTGAAAGTTGTTGTTTAAAATATTCAAGTCTCTGGATTTCCTCTTCATCGTTGTCACTCTCTTCATCAGACGAGTGATAGAAAACCGGAGCTTTTTCTGAAACATCTTTTGTTGAAACTGGTTTTTCTTCCAATTTTTTCAGGATAGAATTGCTGAGATTCGTAATACAAATACGCAAAATATTCTTCATAATCCATGTTTTGGATTTAAAAGTTCACAAAATCAGATCTTCAAACGAACTGAGTTTACACACAATCTGGAATTCAACCACCTTGAACAATTCGTGCGAGTTGGTATACTTCAAACGACTTGGTTCAAAAATTGTTTTAGCTCAAAATCCACAAGTTTTAACTTCCACAAAGCCCACAAAAACGTTTGTAACCCAAAAAATTATACTCGTCCAAAAATTTTGTAGCCCACAAAACAAACCTGTTTCACACTAGAGACCCAAATCGCTTTTTAAAAACTTTTGAGCCAATACCCTTAGCCCAAAGCACCTTCAAAAACTTTCAATCTTGACCCAAACCACTACTTTTAAATGCAACCCAAAACACAATCCACTTAGCTAAATTTGGTTTAACTTGAAACCTACAATTTAGCCCAAATACAAAGTATCTCGGCCCAAATAAACTCAAATAAAATCGGTTCAAATGATATATATGAGCCCACTTATGAAGTATAAGAATTTTATTTCACTTAATCCTTTTGTCCGATTAAAAAAACTTGTGACCACTTTTAATGAACTGTCAATCACCACAAAATTTTTAAAACTTTTGTTCTTGAGAAAACATTAGTCGTGAGAATGTTTTGTGTGTTTTTTTTTTAATTTTTTAAAAAATCTTGCCAACAAACCCTACTAGGATGTCTAATCAATTATTATTATTATTATTATTATTATTATTATTATTATTATTATTTTATTTTTCAAATTTTCAATTATGCTTCTTGTTCCAAATCAGATTCTTTGTAAAAACAAAACAGTCAATGTTTGCAACTAAGCAGCAGTCTTGATTTGTAAACTTGTTCCAATTCACAATACACTTCTTTCTTTTATCAACACAAACAAAGTGTCACTAATAATCTTTCTTCTCAAATTATCAGCCAAACAACATCTTCTTCTTCGTTTACCAATACCAGTCGACCTTTCAATTTTAATTTGGTTTTAACAATGGTCAACAATAACCAAACGCAAAAACCTGCAACAATTCAGCTTCGATTGAACTTATATTCAGATCTGAAACTTGCATACAGAATCTAATAAAAAAAATGTTCAAAATTCTCCGAAAATCACTGAAGATCAACCGAAATTGATCCGAAGACACCGAAATGAATCAAAATTCAACCGATTCAGTTCGGAATGTATGAAACTTCAACTGAATCAAATCGAATCAGTTTTGAAATCATCAAAAGACACACCGAAAATAATCGAAACAGACCGAAATCAATCAGTAACTCAATTTGATTTCACCAAAACTCATCGAAATTATCTGAAATTCAATCACAACAGTCCGAATTCACAATGAATCGCACCGAAACTTGTCCGAATTTCACTGAAAATCAATCAAAAATGATCCGATTATACATTCAGTTTGTTTTAACAACGCATATGTTCCGAGTCAGATATATGATCCAATTTGTTTTAATGTGTTTTTGATGATTATCAAAATTCAACTCAGATCTATTTCTCGTTCCAACAACAATAATGACCTGCAACTCAACTCAGATCTAATCACACACAAGTAACTTCAGATCAATATGCAGAATCACAACGAAATTTGAATGGAACAGTCCAAAATCACATCGAAACAAAACGAAACTCCATCCGAATCACAACGAAACATACCTTAACAGATCTGAATCCACAAACTTCTATTCGACAAGAACCAATTCAGTTCGAAATACACAAACAATACATCGAACAGATCTGAATTAGTTCAAAATGGATAAAATTTCAACCGAAAACCCTCTAAACTAGTCAGAAAATCGATCGAAACAGTCCTATCAACTTGAATAACAATCAGATAAGCAAACACGAATAACAATCAGTAACACTTATCATGAATCATATTACTTTCAGTTGATTATCATGAATCAGATCACTTTTATCAATCAATGCTTTATCCAAAACAACCTGTTTGCGACAATCAAATCATATTCAGAACTTTGATTCATTCAAACAACAAACCTGAAATCACTTTGATTCGTTAATCAGATTCAGTTAAAAGCAATTTCAATCGTAAACAATCAGAAAGTTCAAAACATGAATCGAACAGATCAAAAACACATCAAAAGACAACCGAAAATCATTCGATTTCACCGTAACTCGTCGAAAAACGTCCGATTTCGATCACGATTACACGCAGAGCTATCCGTAGCTCTGATACCACTTGTGAGTTCAGGATCGGATCGTAAACGATCACTAGATCTGCGATGAATTCGATTTAACGTGCGGAAACCGTTAAATCGAACCGTAATCGTGCGCGAAAACGTAATTAAACAACGTTTTATTACGTATCAACTACAACCGGACAGAGTTTCGACTCGATCTCTACAAAGAACACTCAAAATCTGATAAACATGATGTAATCCGGCAGCAGTTCGGTTACAAGACTGATGGAACTCTTACAAATGAGAAGCTAGAACACCTATATATAGCCTCTGGGGTTTCGCTTGAATCATGAACATGGCTGTTCAAGCGAACTCACAAGAATCAGTTTCGCTTGAAACACACCATTGACTTTTCAAGCGAAAGCACATAAAACAAATATATAAATCCTATTTCATGCACTGTTTCATGTTTCGTGTGATATTTGCTATGATGATGTCATATTACGATGTCACATAGATGATGTCATCATCAAGAATGATGACATCATTCTTGTTAAGATCCACATCGAAACCAAGACTCGATATAAGACGAAGTCAACAGAAAAATGCACCAACAGGAAGCGGTGATATCTCTTTTTGATAAGAAGACGGGTGAATCGAGGAGAATTTGTGTGCTAGACCTGATGTGGCTAGTGAATTGCTCCAAGAAGGATATCGAATGTCTATTCTACAACAAGATAGTGTATGAAACGCCAGACAAAGTTCAAGCTCTTTAGTATCAGAAGTTAGTGAACCTGTGTTATGCGAAAGATATCAATTCTGGCAGATACTGGGAGACTAAGTTCAGGGAATTGGAGCGTGAAGAGTTCTTAAAGAAAGAGAAACGTGCTGAGAGATTTAAGAAGATAGCTGAAAGAGTTGCTGAGCTTGGAAGAAGAAAGCTTATGAGACCTCCTCCAACAGACCAGACACCAATCGAGAGCGAAGAGAACAAGATCCCAAGATGGGATAGGAAACGTGATGGTGATCCTGTGTATAGAAAGTACTGGAATGAAGTTGGAAGGCCTCTCAGGCGAAAGATGATTGCAGAACGAGACGAAAAGAGAAGACAGAAGGAGAAAGAGCGAAGGCGAAGCAGGAAGTCGACTTGAAGACTATGCAGGAAGGAACTACAGCTACATCCAAGGGGGAGTCTGTTAGTACATATGTCTGTAGCTTCCGTCTGCATCGAGTCTTATGTATTTTGTCCTGTATATGTGTTTTTGAGTATGTATGTACGTAGAAGTATTTGTATGTCTAAGACAAATAGGGAACGGTACGTAACTGTTAAAGTGTATTCCGTCGGACGACGTTAGTCATCCAAACGGATGGCCATCCGATCAGATGACCATCCGATCGGATGGTGGTCCGAACGGATGATACCTTTGTTCCCTGGTTGCCTATAAATAGCGGGTTAGTACTTGTTATTTAGAACTTTTTGGCTGAAACTGTAGCGAAGCTCTGTCCGTCTGAATCTCTACCGGAACTTCTGTATTTTCACTATCATTGAATAGAATTCAGACATGTTAAGAGTTGAACTTGTCGTTGTTGATTATCAGACATTATCTAGGGATTCTGCACCTTGATTCTGATCGATCCAGCCACGTTTTACTTGAACAGATCCTGCGAAAACGGCCTAACAGAGTGCAAACCAGGAGCCAATCAGGAACCATTATTCTTTGCTTATACTCTAGCTACATTTCTCAAATTGAACCTAAAACCATTGATGTAGCTTTGCAGGAACCAGGCTGGGTCGATGCTATGCAAGACGAGCTGAACCAGTTCAAGAAGCTAGGAGTATGGCAGCTTGTGGAGTTGCCAAAAAGGAAACGCAAACTTGGAACTCGTTGGGTTTTCAGAAACAAGCAAGATTCTGCAGGAGTTATTGTTCGAAACAAAGCAAGATTAGTGGTCCAAGTATTCAGACAGATAGAGGGACTGGATTATGATGAAGTTTACGCCCCCGTTGCCCGACTTGAGGCAATTCGGATCTTCTTAGCATACGCATCCTACACGAGGTTCACTGTTTACCAGATGGACGTCAAGACTGCGTTTTTGTATAGAGACGTGAAGGAGGAAATCTTTGTTGAGCAACCACCGGGTTTCGTTCATCCAAAATATGCCTACAAGCTTGATAAGGCATTATATTGATTGCACCAAGCTCCTAGAGCTTGGTATGCAACTCTAACTGAACATCTTCTGGCTCATGGGTAAACGCGAGGCACTATAGACAAGACTCTGTTTATCAAGAGAGTGGGCAAGGATCTGATCTTGGTTCAAATTTATGTCGATGATATCATCTTCGGATCGACAAGTGATGCGTTTTGCAAGGAATTTGAGGGAGTTATGAAAAAGAAGTTCGAGATGAGTGCGCTCGGGGAAATGACATTGTTCTTAGGTTTACAAGTCAAACAAGATTCTCGAGGCATTCTCATTTATCAAGGGAAATATGTGGATGATGTTCTGGCAAAATTCAAGTTCACAGATGCTATATCGGCTGAAACTCCAATGGCAGAAAGACCTTTACTGACTGAAGATGCAGAAGGATCCCCTGTTGATCAACGTCTTTATAGGTTTATGATCGGGTCTTTGATGTATCTGATAGCGAGCCGTACAGACATTATGTTTGCTGTCTACAACTGTGTGCGATATCAGGCTAATCCTAAAACCTCTCATCTTACTGCTGTTAAACAAATCTTTCGGTACCTTAAAGGCCGACCTCGGTTTGGTCTGTGGTATCCGAGGGATTCCAATTTTGACCTGTTTGCGTTTTCTGATAGTAATTTTAGAGGCACTGATAAAGACAGGAAATCCACATCAGCTGGATGTAAATTTTTGGGTGATAGGCTCATTTCTTGCAATGCAAGAAACAGCAAACAGTGGCAATTTCAACAGCTGAAGCAGAGTATGTTGCGGCTTCGGCGTCTTGCTCCCAAGTGGTGTGGATGCAGCATCAATTGTAGGACTACAGTTTGACTTATCTTAACACTACTATATACTGTGATAATGATGCTGCGATACAAATTGTGAAAAATCTTGTCTTCCACTCCAAAACCAAGCACGTTGATATTAAAGTTCATTTTTTACGAGACTGTTTTGACAGAGGTCTTATTAAACTGGAGCAAATCGATACAGATGCAAATGCTGCCGATTTGTTTAAAAAACCTGTCAGCAGCTCGAAGTTTCAAGTGCTTGTGGATTTTCTGAAAATGATCCGTTATACTGACTGAGCATGTTTTTGTTTTTTTTGTAGGTAATTTTGTACATAAAGTTTTCTATTCTTAGGTAGTTTTTATTTATGCACAAATTTAGGGGGAGAAATTTTGAAAAATACAAAAACATAGAAATTTTTTGAAAAATACAAAAATATTGAAAATTTTTGGAAAGTACAAAACGAGGAATTGCATGACATGGGAAATGAAATGAATTTTCACATTGTGGTGAAGCGCTGACTCATGTAAGACCAGTATCGAAATAATTTGACTCTAGTATGATATGTTGGTAGGCTCTATCCTTAAGGCTGGAAACATTGGCTGTTTCTGTTTAGAACCTAAAATTGTTTATGACCCTAGGAAAGAAAGTCACTTGGAATTAACTGACTTCTATTTGAAATCTTGTGTGATGTCCCGATATACACAATTTTGGTCTGTTTTGCGTGAGCAAAGACCTGGAGGTGCTAGGCAGCGTTTAGCTTCTGTTTTGCGTGAGCAAAGACCTAGCTGAGCGTCAGTCATCATATAGATCAATTAACACCCGAAAGAGGCCCTCAAGTGCCCTAAAGAAACCCAAGAAACCTATATCAAACTGAGAAAACTCATTTGATATGTATATTATATCATCTTTGCTTTATGATCTATTCTGTTCTCTTCTTAACCCAGTCCCAGTTAAGGTTTCAGAAGTCTGGAACGGTGTTAGGATCTGAGTTTCATTTTGATTGTGTTTTACGTTTGAATTAAGATGAAGAATGAATGAGTAGTGCAGCGGAAAATAATGGAAACAAACTTTTCACAATCAAACAAGAGAATTGCTTTGAACACACATTTTCAACAATGAACCGAATGCTTAAATTTATTCCAAACACCGATTACACTTGCATGTATGTAACAAGACTCCCCCTCAGCCTGAGCTCACAATGATTTGTTTGTACATGAAGAAAGATGGTGAAGAGCTAATAGAACAGTACATGGTACTGTTCTACACAAGTACTGCTATACTAACAACTGTTATTACAATTCATTACATAAAGACAAGCTAAACTACTACTGAATCCTTCCACTGATGTGAACCCAGCAGCACTTGATATAACCCAGCAGTGCTTGACTCAAGGCAGTAGATTGAACAGCAGGGCTTTAGTCTTCATCAGTCTTTGACTTGATCAGCAGTTGTAGGTCAGCAGTTGTACCGATCAGTAGATAGGAGGTCAGCAGATGTTGAAACCACTTTCAAAGGGAGAGACTTGAATACATAACATCTGCTTATTCTGGATCCACTGCTCTGATCCAGTTTTGGCTTTAATTATCTGTTCCTCTGATAGGGTTCAATCTCAACAATCTCCCCCTGGAACAGATAATGCCAAAACTCTTCATTATTGGTAGATCTTTATTGCCTCATCAACAGTTCCCTTATTTGCCCTTTGAGGTGTAACTCAAAGGCTAAGGCATTTGTGTCCTCTTCATCCCTGCACAGTGGAAGATCAAGGAGATCCTGCAAATCTTAAAGACTTAGGCCAAGTGCTTGTTCCCTTGTTATTTTCTTCACTTCTCCACTAGACTTGAACATTGTCAGTACATGGGTCTGTTTGTCAGTTTTCCACTTTAGTACTTTTGAGTCTGGTGGGTTTCTTGGGAGATCTTTATTAGATGAGGAATTTGGTGATGCTGGCCTTGTGATGACTGACTGAGCAGTGCTTGCAGATTGATTTAGGCCAATATTTTCAGCTATCATCTTCTTAATGCCCTCTTTTACAAGTTCATCTCCTGCCATTAATTATGCCACTGTTTCAGTATCCAACTGTTGTTGTTTTCTTTTATAGATAGCAGCACCAGCTGGAGTAGTGGCTCTCCTGATTTGCAGCTTTGGTGGTCTTGTTGAAACCTCTGCTTCATGGTAGTCAGGTTTTTGTGGAACTGTAGGATCTTTCTTCCTTAATTCCTCTAACCTTTTGTAGGTGGTCCTGACTTTGTTTTCTATCCATCTTGACACTTGATTTTTAGACCCATAATTAGCAGCAACTAATTCCTCTTTCATTCTCTTCAGCTCTAATGTCTTTTCAGGCATATTCTTTTTGTACTTTGACCAATCAGGAGGAGTGTGTTTGACCTTATTTTTGATCATTTCCTGAATCCTGGCTGCTTCTTTTTCAAGCTCAGGAACGGTCCACTTTTTGTACATATATTTTTCCCCCTTATACTTCTTGGAAGCCATGATGCTTTCAATGTAGTCTTTTCTCAAAGATTCATTTGCTTTCTCTGAGAGTTTCTGACAAACATTTTTTTGCAAACTGCTCTAAGGATCTGACTTGAGTGAATAGAAATTGATAATGCCTTTGAATTTCTTTGTCAGTTTTCCCTTGAGAGCTTCTTTTGGAGATATCCTCTGCCTGTTGAGCCTTGACTTTCAAATATTCTTCAATATTGTTAGGCCTAGGATATCCTTCAACTGATGGCAACTTCCTTTTAGCAGGATCATCCTCATAGTAGAAAGATTTGATCCCATCTCCGACTGCAATGAGTTCAAGAGGATATTAGAAACCTGTAGGAGTAATGATAGGGATTGGTTTTTGTACTTGAGCTGATGAGAGAGGAACAGGGTTTGGAATAAGTGTAAGAAATTGTGAAGATGTTGGTGGTGGTGATGAAGAATCATCATTAGGTTTAAAAATCCTTCTCCTTTTTATTGTAGGAGAGGCTGATGATGTTTTGGGTGGATCAGTGGTGGTGATTTGAGTGGTAGAAAGTGGCTGACTA
The DNA here is from genome assembly GCA_030545235.1 of Helianthus tuberosus. Classification (NCBI taxonomy): domain Eukaryota; kingdom Viridiplantae; phylum Streptophyta; class Magnoliopsida; order Asterales; family Asteraceae; genus Helianthus; species Helianthus tuberosus. Next base: position 204,359,159 of record CM060369.1, read on the forward strand.
ACAGTTGTTGAAACAACTGGTGTTTCAACCACTGTTGCCATTACAACAGATGTTGTAACATCTGTTGTCTTCTACTTTTTGGCAGGAGGTGATGGTGGTGAGATTGTTTTTGGTGGTGTATTGATTTTTGGTGGTGGTGGTGGTGGTAAGGCAATGGTTGTGGTGTGTGTTGAAGAGATGGCTGGTGTTTGGCTAACAGTTGTTGTATCTATTGAAGTATTAGTAGTTGTTAATACCACAGGTGTTTCAGCAACTGTTTGGGTGGAAGATTGATGTTGGGGGCTTTTGGAAGGTGGTTTGGGAGTATGCTTTGTGAGTCTGGATGGTATGGATTTGGGTTCCCTCACTTTTCGAGTGGGATTTCTTTTTGGCTTAGGATTTTTAACATCCTTTGGCTCAGAACAACCCTGCGCATTCAGCTCCATATAAGCTCTTTTCTCCTTATTCCACCTGGACATGTCCTTTGCCTCTCTGTCCCTTTTTACACTTGCTTTTGCTTCAGCAAGTGCATTTGTGGTAACATCAATATTTTTGCTACCATCTGGCAAGGGAATCTTTTTAGTCATTGCATCTTTTTCTGGTTCAACATACAGATCATCATCTATTCCCTTTTTCTTCCACTCCTTGAATTTCTCCCCCTTTTTGGCATTATCTGGGGGTAGTTGATCAATGACGAGAACAGTGGGAGGAGCAGTGCCAGTGGTATTTAGGATGAGGGCTTTTATAGCCTTGATATCTGCTTGGGTATTTCTAAACCTTGACTCCATCATGTTTCTCAGCTCTTGTACATATATTGCATGTTGCTGATCAGCAATTTGTCTTTGTTGTTGGAGCATGGGTTGAAATAGATTCCATAACTCATTTGCAGCAGGTGCTTGAGTTGGAACAGCATTGGGTTGCACCTTGTGAATTTTCAACAACTGTTGTAGCATTTCTTTGATTTCTGCAACAGAGGTATCCAGTTTTTCAACTCTATCCGTCAATTCTAGGTACTTTAAACCATCACCCAACTTAATGGGATCATCTAATTTTCCACTCACAGTGGTTTGAACTGTGGTTGACTTAGGAAATGTATTCCAATAGTCATCCACTGATGCCCCTTTTTCTCAGTACTGGGGACTTCTTCCTTTAACACTTGATAACCTTTTGATGGTACCAGTGGTCAAAACAAACACACTAGTGGTTATCAGAGGTGCTATAGAAGGAATTGCCTCCAAGGAAGTCTTATTGATGTAACCACTGTCCAAATGCAAACCAGTGGGTTCAGCACTTGTAGTGGCTGCTTCACTTGGATTACCACCAAGAGTTACTTGTAACTCAAGGGGTGTAACCTCCTCAGGTCTTGTTGGTGGGTTAGCTATGATTGAGACATCAAACCCAGTCGTTTGTTGAAGTATATTCTCATTGATAGGTGAGTGAGAAGGACTGGTTTGTGCCTGATTCAGATCAATAGCATCCAACAATAATTTAGTTGGTGGGGGAATTATGGAGGTAAGGTTGGGTGTAGAAAGAGAATTGGCCCCGAGCATTGGGCTGTGGATGATGGAAGCAAGTGATTCCAGAGCATCATATTGTGGTGTCCCTATTTGTACAACTTGTTCTTTTTGAGAAGAAACAGGAGGAGTTTCAGTCATGGGTTGAGATATTTGTACCAACTGCTGTGAGGAAGTAGCAGCAGTGGTTTCTTGTGACTTTTGTGCTGTCACTGGCAGTTGCTCTGGTATCTCATCCTCCAGAGTTGCCTTTTGGATAGGTTTGGGGGGTTTTTGAGTTTTCTTTTGCCTTGGCTTTTTGGTGATTTTAGGTGTGGGTTTCAAACTAGTTGTTTTGCTGCTTTGATCACCTTGAGCAGTGGGCTCAGCAGCAGATACCTGAGGAGCGGTGGTAGCTGCTAAAGTCTGCTCAGGCACCTCTGCTTGTGTTTTGCAAGGTGTTGACATTCTTATAAAAGTTTCAGCAGTTAAGCTGTTTATTTGAAAAGATACACCTTGTTTTATTGCAGAAGCATCATCCTTAACAAACTTCTTTTCAAAATAATAGCTTAGAAATCTTGGAAAAAGTAAGAATGGCTTTTTATCAACATTTTTAACCAAATCATTAAAGATTTCCTGGGAGTAATTGAAATTTTCATCTTGAAGAATAGCATATCCCAGATTTTGAATCTTTAATGGTATCTCATTAAAAGAAGTGGTTTTGTTTGAAACACACATAAGCAGGGTATGGAACAAAAACCTTGTTGCAGGTGGAAAATTACCTTTTTGTAGGGTATCCTTTTTAATTTGTTCTACATACCCCCTTTCAAGGAAATCAGTTTTTAACTCATTTTTGGGAAAAGAAGTTTTACCTCGCTGATCATTGAGTTCAAAGACTTTCGAGATGGATTGTGGTGTGATTTTGACAGGTTTACCCATTAGAGAAGCGTTAATGGCTATGACATCTTTGCCTTGTTTGTCAAGGGTAATATTCTTCCAAAACTCTCTTTGGGTGTCCAAGTAAATTGGAGCATCTGCTATTAACAAAGTTTTGTACTTTGATGCAGACATGATGTCAATGATGGAATCGAAAGCATCGGTGGTGCCTGGTTTTGTCAAAAGACCCAGATAATTGTGAGGTGCTTTGTATGGGATTTCGATGGGTGTAGCCGTTTGAGCGGCCTTTTTACGAGATGATTTGGAAGTGGATTGTGCGGATGACTTTGATTTTGTCATTTTGGAGTAGAAGATTGGTGAAGGTTTTGAAGGATTTGAGAGAGGGAAATGGAAGCTGTTTTGAGAAAGGAATTTTTGTGAATTCGATTCGACAGTAGAACCCTGTTTGGGGTTTTGAAAAGGGTTTTTATAAGGAAAAAGTGAATGCTGACGTGGCAGCGGTTACAAAAGATCTGACCGCTCTGTACTATCCACGTGCCAACCCCGGATGTGATGAAGGACAATTTGTCTTTTATGAAGACCACTGATGGAACAAGTTCAGTGGTTGTAATGGTAAAAATGAAGGCAGTGGATGATTTTTACTATCAGTAGATAGCACATCAGTGGATAAAACACTGATTTTGAACAACAGTGCTTATCAAGAAATGAGAGAACAGGGGTTGACTTTCAGCAGTGGAGAGTTTTTTTCAGTAGAACAGACCTTTGAACAAAGTAGTGGTTATGGCAGACTTTTAAGGATTTTAATGAAAAGTTCATTTTTAGCTACTTTTAAGGATGGATTTTTGATTTTCTGAAAACATTTTAATGCTTTTATTCATAGAAAAACAGGATTTTGCATGTTATTCCACGTTTAGCATGCCAATCCTAGAGATCAAGCTTTCAAAGGTGGATGTATCTAATGCTTTGGTTAGCACATCTGCCAGCTGATCCTTAGTTGGAACATGGTGCAGAGAAATCAAACCTTTTTCATAGCAATCCCTCACAAAGTGATGTCTGATGTCGATGTGTTTGGTGGTTGAGTGGGAAAGTAGATTTTTGATGATATTTTCTGCTGCCTGGCTGTCCAACATGAGTGGTGTCTTTAAGGCAGTGATACCAAAATCCAGCAACTGATTTTGAAGCCAAATCAGTTGGGCTGTACAGCTTGCAGCAGCTATATACTCTGCCTCAGCAGTGGATGTGGAAACAGCTGCTTGCTTTTTGTTTTGCCAAGACACTAAACAACTGCCTAGGAATTGGCACCCTCCTGAAGTGGACTTCCTTGTCTTGTCACATCCAGTAAAGTCACTATCTGAGAAACCTGAAAGTTCAATTTTACCATCAGCTGGATACCAGATACCAAGTGTGGGAGCACCTTTTAGGTATCTGAATATCCTTTTTACAGCAATAAGGTTTGACTTTCTAGGGCCTGATTGGGATCTTGCACAAACACATGTTGCAAACATGATGTCTGGCCTAGATGCAGTTAGGTACAATAAAGACCCAATCATGCTTCTATATAAAGTTTAATCAACCAAATCATCCTTCTCATCAGACATGACTACTTTATTGGTTGCAATGGGTGTACTACATGGCTTGCAATCATCCATCTAAAATTTCTTTAAAAGTTATTTGGCATATTTTCCTTGATGGATAAAAGTGCCATTTTGTAGTTGCCTTACTTGGAGACCAAGAAAGCACTGGAGTTCACCCATTGCACTCATTTCAAACTCAGCTGCCATGAGTTGCCTAAACTCTTCACACATTTTATTACATGTGCTTCCAAAGATGATGTCATCCACATAAATCTGGACAATCATCAAATCCTTTCCTCTCCATTTTAGAAACAATGTTTTGTCTATCTTACCTCTTGTGCAACCAATGGAAATTAGAAAGGTCAAAAGAGTTTCATACTAGGCCCTTGGAGCTTGTTTCAGGCCATACAAAGCTTTATTCAGCTTGTAGACATGATTTGGATTAAATGGATCCTCAAAGCCTGGAGGTTGACAAACATAAACCTCCTCTTGAATCTTACCATAGAGGAATGCACATTTGATATCCATTTGATACACCTTGATGTTGTGGTTGACAGCAAAGGCCAGAAGTAGTCTGATAGCTTCAAGTCTTGCTACAGGGGCAAATGTTCATTGAACTTTACATTCAAAGTCTCCTCCACTGTTTTGGTCCTTGTGTTAAACACTTTGTAGGCCTTAGCAATGGTTGAGTATCCCAGATGATAACCACAATCAATTTTAGCTGCAAACTTTGAGATGGAATCTTTTAAGTTTAAAATGAAGCATGGGCAGCCAAAAACTTTAAAATATGAAATCAATGGCTTTGTTTTATACAGCAGTTTATAGGCAGTCTTTTGATGCCTGGGGTTGATTAAAACTCTGTTTTGGACATAGCCAACAGTGTTTACTGCCTCTGCCCAAAAGTTAATGGCAAACCTGAACCAGCAAGCATGGTTCTGGCAGTCTCAATCAAAGTTCTGTTCTTTCTTTCAATAACCCCATTTTGTTCTGGTGTTCTTGGAATGCTGTATTGTCTCACAATTCCTTTTGACACACAGAAATCATCCAACTCCTTGTTCCTGAACTCTGTGCCATTGTCACTTCTGAAGATTTTTACTGGAAGGTCAAACTGCTTTTCAACCTGTTTCACAAAGTCTTGCAGAATGCCTGCAGTCTCATCTTTTGAGTGTAAAAAGTAAGTCCATGTAAACCTAGAAAAGTCATCAACAATAACCAGGAAATACCTCTTTTTCTTAAGACTCATGACTTTAACTGGGCCAAACAAATCCATATGAAGCATTTGCAAACATTTGGTTGTTTTGGACTCATCAATGGATTTGTAGGAGCTTTTATGTTGTTTTCCTTTTAGGCAGGAAACACAATGCTCAGGACAGGTGAACAGTTTTTGAGGCAAACCTCTTACTAAACCCTGTTTTGAAATGGCAGTGATTGTCTTGAGATTTGTGTCCCCCAATCTTTTGTGCCATAATTTTGTCTCATTGTTTGATGTAGCTGAGAACAGACAGGCATCAGTTCTGGGGCTCTCTTTTGACATATCCACCACATAAACATTGCCACTTCTTTGAGCAACAAGTTTTGTTTTTCCAGAATTGATTATTGCTTCAATCTTTTCAACCATTTCTGGTCCAACAATCTTACAACACTCCTTTGTGAAGAATGATCCATACCCCTTATCACTCATTTGTGAAACACTCAGAAGGTTGAATTTTAGATTGTCTATCAGATTGACATTTTCAAATTTTACATTACCAGACTGTACTGTACTGTACCAGACCCCAGAACTTTCCCTTTACTATTATTTCCAAAGGATATATCACCCCCTCCATGGATTTTGAAATCTTTGAGAAGGGCTTTACATCCTGTCATATGCCTGGAGCCTCCACTATCTACATACCAAAGGCTATCTAAGCATGCAGAAGCTCCTTGCACATGAAGTAAAAGGATTAGTTCATTAGGGTCTCCAAAGCCAATAAGGCTTTGGATGGGGTCTCAACAGTGTCTGGGATGAGTTCAGATGGATGGACAGTGGTTAGGTCAGGGGTTAGGACAGTTTTAGAATTGTTTTTCTCAAACCACTGTTGGGGTTCTTGACCAATCACCTGCTGATAACCAAAAGGATGCCTGTTTACTCTTGGTTTTGATGGCCTTTTGTAGGTCTCATAAACATGTGGGATCCTTTGGTATGGTGATTATCCCTTGCCTCTTCTGAATTGGTTGGCAGGGGGTGCATCAGTCACTTGAACATCTCTTTGGACAGATGTTTGATTCAGCTGTTTTGTAACAGCTGTTTGGACTGGCACAAACAGTGGTTGATTCTTGGTGAATTTGACAAATGATGTTGATGGACTCAAAGATGTTTTAGCAGTGTACTCATTCTTTTTCACATCAAAATTCTTGAGATACACACATTTTTTAGTTTTGTGGTTATTTTTACCACAGATGGTGCAGCTTTCAGCAGGTACAATGATACTTGTTTTGTTTAGATAATATGCTTTTAGATGAAAACAGTATTTTGTTAGATGATTCCTCTTTTCACAAAAATCATAAAACAGGTTTTTGATCTTTTCTCTTTTCTTCCTTTTCTCAGACTCCTTAGCAACAGAGTTTCGAACCACTCTTGGGATGTCTTTGATAGGAATGACCTTTGCTTTTGGAGCTGTGACACCATCAGTGGTTGTGAAATCCATGGGTTTGAAATTTTCAAGAATGTCACACTCATCAGACCATGTGGGTTTAAATTGGTATTTTTCAATTTCCTCAAAAGTTGAGGACCCCACAGATGATCTTTCCAGAGTGATTTTGTTACCAAGTTTGTCAGTAATTTTTACTTCTTGGCCATTCTTGTTGGTTGGTATTATTTCAGTTGAACCAGCTTGTTTGACAGCAGTGTTTTCAAGATCATCATATTTTCTATATCCTATACCAATCTTAACATTACTTTCAAGCTGTTTCTCAAGCATAACCTCATAACCTTTGCAAGATTCCACCCATCTTTCACAAGTGATCTGGGTGGATTCCAACTCCTTTTTGCAAACTTGGTATTTTTCTACCATAGTTTGGAGTTGGTTCTTGGTTATGCTTTGCTTTTCTTTGAGACTGCTGATTTCTTTGTCTTTTTCAGCCAATTTGTTTTTAAGTTCTTTTAATGAATTTTCAAATTTGACTTCATCAGTTAAGACTTTATCCCTAAGGTTTTCATTTACCTCTTTAATGCTAGCAAATTCAATAATGCATTTGTCTGAACACAGTTTTTCAAGAACTTGAGGTGATACCTTAGAAGCAGCCATCATGGCACAATCACATTGATGATCACCTTCTTCATCAACTCTAACTTCTTTCTCACCTGCTTTCTTCTCTTCCTCTTCTTCTTTGTCTTCTTTGGACCAGGGGTCAGACAGTGGTTCAATCAGGGTTTCTGAATTTTCTCCCAGCAGTAGTTCACCAGCAACTGCAGTAACCACTGCTTCAGCCACTTCATCCACGGTTTCATCACTTAGTTGTTCACCTTCAGTTTCTACCCCTTCTGGTATTGACTCTAATGCCATCAAACAAAATTCATCATTAAAAGTATCATTAGAAGCATAGAGTGCAAAATTTTCATCACCAAGCTCATCAGGCATGATGCTCTAGTCAACAAAGCCTTGGGTGAAAAAGCTTTGCTGATCTGGTTGTACCACTGTTGGAGCAGCTTGTTGAGGTGCAACAGGTTGCACTTGTGCCTGAGGGACAGGGGCTTGAACATACTGAATTTGTGGAACAGTGGTTTGAACATAATGCACAGGCACAGGGGTTGCAGCATAGTGAGCAGTGTTAACATGTGCTGCAGGGGTATATTGGTTATAGTGCACAGTGCTTTGGTGTTGTGGTCTAGGGTTTGAGCTGGGATGAGTTATTATTGGACCAGTGGTTTGACTCCTGCATTCCCTAGCAAAATGACCTAGCCTATTGCACTTGTAACACTTCAGTTTTGATTTATCCAACCCCACTCTTAAATTTCCATGTAACCCTGGGAATTTTCTCTCTGTTCTTTTATAGAATTTGCTTGTTCTTACACTAAGAAAAGCCAATTGATGCAGAATGACCATCTCCTCTAAGTCAGTGGGATCAAAGTGTTGCAAATCATTAAGTTCAAAACACAAGTTATCTGACATCTGGTTTTCACAATTTGCAGTAAAAGCATAATTTGCAGAGTGAGAATCAGAGTTGTTAAAATTTCCACCAGCAGTTATATCAATAAAATGATCAAAACTCTGATCCTTACTACTGCTACCAGATTCTTCCTGTCCAAAAAGAGATGTGCTGCCAAATGCATAGTCATCTGCAACTTTGCCAGACTCTTGCAACTTCTTTTTCTAGTTTAACTCCCTTTCATAGGTCAGGAGTCTACCATGAAGTTGGGTCAGGGTCAGATCTTTGAACTCAGATGAATTTCAAGTTACAAAAGCGATTGTGTCCCATTTTTCAGGTAGTGATCTAAGAAACCTGCTATTTTGTGTCGAATTAGGAAATGTAACTTTAACAAGTCTTAGTTCACTAATGAGACAGCTAAATCGCTCAAACTGTTGGGTCAATGATTCACCCTTGATGTGACAAAAGGTTTCATACTGCTGATTCAGAATTTCCCTATTATTTTCAATAACTTCTTCCGTTCCCCCAAACTGTTCCTTCAGTGCATCCCATAGCTCTTTGGCACTGTTACAATGTAACAGTCCAGCATAGATTTCATTGGGTAATGCAGATGCAATGATGCTAAATTCTTTGGCATCGAGTTCGAACTTTTGGAAATCAGTTTCAGTATAATTTTCAGGTTTTTTAGGTTCGAACTTCTTTGTATCCTCAGCACTTGGCACCATGGGAACGTGTGGTCCAAAAACAACCGATCTCCAACATCCAGTATTCTGTTGAGCAAGGATGTGACCCATCCTTCTCTCCTAGAAGTTGTATTCATTACGTTTAAGCATGGGTGGTTTGAAAAGAGAGCCAATGTTATTCTTATCATCTTGTGATTGTGACGTCATCCTGGTTGTTTTACAGGCACTGATTAATCAACTTTGATGGTGATTAAACCTTACACTGTTTTTCAACAAAACGAACAAACTATCAGTATCAACGATTGTGAGCTGAACTATTTATGTCAAAATGATTGTTAAATCAAATTTGATTATCCGAGCTCTGATACCAATTGTTAGGATCTGAGTTTGGTTTTGATTGTGTTTTACGTTTGAATTAAGATGAACAATGAATGAGTAGTGCAGCGGAAAATAATGGAAACAAACTTTTCACAATCAAACAGGAGAATTGCTTTGAACACACATTTTCAACAATGAACCGAATGCTTAAATTTATTCCAAACACCGATTACACTTGCATGTATGTAACAAGACTCCTCCTCAGCCTGAGCTCACAATGATTTGTTCGTACAGGAAGAAAGATGGTGAAGAGCTAATAGAACAGTACAGGGTACTGTTCTATTTATAGGCACGGACAAACCACTGTGGCATCTTTGCTGACGTCACCATGAGAGTGACATCTAACCTCCTAACAAACTCTAACCTCTGATCTATACAAGTACTGCTATACTAACAACTGTTATTACAATTCATTACATAAAGACAAACTAAACTACTGCTGAATCCTTCCACTGATGTGAACCCAGCAGCACTTAATATAACCCAGCAGTGCTTGACTCAAGGCAGTAGATTGAACAGCAGGGCTTTAGTCTTCATCAGTCTTTGACTTGATCAGCAGTTGTAGGTCAGCAGTTGTACCGATCAGTAGATAGGAGGTCAGCAGATGTTGAAACCACTTTCAAGGGGAGAGACTTGAATACATAACATCTGCTTATTCTGGATCCACTGCTCTGAACCAGTTTTGGCTTTAATAATCTGTTCCTCTGATAGGGTTCAATCCCAACAAACGGACTTGTGGAAATATGTGGTAGGGAAACTGCTTGCATGATAGAGTGTGCTACCTAAAATTCCAGGATTTGATTAGTGTTTGCTTGGGTGTTCATTGTTAAGACATCAAAACATGATAAATATAGTTACAGGCAGTTAAATGGAAAAGGTATAGGGAGATGAGTTTAAGTGGACAAATATACTGGAAATCATCTAGATCATTCAGTAGTAGATCAGTGTTGATAAGTGAAGTCAAGCCCGAAACCTCATGATTTGATCCCTGATGTAACACCTCGTAATTTCATGTCCAATAATGTATTGACACGTGTCATAAGCTTTGAACGTGTGAAAGAATACTTTAGAGGGACTAAAGTTGACAATCAATAAAAATATGTGAATACAAGGGTTCAAAACATCAACAATGAATAAATATACTCTACAATAGCCCTACATGAGGTTTATACCCATAAACGAATAAATCATGGATCATACGAAGCAAATCGTGGAAGAAAGTGAGAGATTACAAACTACGGGGGTTAAATGTGTCAACATGTTGAAAGTGAACCTCTGAGTGACCATTTAGCAAACCCAAAGATTTGTAACGATAAATTATACTCACAAGAATTTGTGGTAAAAATTTCACCAAGTTTCGATATCGTATGAGAAAGTTATGACAATATTCGTATACGAGGGGTTAAAAGCGTCAACGTTGAAATTTATGACTTTTCGGGTAAGCACAAAGTTAACCAAGGACTTAACCAAGTTTGTAAAAGTCTTAAGGTCCTTAAAAATAAAGTTAGAGGGCCAAAAGTGCAAGAAAAATAGTTAAAACCACGTATACAAGGACCAGGGACTGAAATGTAATTAATCAAACTTGTTTGGCCTGTTGCGCCACTTTTAGGCGCCCCGCGAGGGGCCTTACGCGGCCCGCGAACAAGTGCCAGCGACAGAAAACGCGAACAGCTGCCAGTTGCAGGTCTGTAACCGACTTTAATGGGTTGTTTTCTTATACCAGGGGCTCCCCAATGGTATTACATGCATAGGGGCACTTGGCTTGATCTGGAAACACTCATAGACTACCTTGGCATCATCTTAGAAGATCAAAACTCACTATATAAGAACCCTCTTAGTTGCAACACTTTGTTCATTCAGTTGCATCCTCATTTTTGGAGCTCCCCTGATCAGCAACAAGCTTCCTAGTGATCCCTAATCGTGCTTAGGACTCTTGTAAGTGTCCTTAACCCTTCCTAATTCAGTTTAGCTTAGTTAATTAGCAAAAAGTCAAACCGTCGTAATTAAAGTTTGACTTCAAGATTAATTAATATTTGTTCAGTCAAATCTCGAATTAAAAGTACCTATAAGTAGGTATTTATGTGGGTAATAAACCCTTAAAAGGGCACTCTCTGATTCCCACTCTAACTAGGTCAATTGTCGGGTCAAACTTGTTATTAAAAAGTCAACAGAATGCTTATTTTCAAATTAATGCATAATTAGCAATGTAGGAGACATGCAACCTGTTTGATCACTAATATAACTTGGTAATTAATGTAAGAACATGTCTAAACATGTTCAACCCGACAATTTTCAGTTTAGACTCGGATCGGAACCGAAAATCGCATAATTTGACTTTTGCTTTGACTTTTAGTTTTGACCCGTTTAAGCATGTTTTAGAATTGCCTTAGAGCTTTATTTGGACCAGGTTTCATATAAGTATAACTCTCTGAGATTATACAACTTGGTTCATTAGTTATCCGATTCATATGCATGTTTCCGTTAAGTGCTTAAATGTTGACTATTATGCCCTTTTGACCATAAAACGTGATTTTTGAAAAAGTAAAAAAGTAGAAACCTTAGTTACTGATTTATAAACTTCCACCTAAAATTTGACATCATTTTGAGGTCTAGATTAAGAGTTATGCTCATTAGCGTAATTAGAAAGCTTTTTATTAAATAAACGGCGTAATTAGCATATAGCCTATCTAAACCCGATTTTTAATACCAAACTTTTTACCCACTGATATAAAATAATATTTTGATATTTTTAAAGATTTTTTTTTTTTTTTTTTGGCGGAGCATAACATAGGTCTCTAAGCTTGATTCGGAAATTGTCGGTTTTGCCCTTTTTGGCTATAAATTGAGTTTTACAAATAATTTTGATACCAAACCTTTTGCTACTGATTTCTTATGATAAATAAAATATTTTGAGCCTTCTGGAATATTAAAATTTTCAGCCTTCCTTTAAAAACCCGGAATTAGCGTTTTTAAAGATATAAGGTTTGATGCCTACCGATATTTTTAGTAAATTTTTATGTTTTAATAGTAAGAAAAAGTTTTAAAACTCAGATTTCCAGTTTTGACCTTTTAAGCCTATGTGAAATTACCAAAATGCCCCTAAGGTGCATAGTTTGGTTTTAAATGATAAATTTCACATATATCTAGTACCCTACTGCTATAACTTATTAAATTAAGTATATTTACTGAATAAATCCGACCTGTAACTCAGATTATTAATTAAACTCTTTTATAACCTTTTAATTGACCAAAATGCCCTTACGAGGCATAGTTAGAGTTTAAATCCATTTCGGGCATAATAGGAGATATCTTACTGATGTCTCAACATATTTAAGGCATACTAACTTAGGAAACTTGTATATGACTCTTATGGTTACCCGTTAGGCCCTTTTTGCGTTCGGTTCGGTTTATGTAACTAGTTTGCATAAATTGACCGAAACGGGTCAAACCTTATCATTTTCGTCTCAAAATCCAGAATGTGTTTAGTTTACCCATATTATACAAGTCTTCAAAATTTTCGGGTCTAAATCACATTCCATTTTGGTTTTCGCTTAATCGTGCGTTTGAATCGTATCTTCCTTTAAAACTAACCGGTCTAAGCTTAAGCTTAATTAAAGACCCGTTAGAAATCTAATAGGTTATTATAAACCTTTGTTCCAGAATAGGTGACCCAGTAAAAGCTACCCGCATTTGCCATTTGTGAATTATACTTGCAAAGGTAAATACTTTTAACTTATTTTCCCTATACGGGCTTGGGGTATGGTATATAAAATACCGCTTGGTCGGGCATTGAATCTTTAATCGAATTGAGGTTAAATCATTGATATGCTCCGTTTTGAAATGTTTTGTTTTCTTAAAGCCTTTGGGGGGTTAATGACCATGTCCCGGATATCCTTGGCATCATCTTACGAGATGGCCACGACCTAAGCACGGGGTGTAGGCGTACACCCGTCAGTGCCTAACCAAATAATGTGGTGTATCTATTGATCTTTAACCCGGTCTACGGGTCGGGCTACTAAACGCATAAGAAACATGTAATTCTTTTACAAGATTATATTCAAATAATTATCCCAAGTTATAAAATGTTTTGTGCCTCGTGCATTCAAACCAATTTTCAAACCTTTTCAAAATGAGTCAGTTAAATTGTATTTACTAGTGTAAACTGACGTATTTTCCCAAAAGGTTAAGTGCAGGTACTACTCGAACTAGGCTGGCTTTCTCCTAGCGTCCACAATTAGTCTCCCAAGCTTGGATGTCAATAAAACTGTTGAACAATATCTCCTTTTTATTTTTGATCCGCCTGTGGATCTGTTTCAACTATTTGTGATACTTAATATTACAATTTATTAAAGTTGAAATGAATCTATCTTTGCTTCCGCTGTGCATTTAAATTTGTTTTGTTTGACTATGATGATATCAACTACATCACGATACTCTCCACCGGGCCCACCGGTAATACGTGGAAATATCGGGGTGCGACAGGTTGGTGTCAGAGCCAACGCTGAGTGAATTAAACACTAGCCTTTTGTGTTTAATCTCAGTTACACAATTGCACATTCCTCAAATTTTCAAGTCTAGACAAAGAACTTAGGATTAATCCCAATTGGTTTTTATTTCTAACCTTGTCTTATATATATCTTCTTTGTTGTTATATTGATTATGTTGACAGATCCAGTATGCCGCCAAGATTTTTCAGAGGACGAGGAAAGGGAAAGGCACCGGTAGGAACCCACGACAAGGAGGCAGGGCCTTCTCAAAGGCGAACTTCACCCGTTCCTATTAGCACCAGTCCTCAGGAATACTGGAGATCACACCTGCAGCCAGTGAGGCGGTCTGTCTCGTTAGCTTCGTCGCCTTCTTACCTACATTCCTTTGGACCCCACTCCGAGAACGAACCTGAAAACCCACAGCCTTCGTTTATTCCCCTCCAACGGTCCAACTCACGCCATTCCTTTGACAACCCGTCCCATCTCTTTCGAAGCCGGTTCAACCCAGCAAACTACCTAGAGGAACCAGTGGGTGTTAACCCGTTGGGACCTGAAGACCACTTTCCAGGAGATCACGCCATAGACATGGATGAGGATACCGACCCTACTGAACCACCAAGAGGTACCCCCACACACCCTATTGAAATCTCCGATGGATCGTCTTTTCACGGATCACCTTACCGTGGTCCAGACAGCTTTCAAGCGAGGATGAACCAGTATGAGTGGTATTTCACACCCTCTTACCATTCATCACCTTATCAGCAACAACAACAGCAACAGCAGCAATCGGATCCTTCCAGGGATTCTCGTTTTGTGGCAGTTACCCCGCCACCACCACCGCCTCAGCAGCAACCTCCTGAGCCGCCGAGGCGAAGGAGAACAAACGCACGGATGTCCGTGCAAGGTAGAGGGGTACATATGAGCACACCCCAACCATCGAGTAGCAGCCACTATCCGCCGTACCGAGGAGACCAGCAGTTTGGGGGACCTTCAAACCCCAACCCGGAAGTGAACTCTACGCATGCCATGCCACCACCTTTGGGCTTTAACAACCCAATTCCCACGTACACTGGCCCAGCAACATATAATCCCTTCGAGCAGCCGGCTCAGTTTCAACTATACGGAGATCGACCCATACCTAGCGGCGTGGAACTACAATGCTGCTAACCCCGATGGGCCTTACGGAGCTCCTTGGGGAGTCGGATACCCAGCTTATGGGTACCAACAGCAACCGCCTCTCCGACCTCCATATCAGCCGCAGCCGCAGCTGCAAGTACCACAGTTTCCCCGCCAGAAAGGGAGGAAATTCTCCAAAGACTGGACCAGGTTGAACATCAAGTTCACAGAGATCGAAGGGAACGACATGGTTTCCTCAAGGGATTGTCAAGTTTGATAAAGGGGAAAAGCAAGAAGGACCATTGAATCCTTCAAATTGTTGGTTGTATTTCTTTATTTTCAGTTGAGCCCCTACGTGGGCTTGTCTTTCTGTTTTAACCCCTACGAGGGTATGATTTGTTTGTTAAGCCCCTGCGTGGGCAAGTCTTTTATTTTAACCCCTGCGTGGGTATGTTTGTTTAGTTAAGCCCCTGCGTGGGCATGTTAGTTCAGTTTGAAGTCCCGTTTAGGGCAGACTAGTATTTTAATTCATGTGGTGAAATGGTTAGATTTAAATTCTACTTTTAGTTATATGCATGAACAAAAATATAAAATAAATAATGACATTAATTATACAAGATCTATCATTATATTAAAATGATAAAATCTAAAAGGACAAGACCTAGCCATGTGTCACCTTAAGACAGGGCCAAGACGGTAGTTTCCACAATTAGATTCAGATCCATATCAACATCTCAATTTAAATTTTGTTCTGCGTTAAATATTAAAGAATCTTAGAAGGTAAAACCTAGCTTGTATGTCATAATAAGACTTAGCCAATATGGTAAAACCTGTTTAAAAAGATTCAAATCTCTGTTAACATCTGCAAACATGTTAACATTCTTGGCTAATGTGATCCGCAAAATCACACATGTCACCCTTGTATTAATTATCCCAACTCCTTATTATTTAAACATCCGATTGTGATGTAATGCCTACGGGCTATAACTAATGTCATATAAGACAAAAGACAGCCGTAGCTTATAGACTCCCTGTCATGAAAGGTAGTGAATTTTAATTCCAACTTTAATAACTAGATCCTATAAGATCTAAATCTATAATTTAGAATTGTCCACGTGACTAGGCATGTTATGCCAATATTATA
Source organism: Helianthus tuberosus (assembly GCA_030545235.1). Classification (NCBI taxonomy): domain Eukaryota; kingdom Viridiplantae; phylum Streptophyta; class Magnoliopsida; order Asterales; family Asteraceae; genus Helianthus; species Helianthus tuberosus. Next base: position 204,375,038 of record CM060369.1, read on the forward strand.
TTTCATTCTAGAACTAAAGGTTACTAATAAAAAGTCCCAAATGAAATTACTTAACAAATTAACTAGTATGGCCCTTTAATTACCATGGTTAATAAATTATCAAGATGACAGACCTATTATAATTCCTTAAATGAATCATTGTCATCATCTTATGTAGCAGTTCAACTACATGGTCGAGTCTGACGAGGTTAACAGTCGGCCAAAGGAGAATCATGACGCCACCAGAATCAATATAACTGGTGCAGAACTCCAAACATTAATTGACAATGCTGTCACTAAAGCCATAGAGAGGCAATATAGTGAATCAAGTAGTACGCGAAGCAGGACCCAATCAGCACCCCATTCTAAGCCAAAAACATATTCTGACGCTCATAGTAAGCCACCCTCTAAGCTAGATAAGCCAAAGAAGGATGATGACGAGCATCACTCCTCGAACTAACACAGTGTCCCGTCAAAGAAGATCGAGCTTAAACAGGAACCGCGTGGTAAGTCCTGTACTTATAAATACTTTGTCTCATGTAAACCCAGAGACTTTACTGGGGAGAAAGGGGCGATTGACTGCATGACCTGGTTGGATGAAATGGATACCGTAGTTGATATCAGCGGGTGCGCTGATAAGGATGTAGTAAAATTTGTATCTCAATCGTTCAAAGGAGAGGCCTTAGCCTGGTGGAGATCGTTGATTCAAGCTACTTGGAAGATTCCACTGTACAATATGACGTGGGAACAATTTGCTACCCTCATCAAGGAGAACTACTGCCCGCAGCATGAGGTAGAAAAGATTGAGTCGGATTTTCTATCATTGGTAATGAAAAATCTGGATTGCCAAGCTTACCTTACGAGCTTTAATACCATGTCAAGATTGGTTCCATATCTGGTGACCTCGGAACCCAAAAGAATAGCTCGTTTCATTGGGGGTTTAGCCCTAGAAATTAAAGCAAGTGTAAAAGTTTCTCGACCAACTACATTCAGGTCCGTAGTTGATATATCCTTGTCCCTCACGCTGGACGCGGTCAAGCAGAGATCGCTGAGGAACACGGATGCCGAGAAAAGGAAGCGTGAAGATGACAATTCACGACGGTCAGATAAGAAGTACAAGGGAAACAATGACCACAAGAAGGGGTCTGGATCTAGGAAAGATGGGCATCAATCTGGAGAAGTGTAAGGTTTGTAAGAAGCACCATTTTGGGAGGTGCCGACTTGAGTCGAAATCCCAGTCTCAACCGAGGCCTTGTGGGATTTGCAAATCTTCGGAACATAAGAACCTTGAGTTCAAGAAGCTGAAGGACACAACGTGCTACAATTGCAATGAAAAAGGGCACATTAAGTCCAATTGCCCAAAGATCACCAAGAAAACCGAGGATGGGAAAAAAGACCAATGCTAGGGTCTTCAAGATGGGTGCAAAGGAAGCTGTTCAGGACGACAACGTGATCACAGGTACCTTTCTCATAAATGATGTTTATGCTAGAGTATTGTTTGATTCTGGAGCGGATAAGTTTTTTGTGGATAACAAGTTTTGTGAGTTGTTGAAATTGCCTGTAAAAGCCTTAAGTGTGAAGTATGAAGTGGAATTAGCTGATGGAACCATAAAAACCGCCTCAACTGTTTTAGATGGATGTGTTATATCCATTAGGAACCACTCTTTTCCTTTGTCCTTAATTCCCTTTAAGCTAGCCGGTTTTGATATAGTGATAGGTATGGATTGGTTATCGCATAACCAAGCCCTGATGGTGTGCAACAGAAAGCAAGTGGTAGTCAAAACTCCGTCTGGTGAGTCACTTACCATTCAGGGAGATACCCAGTATGGGCTGCCTGAGCAAGTGTCTATGCTCAAGGCCTCTAGGTGTTTGAAGAAAGGTTGTGTCATCTACATGGCACAAGTGACTATCGATGAGTCGAAACCTAAGATTGAAGATATCCCCGTCATTTCCGAATATCCTGAAGTATTTCCTGAAGAACTACCTGGTTTACCACCAGATAGGCAAGTGGAATTTAGAATTGACATCATACCCGGAGCAGCACCTGTTGCTAGAGCACCTTATAGGTTGGCACCAACGGAGATGAAGGAGTTAAGGACGCAGTTAGATGATCTGCTAGCCAAAGGTTTAATTAGACCTAGCTCGTCTCCTTGGGGAGCGCCGATCTTATTTGTCAAGAAGAAGGATGGATCGATGCGTCTGTGCATCGATTACCGTGAGCTTAATAAGGTCACTATCAAGAATAGGTATCCTTTGCCCAGGATCGATGATCTGTTCGATCAATTGCAAGGGGCAAGCTACTTCTCTAAGATCGATTTGAGGTCAGGCTATCATCAATTAAAGGTTAAAGATGAGGATGTACACAAGACTGCATTTAGGACTCGTTATGGTCATTACGAGTTCCTAGTGATGCCTTTTGGGCTCACTAATGCACCTGCCGCGTTCATGGATCTCATGAATCGCGTCTGCAAGCCCTACTTGGACAAATTTGTCATCGTCTTCATTGACGACATCCTCATTTACTCGAAGAACCAAGCTGACCATGAGAAACACCTACGCTGTATTCTCAAACTTCTACATCATGAGAAACTCCATGCCAAATTTTCGAAGTGTGAATTTTGGCTTCGAGAAGTCCAATTCCTTGGACATGTGGTTAGTGAGCGTGGTATCCAAGTGGATCCCGCTAAGGTAGAAGCAGTTATGAACTGGCAAGAGCCAAAGACGCCTACTGAGATTCGCAGCTTGCTAGGACTAGCAGGATACTATAGGCAATTTATCGAAACTTTCTCAAGAATTGCAGCACCTCTGACTTTACTCACTCGCAAGAAAAGCAAGTTTGACTGGGGGCCTAAGCAGCAAGAGTCTTTTGATATTCTGAAGCAAAAGTTGAGTAACGCTCCTGTATTGACGTTGCCTGATGAAATTGATGAATTTGTAGTATACTGTGATGCATCACACACCGGGATGGGATGTGTACTCATGCAGAAAGGCAAAGTCATTGCCTATGCTTCACGACAGTTAAAGGTGCACGAGAAGAATTACACCACCCATGACTTAGAGTTGGGTGCCGTTGTATTTGCACTAAAACTATGGAGGCATTACTTGTATGGAACCAAGTGTGTGATCTATTCAGATCACAAGAGCCTTCAACACTTGTTCAATTAGAAGGACTTGAATATGAGGCAACGACGATGGATGGAAACTTTAAATGATTATGATTGTGAGATAAAATACCATCCAGGTAAGGCAAATGTAGTTGCTGACACCTTAAGCAGGAAGGAAAGAGTGAAGCCTATAAGAATCAATGCCAAGAGCATTGAGATAAAGAATAGTTTGAACGAGAGGTTGTTAGCTGCACAGAAAGAAGCTGTGTTGGAAGCTAACTACCCTGATGAAAAGCTAGGAGTAACTGCAGAACAGTTATCCTATGACAAGGACGGAATCCTAAGGTTAAATGGACGAATATGGGTTCCAGTACTTGGAGGACTTCGAGATGTTATCCTTCAGGAAGCCCACAGTTCTAAATATTCCGTTCATCCTGGAGCTGATAAGATGTACCAGGATCTAAAGGCAATTTTTTGGTGGATAGGCTTGAAGAAGTCTATAGCTGCCTATGTAGCTAAATGTTTGACATGTGCGCAAGTCAAAGCTGAACATCAGAAGCCATCAGGTTTGCTACAACAGCCTGAACTTCCCACATGGAAGTGGGAGATGGTGACAATGGATTTCATCACCAAGTTGCCAAAAACAAGGAAGGGAAATGATACTATATGGGTGATAGTAGATAGACCGACTAAGTCAGCACATTTCCTACCCATTAAGGAGACTTATAGCTCGGACATGCTAGCCCAATTGTACGTATATATGATTGTATCTCTGCATGGTGTTACAGTGTCAATTATCTCTGGCAGAGATACGAGATATACATCACATTTTTGGAAAAGTTTCCAACAGTCCTTGGGCACGCGCTTGAATTTTAGTACGGCTTACCATCCACAGACAGATGGGCAAAGTGAGTGTACAATCCAAACTTTGGAAGACATGCTTCGTGCATGTGTGATTGATTTAGGTGGTAGTTGGGATAATCACCTGCCATTAATCGAGTTCTCTTATAACAATAGCTACCATACTAGTATTAAGGCTGCGCCTTTTGAGGCATTATATGGTAGAAAATGCATAACACCTATTTGTTGGGCGGAAGTAGGAGAAGTTCAATTATTAGGACCTAAATTAGTCTTTGAAACGACGGACAAGATTGTCCAGATTCGTGACCGCCTGAAAGCTGCCAGAGATAGGCAGAAAAGCTACGCGGATTTAAAGCGTATACCTCTGAAATTCGAGGTTGGCGACAAAGTTTTACTTAAAGTATCACCCTGGAAGGTGGTGATGCGATTTGGTAAGAAAGGTAAGTTAAGCCCAAGGTATATAGGACCATTCGAGATCATCTAATGTGTCGGGTCAGTGGCTTACAAGTTAAACTTACCTGAAGGGCCCAGTAGTATTCACAACGTATTCCGCGTCTGCAGTCTGAAGAAATGTCTAGCTGACGAATCGCTAGTCATACCACATACGGATGTGCATATAGATAAGAGCTTGAAATTTGTGGAAAAACCATTGTCGATTGAAGATCGACAGGTAAAGAAGCTTCAAAGGAAGCATGTGCCTATTGTAAAGGTCAAATGGGATGCCCGTAGAGGTCCCGAATACACATGGGAGGTAGAGTCCACGATGAAAGAAAAGTACCCTCATTTTTTTCAGTAAATCTCGAGGTCGATATTTCTTTTAAGGGGGTGAGGATGTAACACCTCGTAATTTCATGTCCAATAATGTATTGACACGTGTCATAAGCTTTGAACGTGTGAAAGAATACTTTAGAGGGACTAAAGTTGACAATCAAGAAAAATATGTGAATACAAGGGTTTAAAATTTCAACAATGGATAAATATACTCTACAATAGCCCTACATGAGGTTTATACCCTTAAACGAATAAATCATGGATCATACGAAGCAAATCGTGGAAGAAAGTGAGAGATTACAAACTACGGGGGTTAAATGTGTCAACATGTTGAAAGTGTACCTCTGAGTGACCTTTTAGCAAACCCGAAGCTTTGTAACGATAAATTATACTCACAAGAATATGTGGTAAAAATTTCACCAAGTTTCGATATCGTATGAGAAAGTTATGACAATATTCGTATACGAGGGGTTAAAAGCGTCAACGTTGAAATTTGTGACTTTTCGGGTAAGCACAAAGTTAACCAAGGACTTAACCAAGTTTGTAAAAGTCTTAAGGTCCTTAAAAATCAAGTTAGAGGGCCAAAAGTGCAAGAAAAATAGTTAAAACCACGTATACAAGGACCAGGGACTGAAATGTAATTAATCAAACTTGTTTTGCCTGTTGCGCCACTTTTAGGCGCCATGCGAGGGGCCTTACGCGGCCCGCGAACAAGTGCCAGCGACAGAAAACACGAACAACTGCCAGTTGCAGGTCTGTAACCGACTTTAATGGGTTGTTTTCTTATACCAGGGGCTCCCCAATGGTATTACATGCATAGAGGGCACTTGGCTTGATCTGGAAACACTCATAGACTACCTTGGCATCATCTTAGAAGATCAAAACTCACTATATAAGAACCCTCTTAGTTGCAACACTTTGTTCATTCAGTTGCATCCTCATTTCTGGAGCTCCCCTGATCAGTAACAAGCTTCCTAGTGATCCCTAATCGTGCATAGGACTCTTGTAAGTGTCCTTAACCCTTCCTAATTCAATTTAGCTTAGTTAATTAGCTAAAAGTCAAACCGTCGTAATTAAAGTTTGACTTCGAGATTAATTAATATTTGTTCAGTCAAATCTCGAATTAAAAGTACCTATAAGTAGGTATATATGTGGGTAATAAACCCTTAAAAGGGTACTCTTTGATTCCCACTCTAACTAGGTCAATTGTTGGGTCAAACTTGTTATTAAAAATGTCAACAGAATGCTTATTTTCAAATTAATGCATAATTAGAAATGTAGGAGACATGCAACCTGTTTGATCACTAATATAACTTGGTAATTAATGTAAGAACATGTCTAAACATGTTCAACCCGACAATTTTCAGTTTAGACTCGGATCGGAACCGAAAATCGCATAATTTGACTTTTGCTTTGACTTTCAGTTCTGACCCGTTTAAGCATGTTTTAGAATTGCCTTAGAGCTTTATTTGGACCAGGTTTCATATAAGTATAACTCTCTGAGATTATACAACTTGGTTCATTAGTTATCCGATTCATATGCATGTTTCCGTTAAGTGCTTAAATGTTGACTATTATGCCCTTTTGACCATAAAACGTGATTTTTAAAAAAGTAAAAGAGTAGAAACCTTAGTTACTGATTTATAAACTTGCACCTAAAATTTGACATCATTTTGAGGTCTAGATTAAGAGTTATGCTCATTAGCGTAATTAGAAAGCTTTTTATTAAATAAACGGCGTAATTAGCATATAGCCTATCTAAACCCGATTTTTAATACCAAAATTTTTACCCACTGATATAAAATAATATTTTGAGATTTTTAAAGATTTTTATTTAATTTTTGGCTGAGCATAACATAGGTCTCTAAGCTTGATTCGGAAATTGTCGATTTTGCCCTTTTTGGCTATAAATTGAGTTTTACAAATAATTTTGATACCAAACCTTTTGCTACTAATTTGTTATGATAAATAAAATATTTTGAGCCTTCTGGAATATTAAAATTTTCAGCCTTCCTTTAAAAACCCGGAATTAGCTCAAAATCGCATTTTTAAGCGTTTTTAACGCATGGTATATATCAAAACTATTTTTAGACATATAAGGTTTGATGCCTACTGATATTTTCAGTAAATGTTTATGTTTTAATAGTAAGCAAAAGTTTTAAAACTCAGATTTCCAGTTTTGACCTTTTAAGCCTATGTGAAATTACCAAAACGCCCCTAAGGTGCATAGTTTGGTTTTAAATGATAAATTTCACATATATCTAGTACCCTACTGTTATAACTTATTAAATTAACTATATTTACTGAATAAATCAGAACTGTAACTCAGATTATTAATTAAACTCTTTTATAACCTTTTAATTAACCAAAATGCCCTTACAAGGCATAGTTAGAGTTTAAATCCATTTCGGGCATAATAGGAGATATCTTACTGATGTCTCAACATATTTAAGGCATACTAACTTAGGAAACTTGTATATGACTCTTATGGTTACTCGTTACGCCCTTTTCGCGTTCGGTTCGGTTTATGTAACTAGTTTGCATAAATTGACCGAAACGGGCCAAACCTTATCATTTTCGTCTCAAAATCCAGAATGTGTTTAGTTTACCCATATTATACAAGTCTTCAAACTTGTTGGGTCTAAATCACATTCCATTCTAGTTTTCTCTTAATCGTGCGTTTGAACCGTATCTTCCTTTAAAACTAACCGGTCTAAGCTTAAGCTTAATTAAAGACCCGTTAGAAATCTAATAGGTTATTATAATCATTTGTTCCAGAATAGGAGACCCAGTAAAAGCTACCCGCATTTGCCATTTGTGAATTATACTTGCAAAGGTAAATACTTTTAACTTATTTTCCCTATACGGGCTTGGGGTATGGTATATAAAATACCGCTTGGTCGGGCATTGAATCTTTAATCGAATAGAAGTTAAATCATTGATATGCTCCGTTTTGAAATTTTTTGTTTCCTTAAAGCCGTTGGGGGGTTAATGACCATGTCCCGAATATCCTTGGCATCATCTTACGAGATGGCCATGACCTAAGCACGGGGTGTAGGCGTACACCCGTCAGTACCTAACCAAATAATGTGGTGTGTCTATTGATCTTTAACCCGGTCTACGGGTTGGGCAACTGAACGCATAAGAAACATGTAATTCTTTTACAAGATTATATTCAAATAATTATCCCAAGTTATAAAATGTTTTGTGCCTCGTGCATTCAAACCAATTTTCAAACCTTTTCAAAATAAGTCAGTTAAATTGTATTTATCAGTGTAAACTGACGTATTTTCCCAAAAGGTTAAGTGCAGGTACTACTCGAACTAGGCTGGCTTTCTCCTAGCGTCCACAATAAGTCTCGCAAGCTTGGATGTCAATAAAACTGTTGAACAATATCTCCTTTTTATTTTTGATCCGCCTGTGGATCTGTTTCAACTATTTGTGATACTTAATATTACAATTTATTAAAGTTGAAATGAATCTATCTTTGCTTCCGCTGTGCATTTAAATTTGTGTTGTTTGACTATGATGATATCAACTACGTCACGATACTCCCCACCGGTAATACGTGGAAATATCGGGGTGTGACACCTGAGCAGTTACGATATTTCCTATTTTATTTTATTTTTGTAAATAATTATTCATATTTTTTATTTTTGTGTTTTTATGTTTTGATCTCGTCAAACGTGCTCGGGAGGTTAAAAGGGTTATGTAAGAAATGTTTGTTTTAAATGGATTTTTAAAATAATAATAATTGAATTATGTTTAATAAAATCCTGAAAACAAATCCTTTGATGGTCTCGACTCGAGATTATGGTCTCGGCCCAATGTCAAAGGCCCGGCCAATGATAGATGAGGTATTTAAGGAGGTTTTGAGTCGAGACCTCACTATTCACTCGAAACCTTCTACTGTTACTCTCAATTTTCTCTCCAATTTTCCGGCGAGATCATTAATTTCCGACAAGCTTTTTCGGTTTTGACTCATTATCATCAATCATTTGAAGGTATTATGATGTTTGTTTGATGGTTTTTGCAGGTGTTTTGAAGATTAGATGAAGATTGATTGAAGATTTGAACATCATTAAGAACCCTAATTCGGAGTTGATTTTGGTCTTCATGAAAATCAAAGAGTGTTTATGGACTTTGATCCAAAATTAATCAGATGATAGTTGTTTATGGGGTCTCGACTCAGGTTGCGACTGCTCATACATGAGGACTCGAGACGTGTGGTTGCGAGTCGCAACCTTGTTGATCTCGACTGAGGTCTCGACTCATAATCACATGGTCTCAACTGAGATCTCGACTCGAAATCACATGGTTTCGACTCGAAGTCACGCGGTGTCGACTCGAAGTCACGCGGTCTCGACTCAAAATCTCATGGTCTCAAGTCAAGGCTTCACTGGTTGACTCACAATCTGAGTTTTGGATTTTTTACCTGTGCTAGTCTTTTGACTTGAAAATTTGCATCTTTGTAAATTTCGAACCAAGTCAACATTGAATTTCTCCACCATAATTCTATACTTAACATTTTTCGATTGTGTAAGATATGGATCTGAAATTCATTTCGACGCATAATCAGGCAGGATATCTAGCACCACCTCCAGAGCAGCACAAGAGAATGTTTACGTCTTTAATAAAGGGTTTGAATAGCTGCAGGATAGTTAACGCGTTACGAGAAAATCCTGTTGTATTTGAAAGCTTGATTCAAGATTTCTGGAAGACTGCGAGATTCGAGGCACTTGAAGCAGAGGGTAAAGGAGCGATCGTTGCAGAGATTCAGAAGAAGGTTGTTACTATAACCGAACAGATGATACGGGAGGTACTACAGTTTAATGACCAAGAAACTGACCCAATCGAGCTTCATGCTGGAACTGTGGAAGCGATTCTGCCACGTTTAAGTTATGAAGGAAAGTATCCATCCTTGGTAAAGAAATTTGTGCATCCGTATTGGCATTTATTAGTGCATATGTTCATTCTATGCATGACAGAAAACCGAGGAGGCACAGATCAGTTGAATATCACACAGTCTGCTGCATTTGTCTCTTTGATTACGAATCAACCATTCAACTATTCGAAATACATATTTGAAGGCATGAAGAGGAATGTGACAGGGGTTCGAAAGAACAAGTTTCTTATGTATCCAAGGTTCTTGCAAATGGTGTTTAATGCTCGTTATCCAGAGTTGGCGAGATCTGGAAACACCTTGGAATTAAAGCCTATGGGTCCTGCTTGTTTTGGTGCTCTTATGCCTAAGAAGGGTACAGAAAAGAAGTTTGAAGGAATAATACCATTAGAAAAGTTTGGTCAGTTTGCTGAGACGAAAGATATAGCAGCTGAACCTGTGATAGTACAACCAGCACCTATGAATGCTGCACCTGTTAATGCACTAGTCAATGCTATGATTGCTAAAGAGCATGTTGTTCAAGGTGCTAATGAGGAAGAGCCTGAGACAAAGATCTTAACAATTAACCCTGACGATGAAGGCGTTGAAATTAGTTGTGATGATGAAGATGAAGCTGAGCTTCCTCCTGAAGCTGAAATCAGTTCTGTTGTTTCTGTTGTTCAAGAACCTGTGATTTCGTCTGAAAGTTTGGCTCAGCTGTTGAAATCTATAACTGAAAAGATGGGAAATCCTCCTTCCAATCCTTCAGTTCATGTTGAGGAGCAAAAGTCTAGTGACCCAAAGGATCCTGATACTCTACCTTTGAAGCGAAAAATGAGGGATCCTCGATCTGGAATGTATGTTGAGCAAAGCTAAGATCAACCCACGAATGATACTGAAGATGAAGATGGTTTGTATAACTTTGACTTTGAGAAGAATATTACTGATACCTCCACTGCTATTGAAGATATCTTTGAGTTTGATGTTGATACTCAAAGAATGGATGTGGATGCTACTTCTGCAGAGATTCCTGTCACCACCACTGTTTCTGTTCCAGTCATTGATCCAACACCACCGGTTACTACTACTATTGCAGGTTCATCTGGAACGATTCATGAAGAGCCTCGTAGTTCAAGTGGTAAGCGCCCTGAAGATCCATTGAGAATGTTATTTGACGATGATTCAAGTAATGATGATGAGTTTATCAGCATGATAAAGATGAACAAAAGAATAGTTGTGCTTGAGCAAGATTCTATCCATAAAGATGCCAAGATCATTCAGCTTGAAGATACTATTGTGCAAAAGAACCAACAAATTGATCAGCTTCAAGGTGATGTCAGTTTGTTGTTCAACATGGTCTATGATTTGCGTGGAAAGTTGGAAAAGAAGTTTGGCCAAGAGTTTTCTGATCCAACTGATGTGGAAAGTAGAAGAAAAGCTGATGAAAATAGAGCAAGGGATTTTGCTAAGGATGACGCTGAAAGGAATGCTGCTATGGAGCATTATTTCAAGAAAGTTACTGATAAAGATGCTGACAAGGCAAAAGCTGAGAGAATAAAGAAGAAAAGAGAGTTTGTGATCCTGAAAAACAAGAATCTCAATCCAAAAGATGATGATGCTCAAGCTACTCATCATCTGATGGATGTTGGTGAAACTCTCTATGATAAAGTTGGAAATCGTTCTGGTGTGGTTAGCTGGGATTTGATCATGACCGTAGAAGATGGTGGATTAAAAGGAAGGTTGGACCTGTCGAATGGTACAAGAATCCCGCTCAGTTTCAAACATTCACTAGGGTAGACTTGATTACTTTTTCAAGGTCACCTTACGTTGATGATGAGCCAGAGAGAAGTTGCTCGTGATTTTCCTTCTATGCCTACTGCTGAATCTATCGTCACTCCAGCTGCCAAGGGAGTTAGGGATCCACACACCAACAAACGAATGAAGATTGTGTCATGGCCACCTACTGATAAGGAGAAGACCATTTCCTTAATCAAGAAAATTCCTAAAGGTGCTCTGAAGACCATGCACTTCTGGGCTTATGATGCTCGCTTAGGACAAGTTGTGATTGTTTGTGATGATGATGTGAACTTTCGTTTAGTTGATCAAGTGGATTTGCTGAACTTAGCTCAAGAAGATTTAGAAGTGCTTGCTCATAATCAGATTAGGGCTACTGAGAAAAATGAAGATGTAGCTAAAAGATGGACTGCTGTTGTTGCTTCAATCATTCACATCCATACAAAAGGGTTTGGTGGTTTCAAGGATCGATTGGGTGGTAGCGGTGGAAGTTGAAGTCTTCACAACCTCTATGCATAAACCTAGAGGGAGATTGTTGGAACCTGAAGGTTTATTCATACAGGATTACAAGAGTTTAGGGGTCGTTTTGTAAGGTTTGGTTTTATATGTTTGGGTCGGACATGTTTAGTGGGTCTAGTAAGGTTTCGAGTGGACCTATAGGGGGTTTCGACCCACATTGTTTTGTATTTAAGCAAACCTCAACCATTAGGTTGAGGTTGATCAGTTCATGCGAATATGAGGCCAGCCAAAACCATCCATTGGAGTCTTGTATCAGTCTTTGTCAATCATTGAATGCAAGTCTCGGTTTGTTTTTATTCATATTGTTTCGGATTATATTTGTTCTTGCACTTGAATCAACTTGTGTTAGGATTTCGCACTCTCACAAGTTACAATTGATATCATTGAAAGATCCTATCGGGTTTTACACAACTGTTCCAGACCCCAACACCTTTCCCTTAGAATTGTTACCAAAAGATATATCACCCCCTCCATGATTTTTGAATTCTTTGAGTAGGGCTCTACATCCAGTCATGTGCCTGGAGCCTCCACTATCTACATACCAAAGACTATCTAAGCATGCAGAAGCTCCCTGCACATCAAGTAAGCAATTAGTTCAAGAGGGTCTCCAAAGCCAATAAGGCTTTGGATGGGGTCACAACAGAGTCAGTATCAAGTCTAGGAATATGGACAGTGGTTAGCTCAGGGGTTTGAATAGTTTTTGAAGCATTTTTCTCTAACCACTGTTGGGGACCATTTCCTGTCAGATGTTGAAATCCAAAAGGATGCATATTCACTTTTGGTTTAGAAGGGTTTTTGTAAGCCTCATAAACATGTAGGACCCTTTGGTATGGAGGTTGACCTTTTCCTCTTTGGAATTGGTTGTCAGGAGGTGCATCTGTCACTTGAACATCTAGGAGCAGAGTTTTTGTTCAACTGTTTTGTAACAGCTGTTTGGACAGGCACAAATGGTTGTTGTTTCACGATGGATGATTTTGATGAACTCACAGGTTTTTTTGATGTGTACTCCTTTCTTTTAACCTCAAAAGTTTTGAGATACACACACTCATGAGTAAGATGGTTAGTTTTTCCACAGATGGTGCAACTTTATGCAGGCTCAATTATGCTTGTTTTGTTTATGTCATAGGCTTTTAAGTGAAAACAATCCTTTGTGGATTGACTTTTCTTTTCACAAAAGTCACAAAACAGATTTTTAATCTTTTCTCTTTTCTTCCTCTTTTCAACTTCCTTTGCAACAAAGTTTTGAACCACTGTTGGGATTTCTTTACGAGGAATGACCTTGGCCATAGGTGCTTTCACACCTTCAACTGTGGAAAAATCCATTGGTTTGAAATTCTCAAGGACGTCACACTCATCTGACCAGGTGGGTTTGAATTGATATTTTTCAATCTCCTCAAAGGTTGATGACCCCTCTGGTTTTTCCAAAATGATTTTGTTACCATTTTTATCAGTTATTTTAATTTCTTGACCATCCTTGTTTGTTGGTATTATCTCAACAGAACCAGACTCATTTACAGTAGTGTCTTCAACTTGGTTATTTTTCCAGAAACCTATGCCAAATTTTACATTGCTTTTGATCTGTTTCTCTAACATCAGCTCATAACCTTTGCAGGATTCCACCCATTTTTCACAAGTGATTTGGGTGGATTCAAACTCCTTTTTTGCAGGCTTGATATTTTTCTATCAAGGCTTGGAGTTGGTCCTTGGTTATGCTGTGTTCATGTTTAAGACTGAAGATCTCATTATCTTTTTCAAACAATTTGTTTTTCAGTTCTTTAACAGCCTTTTCAAATTGTATTTCATCTTTTAAAATTTTATCCCTAAGGTTTTCATTCACTTCTTTAACATTTTCAAATGCTATGATGCATTTGTCTGAACATAGGTTTTTCAAGACCTCAGGTGATACCTTAGCTGCAGCCATCATGGCACAGTCACAGACATTTTCACAAGCACTAGTGTTCTTCTCCATTTCATCAACACACCATGGGTCAGCAAGAGGTTCTAACAGCGGTTCAGGTTCTTTTTCTAACAGCTGGTCACCAACAACAGCAATAACCACTGCTTCAGCACCTTCATCCACTGTTTCAACACTGGATTACACTTCTTCAATTTCCAGCCCTTATGGAATTGACTCTAATGCTACAAAACAAAATTCAACACAAGGAGCATCATTCTCAGCAAACAGAGTAAAATTTTCATCAGATAATTCATCTGGCATGCTACTCCAATCAACAAAGCCTTGGGTAAAAAAGCTTTGCTGACTGGCCTCCGCTGGAGCAGATGTTTCTGCAGCATGTTGTGGTGCAAATTGTTGCACTTGAACCTGAGAGACTAGGGCTTGGACATACTGAATTTGTGGAACAGGGGTTTGAACATATTGCACTGGAACAGTTGTTATAGGGTGTGCATAATGAGCAGTGTTTATATGAGCAGCAGGGGTATATTGGGAATAATGCACAGTGTTTTGTGTGTTTTGAGGTCTAGGGCTAGGATGTGTGATGATTGGTCCATTATTTTGACTTCTACATTCTCTAGCAAAGTGTCCAAGCCTGTTACACTTGTAGCACTTAATTTTTTATTTATCCAACCCCACTATTAAGTTCCCATGTAACCCTAGAAATTTTCTTCCTGTTCTCTTATAAAACTTGCTGGTTCTTACACTCAGCAGTGCCAGTTGGTGCAAAATGTCCATTTCCTCCAGATCAGTAGGATCAAAGTGCTGGAGGTTATTGAGCTCAAAGGATAAGTTGTCAGAATTCTGGTTTTCTCCACTTGCTGTAAAAGCATAGTTGGGTGAGTAAGAATCAGAATTGTTAAAAGCTCCACCAGCAGTTATGTCAATGTAATGATCATAACTCTGATCCTTACTACCACCAGATTCTTCTTGACCCAGAAGTGTTGTGTTACCAAAGGTGTAATCATCAGCAACCTTCCCAGATTCTTGTAACTTCTTTTTCTAGTTCAACTCTCTCTCATAAGTGAGGAGTCTACCATGAAGTTGGGTCAGACTTAATTCTTTGAATCCAACAGAGTTTCTAGTAACGAAAGCAATTGTGTCCCATTTGTCAGGTAGTGATCTTAGAAACCTACTATTTAGAGTTTATTTAGCAAATTCAACATTAACAAGTTTAAGTTCACTAATGAGAAAACTAAAGCGTTCAAACTGTTGTGTTAGTGATTCTCCTTTGACATGACAAAACGTTTCATATTGTTGATTTAAAACCTCCCTGTTATTTTCGATAACCTCTTCTGTTCCACCGAACTGCTCTTTCAGTGCATCCTACAGCTCTTTGGCACTGTTACAGTGTAACAGTCTAGCATAAATGTCATTTGGAAGAGCTAAAGCAACTATGCTAAAAGCCTTTGCATCTAATTCAATTTTTTGAAAACCTTGTTCTGAGTAATTTTCAAGGCTTTTAGGCACGAAGCCTTTGGGATCTTCAGTGCTAGACACCATTGGAACGTGTGGTCCAAAGATGATTGCCTTCCAACAGCCGGTGTTTTGTTGAGCTAGTACATGACCCATCCTATGTTGTCAGATATTGTACTCGGATCTGACAAGCATAGGTGGCTTGAATAGTGTCCCGGTGTTGTGAGGGTCGTGTGATTGTGATGTCATCTTGGCTGTTTTACAGATGTTTTTGAATAATCAACTTTTATACGTGATTACCCTTTACTCTGTTTTTCAACTAAATACGAACAACTGAAGTATCATCGAATTTGAGCTGAACTTTTATGTCAAATTAATTGTTAGATCGAATTTAACTGTCCTATGCTCTGATAGCAATTGTTTGGATCTAAGTTTCATTGATTGTGTTGTTTAACTAAAGGAAATATGAATCAGAGAATAACTTGCAACGGAAATGAAAGTAAACTTTATAACACAATCACAAGAGAATAGTTTTCAGCAAACGTGATTTCATTAATCGAATGATTGTATAAATTACAAGATTCAACTATGCATGCATGCAACACTAAACTCCCGCACAGCCTGAGCTCACAGTTAGTTCGTACAAGATGATGGTGAAAAAGAGCTAATAGAACAGCACAAGTATTGTTCTATTTATAGTACAATCCTAACCACTGAGTATCTAATGCTGACGTCACCTAAACAGTGACATCTAACAGACTAACAAACTCTAAACACTGATCTATATAAAACACTGATATAATAAACAACTGATACATAAACACTGATGCTGCTTTCCATTGTTGTTGCTTAAGCACTGATGTTGCAGATCAGTTGTCACACCCCGACCACGTAAAATAACAAATCGTGGCGGAAACGTCGGGGAGTGTTGTAACAGAATCATTGTTTCACAACACATGGAATTTAGAATATTGTTTTGTTACATAAAAAGTTACATTGTCTTGGAATTTGATCAACAAACAGTACAATTGCCATTCATGTTTTTATAATTACTAAGTCCCATGTCCATCCTATGTAAATCAATCAACAGTCGTCACGAAATAAAACCTGAAACATATGTGAAAGTAAATACGTTAGCATAAAAATGCCTGTGAGTAACATAGGTTTTGTGAATTAGATTCATGGCTTTGGATCATATAAGAAAAGATTATATGTTTATAAAAGTAGCCAAGAATCCCTGATAAAAGTTTGGTTTCTAGAACACTTTGCATTGATATAAAAGTTGTAGTATACATAAAAATATACCTTGGTTTTAAGAAAGTCGGATAAGTAATATATTAAAATATATTTTAGTTTCAAAACAGTTAAACAAATAGTATATCAAATATGCTTTAGTTGTTAAAAGAGTAAAATGCGCGGATAGTCCCTGTGGTTTGGTGAAATTTCACCTTTAGTCCCCAACTTTTCAAAATTACACTCTTAGTCCCTGTGGTTTGGCAAGTTGTTACTCGGATAGTCCCCAAAGCGGATGGAGGTTATTTTTTCTGGTTAAGTGGGTGTGAAATGACAAGGACTATCCGAGTAACAACTTGTCAAACCCCAGGGACTATCCGAGTAACAACTTGTCAAACCACAGGGACTATCCGAGTAACCTTCATCCGCTTTGGGGACTATCCGAGTAACAACTTGTCAAACCACAGGGACTAAGAGTGTAATTTTGAAAAGTTGGGGACTAAAGGTGAAATTTCACCAAACCACAGGGACTATCCGTGCATTTTACTCTTGTTAAAATAATAGTTTTCGGTAGTATATCATAAGTATACTTTGGTTTTGTAAATAACATATCAACTATGTTTTAGTAAATAACAAAATTTATGTTGGATTTGTACATACTATATCAAATTATACTTTAGTAAATAATAGCATATCAAATTATGCTTTAGCAAACAGTATCACGTTGGTAGTATATCGAAATATACCATAAATCGCGATTTAGCAATACATTCAAACATTAGTGCATCAAACTACACTTTAGAGACTATAGAAATACCACAAAGGCAATTTCTATTTGGATAAAATTTGGTTTCTGACATTCCATACAACAGGAATGGGGTGTCTAGTCCTATAGCGCTATATCGTACTACCAATCGGCTTGATCATTGTTAATGAATGTATAAATATCAGTATAAATAAACAATTAGTTCTAACAAACCTTGGAAATTCAGTCGTTTAAACCATAGATAATAGTTCAATTCGTCAAAAGATAGTACTTATGCATGTGAAATCATATAGTCGAAATCATGAAAATAATGAATAGGCATATATGAATCACCCCAAAACATTTGAAAACGTAAAAGATGGGACTATGTACTCACCTTTGGGTGCATTTTTATATGTTAACACAATCCCTCAAATTGTTTATTCGTCCTCAATTAAATAAGAACGATTTAATAATCAAAAACCCACAAAAATTACACAAGTTTCTCCGATACTTAGAATTTTCACATAACTTTGAGATCTTCTCGAAGAGTTATTATTTTTTATTACATTGGTGTATTTATGTATAGATGAGTTCATATACATATTTTAAGAACTTTGCGACTTGAACGATTTTATTGGTGACTCTCATCATGTTGTAAGCAATATATCTACGATTTGCGCGTGGTAATATATATACTCAAATGTAACATACAAATAATAACGTAACACACATAATCTTGTCAAGTATTAACATGTCATTATAATATACCAAATGATGTTATTTTTTAGTGTTTATAACCTGTTCTAAAACACTTTTGTCATACCATCATTTTTTATCATTTCTTGAGCTTTAAATCAACATGTATTCTTATGTACAAGTGCCTAAAACACACTATCATATCAACATCATTTTATATGAATCTAAATGCAACAAATATGCAACTTATTCATGTTTATTTGCTGATGTATTTGAATATTTAACATATCATGCATATATCATCAAATCCCTTGCATTTTAACTATCATTAAAAACTGGGCTGTTTTCGGGAATTTTAATAAAATAGTTAAATTACTCCAAAAATTCCCAAATGTTTACAGAATGTTTTAAACAGTACAACTATTATTGTGTAAAAATATCGGGATCCAATTCCTTACAATATTTTATAAAAAATCATTTACCGGACTGCAATCAGATTCGTCACTTTCTGACTGCAGTCCACGGAATAATTCATTTAAAATTTATCGTAAGTCCGATTGATGAAATTCCAGTGAGAGAATTACAATGACATTAGTGGTCATCTACAGTACAAATTTTATGACCTAATTCTACCCAGATTTCAAGTTATGACGAAAAACATAACACACATTTTCTGCAGTAAAAACGCAGCTTTTGCTACTGTACAAAACAGACCTTTAAAAATAGTAAACTACCTCGAAAAAATATGATTCCAGTGCCATTTGATTCGTTTTTCGAAAACACATAATTTAGACTTCAGAAAATCGATTTTTCGCTTTATAACGGTCTGTTTACAGCCAACTGAAGTTGGCTGTAAATGTTACTCAGCATGCTGTTAATCGCTTAAATGTTACTAAAACATGCAAGCAAATATCCTAAACAAGTGTTTATCAAGAAATCAAACTCAAAACTCATACACCCATATATATATATATGTACGATTTATATACACCCATATACATCACCATTTTTATTTGTATCAAGACCTATTTCATTTTAGATTTCAAGTTTGTGAAAATTCCAAGATTCAAGAGAAACTTCAAATCATCAAGAACAACCAAGAATCAAGAGTATGATTTAAACATAAATGTTATACCTTCAAGATTCAAGTAAGTTGTTGGATGAGGTTTTGATGATATGGAGCTTGAAATCACTTGAAAGCACCTTGGAAACACCTTTGGATCTTCACACCGACTCGAATTATGCTTGAAATGGAGCTTGATCTTCAAGAACAAAGTTGCAAGGATGAGAATGGTGATGGTGATGGTGTGGACGGTTGGGGGAGAGAGAGAGAAGGAGGAAATGGAGTGTAGTGAAGATTGTGATCTTTGGTAGATTATATAGAAGATATGAAGATCTATAATATCCAAGGGAAATCAAATAAGATCCAAGAAAGATCAAGATAGATTATGTAGGAAATTGGCAAATATATGGTGGGGCCACATAATGGTGACCGTGAATTCCAAGGGGGGAGGGGGGGTAGAGTGTAAATTTGAATGGTAAGATAGATAAAAACAGGTATTTACTGGATACCAGGTATTTTATATAGCATTTAAATCCCGGTTTATAGCGTTCTAAATTATTTTTATTATTCTATAAAAATAAACTCGCCAAAATATTGCTGAAATAAATTTCAGTTGCCGAGTGTAGGATCGTTTTCAGACCCGGACGAGTCGATCAGAAGAGTTTATCTCAATACGAAAGGCGGAAACTTACGTATCGAGTTCAAATCAGCTGAATTAACACTTTAAACTGTCCGTATATTGATTTTAGATAAAAAACAAGTCTGTGGACACTTCGGCAGCACTTCGTTACACTGACCGGAAAAGTTACAAATGAAATGTCACTCAAGGTATATATAGGTGTGCTGATTTCGTTTGAAGCACGTTCAAACGAAATTAACAAGCTTGATTTCGTTTGAAATGGTCATGTACCATTTCAAACGAAATTACCTATGTATACACTTTCTCGTTTTTCGTGCCCTTATCTATCTAGATACAAACAAGACTCGATACAAGACGAAGTCGACAGACACATGCACCAACACCGAGACTGGCTGCGTTGTCTGCGGTTTGAAGTATAAGCACTGTGTTGCGCAGTAACGTGCGGTACGCGCTTAAACTTGAAAATTAACGTTTTTAAGCGTTCTAATTTATTTTTCAACACGAACCTGATTAAAAATAAAATTTTAATCATAACCGAATATTTTTGGGATTTAAATATTATCCGGGCGGTCACCAACGTTCGTTTCGCAGTTTTGTCGTAGTTAGTTCTAAAGTTCGAACAAACATGTTTTTGCCATACCGAATCCTTCGAAAATTATTTCTAAGTTATGTAAAAGGAATTTAGGGTATGTTTAGCCTATGTCACTGTTCCGGAGTGTTTGTTGCATTAAACTGGTTATATTTACGCATCAGATCGCGTATGACCTTCCAGAAAGCGATTTAAAGCTCGAAATCGAACACGAATTGATATGTGCAAATGATACACATATTTATACAAATCCCAAGTATGAAATACAATATTTCATTGGTTTGGTATTTGTTTGATGGTTGAAGTGACACAGGTGTCACATCAGTGCTTTCTTCAATGGGTGATCAGGCCTTGAATCAGTAGTGCTTAGTCTTCATCAGTACTTTGAGAAACAACAGTTGTTAGGACTTCAGTCTTTATAATCAGCAACTCTTTGAATAACAGTTGTTGAGGGGATCAGTACTTAGATTCATCAGCTGATAGAAAACACTGTCATTGGAGGGAACTTAGGACATGCAATGCTTATTGGTGATCAACTGTTGAGAACCAGTTTTGGCTTTCAGTATCAGTATCATCTGTTCTTCTTGGCTTGATCACATGGGCCAACACAATGTGCTATATTTCAATGTCCTTCATGACAAGCCAATGTGTCGTATCCTAAATGTCCTTCGTGACAAGCCAATGTGCTATATTTTATATTTTAATGTCCTTCGTGACAGCCCAATGTGTCGTATTTAATTGTCATTTGTGACAAGCCAATGAGCAATATAGCTAAGCCCATTACCAAGTGGTAAATGAGGCTAGTGAAATTGATACACACACGCACACACACACACACACATATATATATAGGGGATGGATCATGAGAAAACTAGTTTAAATGAGAAAACCAAAAAACTAACCAAAAAAGTCTAAAAAAAACCTAAAAACATAACAAAATTTTTTTTTACAATTTTTAATAAAAAAAATCGCTAGTTTTTATGCCTAGAAAAAAATTTAAAATTTTTTTTTTTTGTTGTACTGCACATGTGCACTAATACATAACGCTTAAACCACTTAACCCACCCCCCACCGACACCCCCCAAAAACCTAAACCCCCCACCCCCCAAAAACCTAAATTCACCCTCCCACCAAAAGACTAACCCCCCCCCCCACCCCCCACCCCCCAAAAACCTAAACCCCCCCACCCCCCACCCTCCCGAAAACCTAAAACTAAACCCTAAACATAAACCCGAAAAAAACCTAAACCCCCCCACCCCCACCCCCCAAAAACCTAAACCCCCCCTCCCCCCCCCCCCCCCCCACACCCAAAAACCTAATCCTAAACCTCCAAAAAAACTAACCCTAAAAGCTAAACTAGACTCAGAAAGCTAATTTTAAGCATGTAATGCAATTGTAGTACATGTTATATTGCACATTTGCACTACTATAATAATAGTATTGAAAACAAGACGACACCATAAATCTTTTTTTATGTCATAAAAATATGCTCGAATATACTTGAATGAAAGATAAAAAAAATTGTGATCTTATGGTGCCATTTTTGTTTTAAAATGATAACGTATGGAGAAATGGGAAATGTTTGAAAAGTTATATATTTTTTTTCCAATTTTACCCCCCCTTCATTAAAAGTCCCCCCCACCCCTCATTAAAAGTCTCCCCCCTCCTTTTTAGTGCTTTTTTGGTTAGTTTTTTGGTTTTCTCATTTATATCTAGTTTTCTCATGATCCTCTCCCTATATATATATATATATATATATATATATATATATCTGTAAGATCTAATGCAAATAATTGATTTGCTATTTAGTTCTCGAAATATTACTGATAGCTAAATTATTTCAGTTAAACTTATGGCAAGCCCTAACATTGGCGAAGCAAGTAAGAAAAACGGTGGTGACGATTTAGAGCACCAAAACCGTAATGATGAAGAGAATCGTCTTCGATCCATAGTTGCCCATGAAGTCGGTAAAGCCCTGGCTGGATTTATGGCCACACTTAAAGGGCCTGAGCCATTAGTACAGAAAGAGGACTCTATTTCTAAACCCCATTCTAATACTCATAAGACTGAAAAGACTCATTTCTCCTCAACTAAGAGTGAGTAGAGTATTAAGATTATCAAGAAAGCTGAGTCACATGACTCTAAGAAGGGGTGTACATATAAGTACTTCGTTTCTTGTAAACCCCATGACCCTAAGAAGGGCTGGATGAAATGGAAACCGTTGTTGATATAAGCGGTTGTGCCACCAATGACACTGTTAAATGCGTGTCCCAATCCTCCAAGGAGGATGCTCTGACTTGGTGGAAGGCATTGATCCAATCCACTGGCAAGGTTGCAATGTACAACCTAAGTTGGTCTAAGTTTGTGGAATTGATTCGCGAGACTTACTGCCCACGTCACGAGGTGGAGAAGGTCGAATCTGACTTTCTAAAGCTGACCATGAAAGGCCTTGAGTGTCGAGCCTATGAATCTAAATACAACTCCTTATCAAGACTCGTGCCGTATTTAATTACCCTTGAGCCTAAGCGCATTGCGCGGTTTATTGGAGGAGTCACTCCAGAAATCAAGGGGATGGTTAAATCCTCCAAACCTACAACTTTTAGATCCGCTATGGATCTGGCTCTTTCTCTCACTGAAGATGAGATAAGAGCAAAGGCGATTAAGGATTACAAAAAGGGTAAGACTGGTACGAGTTATAACCAGTCCAAGCTGAATGAGGCAAAACCCAAATGTAAAACCTGCGGGAACCAACACTTCGGAAGATGTCTCCATGAGTAGATCAAGAGCTGTGGCATCTGTAAGGAGATGGACCACAAGTCTAATGAAAGCAAAAATTTGAAAGACGACACCTGCTATGAATGTGGCGAGAAAGGGCATATAAAGACCCGCTGCCCAAAAAGGGCGACTGACGGGAAGAAGTAGAACAAGGCCACTAATGGCAAGAAAGGCAATGCTTGAGCCTTCCAATCTACTACAGCAGAAGTAGTTTGTTGGAACTTGAAGGTTTATTCATAAAGGGTTGTGTCAGTTAAGAGATTGAAGTTGTAACGTTTTGTTTAATGTATGTTTTGGGTCGATATAGTGGTAATGGGTCTTTATGGTCATCGGTTTGGGCCTAAGGGGTTTCGACCCAATATATCTAGTATTTAAGTAAACCTCAAACACATGTTTGAGGTTGATCAGTCATTCGAGAGCAAGGGGCCAGCCGAAACCTGTTTTGGGGAGTCTTATATCAGTCACCATTAATCAGTGAATGCAAGTTTCCGGTTTGTTTTGATTTATATTGTTTCGGTTTTAATTATATATTCTTGAATCAACTTGTGATTGGTTTCCACACTCTCACAAGTCTTGTTTGATATCATTGAAAGATCCTATCGGAACTTACAATTGGTATCAGAGACAAGAAACCAATTCTTGGTTCGGTTCGATATCATTCAGATTCAAGAAGGCCTTATTTATTACTGATCTTGTTTGCTAGTGTTTGTTTTACAGCGAGTTTTGGTCTGATTGTGTTTTCTGATTTCGGAACATTCAAATTGTTCTTCGCATTACATCGAAAGTGCTAAATTTTGGTTCGTGTGATTCCAGAAAAGTGTTTGCTGATTTTTCAAAAGTTGTTCGGGATAGAAATTCAAATATTTCAAATTCTTTGAATTTTGGAAGGTGCTGGAAATCAGGGATTACGAGTCTTTTTATCTCACATTCTGTTTTGCAGGGTCTCGACTCGTAATCAACCAGTCTCGACTCGTAACCAGCCAGTCTCGAGTTGTCAATTTTTCAATCTCGACTCGTAATAAAGTGGTCTCGACTCGCAATCACACTCCTGTCTCGACTCAACAGTGATTCTTCGGCTACCAGACTTCAAGGTCTCGACTCGCAACAACATGGTCTCGAGTTGTATCTTTTTGACTCAAAACCACTTGTCTTGACTCGCAACAGTGGTCTCGACTCAGGATTTTGATATTTCTTGGCCTCGACTCGCAACGTATGTCTCGACTCCAGTCTCGACTCAAGGATACACTACTCGAAATCACTGTCTCGACTCGAAACGACAAAGTGCAACGTGAATTTGACTTTGAACCTTGGACTTTGAATCTTGGACTTTGGACCTTTGAACTTGACAAATTAGTTGATTAATTAATAAATTCATTTAATAATTGAAAGCCATCACTTCAAATAACCAAAGTGTTAACCTGGCAGCCATGAACAAACATCAAGAGTTGGACTCTATCATTGGGACCACCACTCGTGTTCCCAGATTGTTAGATGGAAATGACTTCCCTGAATGGAAGTGGCATTTTGAACAACACGTGAAGGTCAAGGATGCCAAGATTTGGCGAAGCATTTTAAGAGGTCCTAGGGAAATCACAATGGAATGAGAAGGTGAACCGGGTGTGAAAGTGAAGAAACCTCTTAATTTGTACACTGAAGATGACTTCATTATTGTTGAAGAAGATGACAGGGCACTTTCCTACCTGACCATAGCTCTGGGTCCAGACATTGCTATCGGATTTCATACTTGCAAATCAGCTAAATAAATATGGGAAGCTTTGATAGATGTCTATGAAGGTAATGAAGACATTAAAGAGAGTCGAAGAAATTTGCTGAGTCAGAACTTCAACAATTTCAACCATATATATGGAGAGACTGTTGATAATCAAATTCAAAGGTTTGTGAAGCTGGTTATTCAAATGAAGATGGAAGAGCTGCATATAACAAATGCTTCAACTAATAGACAACTTTTGAACGCTCTACCTAAAAGTTATGATCATCATGTTGCCATGATCAAGAAAACCAAGGATCTTGCAAGATGCAGTTTGTTTGAAATGATTTCTCATATCAAGGCATGTGAGCTAGATGATAAGCAGAGGGAAACTAACTATAAGAATAGTATGCTGGCTGCAGGATTTTCTACTACACCCACTGCATCAAACAACAATGATGCTCTCATATCTCAAGGTGGTTTTCAAATGTTCAACGGATCAACGTCTTCTAAGGCAGCACCTACATCTGCAAATGCTTATTACACTGGCTCGCCTGCTGCTCCTGCTGCACCATCCACTGCTGCTAATCCTTCTGTGAAGAACGAGATGATTGCCCTCTTCACACAACAGTCTAAAGGAAATTCCTAAAGGAACTCTGAAGACCATGCATTTTTTGGGCATATGATGAACGGTTAGGGAAAGTTGTGATTGTTTGCGATGATGATGTGAGTTTTTGATTGGTTGATCAAGTGGATTTTCTGAACTTGGATCAAGAAGATCTAGAAGTGCTTGCTCGAAATCAGATCAGAGTTATGGAAAAGTACGAAGAAGTGGCTAAAGGTTGGACTGCTGCTGTTGCTTCAGTCTTGCACATTCTTACGAAAGGATTTGGTGGAGTTAAGGATAGGTTGGGAGGTAGCGGAGGCAATTAAAGTCAGGAGAACCTCTATGCATAAACCTAGGGGGAGATTGTTCGAACCTGAAGGTTTATTCATAGAGGGTTGTGTCAGTTAAGGGATTGAACTTGTAATGTTTTGTTTAATGTATGTTTTGGGTCGATATAGTGGTAATGGGTCTTGTATGGATATCGGTTTGGGCCTAAGGAGTTTCGACACAATATATCTAGTATTTAAGTAAACCTCAAACACATGTTTGAGGTTGATCAGTCATTCGAGAGCAGGGGGATAGCCGAAACCTGTTTTGGGGAGTCTTGTATCAGTCACCATTAATCAGTGAATGCAAGTTTCCGGTTTGTTTTGATTTATACTGTTTCGGTTTCAATTATATATTCTTGAATCAACTTGTGAGAGTGCAGAAACCAATCACGATGGGTTTTCAGAAACAAGCAAGATTCTACATGAGTTATTGTTCGAAACAAAGCAAGATTGGTGGTCCAGGGATTCAAACAGATAGAGGGACTGGATTAGGATGAAGTTTACGCCCCGGTTGCACGACTTGAGGCCATCCTGATTTTCTTAGCATACGCATCCTACATGGGGTTTTCTGTTTATCAGATGGACGTCAAGACTGTGTTTTTTTATGGAGACGTGAAGGAGGAAATCTTTGTTGAGCAATCACTAGGTTTTGTCCATCCTGATCATCCAGAATATGCCTATAAGCTTGATAAGGCATTATATGGATTGCACCAAGCACCAAGAGCTTGGTATGCAACTCTGACTGAACATCTTCTGGCTCATAGGTACACGCGTGGCACGATAGACCAGACTCTGTTTATCAAGAGAGTGGGCAAGGATCTGATCTTGGTTCAAATCTATGTCGATGATATTATCTTCGGATCAACAAGCGAAGAGCTGTGAAAGGAATTTGAGAGAGTTATGAAAAAGATGTTCGAGATGAGTGCGCTCGGAGAAATGACATTGTTCTTGTGTTTACAAGTCAAACAGGATTCTCGAGGCATTCTTATTCATCAAGGGAAGTATGTGGACGATGTGCTGGCAAAATTTAAGTTCATAGACGCAAAAATGGCTGAAACTCCAATGGCAGAAAGACCTTTACTGACTGAAGATGCAGAAGGATCCCCTGTTGATCAAGGCCTTTATACTATGATCGGGTCGTTGATGTATCTGACAGCGAGCCTTACAGACATCATGTTTGCTGTCAGCAACTGTGCGTGATATCAGGCTAATCCTAAAAACTCTCATCTTACTACTGTTAAACGAATCTTTTGGTACCTTAAAGGCCGACCTCGGTTTGGTCTATGGTATCCGAGGGATTCCAATTTTGACCTGTTTGTGTTTCTGATAGTAATTTTGGAGGCACTGACAAGGACAGGAAATCCACATCAGCTGGATGTCAATTTTTGGGTGACAGGCTCATTTCTTGGCAATCCAAGAAGCAGCAAACGGTGGCGATTTCCACAGCTAAAGTAGAGTACGTTGCGGCTTCTGCGTCTTGTTCCCAAGTGGTGTGGATACAACATCAATTGCAGGACTATGGTTTGACTTATCTTAACACTACCATTTACTGTGATAATAATGCTGCTATACAAATTGAGAAAAATCCTGTCTTCCACTCAAAAACCAAGCACATTGATATTAAAGTTCATTATATACGAGACTGTTTTGACATAGGTCTTATCAAACTGGAACAAATCGACACAGATGCAAATGCTGCCGATTTGTTCACAAAACCTGTCAGCAGCTCGAAGTTTCAAGTGCTTGTGGATTTTATGAAAATGATCCGTTATACCGACTGAGCATGTTTTTGTTTTTCGTAGGTAAATTTGTTTATAAAGTTTTCTATTATTAGGTAGTTTTTATTTATGCACAAATTTAGGGGGGGGGGGATTTTGAAAAATACAAAAACATTGAAAAATTTAGAAAAATACAAAAAGAGGCATTGTATGACATGGGAAATGAAATGAATTTTCACATTGTGGTAAAGGGCTAACTCATGTGTTGGTAGGCTCTATCCTTAAGGCTGGAAACATTGTCTGTTTCTGTTCAAAACCTAAATTAGTTAATGACCCCAGGAAAGAAAGTCACTTGGAATTAGCTCATTTCTATTTGAATGCTCGTGTGATGTCCCGATACACATAATTTTGGTCTGGTTCTAAAGTCTTCTCTGAAAAAGGTCGTGTATCTCCTATGTTTTGCGTGAGCAAAGACCTGGAGGTGCTAGCCAGCGTTTGGCTTCTGTTTTGCGTGAGCAAAGACCTAGTTGTGTGTCTGTCGTCTTATAGATCAATCTACACCTGAAAGAGGCCCTCAAGTGCCCAAAAGAAACCCTAGAAACCTATATCAAAGTGAGAAAAACTCATTTGATCTGTACATTATATCATCTTTGCTTATGATCTATTCTGTTCTCTTCTCAATCTAGTCCCAGTTAAGGTTTTAGAAGTCTGGAACGGACTTGTGGAAATATGTGGTAGGGAAACTGCTTGCATGATAGAGTGTGCGAACTAAAATTCCAGGATTTGATTAGTATTTGTTTGTGTGTTCATTGTTTAGAAATCAAAACATGATAAAATCAGTTATAGCCAGTTACATGGAAAAAGGTCTAGGGAGATGAGTTTAGGTGGATAAATATACTGGCAATCGTCTAGATCATTCAGTAGTAGATCAGTGTTGATAAGTGAAGTCAAGCCCAAAACCTCGTGATTTGATCCCTGAGAAATTACGATATTTCCTAATTTATTTTTGTAAATAATTGTTCATATTATTTATTTTTGTGTTTTTAGGTTTGTTTTCGTAAAACGTGCTCGGGAAGTTAAATGGATTATTAAAAGTATTATTCGTTTAAATGGATTTTTTAAATAAATTAAAATGTTAGAAAAATCCTTAAACTGATTGTTAAATGAAATGGTCTCGGCCCAATCTTTGGTCTAGGCCCAATTCAAAGGCCCGGCCTCATAAATGTGTGTTGAGGTATAAATGGCAGGTCTCGAGTCGAGACCTCATTTCTCACTCGAGACTAGTCACTGTTGCTCTCAACTCTCTCTCATTGTTCCGGCGATCTTCTTATTTCTGACGTGTTTTCAGGTCTCGACTCATCAGATTTGAAGGTATTATGACATTTTGATTGAAGATTTGCAGGTTGTTTGAAGATTATATGAAGATCTTTTGATGATTTGAAGATGAACAAGAACCCTAACTTTGAACATATTTTGATCTTCTAAGAAATTTAGGATTTTTTTGGATTTTGATCCAAATTATGGCAGATCAAAGCTTGTTTGTGTGGTCTCGACTCAGATTGTAGTTGTAGACATGAGGACTCGACACCTCTGGTTGCGAGTCTCAACCTCATTGGTCTCGACTGAGGTCTCGACTCGAAACCTCCTGGTCTAGACTCGAAACCTCATGGTCTCGACTCGAATTCTCATTGTCTCGACTCAAAGTTTGCTGTTGACTTTACTAGTTTATTAGTTTGACCTGCAATCTGAGTTGTTGACTGGTTGACTTGTTGAATTGTATAATTTTGCATTTTTGTGAAATTTAGCTAAGTTAACAAGGAAGTTTTCAAATACATTCCTATACTTAATTTTTGTATTTTGTGCAGGTCATGGATTTGAAGTTCATCTCGACACACAATCAGGCAGCTTACTTAGCACCACCTCCAGAGAAGCACAAGAAGTTGTATGCGTCATTAATCCACGGATTGAATAGTTGCAGAATCGTTCATGCTTTACGAGAGAATCATGTTGTCTATGAAAGCCTAGTACAAGAATTTTGGAAGACTGCCAGATTTGATGCACTAAGTGCAGGAGGTAAACGAGTGATTGTTGCTGAAATTCAAAAGAAGAGCGTTATCGTAACCTAACAGATGATAAGGGAGGTCTTACAGTTTAATGATCAAGAGACAGATCCCATTAATCTTCCGACTGGAACCATGGAAGCTATACTGCCTCGTCTGAGCTATGAAGGAACGTATCCCTGGCTAATGAAGAAGTTTGTGCATCCGTATTAGAGCTTGTTAGTGCACATGTTCATCTTATGTATGACGGAAAACAGAGGGGGAACGGATCAGCTGAGTATCACACAATCTGCTGTGTTTGTTTGTCTGATAACAAACCAGCCATTCAAGTGCTCGAAATACATCTTTGAAGGCATGAAGAGAAATGTTATTGGCGTTCGAAAGGATAAGTTTATTATGTATCCGAGGTTCTTACAAATGATGTTTAACGCACGTTATCTAGAGTTGGAGAGATCTGGAAACACCTTGGAGTTTAAGCCAACGGGTCCCACACGTTTTGGTGCTCTCACGTCTAAGAGGGGTATTGAAAAGAAGTTTGAAGGATTGATTTCGTTGGAGAAGTTGGGTCAGTTTGCTGAGACAGAAGATGTTGCAGCCGAACCAGTGTTAGTACAACCTGCACCTGTGAATGCTGCACTAGTTAATGCGCCAGTTAATGCTAAGATTGCTGAAGAGCATGTTTTTCAAGGTGCTACTGAAGAAGAGCCTGAGACAGAGATCCTAACAATAAACTCTTATGAAATTAGCTGTGATGATGATTATAAAGTTAAGCTTCCTCCTAAAGCGGAAGTTAGTGCTGCTGTTTCTACTGTTCAACCAGTGATTATATCTGAGAGTTTGGCTCAGTTGTTAAAATCCATAACTGAAAAGATGGGAAATCCTACTTCCGATATTTTAGTTCAAAATGAAGAGCAAAAGTCTAATGACCTAAAGGATCCTGAAACTCAACCATTGAATCGAAAAAGAAGGGATCCTCGACCTGGTGTGTATGTTGAGCAAACCAAAGATCAACACAAGACTGATGCTGAAGATGAAGATGGTTTGTATGATTTTGACTTTGAGAAAGATACATCCGCTACTACTACTTGTCAGTGCATTTTGTATGTCCATATTTAGAAATCTGTCAGTATTTGTATCGTTTAATGTCTTGAGTCTGTATTATACCGGCCAGAGGTTTCGCTAGGGTATGATTAGAATATATTAGACTAGGTCAGGAGTCGGTACATCACGATGCACAGAATACGAACATGATCAAAGATGATGTCATCATTAAATAATGATGACATCATAGAATATAACAATTCTTACTAATTCGTTTCTGCATGCATGGGAAAGTTATAGAAAATAGATCGGACGATGAAGTCAACTACCATTCGATCGGATGACCATCCGATGGGATGGCCATCCGATCCAACATGCTTCATCTATAAATAGCCATACGATCAACGCACACAAAAAGGTGAACGGATCAGTGAACATACATCAGACAACAGAACTCCATCCGTTCAAGTCCAAAAACAACAGTTCTTTCAAGATCATCATCTACAACATCAAGAACACTCTCGGTTTCGTCATGTTTCTTAGATTTCGAGTGTTCGTTGTATAGATCGAGTCGAAACTCTGTCCGGTTGTCGTTGATACGTAATAAAACGACTTTTATTTACGTTTTCGTGCACGATTACGGTTCGATTTAACGGATTCCGCACGTTAAATCTAATTCATCGCAGATCTAGTGATCGTTTACGATCCGATCCTGTGCTCACAATTGGTATCAGAGCTATGGATGCTCTGCGTGTAATCGTGTTCAAATCGGACAAGTTTTGAACTGAATCGAGTGATTTTCGGTTAAATTTTGGATAGAATATTGAACTGTTCAATCTGTTTTGATTTGTTTTGATAAAAGTGTTAAACGTTTCAGAATAATTCAAACGATTTCAAATTGATTTCAACTGGTTTTTCAGAGAATCTAAACATGGTTCGGTAAAAACGTATGATTTTCGGTTTGGTTCGATGATGATTTCGAACTAATTCAATTGATTACAGAATGATTTCAGTTTGATTCAGTGAATCTCGGATTGTTTCGACTAATTTTTGGTTTGATTTAGATCGAATTTTGAACCGAATTCATTGAATTTTGTTTTGATAAATTTGTACTAAAAAGTTGCAAATATTCTTGTGATCCTGTGTGTTTGTATCGACTTGCAGGTCATTATTGTTGTTGGAACGAGAAATAGATCTGAGTTGAATTTTGATATTCATCAAAAACACATTAAATCAAACTGAATCACAGATCCAAATCGGAACATATGTGCTGTTAAAAACGATCTGAATGTGAAATTGAATATAATTTGGTTGATTTTCGATCAGTTTTGGCATGTTGTTTATGTTAACTCGATCGATTTCGGACTAAGTTTTGATTGCTATTGGTGAAAACTGTTTAAAGCAGTTGTTTTTCGGTGAATATCGGACCATTTCGGTTGATTTGTGATAAAGTTTTGGTGTGATTTTAACAAGTTTACACGTACTTCATTGAACGTGAAAGTGTTTCGAACTGTTTCGGTTTGTCGATTAAGAGTTTTGGACTAATTCGGTTTGTTTCGGATCAAATATTGTTCATTTCGGACTGATTTGATCAAGATTCGGTCGAAAGTCAGTTTATGTCATTGATTGTTTGAGTTCTAGATCTTAGTTTCAGGTCAGGTTGAAAGTATCGGTTGAGTGTTGTGATTAATTTCGGACTGCTTTCGTTTGAGTTCTGTGATTTCGGATTGTTAAAACAAGTTTCGGGTTTGTTTAGATCAAAGTTACAATCTTTACAAACTGAAAATTGGATGAATTTTGATTCGTTTTAATTGTGAGTATGGATAAATTTCTGAACTGTTACAGTTTGTTATACATTTCGGTGTGATTACGAACTTTTATCTGAATCCGAGTTCATAATCTGATTAACATTTGAAAATTAAATCGAAGTTTTAGTTCGGAATCTGAAATGAAGAGGTAGATTGTCAGAGAAGAAGTTGTTATTCTGTTACGATTTAGCGATGTATAATAGTGTGATGATGTGCGGCAGTTACTTGCAGCTGAGTTAGAATAGGTTTTTTAGTTGTTGTTGATAACAGCAGCTGATATTTGGGCTGGTTTTGTGATTCACGTAGAATAAGGACATTTTATAGTAGGGTTTTGATAGAAACTAATAAAAAATATCAAAAAAAGGGTTCGAATTACATGAAATTTTGAAAAGAAATTCTTGATAGAAACATTATGGTAGGGTTCTAATATAAAATTCAGTAATAAAAACAAACTGACAGTTCATTAAAATTTTGTGTGAATTGATTTTCGAAAAAGACAGTTTAAAAAAACATGAAAATGATGACGTTTTCTTAAGTGTTGATTTTGTTCTATGTGTTTGCAAAGATAGATATATAAAAAATTCAAAACAAACAAGTTGAAAGAATCATTGTGTCATGATTGGACAGATTTGAATCTGATAGGTTTAAGACGAGATTTCTTTTGGGCCGTATATCTTGAGTTTCATCTATAGTGGGCTCTTACAAGTTGAATAAGTGGGCTACGATATAATATTCAGTTTTGGGCTACTAAGTTTGTTTGAAATATAATTGGACCAAGGTTTGGATATTGAGTTGCTTGTTGGGCTAATAATATATTTTTTTTTGAACCGAGATTGTTAGAATTTGGGCTTTTTGTTTTAAACTGGGTTTTGGATTAGTGGGCCGCTAGCTTGTGGATTAAATTTGGGTAACAGACGTTTAGTGGGCCTCGTGGAAGTTAAAATTTTTGGACTTTGAGCTAAAAACAATTTTTTAACCAAGTCATTTAAGAAAGAAATTCTGTTTGAAATGTTTGACGAAATGGAAATTAATAAGCTTAAAAGAATAAATGATTGGTTTGATATGTGTTGGGATATGAGGAAAGAAGATGAGAAAAAGAATGCTTGGGTTAAAAGATTTGAACATTTTTTTTTGTAAGAAAAATGAAACGTCGAATCAGTTGCAAAACCGGTATGATGAATTACTTGACAATTTAAAAAGGTTCAAGATAAGGATGTCAAATTGTCACGGCCCCCGACCCGAATTAACCCGTTTGAGGAGCTGCGTGACAGAAATCCCGTGGTATTTTATTTAATTGAGTTTAACAGCGGAAGTTTATCATCAGGATCTTTTTAAAGCTAAAATTTTCCCGATTATTTTATTTCACAACTCGGGATAAAACCCCGGTAATTTACAATCATATGATTTCACGGAGAAATCTTTAAGTTACAAAACATGATTTCTTTATTTTATTATGAGCCACTTTCTTAAGCTTGAAGTGCGTCACGGCACTTTTCCTGAATCACAACAGATCACCTGAAACATGTTTGAAAAAGGTTTTATCAGCGGGAAATACTGGTGAATCATTCAATTTAATAAAAATGACCTGTTTGTTATAATTTACAGTATTAAGGGTGATTACATTGTTTCTATATCAACCAACTACCCACAGTATTTGTCACTCGACTTATTTCTGTGAGTGTGGTCAGACCACCCATTGGCTAACTCGTTGTCCAATGGTGGCGGGAAAAAGTAATGTATACAATACCCCACATACCGGCTGTAATTTGGTGACTACAAAGACTTAATCCCTGTAATTATAACTTTGAAAATAAACATGCTTTTGTAAATAAATTTGATAAAAAAAGAATGACTCACATTGCAGATTTAACATGGACAGAGTCTAGTCTATGGATTAGTCTTGTTAACCTAATTTAAATAACAATGCACACAAAACTGGGTTAGTAATCAATACAGCATTTACGATAACTCACGAGATTAAACCCTCACAACGAATGACAAAGTGCGATACTTAAACATCCATCGAATTAACGACGAATGACAAAGCATAACCCTAATGTGGGCAGCACTTAAACATCCATTGGATATTTTAATCGATCGGACAATGAATCGTAGCAGCGATTGAGTTATTACCCTGTTTTGCGGCAGCACTTCGTGAATCGTGTGTGTTATTAGACTGTTTCTGCTATAACTCAACGTACAATTGGAATTTTTACGTCGAACAAGTGCCTGAAATCAAGTCCCAGACTCTACTATTTATACACGAAATTTGACCCCCCTCGCGTGACGCGAGGGGTCCTGCCCTGGGCTTCGCGTGACGCGAAGGGTAACCTATTTTCTATAGGTAGCCACATCCCTAACTAGGCTTGCTGACTTGACGGAATTGTAAAAATTCGATTTTGACAGATAGTTATGTGGATAATCGTAACTAGGGTTTACCCCCCCTGAGTTTTAGGGGCCCTGATCCTGATTCTGATTGTTCTGAAAATTTTAGGGTTTATGCAGAATCACTTGGGTGTCTTAATTAGGGTTTCCTATTGAACTAAATATAATAATAAATAATAGTTTTGGTGAGAGTTGTTACATCCTCCCTACCTTAATAGTTTTGGTGGGAGTTGTTCACTGGAATAAGTGTGGATACTTTCGCTTCATTTCAGATTCCAGCTCCCAAGTATATTCAGCTCCTCTCTTTGAATCCCACTTGACTTTGACTAGAACTAGTCGCTTGTGCTTGAGAAATTTGATCATTCGATCCTCGATTTGAAGAGGTTTCTCAACAAATTTTAACTTTCCGTTTACCTCTATGTCCTGAAGAGGTACTACCAGAGATTCGTCTGATAGACATTTCTTGAGATTGGATACATGAAATACATCATGTACTCCAGATAACTCTTCTGGCAGTTGTAAACGATAAGCAACTGGTCCTATACGTTGAATTACTGGAAATGGTCCTACGTATCTTGGACTTAGCTTTCCTTTCTTACCGAATCGAACTACTCCTTTCCAAGGAGAAACTTTCAATAGTACCTTATCTCCAACTTGGAACTCCAATGGCTTCCTTCTATCGTCTGCATAACACTTTTGACGATCTCGAGCAGTCTTCAGTCTTTCCTTGATTTGTGTGATCTTATCAGTAGTCTCTTGCACAATCTCTGGACCTGATAATTGACTTTCTCCTATTTCTGCCCAACAAACTGGAGTTCTGCACTTTCTTCCATACATTGCTTCAAATGGGGCAGTTTCAATGCTTGAATGATAACCATTGTTATATGAGAATTCAATTAAAGGTAAATGGTCATCCCAATTTCCACCAAAATCTATCACACATGCTCTGAGCATGTCTTCCAGAGTTTGGATCGTCCTTTCACTTTGCCCGTCTGTTTGGGGATGATATGCAGTGCTTAAGTTTAGTCGAGTCCCCATTGCTTTCTGGAAACTTGTCCAAAAATGAGAAGTGAAATGACTATCTCTATCTGATACAATGGAGAGTGGAACTCCATGTAAAGATACTACTTCGTCTACGTACAATTTGGCTAACCTTTCCATACTAAAGGTTTCCTTCATGGGTAGAAAATGAGCTGATTTGGTTAATCGATCTATAATTACCCAAATCGCGTCATTACCTTTTCTGGTTTTGGGCAACTTAGTAACAAAATCCATTGTTATGAGTTCTTATTTCCATACAGGCATTTCTAATTGTTGTAGTAGACCTGAAGGTTTCTGATGTTCTGCCTTAACTTCTAAACAAGTAAGACACTTAGAAACATATCTAGCTATATCATTCTTCATGCCTATCCACCAGAAATTATTTCTTAAATCTTGGTACATCTTATTATTTCCATGGTGTATGGTATACCTAGATTTATAAGCTTCCTCTAAAATCTTATTTCTTAATTCTCCCTGCTTTGGTACCCAAATTCTTCTTTGGTGGAATCTCCAAATTCCATCATCTCCTTGTTCTAATTCTTTTATTCGTCCTTTCATTCCTTCAGCAGCATCCTCTATTGCTGTTTCTTGAAAATGCTTCAGTTGTTCCATTAAATCTAATTGTAGATTTAATCTGAGAGCACGAACCCGTCGTTGTTTCTCATGGTACTTACGACTTAAAGCATCTGCAACTACATTTGCATTTCCTTCGTGATATTGAATATCACAGTCGTAATCACTTAGGATTTCCATCCATCTCCTTTGCCTCATGTTTAACTCTTTTTGCCCAAAAATATATTTTAAACTTTTGTGGTCTGTATAGACAGTAAATTTACTTCCATAAAGATAATGTCTCCAAATCTTAAGGGCAAAAATTATGGAGCCTAACTCTAAGTCATGAGTTTGTATAATTTTCCTCGTGCTTTTTCAACTGTCTTGAAGCATACGCAATTACCTTCTTGCGTTGCATTAGCACACATCCAAATCCTAGTTTTGAAGCATCACAATATACTTCAAAATCTTCAGCCCCTTCTGGTAATGCTAGGATTGGAGCATTTGTTAATTTCTGCTTTAGAATTCTAAAAGCTTCTTCTTGTTTAGATCCCCATTTAAACTTAATGGCTTTACAGGTTAGCTTAGTTAATGGTACTGCTATCTTGGAAAAATCCTTAATAAACCGTCTATAATATCCAGCTAAACCTATAAAACTTCTAATTTCCATTGCGGTTTGCGGAACCTTCCAATTGGTAATTGCTTCTATCTTAGCAGGATCTACATGAATACCTTCATGATTCATCATGTGTCCTAAGAATTGCACCTCTTGTAGCCAAAATTCACACTTCAAGAATTTGGCATAAAGCTTTTCTTTTCTTAACAAAGTTAAGAGTGCATGTAAGTGCTCAAAATGTTCTGTCTGACTTTTGGAATAAATAAGTATATCGTCTATAAAAACAATTACAAATTTATCCAAATATGGTTTACAGATTCTATTCATCATGTCCATGAATGCGGCAGGAGCATTCGTTAACCTAAAGGGCATGACTGTAAACTCGTAGTGACCATACCTAGTCCTGAAAGCAGTTTTAGGTATGTCTTCTTCTTGTACTTTCAATTGATGATATCCAGAGCGTAAATCGATCTTAGAAAAATATCTAGCTCCTTGAAGTTGATCGAAAAGATCATCAATCCTAGGTAATGGGTATCGATTCTTAATTGTAACCTTATTCAATTCTCTATAATCAATACACATTCTCATTGAACCATCCTTCTTCTTTACGAACAACACTGGCGCTCCCCACGGGGATGAACTAGGTTGTATGAAACCTTTACTTAATAATTCATCTAATTGCGTTTTCAGTTCTAACATTTCAGTAGGAGCTAACCGATAAGGTGCCTTAGCTATCGGTGTAGTTCTAGGAATTAGATGAATCCTAAATTCTACCTCCCTATCTGGTGGTAATCCAGGTAACTCTTCTGGGAATACCTCTGGGTATTCTGAGACTACAGGAATCTCCTTAAGTTCTTTACCCTTAGTATTAATGATTACTGAAATCATATATACTATTCCTTGTTTTCGTTCATAACTAGCAACTTTCATTACTGATATGAACTTCATGGGTTTGCGCGGTTTATCTCCTGTAATCATGATTACTTCTCCAGTAGGTGCCTGAATTTCTATAGTGTTCTGGTCACAAAGGATTCGAGCATGGTTGGCTACTAACCAATCCATTCCTAACACAACATCGAATTCAGCTAATTTCATAGGTAATAAGTTTGCAGAAAAGTTATGACCTGAAAGTTCTATTTCTACTTTTTGCAAAACCTGGTTTATTTTAACTGAATTCCCATCTGCGGTTTCGACTGTAAAAATCTGCCTAATGTTGGTTAAGGGTAACTTAAGAGCTTGGCAGAATAAAGTATTTACAAAACTTTGGTTTGCACTAGAGTCAAATAATACTTTTGCGTAAACGTTGTGAACTAAGAACGTACCAACTATCACATCTGGAATGAGTTCTGCTTCTTGAGTGGTCAGCTGGAATGCTCTGACATTCTTCTTAGTACCTCCGTCGGTCGCCTTGGTTTTGTTGTCTGCTGGTTTAACCAATTTAGGGCATTCTGGCTTAAAATGTCCTGTTTCTCCGCAGTTATAGCAAATTCTTGTTTTCTTCCTGCAGTCTTCTTCACGATGTCCTATGGCTTTGCAAAAGTTGCAGGTCATATAACATTTTCCATAATGTTTCTTTTTGTAATTTCTACAGAACTGAGGAGTTGAGGATTGTCATGTTCCTCTTTTCTTGAAGTTGCTATTATTACCCACCCGAAATCCTTGGGTAATTTTCTGAGCCAGTTCTTTCTTCCTATTTTCATCTCTTGTGCGTACCAGTTCGTCAGTTAGGGTGTTAGCTAGTTCTACCGCATCGTCAATAGTGTGAGGTCTCGCAGCTTTAACGATATTACGGATTTCACTAATTAATCCCCAAACATAGCGAGAAATGAGTACCGGTTCTGGCGAAGCCAGTCTTGGTACCACTCTAGCATATTCGAAGAATGTCGAAGTATATCCTCGACAGTCCACATTCACCATTCGATGGTTTAGGAATTTATTTGCCATTTGATCTTTTTCATACTCGGGACAGAATTTTCTTTCTACAAGATTCTTAAATTCTTCCCATTTCATGGCATATGCCTCGATCCTTCTTTTCGCTTGTAACACTGTGTTCCACCATTCTAGCGCCCCTTCTTTAAAAAGATTTGACGCATACATAACTTGATCTTCCTCAGCACATTTACTTATGGTGATCACTGCCTCAGTTTTCTCTAACCAACGCAGTGCTGCAATAGCCCCTTCATTACCTGTAAACTCAATTGGTTTACAGGTAAGGAATTCTTTGTAAGTGCAACCAGGTGTTGCAGCTTTCATTTTCTTGAAAATTGGAGGTTGCAGATCATTATTAACATGATTACCACCTCCGTTTATACTATTACTAAAGTTGTCGCCTTGTGTACGTTTACTAGGAATGATTGATTGAGGTTTAACAGGTTTCTGAACAGCAGCAACGATTGCTGGAATAGCATTGGCTATTCCTTGTGCAACGATATCCTCTATATCTTGCCTATTTAACAATTGTTCTTCCTGAATTTTCTCAGATTGATTTACTTCATTTACTGGTTCATTACCAATGTTTGCCATCTGATAATTAATTTAAATAGTTAATATAGAATAAGAAATAATTCAGTATAACAATTAATCGTACATACTCACGTAAACAAATATACAACCAAAATTTATAAAATTTTATAAATTTTCATTTATATATTATGCTTCTATATACAACCGTTTTATTGTTCATTTTACACATACTGATTTTACTACTGTTATTATACAACCACAGACTTATAACCCATTTCTCCCTCGTCAACTTGCATTTTTAATAACGATGTTCCCTCTCATCATATTTCCATGAAATTTATCCTCCTATCTCTCGGATCCTATTCCTAGCATCCATCAACTCTTCACCAAAATGGCGGAGTTCAGCCATATTCTCGTTACTCATCGGTGGATTTGGTAGGGGTTCTGGATCGAATTGCGGGAGAAAGGAATAAGGACTGTTGATAAGGTTTTGGAATTGCCAATCATTTGTCCACCATTCATCCATTCCTAAAGGTTGGGTGTGGATTATTGGTTCTGGGATTGCTGGTTCCAGGTTTATAGGGAGTTGATTTTCGATAGCATTAGAGTGAAAATTATTATTATTGACAGGCCTAATAGTATCACAGCTTGTCAATATAAAATCTAATTCTTCCTGAAATGTCATTTCCTGGGTTTGTTTAGAGCTTTCTCCAATTTCCATTTTAGTTTGTCTAGAACCTTTTCCAACCTCCATTTCTATTTGCTTAGAATATTCCTCAAACTGTATTCCCATTTGTCTAGCATCTTCCCCTACTTCAATCTCCAATTCCTGCTGTCTTGAACTTTCCCCGGTTTCAATTTCTTTTCCTTTTTCTAAGGGATTGTTTGTTTTAGGAAGTCTCTTAACTGGCTTTTTCCTATGTACACGCCTCCCCCATACGAATCTCTTTCTTTTCTTAGGTTTTGGCTTTTCCAGAGGTGGAGCGTTGAATTCTATAGGTTGTTCCACATCAGGAAAGTACCCAGTAAACTCTTTAGAAACTTCTATGTTTACAGGGTAAAGGTTGAGATTCTCTAGGGCTCCAGATAACTCATTCATGCTGTTTAACATATATGTAAAAATAATAAATTAAAATTTTATAACAAATTTTACAGATAAACCTCAAATATTATTGCATATTTTGTGACTAATTTAATACAAAGGAAAAAATTTGACAATTTAAACATACTAAGTTTTATTGTAATTTTATTTATTTACTAGATGATATTTCTAGCTTGTAAGTTGTTAATACGGAGTCATGGTATTTTAAAGATTAGCATTTACTGCTACGGTGGCTAACATATAAAGATCCGCCCATTTTTCATCCAAATTGTCTTCCCATGGTGATTTACTGATTACTTCCTGGGTTTACTTTTTAACTTTATTTTCTCGGGATTTCTTTAATTTCTCCTGACTTTTTCTAATAATCAAACTTCTTTTATCAGGAGAAAGTGGTTCCTCATATTGGGCTTTTCGAACAAATATTCCTTCTTCAGGAGTTTGGGATGAACTTTCCTTTTCATTTGATGACCTATCTAATTTAAGATAGATGTTTGAAACCTTTTGTTTACCCATACTGTAACTAACAAATAGTCAGTTAATAAAACACATAATCACATAATAATAATCAGGAAAAATTAAGTATTTCTAAATACTTAATTAGCTTAACTCAGTGGCTCTGATACCACCTTTTTCTGTCACGGCCCCCGACCCGGTTTAACCCGTTTGAGGAGCTGCGGGACAGAAATCCCATGGTATTTTATTTAATTGAGTTTAACAGCGGAAGTTTATCATCAGGATCTTTTTAAAGCTAAAATTTTCCCGATTATTTTATTTCACAACTCGGGATAAAACCCCGGTAATATACAATCATATGATTTCACGGAGAAATCTTTAAGTTACAAAACATGATTTCTTTATTTTATTATGAGCCACCTTCTTAAGCTTGAAGTGCGTCACGGCACTTTT
Source organism: Helianthus tuberosus (assembly GCA_030545235.1). Taxonomy (NCBI): domain Eukaryota; kingdom Viridiplantae; phylum Streptophyta; class Magnoliopsida; order Asterales; family Asteraceae; genus Helianthus; species Helianthus tuberosus. Next base: position 204,416,398 of record CM060369.1, read on the forward strand.
CCTGATTCACAACAGATCACCTGAAACATGTTTGAAAAAGGTTTTATCAGCGGGAAATACTGGTGAATCATTCAATTTAATAAAAATGACCTGTTTGTTATAATTTACAGTATTAAGGGTGATTACATTGTTTCTATATCAACCAACTACCCACAGTATTTGTCACTCGACTTATTTCTGTGACTGTGGCAGACCACCCATTGGCTAACTCGTTGTCCAATGGTGGCAGGAAAAAGTAATGTATACAATACCCCACATACCGGCTGTAATTTGGTGACTACAAGGACTTAATCCCTGTAATTATAACTTTGAAAATAAACATGCTTTTGTAAATAAATTTGATAAAAAGAGAATGACTCACATTGCAGATTTAACACGGACAGAGTCTAGTCTATGGATTAGTCTTGTTAACCTAATTTAAATAACAATGCACACAAAACTGGGTTAGTAATCAATACAGCATTTACGATAACTCACGAGATTAAACCCTCACAACGAATGACAAAGTGCGATACTTGAACATCCATCGAATTAACGACGAATGACAAAGCATAACCCTAATGTGGGCAGCACTTAAACATCCATTGGATATTTTAATCGATCGGACAATGAATCCTAGCAGCGATTGAGTTATTACCCTGTTTTGCGGCAGCACTTCGTGAATCGTGTGTGTTATTAGACTGTTTCTGCTATAACTCAACGTACAATTGGAATTTTTACGTCGAACAAGTTCCTGAAATCAAGTCCCAGACTCTACTATTTATACACGAAATTTGACCACCCTCGCGTGACGCGAGGGGTCCTGCCCTGGGCTTCGCGTGACGCGAAGGGTAACCTATTTTCTATAGGTAGCCACGTCCCTAACTAGGCTTGCTGACTTGACGAAATTGTAAAAATTCGATTTTGACAGATAGTTATGTGGATAATCGTAACTAGGGTATACCCCCCCTGTGTTTTAGGGGCCCTGATCCTGATTCTGATTGTTTTGAAAATTTTAGGGTTTATGCAGAATCACTTGGGTGTCTTAATTAGGGTTTCCTATTGAACTAAATATAATAATAAATAATAGTTTTGGTGAGAGTTGTTACACAAATGCTGAAGAGATATCAAAATTTGCAGATGCGTTACCTTCAGAGTGGGATGAATTTTTGATTGAACTGAAAAAGGATTCTAGATTCTCAAATTTTTATCTAAGTGAATTCTTCAAAGAGCTTAAAAGACACGATTACGAAATTAATAAGAAAAAGAAAGATTTGGTAAAAAAATAGAAAAGAACCTAGATAAAATAAGTTTGGATATGGTTCTTGAAATAAGCAGAAGAATCAATATATGTTTTGAAGCAAAATATGTTATGAAATATGATTTTTAGAGGGGTTGTTATTTAGATGAAAATATGAATCCTCTTGATTTTATTAAAAAAATTTCTGCAGGTACATTCAAGACAGATTCAACTCCAAAGAATGAAGAATCTGAAAAAAAACATGTTGACAATGCTCACCAAGAAAAATCTAAACTAGATGAGTCAACTGTGTTGTCACAAAACGGTGAAGTCAAAGAATCAAGTGCATCAACAAATGAAACTTCATGTTCTGAACCTGCGTGCTCAAAATGTGAAAAATCCAGATCTGATAATCTCAAACTTTTGAGAGATGTGGAAAGTTTGACATTAGAAAACAAAAATTTTATAAAATTAGAAAATGATTTGAAAAGTCAAATAAAAATTTTAGAAAATGAAAAATCAGTTTTAAATAAAAATGATTTTGAAAAACAAAATACAATAAACTCGCATCTTGAAAAAATCACGCAACTTGAACAAGATGCTGAGATTGCAAGAAAGAAAATTGAAGATTTAGAAAAGAAATTGAAAGGTTTTGTTCCTTCGTCCTTAATGCTTGATAATATAGTTCCAAAACCGATCAAAAAAAATGAGGAAACTGGGGAGGACGAACATGAATTTTGTAACCGTGGTCTTGGGTGTAAACCGTCAGGAAAGGGTAAAACAAATACGGTTGTACCAGATAACACGAAAAACAAAATTCCCTCAGTGAAAACTCCAATAAGTGACAATGTCACAAATTATGACGAAGTCATAATTGAAGATTGTGATGATGAATCTGATGATGAAAATGATAAAAAGAATATATTTTTGAAACTAAAAGAAAAATTTAAAGAAACTGTTCCGCAATTTGTTGAAAAAGGGGAATGTTCAACTTCTAAACAAAATGGGGAACGAAAACAAAAGGTTAAAACTTTTAAAAATTCAAAAAATGTTCAAAAGAAAAGATCATCAGTTCAATCATCAAATCACTATAAAAATAAAAATTCACAAAAATTTGAAACTCAAAACTCACAAAAAGTTGGTAATAAGTGGTGCAGGTTTGACCACGGTGCTCAAAAGTCAAATCAAGCTTACAGGAGAAGATGGAATGAAGATTCTTCAGAGACAAATCATTATGATGATAGAAAAAGGAGAAATCATGATTACCACAAGGCAAATCAATGTTATGATCTAAGTGTTTGGTTTGAAAGTGGAGAATGGTATGATAACACGGTGTGTTACAAATGTGGTTTTGAAGGACACATTGCTGTTAACTGCCAGAGTCAGAGATTTGAGACGAGATGCTATGAATGTCAAATCAGAGGTCATATTGCCAGAGATTGCCCAATGAGATCAAAGAGAAGATCGAGGGCTGGATCTCATAAAATGGCTAAGAAAACTGAGAAAATAGAAGAAAAGCCAAAGACCAAAGAATCAAATTATCACAAGGGCAGAAAGATAGACTGAGAAAGAAAAGAAAGAAAGCGAGAGAGTATTTAGAAAAGATTTTGTCCTCGGAAACTACCATGGATTCAGATACTAGTTCTAATGAATCGCTTTGCTCCCCAAAGAATAATCAGTCAAGTAAAACGAATTCATCAGATACAAATCTGAGGACAAAAGAGAGAATAAAGAAGGAAAAACTGGTTAATCAAACGATTAAAAATGAAAGAAAGTTAAATTTTCAGATAAAATTTTTATAAAAGTGTTTGAATATAAAAGAAATTGTGAAAGGTCGTTCATGTCATATGTTGATGAATTTCGTAAACCTAAATCCAGTATGGATTGGGTTCCAATTCAAAACTAACGAAATTCATTTGCTTTTGCAGGTGTTCAGGAGCCAATTCAAGTTCAACATGAATAACGGAACAGCGTGGCACATGAGGAGAAAATCCTGTGTATGTGGTTAAAAACAGGAAGTGATTGGTTTAAATTGTTAAAATTTGAAAATTTAAAAGGAATACGCCGAAACCCTCATGGCTGAACAACACACATGATAAAATTAGATTGAAAAACGGTTTCAAAAAGTTATAATCAAGTGGTTTGTAAATCATGGGGGTGAATGTGAGCTTGTGAATCAGAAAATGGATGGCGAGATGAAGCTATCTGAATCGGTTTGTCAAATTTTATTTAAATGTTTTGAATTTTAGGGGGAGTAAAAAATTTCAGAAAATACAAAAACATTTGAAAATTTTGAAAAAGCCAAAAACATGAGAAAATTCAAAAAGAGTTTTTTGTGTAAAAAGAGGAAATGATAGTACATCAGTAAGACAATCACAACATGCTAAAGAATTGGAAAGTTAAATATGTGATAAACGGTCTCACTGATGATATTCCAGTAGGTTTTTACACGTTTAGTACATTGATTTCGAGATATAAACCTAAATTTCAATACTTGCTTATTTCGTGGGGAACATCTCTCGGATATATAGGTAACCCCTGAAATCTTGTTTGAAAGATTGCCTATTTCTGAGATACTAGGTCTTTATACTGTTTGATATCTGGGATATTATACCAGGACTTCTGATATTGCGGAAGCAATGGCCTAGTCCTCGTATAATACTTTACGCGCTTAAAATAAAGCTTTCCCTCAACATAAAAATTGATAAAGTATCTAAAGATATAAATTAAGTACTGTTGTAAAGAAGATCCCCAAGGGGGACACACCTAAATTCGAGCCATCATCTTTCTGACTAAACGGAAGTTCTAACCTGACCTCTCATGGTCTCGCATTAACCTAGAGAACATATATCAATATGATATACTCACCTGTAAGACTGAATATAGGGAATCTGGATTCGAGAGTATATTCTGAGGTGGGACACGTGAATATGTTAAATGCTTAAAATACTAATTCTCGTATCTCGAAACAATTGAACTTTGTGTAAAAATTCAAATGGATCAATATACTGCCAATCGAAGTGAATCGTTTAAAACTTAAAGTCTTTAAATGGTCAACGATGCTTGTGATGTCTCATAAACTGATATGATCCTCTGACACAAACTCAACAAAAATATGTCTGTAAATATTTCTTTACTGCTTTTCATTAAAGAAAAATTTCAAAAAGATTTTCGGAGTGTTTTAACATAAACTTTGTAAAATACAAAAAGATTTTGTGTCATGTTATGTTTCGAAAACCGATGATGAAAAGCTGAGTTTCAAAATCTGAATATGCTAAACATAAACAAGTTCATTAATTTGAAACTTGAATTTCAAAATGAAAATTCAAAAAAAAAAAATCGATAAGTTGGATAATCAAGGTCATTAATTTGAACTTGATCATCTGTGAGGGTTAGTGAAATTGATCATGCTTAAATGACAAATATGATAAGTTGGATAATCAAGGTCATTAATTTGAACTTGATCATCTGTGAGGGTTAGTGAAATTGATCATGCTTAAATGACAAATATGATAATAGACATTTATGTGTTTAGAAAACTCTCACAAGTTGAATCTAAAACGTTTATTTGAATGATAAAAGGATTTGACAGGAAGCTAAATGAAAGGGGGAGCAAGATTAATTATCAAATCTATAAATGTTTAGTGATTCGGAGCATTATTCAAGGGGGAGCTTACAGTTTTACTTTGTTTCCTTGAATATGTTATCCGAGGCAGATCAAGACTAAACTTCGCAGATTTCTAAGCTATGTCCAAGGGGGAGTCTGTAAGTGCATTTTGTATGTCCATAGTTAGAAATCTGTCAGTATTTGTATCATTTAATGTCATGAGTCTGTATTATACCGGACAGAGGTTTCGCTAGGGTATGATTAGAATATATTAGACCAGGTCAGGAGTCGGTACGGCACGATGCGGAGAATACGAACATGATCAAAGATGATGTCATTATTAAATAATGATGACATCATAGAATATAACAATTCTTACTAATTCGTTTCTGCATGCATGGGAAAGTTATAGAAAATAGATCGGACGATGAAGTCAACTACCATTCGATCGGATAGCCATCCGATCCAAACTACACTAACATGCTTCATTTATAAATAGCCATCCGATCAATACACACATAAAGGTGCACGGATCAGTGAACATACATCAGACAACAACAAAACTCCATTCGTTCAAGTCTAAAAACAAGAGTTCTTTCAAGAACATCATCTACAACATCAAGAACACTCTCGGTTTCGTCATGTTTCTTAGATTTCGAGTGTTCGTTGTATAGATCGAGTCAAAACTCTGTCCGGTTGTCGTTGATACCTAATAAAACGACTTTTATTTACATTTTTGCGCACGATTACGGTTCGATTTAACGGATTCCACACGTTAAATCGAATTCATCGCAGATCTAGTGATCGTTTACGATCCGATCCTGTGCTCACACTACTGCTACTGAAACAGTGTTTGATTTTGATGTTGATACACCAAGAATGGATGTGGATGTTACGTCTACAGAGATTCCGGTTGCTACCACAGTTTCTACTCCAATCATCGAGTCAACACCACCTGTTACTATTGCTATCGCAAGTTCGTCAGAAACAGTTCATGAGGAACCTTGCAGTTCAAGTGGAAAACGGCCTGAAGAACCACTAAGAATGCCGTTCGTTGATGATTCAAGTGATGATGATGAGTTTATAAGTATGAGAGAGATGAAGAAAAGAATAGTTGTGCTTGAGCAAGACTCGATCCATAAAGATGCTAAGATTATTCAGCTAAAAGATACTATTGTGCAAAAGAATCAACAGATTGATCAGCTTCAAGGTGATGTCAGTTTGTTATTCAACATGTTGTATGATCTATGTGGTAAATTGGAGAAGAAGTTTGGCAACGAATTTTCTAATCCGACTGACATAGAGAGTAGAAGACAAGCTGAAGAAGATCGAGCAAGGGCTTTTGCTAAGGATGATGCTGAAAGAGCAACTGTAATGGATCAGTATTTCAAGAAAGTTACTGACAAAGATGCTGACAAAGCAAAAGTTGAGAGATTGATGAAGAAAAGAGAGTTTGTGATTCAGAAGAACAAGAATCTCAATCCTGATCATGACGATGCTCAAGCCATTCATCATTTGATGGATGTTGGTGAAAATTACTATGACAAAGTTGGAAACCGCTCAGGTATAGAAAACTGGGGTTTTGATCATGACCGTTGTAGGTGGTGGTTCAAGAGAAAGATTGGACCGGTTGAATGGTACAAAAACCCTGCCTAGTTTCAAACATTTACTAAGGTGGATGATCAGCCTGGTGGGCGTGGATATTTGTTCTTTGAAAGATTGCAGAGAGAAGTTACACGTGGTTTTCCTTCGATGTACACTGCTGAATCCATTATCTCTTCTGCTAAGGGTGTTAGAGATCCACGCACAAACAAGAGAATGAAGATTGTGTCATGGCCACCTACTGACAATGATAAGACGATTCCCTTGGTCAAGAAAATTCCTAAAGGAGCTCTGAAGACCATGCATTTTTGGGCATATGATGAACGGTTAGGGCAAGCTGTAATTGTTTGCGATGAAGTTGTGAGTTTTCGATTGGTTGATCAAGTGGATTTACTGAACTTGGATCAAGAAGATCTAGAAGTGCTTGCTCGAAATCAGATCAGAGTTACGGAAAAGTACGAAGAAGTGGCTAAAGGTTGGACTGCTGCTGTTGCTTCAGTCTTACACATTAGTACGAAAGGATTTGGTGGATTTAAGTATAGGTTGGGAGGTAGCGGAGGCAATTAAAGTCAGAAGAACCTCTATCATAAACCTAAGGGGAGATTGTTGGAACCTAGAGGTTTATTCATAGAGGGTTGTGTCAGTTAAGGGATTGAACGTGTAATGTTTTGTTTAATGTAAGTTTTGGGTTGATATAGTGGTAATGGTTCTTGTATGGTTATTGGTTTGGGCCTAAGGGGACCCAATATATCTAGTATTTAAATAAACCTCAAACACATGTTTGAGGTTGATCAGTCATTCGAGAGCAAGGGGCCAGCCGAAACCTATTTTGGGGAGTCTTGTATCAGTCACCATTAATCAGTGAATGCAAGTTTCGGGTTTGTTTTGATTTATATTGTTTCGTTTCAATTATATATTCTTGAATCAACTTGTGATTAGTTTCCACACTCTCACAAGTCTTGTTTGATATCATTGAAAGATCCTATCGAAACTTACACAGTTCAAGCCATATCATTACGGATCTATTTTCCGTGAATGATTTATTTATTAGAAACTTGTTTTAAACTCTGGAGCAAGTTAAAGCTTCATCGATTGTAAATTTAATAAAATTTTAATTCTGCCCTTTCAAGTCTTAAATATTATTTATAAAATCAAGTGGCCAATCTAGATGGTTTCACATATAATATATCTTTCACAAAACAATTTGTCTTTGATAATCTTTTATCTATAAATCCTGCGGGATTCGATATGTTCTTAGATATGGATTGGTTAGTTCAAAAACCAAATCCACACTTTTTGTGCAAAAAGAAACTTATCAAAATTAAATCCCCATCTGGTGATACACTCACCATTTGTAGAAGAACAAACATTATGGATTACCCGAATAAGATTTTATGCTTAAGGTATCCAAGTGAGTGAATGGAGGATGTGTCATCCACATGACACATCTAAATTCTGACGAATAATAGTCGGAAACTAAAGACCTTTGTGTAGATGGACATGAGAAGTCCATAGCCACCTAGGAAGTATAATGCTTAGAGTGTTCGCAAGTGAGTCGAACATCGTAGACCATTTTTTGTTAGCATAATGAACTGGAAAAAAAATCCCACATAGATTTGGGAAATGGTAACAATGGATCTAATCTCCAAGTTACCTAAGATAAATCGCGACAATGACGCGATGTAAAATATAGTCGACAAACTTACTAAGTCGACGCTTCTTGTCAATCAAGAAAAATTTATAATTCCGACAAGTTAAGCCATATAAAGACAACATTGAGCCTTCTTATGGAGTACCATTGTCTAAAGTATCGAATTAAGATACTAAATATATCCTTATCTCTGAAAATTCCAGTAAAATGCTCAGCTGATAAGCACTTGTCATGTTTTGCCATGACATTTAAACGTGAGCCTAAGGTTTATTGAAAAACCTTGTCCATTATGGACCATAAAATTTAAAAAGTTTCAAGTTTCCCTCGTAATTGTGAAATGGGATTCCCTTTGTGGCCCAGGATACGCTTGAGAGGTTGAAACCTACTATGATATGGAACTGACTATATTACTCTGAACAAATCTCGAGATCGAGATTTCTTTTAAGGGGGTGAGGATGTAACACCTCACAAAATCGTGTCCAATAATATGTTGACACGTGTCCCTAACCCTAATTATCTCAAATGTTGACTGGGAAGGACTATTGTTGCCAAACAATGAAAAGATGTATGTGGAGGGACTAAAAGTGTCAACATGCATTAACTATGCCTCTGAATGACCTTTTATGATATTCGTTTCCTTTATCGAGCCACATGTTGGACGTACGAAACCTTTTGTGAAATAATCCAACTTAACGATGTTTGGTTATACTCCCAATAATTCCTATAAGCTAACTTGGAGGGCTAAATGTGCCAAATATGTAAGTTATATTGACTTATAAGGTTGAGGGGCCATTTAGGTCAACATTTAAAAATATTTTGCTGAAATGGGTGGTGGTCGCGTGCCACGAGGAGTACATCTATGCAGAACCTTCTTGACAGCTGTAGGTTGTTTCTTGTTCACCACGCCCACCACCCTATACACACATGAATCGAAACTAGGGACTCATTGCTGGTTTTTAACACCTGCCTTAACACTTGGAGTGATCTCTAGAGTCCTCAAAACACTTGGCTTGATCCAAGAACACCCCATTGCACTATAAATAGGAGTGTTCATCCACCATTTAACCTTACACCTCACAATTTCTCACTTCTCTTACTCTCTTGGAGATTCCTGGCTAAAAGGAGACTCAACCTCAGTTATTATTTCAAGCTAGGACCCTTTGTAAGTGTCCCTAGCCTCTTCTTTTCATTTTATAGGCTTTTAAAGGCGAAAGTCGAGCATTTTCGATAAATGCTTTGACTTTCAGTTTAGAACTTAAAGGTCCAGCCATTATTCGCAACGGACATGGGTACGTGATCGTAATTAGGTAGGTGTTAATCCCTCAAAAGGGCACCTCCTAAGAATCACGTTTTCTTGGTCAATTGACGAGTCAACATATTAATGCTTTAAAAAGTCAACAGGTCAGATTTTGAAATAATTATGATATGAGTTTAAAGGTGTTCTGAAATACGTTTTAACACATAAACAACTTGGTAATAATCATTAGAATATGTGTAAACATGTTCGGCTCGTCAACTCTACGTTTAGGGTCGGTTAGCAACCGAAAGTCGTGAAGTTTGACTTCTGCTTTGACTTTCGATTATGAACCAAATTAGACTAGTATGCTACTGATTTAAGGTTCCGTTATGATCGTTATATGATGTAGCATAACCCTCTATGGTTATAGTACACGATCGTAATAGTAATCTGAGTTTTATGCAAGTTTCCGTTAATATGCCATACTTTGACTATTTTGCCCTTTTTAGTAAAAATAAGGTTTTAATCACCAATGAACTTGCAAATGACTTGAGTATTCGTATGTTAACATGTTTAACATATTTTTATGTTACAAATCTGATCATAAACTAAGTTTTCGTATAATATCGTAAATTACGCTTAAAAGCGACTGAAATGCCCTTTCGGCGTATAGAACGGTTTTAAACGTAATTTCTTATACCAAACTCATTACCTACTGATGTAATATCATTATTAGGATATTTTAGGATATCAAATCAGATTATAAACTGAGTTTACATAGAAGTTCTTGTATTATGTTCTTAAATGACGATAATGCCCTTATGGCACATAAAATGGTTTTAAAGCATAATCTTCATATAAAACCTTTTACGTACTAATGTGTTATACTAAATAGCATATCTTGACCATATAACCTGGTCATAAGATCTGTTTTCATAAAACATTACAAATATCATCATTTAACGCCTTTTCGGTGCGTAGTATGGTTTTAAACTATATTTACCAACCAAGACTTGTTACCTACTAATTTTATAACTTATTTAAAAAGTTTTTACAGTAGGTACATGTTATAAACTCAGATTCCCAAATTAGTTTTTAAACTATGTGTGAAATGACCAAAATGCCCCTACGGAGCATAGTTTGGTCTTAAACTATAAAACACACATATGTTTGATATCTTGTTGATATTATATCATAAATTAAGTGTTTTCACAGAATTTTATGGTCGTAACATCATATTATACGCAAGTTCCTTTTATACGTCACTAAATGACCAAAACACCCTTATGAGGCATAGTTTGATTTTAAAACCTTAACGAGCATACAAGTTGATATCCTACTGATATTATAACTTGTTTAAAGTTTATTGGCATATGGAACTTGTTCATGACTCATCCGGTTACCCGTTATCGCTTATACGCGTACGGTTAGACTTACGTAACCAGTTTACATAAGTTTACCGAAAAGGGTTTGACCTTATCATTTTAATCTTAAAATCCAGAATGTACCTTGTTTACCCATATTATACAAGTCCTAGTACTTGATGGGTTTAAACCACATTCTATTCGGTATACGCTTAATCTAGCGAACCTATTCAAAAATGTAAGAATCCGGTTTATTTCATTTTACTTGATAATTGAAATGATTGGGGTTAATGATACCGTGTCCAGACGTCCCAAAGGGTTAATCAAGTGTGTAAATCTGGTAACAAGAATAAATCCCAAGAAATATTTAAAAGATCACCTACGGGTTTTCTCTATGTATAAAACTCTTTTCGAAAAACTGTTTTCCAAAGAGTCAGTTATTTGTATTTTACTAGCTTTGGCTGACGTATTTTGAAAAGATTAAACCACAGGTATCGAACCTGATTATAGCCTGGGAATACGGGTCGACTAGAATTAAGGCTAAGGAATTTGCAACTCCTGATGCTTAAGGCCTACGATGTCTAAAGCTCTGTTTATTAGATCATGCCTGTGGGCTTGTATCTAACGCTTGTAATACATTTATATATTCAAGCTTTATTGAATTTTATATTTTCACTCCAATACTTCTATTGCATATTATTCCATTGTGATAACTGTAATCCAACCGTCACAATTGTACCCATTCGGGCACACCGGGAATCGGGGTGTGACAATGTACTTCCAAGAGAGGCGTTCATTAGTATTCTCATGAGGTATCAACCAACGAGAATGCCACTACACCCACCATCCCGATATATGTCGTGCCAGATCGGATAGTGGTTAATAAAGGAAATCCCGACTCCCCTGCCCCAACCACCTCCTACCTTGTGCCTCTTAATGTGGTAGTTGGGATGCGGAAAGCCCGTTGGAAGCTAGGGTACCAGTACACAATTTAAAGACCGTTGGTCTATCTTGGTATTTGGGTATTACACCCATTGTTTTCCTATGCAAGAATTTAAGAACTTGTAACAATTAGTGATTTAGGGTTTAGGGTTTAGTCATTACATTTTGTATGAAAGTTACATGTTTTGTGTATTAATATAAACCGATGTTTAATTACATTTTGAATTACGTTTCTTTGTTCGTTATGGTTAATTAATGACAAGTGAAAAACAATTAAAGACATAATAATACTTAATAAATAAAAAATTTGACATTTTGTAATATATACAATTCGTTTTATAAAAACATTTTATAAAAAATATGACATTTAATAATACTTATAAAAATTTGACATTCTATAATATATACAATTCATTTCATAAAAATATGAAGTTATTAATAATAATAATTAATAAAAAAAAACATATGCACATTTTTTTATTAAAAAACAATGACATTTTCTACTAATACTTAATAAATAAAAAACAAATAAAAACATGACGTTTTATAATATTAACACATTTTTTAACAGCATTTTATAAAAAAATATAAGAATTTTCTTATATAAATATTTCACAAATTTCCCGTACTAAAACATCCATGATATTAAATAAAGTTCCATATGGTGCATACCAATCATTGGGCCATCACAGGGCAATCATTGGTGTTGACGCACTATTGTGGATACGGCTCGTTGCGGTTCGCCAGTGTTTCGAAGTGAAGGCCGGGATCAAGATAACCCTCCTATCTTAACCTGGTACAAAGTTAAAATATGAAGACGTCGGCCAGTCATGATACCCACGAAGAATGAAGAGGACTCCTTTGGACGAAGACTCCATTGGACGAAGACTACATTGGATGAAAACTTCATGTCACGAAGAATCTATATCAACGAAGACTCAAGGTTCGTCCAGGACTATGTAGTGACGAAGAATGAAGGTTCGTTGTTCAATGATTGTTCACCATGAAGAATCAGTCTTCGTGGTAATGAAGTGTTCTCTGGAATGGTCCACGAAGACTCCATTCTTCGTGGGCTGCCTAATGTTCGTAGGGCATTCTTATGGGCCCAGTCCATTCTTCGTAAACTTTCAGATGTGTTTGTCTATTTAAACAGCTTGTAACCCAACAGATAAGGTGAGACACACAGAGAGTACTGACGGGTGGTCCATAGGATAACCCTTAAGTGCTTTAAAAGGATAAAAATCCCATGCTTAATTCGGTTAAAATGGTGGAACATGGTAACTATGGTGCATTTGTATTTGTAGGTGATGAAGAGCATAAAAGAATGCTTTTATGGTGTTTGGATGAAAGCTTGAAGTTGGCGGAAACAAGTTTGAGAGATCAAGATGTGACAAAGAAAACCAAGAAGAAAATTCCAGTCACTGCCGTAGCCTACGGCTCTGGCCGTAGGTTACGGTACTCAGATGTGCCAAATTGTCCGCCGTAGTCCAGATGCATCATGCCGTAAGGATATTTTGGGTGCTGTAGCCTACGGCTGGCCCCGTGGGTTACGGCGATATGTTGACCGCCCTTGACCCACTGACCGCCGTAAGCTACGGCCACTGGCGTAGTTTACGGCGCCGACTGAAGCAAAGCTTGTAACTCCTCAAATTTAATGACGTTTTTAAAGGTATCTTGATGTTCAATCATTCCATTCGGTTACCATTGTGCCAGAGACGAATTTTGGCTTGTGCTTGGTACTTGAAGACATTGGCAATCATTTGGTTTTATGTTTTTTTAATTTGTATGAACAATAAAACTTGTGTGATGATGATGATTCAAGCCATGTGTGGCTAAACTCTTTGTGATCATCCTGGATTGAAGGTGTGCTTTAGACATTTCATGTATGATCTTAATTTCAAGAATAATAGACTTTCTTTATGGTTTGTTTATTATGATGTGTTGATATTTGTTTGTAAGTAGTTAATTGAAACTTTGATAATAGTTAAACCATACGTTTTTGGGAGGGATTAGGATTGGGTATTGATTGATTTGTCATCGGGTAACAACCTCACGTTCTAGGAATCCGAGTACTTCGTTCCCTTTTTTCACAAACAAGTAGCTACACATGAGCAATGTCTATGTGGTTCTTTCTAGTTTGATTAAAACATGAATGTCTATTGAAACCGGAAGTCTAGGATGGTCATTTGTCTTTAGATTGTTTACAAAACCAATTCTAAATTCAAATTTTAATTAGTAATTTTAGTTTTAAAATACAACAATAAAACGCCTCGAAATTCTTTTTCTTGCAATTAGTTTAATCTTAGTTAACTTAGTTACGTATTCAGATAACACATATTCCACAAACTCCCTGTGTTCGATATCCACTTACCACTAGCTAATTAGTTGTATTTGGATTAAATTTGATTGAGACTTCGACCTCACACTTCGGGTGCAAGACAAGATGGGTTCGATGATGGGTATGATGACGAATTTAGGGGATATGATGAAGAAGGGTATATGTATGGAGGAGATGGGGAGCAAGGAGAGTATACTTATGTTCAAGGTAGAAATCAAGGGATGCAAAGTGTTGGTAGAATTCCTCAACAACAAATCATACCGCAACAATTGCCACCACAAGGTCCACCGGTTCAAAGGTAAGTTCAACAACCACATGTGGGTCCAAGATTTCAGCCACCTTTACAAAAATTTGGCCCCCAAGACTACAAGCTCAGAGACCAATGGGTCCTGTACGCCCAAGAGTTCAATTGGGTGTACCACGAAGACATATTCGAGAGCCCGTGAGAGGCATAGAAGCACATTTTAGACCGGTGATCACTCAAAACCCATCCCCAATAGTTATTCCTCAAAATGATCAAGGAAGGACTTTTGAAGTTCGAACGAATTCGTTACAAAGTTTGCCAAAGTATAAGGGTCTAGCAACAGAGGAGCCTTATTTTCATTTGGAGGCGTATGACTCTATTTGTAACACTATTGGTGGTCAAGGGTTTTCATCCGATGATGTTAAATTGGTGCTCTTTCAGTTTTCTTTAGAGGAGAAGGCGAAAAAATGGTTTTACACCTTACCTTCGGCATCTATTTATACATGGGCAGAAATGCCACAAATCTTTTTGGAGGAATTCTTTACCGCTCAAAAGACGAATGATGTAAGGAGAAGCTTGAGAAGTTTCCAGCAACAGTCGGGTGAAATGTTTCATGAGGCATTTGAGAGGTTTAATATGATGATAAAGAATTTCCCTCATCATGGGATAGAGTGATGGAAAAAGGTGGAGGGCATTGAAAGCGGATGCTCGTCCACTACGACCGGGTGAGGCCGACGAGCCTGAGACTAGCGATGAGGAAGTGAGTGGTGATGACGATTACCGTGAGGATACATTTACAGTTGATGTTGAGATGGGGGGTGCCGACCCAAGTGGTGGTGTTCATGGACTAGGGACACAGTCGGGCTATATCGGGAGTGCATTTGATTATGCACAGTAGCCATATGATCCATATTGGGCTCATACAAGAAATATGGAGCAAGTGGTTGAACAAAGGCGACCTCCTACATTCGGTGATTGGTCCGAGCCAAATCAAATGCTGTTTGATCAACAAACATACATGGGGGCTAGTATGGAAAGGGTTCTTAAGCAGAGTTATTATAGACAGGAGCAATGGAATCGAGCCCATATGTATGCCCATCAAGAGGAAATGAATAATCGCTATTTCGATGGGTACTCAACAAGCAAGCCAAGAAGGTGATCAGGGCGAAAGCAGTAGCGGCGCATTTGGATTTGGAGAATTCTCAGAGATGATGACGTCTATCTTCGGGCCTCCATAGCTGAGATATTATTGACGAGGTCGTGTCTCATCTCATCTTGTATATTTGTGTATATTATGATGTTTTAGGTTTTTGGTTGGGAGGTTGGGTGGTGTTTATGTATTTGATGTGTCTTTGGGGATATGGTGGTTGGTGGTGTTTTTAGTTTAAAAAAAATAAAATTAAAAAATAAAAAGAAATTTGTGGTTTGAGAAAATAAGCAAAAGTCGATGTTCTTGTTGAAAGCGATCTTCCCTTCAAAACCATACATTGGGGACAATGTATCCCAAGTGTGGGGATGAGGGGAACATTTTGGGGAATTTAAAAAATTGTTAAACTAAGCGAAAAATTGTTGAATTTTGAAAACTTGACATTGTTCCGCATGACACACCAACACCCCTTCTAGTCATTTCTTGGTGAGTTCTTGGGCCACACACATGATTATTAGAGATTTGTTTTCTTTGGTTTGAGTGGCGGTGTGTGATTTGTGTTAATAAAACTTGTGTATGAATGCTTGTCAAAGCTTAGGATTAGCATGCTTGTGGAAATGATAACGGCTTTTAGGTATCTTCGTCTGGATGCGTGAGAGTGTGGAAATGGGGGGTTGGACCTCATACGATATACATATGAGCTTGGTATTGTGAGGGGTGGGGGTTTGGTCTTTAGTAAGCCACGTTTGAGCCTAATCCCGTTCGGTTGTGACCCGAGCCTATCTCTTATAAAATTTTACCTATTGAGACGACCCGGTTTAGGAGCTTTAGTATGTAGTACTTGATGCTTTTGTGTTTATATTGTTTAGTTTGTTAAAAATAAAAAAAAGAAGAAAAAAATGAGAAAAATATGAGAAAAATACAAAAAAAGAAAGAAATAGTTGCGAAAGTAGTTGGAAGAAAAGAAAAAGATGATGATGTTGTGTAAATAGTTTATGGTTGTTTTGATTAGTAGTAGCAAAAAAAAAAAACGGGTCAAATCAATGAGCTACTTGCATATTTATCCCACCATTTTTCCTACCTTTGCACATAGCCCCCTTACAACCCATAATTCCTTTTGATTCAAAAGCATGTTAAGTATTTTGTAGGCGGAGATTTAATTTTTATACAAGCTTATTGTCGCACAATCGCACACTTGCATTGAGTGTTCGAGCACAAGTTGCTAGTATTCATTGTCACCGAGAGTTATTGCGAGGGGTGTGTCTTGTGGTGCGATGAAAGATTAGTAAATGGATAACATATTTTAGCTTGATTTACATTTTGATCGCTTGTAAGTTTGGAAATGATTTTCGAATGGGTTGCTTAGGACAAGCAACGGGTAAGTGTGGGGATGTGACGGGTGGTCCGTAGGACAACCCTTAAGTGCTTTAAAAGGATAAAAATCCAATGTTTCATTGGGTTAAAATGGTGGAACATGGTAACTATGGTGCCTTTGTATTTGTAGGTGATGAAGAGCATAAAAGAATTATTTTATGGTGTTTGGATGAAAGCTTGAAGTTGGCGGAAACAAGTTTGAGAGACCAAGATATGATAAAGAAAACCAAGAATAACATTCCAGTCACTGCCGTAGCCTACGGCTCTGGCCGTAGGTTACGGCACTCAGATGTGCCAAATTGTCCGCCGTAGTCCAGATGCATCATGCCGTAAGGATATGTTAACCGCCCTTGACCCACTGACCGCCGAAAGCTACGGCCACTGGCGTAGCTTACGGCACCGATTGAAGCATAACTTGTAACTCCTCAAATTTAATGACATTTTAAAGGTCTCTTGATGTTCAATCATTCCATTCGGTTACCATTGTGCTAGAGACGAATTTTGGCTTGTGCTTGGTGCTTGAAGACATTGGCAATCATTTGGTTTTATGTTTTTTAATTTGTATGAACAATAAAACTTGTGTGATGATAATGATTCAAGCCATGTGTGGCTAAACTCTTTGTGATCATCCTGGATTGAAGGTTTGCTTTAGACATTTCATGTTTGATCTTAATTTCTAGAATAATAGTCTTGCTATATGGTTTTTTTATTATGATGTGTTGATATTTGGTTGTAAGCAGTTAATTGATACTTTGATCATAGTTTAAACCATACGTTCTTGATGCCGTTTGTAACAACTGTGCTTGTAATCACTATGAACAGTTCTGTTATCAATAAAACAATGTTATTTGATCACAATGTTTATTTTGTTGTGTTTTACATTTTTCATGTTTTGACTTTTATGTAATTTCAAACTCTACATCGCTTTCTGGAGAGTTATACGCAAACTAGTGCGTAAACGTACTCAGTTTAATGCGAGAAATACTCCGGAACATCAACATATACTCAACATACCTTAAATAACCTTTACATAACTTAGAAATAAGTTTTGAAGGCTTTGGTATGGCTAAAACAAGTTAATTCGTTTACAGGGACTAAACTTGACAAACTGCGAAAGTATGCCAATTTGAACTGTAACGAACATTCCGGAACATAACCATAAGTTAAACACACCTTAAATATCCTTTACATAGCTTAGAAATAGGCTTTGAGGGGTTCGGTGTGCTAAAATAAACTTTTGGGTCATTCAGGGACTAAAAGTGTCAAAAAGTGCACAAGTTTGCATTTTCGCGCATAACTTACGTTCTGAATACATCCGGACATCCAAAAATTTATGTGAGTATGACTACATTATATTTTAGTGTTCGCCTTAAGAAAAATCCATTCGTCGCGTCATTTGGATCGTTTTTCGCGCTTATGCGTATTCCGTCGTAATTAACCGAACATCGCGACCGTACGGCCAAACGAACCGACATCCGACATATTTTTGAACATATTTTAAGCTCCCTATACTTTAACTTCATTTTAGAGCTTTGAAATGGGGTTAACGGGCCTTAAACGTGGCGAAAATGGGCTGATTGCACTGCAGGGACCAAAACTGTAATTCTGCCAAAGTAAGCTTACGGACCTCAACATTGGCAGCCTTGAGGTCCGTAAAGCAACCTGCAGAACAGATCAGACTTAACAGTCAGCATGTTCCAGCTGTTTTAAACACAACCACACACTCACCACTTGACATTTCAGCTGATAAGGACCAATTTAAACCACCACAACTTTGCAACAAATGTACGGATGGGATTAAGGCACGTTTTCCATGAAACGATCTTAACGGTTCAATGAAAACTATATATACCCCATCACCCCCAACCTCATTACTTACAAGAATCTGATCTATTTGACTCTAAGTTGGAACCATTGTTTCATACCTGAGTTATTGTGATCACGATTAGCATTCGGGGACCCTTCGTAAGTATTCTTTCGTTCTTTTCCTTATTTTTACTGTTTTTCGAGTCAGAAAGTCAAACTTTGTTTGACTTTCAGCGTTGACCAGTAATGGTCAATGCGAAGTTCGTTTGAACTTCGCAACGTGATTGTAATCACGATGGTCATAGTCCCTTGGGACTATGCCTACTGATTACCACGTTGTCAAGGGTCGTAGGGTAAGCGATCTAATAAATCGCTTATACCTCGAACCCGACCCAGTTTGGTCGATCATTAGGATCCGACCAAATACATTAGGTGACCATAGTGTAGGGAATAACCTTCCGAGGTTATACCCTATGGTCACATCGTTTAAGTAGTTGTATGATAGGTAGTTTATATGCCTTAGGTAAATTACCAGAATACCCTTTTCATGTATAATTGATGATTAAGCATATGTAACCTAAACCTTTGTCACATAACTGATTATGTAACATATTTAGGCATATAACACTTGTCATAGGGCTAGTTAGACGGTCCGAACGCGTTTCACGCGCACGACACGTTAAAGTAGCATAAGCTTCCTAAACGGGTCGTAATGGGTCATAATCAATTATGTTAGGTTTCATTTAGTATGTAGGGTTTGTTAAACCAAATGACACGAGTCTCTACACTCGTTTGGTTTACGAAACCTCATTCTATCCAATCATCCGATTAAGGTCCGGTTATTAACATAGTTACCTATATTAGGTGCCGTTTGATTCCGAGATCTCTAGCATTACTTGGTGATTATCTTTATACATCTGAGCAATCTCAAGTGAGTACATAGAACCCCTCTTTTACTGTTTTCCAAACTGTTTTGGGGTGGAACACATGTGCCTACTTGTTACTTTCATGCTTTCCTGTTTTCACATCATATACCGGTTATGTTTGTTAGTACATTATAGTACATGATTTCATTACATTTCATGCTAGGTGTGCCCATTGTGTGCATTACTTGGTACATCGTTTTACATTACATTTTATGCTAGGTGTGCCCATTGTGTGCATTACTTAGTACATTGTTTTACATGACATTTCATGCTATGTATGCCCATTGTGTGCCTACTTAGTACATTGTTTTACATGACATTTCACGCTATGTATGTTCATTTGATTACATACTTAGTGCATTGTTTTCACATGCTTACATTTTGGTATGACATTTGGTTTGTTTACATGGGACAATACATTCATTAACATTAGCTACGCCGTTCGTTAGTAGGTAGTGGTACCATAGGAATTGACAACTCCCGTTCCGGACATCCCAGGGAAAGGGGACAGAAAGGAATGACCGAATTCGATGATATAAGACAGATAGACCTTTAATTTGTTTAAGGGTTTATCACCACAGTCACAAGGCTTGGATGTATGCATTTTCACAATACCACATAAATGTTCATATTAAATATTTGCATGCATTTTTCCACAAAGACATAAGATTGATTTAAACCATGTTTTACTTCAATATTTTGTTTTCGTGCATATGGTTTAGTTGAGACATTTCACTTGCCATACATGACATTTTGACATAGACATTTTACACAAAGACATTTGACATAGACATTTGACATGGATATTTGACATAGACATTTGACATGGATATTTGACATAGACATTTGACATGGATATTTGACATAGACATTTGACATGATTTACATTTGACATATAACATGTTTGACAATTGGTTTAAACATAGACTTCTTACATTGGTTGGTTTGGTTTGATTAAGTGATTAAGTAATGATGCGTGTGTAATATGATACAAGCATGGTGGATACGCCGCTGGTACTTCCTATATATAAGTGTTTGTATGGTATTACATGTCGTAACGTTATTTGAATCATTTCAATATTGAGACATAGAACATTTTATACAAATAACATACTTTTCACAAGACATTGATTTACAAACAACTTATCTTATACAAACACATTTTTACATGGTTATTTATTTAACCTAACATTTACTTATACATATCATCTGATCTTATTGTTTTCAAATAATTTACAAGACAAAGCAAATTACAAGGTTCATGACTAAACATTTTTCTTAAACATAAGTCATGAATACTATTTTGACAAACCTATGTATCTCACAGGCATTTTTATGCTGACGTACCTATTTTCACATGTGTTTTCAGGTGCTTTTCCATAAGATGTTGATCATGATACTAGGGCGGACCTGTGCCTTAGAAACTTTAAAAGAAGATAGACTATGTTTAATTATGTTCTGAACTCTTAATTTACTGTTTCGAGACAATGTAACACCCTTGTTTAATAAATAAAATACACTTTGTGTGCCATGGTTATGAAACAATTAATTCTGTCGCAACACGCCCCGATGTTTCCGCCGCGATTTGTTGTTTTACGCGGTCGGGGTGTGACAGAAGAGTTGGTATCAGAGCCAATGGTTATAGGGAATTAGGTTATTAGTAATGCTTTGACCTAGACTATAACTTTTCTAGGACCCTAACACAAGTTATCTTGTGTTTAGATCTTAAAACATATACATCACCTATCCTTAGGTGATTAACAAAACAAGAACCAAAATTTTTTCCGAAACGATTTTTGAAAAACAATCATCTGTTTTTGAATAAATTTTTACAAGGTTTTGAACCCTCAATTGTAAGGTTTTGAACCCTCTGTTATATGGTTTTGAACTCTTTTCAGTTTGGTTTTCGGCCTTGTGCCTTCAAATTTTCAAAATCTCGTCAAGGTTTTGGGTTTTAAATAATGTGAACATGTGCAAACTGGAAGGGTGAATGCCTGTATTCTGGGTTTTCTGTCTAGGCAAGCACTTCGTATACATCTCAACCAGACGCGAGACCAGTTGTGCTTACCTGGGAATTCTTGGGATGAGTGTTCACTTATAGGCGAGCATGTCTTCATTATACATTATTTTTGATCCATTTACTTTGATTAGTCACTGTGTGTCGTTTGTTTGTTTTGTGATACGGACGAATGACCACCATCTATGCTGTTTGCAATTCTTGTTTTTATCATCTCATTCTTTTCATCCAATCATCTCACTCGTTTCCTTTCATGTTTTCCTCTCTTAGAATGCCTCATCGACGTGACAATCTGATAGCAACTGCCGAACTGGCAGAAATTATTGCGCAGCAGATGGCTGCTCAGTTTCCAAATCTCTTTGCTCAATGGAACCAAGCCAACAACAACAACAACAACAATGTTCCATGCAAATACAAGGATTTTAATCAGGCTAAACCACTCAAGTTTAGTGGTTCTGAAGGAGCGACTGGGCTTCTTCAGTGGTTCGAGAGCAGTGAGAATACTTTTCGCCATGTGCAGTGTCCGGATAATCGCAAAGTTGAGTTTGCTTCGAGCGTATTTCAGAAGAGGGCTTTGACATGGTGGAACGGGGTTATGAGAGATAGGGGTGCAGAAGTTGCTCTTGCACAGACCTGGGCTGAACTTAGAGCCCTTATGATGAGGGAATTCTGTCCTCGTCATGAGCAACGAGCGTTGGAGAAGGAGTTTGATGAGCTGAAGCAAGATAGTGGTGAGCACAGGGCATATACTGATCGGTTTGAAGAGTTGAGTCTGCTTTGCCCAACAATGGTCACCCCACTCGACAAGGCTATCGAGAGATACATCGACGGCCTACCTGACTCGGTACAAGACATTCTTACTGGTAGTAACCCTGCCACACTTCGTCAGGCAATCGAGTTATCTGTGACATTGACTGAGTCGCAGATCCGGAAGAACAAGTTACACAGGAAGGGTGACAAGGGCAAGAAACAGTTGGCTGACAAGGGTGATAGCAAGAAAGGTCAAAACTTGAATGGAAAGAACTCTGGTTCTTCGAAGAGGTCAAGGAAGCGTAAGACTTCCCAAAATTTTGCTGTCACTGCCCAAGCTAATCAGGCAGCTCCCAACCAACCCGCACAGCCTCCAGCAAAGAAACCCTATACAGGGAATGCACCTTTGTGCAATAGGTGCAACAGTCACCATCAGCCGCAACATCAGTGCCGTTTCTGTACTAGCTGTGGGAAATCAGGTCATCTTGCTGATGTTTATCGGTTTGCTCAGAACCGGGCAGTTCAGAACCCGGCTCAACAAGTTGCTCAGCCTCCTGCTCCGCAACAGGGTCAAGCTGCACGACCACAATACCCACCGGGTGCTTGTTATAATTGTGGGGACCTGACCCACTACAGAAACCGATGCCCAAGACTAGCCAACCAGAACCAGAACCAGAACCAGAATCAGAATCAGGTTCCGGCTCGAGGGCGAGTTTTTAACATGAATGCCCAAGAGGCACAGGCTGACGATAATGTGGTGAACGGTACGTTCTTTATTAATAATCAGCCTGCATCTGTTCTTTTCGATTCTGGTGCCGATAAAAGTTTCGTGTCTTTGTCTTTTGAGCCTATGCTTCGAGTGTCTAGAACGAAACTAGGAAAACCTTTGACAGTAGAAGTTGCTAGTGGTGAACCCATTATTCTTGATTCTGTTCTTCGCAACTGCCAATTGAATCTTAACGATCATCTTTTCCCTATCGATCTCACGCCTATGCAACTTGGAAGCTTTGACGTTATTGTGGGAATGGATTGGTTATCCAAGCATCACGCAGAGATAGTTTGTTCTGAGAAGATTGTTCGTGTGCCGCTTTCGACAGGCGAGATCCTGCAAGTTCAAGGTGAGAAGCCTACCGGTGGTCTCAAACTCATGTCTTGTTTTAAAGCTCGGAAGTATCTGCAGAAGAACTATGTGGCTTTCTTAGCACATGTTACAGAAGATAAAGGCAAGGGTAAGTCTATTTCAGATATTCCTGTCGTTCGGGATTATTCTGAAGTGTTCCCTGAAGATTTACCTGGTCTACCTCCAGCACGCCAAGTCGAGTTCCGCATTGATCTCGTACCTGGTGCAAACCCCATTGCCAGAGCTCCATATCGTCTTGCACCATCTGAGATGCAAGAGTTGTCTAAACAGCTTCAGGAGCTCTCTGACAAAGGTTTTATACGTCCTAGTTTTTCACCCTGGGGTGCTCCCATTCTTTTTGTCAAGAAGAAGGATGGATCCTTTAGGATGTGTATCGATTATCGTGAGCTTAACAAGCTTACCATCAAGAATCGATATCCCTTACCTCGCATAGACGACCTCTTTGATCAGTTACAGGGCGCTTCTTATTTCTCGAAGATTGATCTGCGATCTGGATATCATCAACTTCGCGTGCAAGAAGAAGACATTCCGAAGACAGCGTTCCGTACTCGATATGGGCATTATGAGTTCACAGTCATGCCATTCGGTGTGACTAATGCTCCTGCTGTTTTCATGGACTTAATGAATAGGGTCTGCAAACCTTATTTGGATCAGTTCGTCATTGTTTTTATTGACGACATCTTGATTTACTCTAAGACGCGAGCTGATCACGAGCAACATCTTCGTCTTACTCTTGAACTCCTAAAGAAAGAGCAACTTTTCGCCAAATTCTCCAAGTGCGAATTTTGGCTTAAAGAAGTTCAATTTTTGGGGCATGTTATCAACGAATGGGGTATTCATGTAGATCCCTCCAAAATCAGTGCGATTAAGGATTGGGATACACCTACTACTCCTACTGAAGTTCGTTCTTTTCTTGGTCTAGCGGGTTATTATCGCCGCTTCATTGAGAACTTTTCGAAGATTGCAGTTCCTCTAACTGCTCTAACTCAGAAGAAAATGCCCTTTTATTGGGGATACAAACAAGAGGAAGCTTTTCAACACCTGAAGCAGAAGCTTTGCGATGCACCTGTTCTATCATTGCCTGAGGGTGATGATGATTTTATCGTGTATTGTGATGCATCTAAATTGGGTCTTGGCTGTGTTCTGATGCAAAGGAACAAAGTCATAGCATATGCATCAAGGCAGTTGAAGATACATGAGAAGAACTACACCACTCATGATCTTGAGTTGGGTGCAGTCGTCTTTGCTCTCAAGATCTGGAGACACTATTTGTACGGTACAAAATGTGTGGTTTTCACTGACCACAAAAGTCTTCAGCATATCTTCAACCAGAAAGAACTCAACATGAGACAACGACGTTGGGTTGAGCTTTTAAACGACTATGATTGCGAAATTCGCTACCATCCTGGTAAGGCGAATGTCGTAGCTGATGCATTGAGTCGTAAGGAACGTACTAAGCTTCATTGTGTACGTGTTCAATCTGTTATTCAAGCTCGATCCGATATCCAAGCACGCATTTCTCAGACTCAACAATCTTGTGTTTCACAAGGTTTGATGGATAAGGAATTTCCTTATCACATAACACCTGCACTGGAACTGAAGGACAATGGATCATATTACTTCATGGACCGTTTGTGGGTCCCAAGCCAGGATGATCTTCGTGCCTTGCTTATGGATGAAGCCCATAAGTCTCGTTATTCTATTCATCCGGGCTCAGATAAGATGTATAAGGATCTTCGTATTCACTATTGGTGGCCTGGTATGAAGAAAGACATTGCCTTATACGTATCCAAATGCCTTACTTGTCTTAAGGTTAAGGCTGAACATCAGCGTCCTTCTGGTTTATTGGAACAACCAGAGATCCCAGTTTGGAAATGGGAAAACATTACTATGGATCTTGTTACCAAACTCCC
Source organism: Helianthus tuberosus (assembly GCA_030545235.1). NCBI lineage: Eukaryota > Viridiplantae > Streptophyta > Magnoliopsida > Asterales > Asteraceae > Helianthus > Helianthus tuberosus. Next base: position 204,441,676 of record CM060369.1, read on the forward strand.
GCGCACAAAGAAAGGTCATGATGCCATCTGGGTAGTCGTTGATCGTCTTACAAAGTCAGCACATTTCTTGCCAATCCGTGAGGATTTTCCTGCTGACAGACTTGCTCAAATCTATGTGGATGAAATTGTAGCTCGACATGGTGTTCCGTTAAACATCATTTCTGACAGAGATGCTCGTTTCACTTCTCATTTTTGGAGAACCATGCAATCTGCTATGGGGACCCAACTTAATCTGAGCACAGCTTATCATCCGCAAACGGATGGTCAATCTGAGAGAACAATCCAGACTCTGGAGGATATGCTAAGAGCTTGTGTGATCGATTTTGGTGGTAGCTGGGATTCACATCTTAAATTGATTGAATTCTCCTACAACAACAGTTATCACACTAGCATCAAAATGGCTCCTTTTGAGGCTCTTTATGGTCGAAAATTTCGTTCACCAGTCTGCTGGAATGAGATTGGCGAGGCTCAACTTACTGGACCTGCCCTCATTTTAGAGACAACTGACAAGGTCAAGAAAGTTCGTGATAACCTTCAGGCAGCTAGAAGCCGTCAGAAGATTTACGCGGATCCAAAACGCAAAGCCTTGGAATTTCAAGTCGGTGATCGAGTATTACTTAAGGTCTCACCTTGGAAAGGTGTGATCAGATTTGGAAAGAAAGGAAAACTTGCACCTAGATACGTTGGACCATTCAAGATCGTCGAAAGAATCGAAAAGGTAGCCTACAGACTTGAGTTACCTCCTGAACTTGGAAATGTTCATCCAACTTTTCACGTGTCCAATCTCAAAAAGTGTTCAGCTGATGAGAACTTCTCCATACCGCTTGACGAAATTCGTGTTGGCAAAACACTGAAATTTGTTGAGAAACCAGTGGAAATCATGGAACGTGAAGTCAAGTGGCTTAAACGCAAGCGCATTTCTTTGGTCAAAGTTCGCTGGGAAGCAAAACGTGGACCTGAGTTTACTTGGGAACGCGAAGATCAAATGAAGGCGAAATATCCACATCTTTTTCCACGAGTTTCCTCTAAATAAATTTCGGGACGAAATTTCCACAAGTAGGGGAGACTGTAACAACTGTGCTTGTAATCACTATGAACAGTTCTGTTATCAATAAAACAATGTTATTTGATCACAATGTTTGTTTTGTTGTGTTTTACATTTTTCATGTTTTGACTTTTATGTAATTTCAAACTCTACATCGCTTTCTGGAGAGTTATACGCAAACTAGTGCGTAAACGTACTCAGTTTAATGCGAGAAATACTCCGGAACATCAACATATACTCAACATACCTTAAATAACCTTTACATAACTTAGAAATAAGTTTTGAAGGCTTTGGTATGGCAAAAACAAGTTAATTCGTTTACAGGGACTAAACTTGACAAACTGCGAAAGTATGCCAATTTGAACTGTAACGAACATTCCGGAACATAACCATAAGTTAAACACACCTTAAATATCCTTTACATAGCTTAGAAATAGGCTTTGAGGGGTTCGGTGTGCTAAAATAAACTTTTGGGTCATTCAGGGACTAAAAGTGTCAAAAAGTGCACAAGTTTGCATTTTCGCGCATAACTTACGTTCTGAATACATCCGGACATCCAAAAATTTATGTGAGCATGACTACATTATATTTTAGTGTTCGCCTTAAGAAAAATCCATTCGTCGCGTCATTTGGATCGTTTTTCGCGCTTATGCGTATTCCGTCGTAATTAACCGAACATCGCGACCGTACGGCCAAACGAACCGACATCCGACATATTTTTGAACATATTTTAAGCTCCCTATACTTTAACTTCATTTTAGAGCTTTGAAATGGGGTTAACGGGCCTTAAACGTGGCGAAAATGGGCTGATTGCACTGCAGGGACCAAAACTGTAATTCTGCCAAAGTAAGCTTACGGACCTCAACATTGGCAGCCTTGAGGTCCGTAAAGCAACCTGCAGAACAGATCAGACTTAACAGTCAGCATGTTCCAGCTGTTTTAAACACAACCACACACTCACCACTTGACATTTCAGCTGATAAGGACCAATTTAAACCACCACAACTTTGCAACAAATGTACGGATGGGATTAAGGCACGTTTTCCATGAAACGATCTTAACGGTTCAACGAAAACTATATATACCCCATCACCCCCAACCTCATTACTTACAAGAATCTGATCTATTTGACTCTAAGTTGGAACCATTGTTTCATACCTGAGTTATTGTGATCACGATTAGCATTCGGGGACCCTTCATAAGTATTCTTTCGTTCTTTTCCTTATTTTTACTGTTTTTCGAGTCAGAAAGTCAAACTTTGTTTGACTTTCAGCGTTGACCAGTAATGGTCAATGCGAAGTTCGTTTGAACTTCGCAACGTGATTGTAATCACGATGGTCATAGTCCCTTGGGACTATGCCTACTGATTACCACGTTGTCAAGGGTCGTAGGGTAAGCGATCTAATAAATCTCTTATACCTCGAACCCGACCCAGTTTGGTCGATTATTAGGATCCGACCAAATACATTAGGTGACCATAGTGTAGGGAATAACCTTCCGAGGTTATACCCTATGGTCACATCGTTTAAGTAGTTGTATGATAGGTAGTTTATATGCCTTAGGTAAATTACCAGAATACCCTTTTCATGTATAATTGATGATTAAGCATATGTAACCTAAACCTTTGTCACATAACTGATTATGTAACATGTTTAGGCATATAACACTTGTCATAGGGCTAGTTAGACGGTCCGAACGCGTTTCACGCGCACGACACGTTAAAGTAGCATAAGCTTCCTAAACGGGTCGTAATGGGTCATAATCAATTATGTTAGGTTTCATTTAGTATGTAGGCTTTGTTAAACCAAATGACACGAGTCTCTACACTCGTTTGGTTTACGAAACCTCATTCTATCCAATCATCCGATTAAGGTCCGGTTATTAACATAGTTACCTATATTAGGTGCCGTTTGATTCCGAGATCTCTAGCATTACTTGGTGATTATCTTTATACATCTGAGCAATCTCAAGTGAGTACATAGAACCCCTCTTTTACTGTTTTCCAAACTGTTTTGGGGTGGAACACATGTGCCTACTTGTTACTTTCATGCTTTCCTGTTTTCACATCATATACCGGTTATGTTTGTTAGTACATTATAGTACATGATTTCATTACATTTCATGCTAGGTGTGCCCATTGTGTGCATTACTTGGTACATCGTTTTACATTACATTTTATGCTAGGTGTGCCCATTGTGTGCATTACTTAGTACATTGTTTTACATGACATTTCATGCTATGTATGCCCATTGTGTGCCTACTTAGTACATTGTTTTACATGACATTTCACGCTATGTATGTTCATTTGATTACATACTTAGTGCATTGTTTTCACATGCTTACATTTTGGTATGACATTTGGTTTGTTTACATGGGACAATACATTCATTAACATTAGCTACGCCGTTCGTTAGTAGGTAGTGGTACCATAGGAATTGACAACTCCCGTTCCGGACATCCCAGGGAAAGGGGACAGAAAGGAATGACCGAATTCGATGATATAAGACAGATAGACCTTTAATTTGTTTAAGGGTTTATCACCACAGTCACAAGGCTTGGATGTATGCATTTTCACAATACCACATAAATGTTCATATTAAATATTTGCATGCATTTTTCCACAAAGACATAAGATTGATTTAAACCATGTTTTACTTCAATATTTTGTTTTCGTGCATATGGTTTAGTTGAGACATTTCACTTGCCATACATGACATTTTGACATAGACATTTTACACAAAGACATTTGACATAGACATTTGACATGGATATTTGACATAGACATTTGACATGGATATTTGACATAGACATTTGACATGGATATTTGACATAGACATTTGACATGATTTACATTTGACATATAACATGTTTGACAATTGGTTTAAACATAGACTTCTTACATTGGTTGGTTTGGTTTGATTAAGTGATTAAGTAATGATGCGTGTGTAATATGATACAAGCATGGTGGATACGCCGCTGGTACTTCCTATATATAAGTGTTTGTATGGTATTACATGTCGTAACGTTATTTGAATCATTTCAATATTGAGACATAGAACATTTTATACAAATAACATACTTTTCACAAGACATTGATTTACAAACAACTTATCTTATACAAACACATTTTTACATGGTTATTTATTTAACCTAACATTTACTTATACATATCATCTGATCTTATTGTTTTCAAATAATTTACAAGACAAAGCAAATTACAAGGTTCATGACTAAACATTTTTCTTAAACATAAGTCATGAATACTATTTTGACAAACCTATGTATCTCACAGGCATTTTTATGCTGACGTACCTATTTTCACATGTGTTTTCAGGTGCTTTTCCATAAGATGTTGATCATGATACTAGGGCGGACCTGTGCCTTAGAAACTTTAAAAGAAGATAGACTATGTTTAATTATGTTCTGAACTCTTAATTTACTGTTTCGAGACAATGTAACACCCTTGTTTAATAAATAAAATACACTTTGTGTGCCATGGTTATGAAACAATTAATTCTGTCGCAACACGCCCCGATGTTTCCGCCGCGATTTGTTGTTTTACGCGGTCGGGGTGTGACACCATTGGTAATCGAGATATCATGGGAGGGATTAGGATTGGGTATTGATCTATTGGTCATCGGGTAACAACCTCGCGTTCTAGGAATCCGAGTACTTCGTTCCCTTTTATCATAAACAAGTAGCTACACATGAGCCATGTCTATGTGGTTCTTTCTAGTTTGAATAAAACATGAATGTCAATTGAAACCAGAAGTCTAGGATGGTCATTTGTCTTTAGATTGTTTACAAAACTAATTCTCAATTCACAATTTAATTAGTAATTTTAGTTTTAAAATCCAACAATCAAACGCCTTGAAATTATTTTTCTTGCAATTAGTTTAATCTTAGTTAACTTAGTTACGTATTCAGATAACACATAATCCACAAACTCCCTGTGTTCGATACACACTTACCGCTAGCTAATTAGTTGTATTTGGATTAAATTTGATTGAGACTTCGACCTTACATCAAGTACACACTAGGGAGTTGAGGGTTTATTGTATAATCTTGTACTGATACTTTTCTGGTTGTTATATATTGAAGCTTTTAAACGATGAATCTTTGTGTACTGTGTGTTCTTGATCTGGGTTTGTATACCCGTTTAGATTTCGCACAACCGGGTTTGTCGTATAACAAGGATAAGGTTACGAGATCCTCCGCTAGTGGACCTACATCTGGTATCAGAGCCTTGGCTCTCATTCTTGTTAAAACCGAGCCGTGTGTCGAGTTTTCGAACATTGTTCTTGAAGGTCTTTTGAAAAGTTTGTGTCTTGAAAGTTTTATGGGTTAAATCTTTGAAAATCATGTTATTTTGCTATTAGTTTGTATAAAAACCTTGTTAAATCTCATGTATATGTGATAAGATATGGTTTTTAGTGAAGTTTCGTGCAAAATTTGAGTTCTGAAATTATTCCGGTGAACATTTTGGTTGGAAAACTCATAGATTTCATATGTGTTCTTCACATTTTCCGGGTTTTGGTTTGTAAAAATAGTTTATTGAAAATCTTAAAATATTATTTGTTTGACAATGTTGGATCTGCAAATGATGGTCTTTTGAAAATTCTGTCGAAAGTATGGTTGTTTGACATTTTTGGTTCACCTACTCACTGTTGCATAAGTAAGGTTTGATTAAACAATTTGTTTCTCACCAACTAAAGTTTACAACTCCCAGCAAAGATCCCAGTGACAAATATTTTTTGAATGTTCGTGGACCTTAATCTTCGTGGACGAAGATTCATCAAGTCTTCGTGACTTTGAATGTTCGTGAACTTTGAATCTTCGTAGCTTTGCATCTTCATGAATTTTTAATCTTCGTAGACCTGAGTCTTCGTGGGCAGTGAATCTTCGTGAATTTTTAATCTTAGTGGACTTGAGTCTTCATGGTTTGATAGTCACAGTTTTCATAGAAGACTTGCTTTTCACACCAAAACTTGTTTAATTTTGTTTTTCAAGCGTTTTTCATTAAATTTCAACCAAATATGAGTTCTGACTGGTGGGGTTGGAAACCGGATCCCAATACGGATATGTATACGGGTAAAGGTTTAGTACCTTCATGGGCTCAGTCTCCCACAACCTCTTCATCAGCACAAACGACCTCTATTACGGCAAACCAGTGGGCATTTGTTACTAACCAAAATCAAAGTATACAAAGTCTTCTTTTGAGTGAAAATGAAACCAGTAGTAACAACTGTCCACCTAAACTGATGCATATGAAGGAGTATCTCGGTTGGGAGGAAAGATTCCATACGTAATTTTCTTGGACAAAACACGGAGTTGTGGTTAACTTTTACAACGGAATTCGATCAAGCACTTGAAGAAGCCGGTTCAAATGCCGCAACGTTTGGAGATCTTTCTGCCGATGAAAAAAAGGCATATGATTTAGAAAAGAAAGCATTTTCAATTCTAACTCAAGCCTTAAACAAAGATATTTATCATCAGTTCGTGAGATTCAAAATGACAAAAAGCCTATGGGATGCATTAAAGGCGAGAGCTCAAGGAAATGCGTCGTCTCGCAAGCTGAGACATGATCTACTCAAAAAGGAATTCGACGGATTCATGTGTATGGAAAGGGAGTCGCTGGGAGATCTGACAAGTCGATATTATCATCTGCTGAGTGAAATGGGAAATTTTGGGGTAGTAACAACTCCGGAAGAGGTGGTTACAAAGTTTGCCGATGCATTGCCAGTTCAATGGAATGGTGTCTTGGAAATTTTAAAGTATAATGACACGCTAGCTACAACCAACATCCATGATTTCATTCAACTCTTGGAGAACAAGAATCAAGAGGAAATCAGGAAGGCAAAAAGAGTGCCGGTACCACAAAATCCTGATATGTACTATGGAAATTGTGGAGGTACCAGCACGGTTGCGAGACCTGCTCAACATGCTCAGCTACAAACGGCATTTGTCTCGAGCACCTATATGTATGGAACACCACAACCAGCAGCCTCAGAGCAAACCTATCAGTCTACTAGAGTACCATCATTTCTTGATCCAAACTACTAAGGTCAACAACAAGCCTGTTATGGAAACACTTCATCAACAGTCAATGTTGGTCAACCAACTAATCCAAAAGCAGTTCGGCTAGACACTTTAAGTTTCTCGAAAGTGAGTGTTGAGGTGGAAAAGGAACATATGGAGCTTCTAAACACTTAGGTGAGCGCCTACTGTGGGTTAGTAGCAGGGCAAATTGGGAACATCAATTTGACTCAGGAAGATTATCAGCAAATTGATAAGGATGAAATGGATTTGATGGATATCAAGTTGGCATTTGCTAGTGCTGTGAGGCGAGCAAAAGATTTCATGGAAAGACCTGGTAGAACCAGCTTGGAAAGCAAGAAAGATACCAAGTATTGGTTCGATAAGCAGGCGGTCAAATGTTTCAATTGTGGTGAACGGGGTCATTTCAAACGGGAATGCACGAAGCCAGCTCAGCATGGGAACTAGAATCCGTTCAGGAATCAAGGCAACCAACCAAACCAGAATCAAAACAGGAATAATGAACGTGCCTTGATACCTGCAAACAATGCTCATCAAGCAAGTCTATCAAACAACAACCGAGCTCTTGTGGTACAAGTTGATGAAGGTTGTGACTGGTCAATTCAACTGGGTAGCGGTGATCAGGGTGGAACAGCTTGTTTTACTGAAGTTGTCAAAGATCTAAAACACGCGTGTGGTGGAGAATCTTCTGATGAAGATAGTTCTGGTTATAGTGGAAGCTCAGATGAGGAAACCTCAAGTTCAGGTGAAGATGGCATGGATGAAGTGTCACATAAGTCCATTGATGCAGATGTTGAGGAGCTTTTGAGTGAAGCTAAAGCAGGGAATGAATGAAGATCAATTCTGGTGGATCAAGCTGCTTATTATTCTTCTCATCATTCAGCCTTCATGGCTAATGTTGGCAGCTCGTCAAGTTTTGTATGTATCGATGAATCTAAATCTGATAAATGTGATAATTGCGTTGATTTAGATGCTAGATTGTCTGATTTAGGTGCTAGATTGTCTGACTTGCAAAGCAAATATGATGATTTGCAAAGTAAGTATGACGTGACATTTATCCACAATCAAAGTTTGATCGTGGATCTTGCGAAATGCACAGAGGCCAACTTGTTCCATAAAAATCATGAAAAAGAATTTAAGAAAGTAATTGACATATTAAAGGAAGATAAAACCGAGAAAGTAAGAACAGTTTCAAGAAAACAAACTGCTATAAATAATTACATCACTAGGCTCGAGGAAGCATAAAAGGAGTTGGCCTGTGTCAAGTGTGAAAATGAGGCGATCCAGCTTAGGTTAGATAGTTACTCAAACTCTAGGTATGTGCTGGATCACATCATTGACATACAGAAAAAGAAGAATGATGTCACGTGCATTGGCTATAAGAAGTGTCCTCCACCGGTTAGACACAATTATACCGCAATGCCCGATGAGGAAGATAAACCGCAATTTGAGCCATCTGTTCCTTTAGATGTTGAGGAATTCGCAGCTGGACTTGGTTACAAGAAGGAAGTATCATCAGACTCGGATGTATCAGCAGATACGAAAGTATCAACTGCTGAACAAAATCAAGATCCTCCAGTCATTATTGAGGATGCTGATTCTTCAGATGATGAATCCGATAATACTAAATCTCCACAGTGTGATGCGGTTATCAAAGAAGAGGACATACCTCTCGAGAATCACATTCTATGTGATCCTCCCGCAACACCTGCTAAGACTGTTCAGGTCTAGTCCATTTATGCACAAGAGTCTGAGAGTGTGAATTTGTTGTACACTCTAGTTGGTGATGATAAAGTTTATTCAAACAAAGATTTTCCAATAAAAAATGTAAATCAATCCTTAATGAGCAAAGTTTTTGAAGATTCGAAAAGTAAGTTTTTGGGAGAGTCGAGCTTACGAGTTGTGGTAACACAATGTCCTCCGATTCCAAAAGCTAAAATTCGAAAACAATATGGCAATCAGAAATTACCAACAGAGAAAATTCAGCAAAATCACACTAAACCAAAATGAAAATCAACAACTCAAGGTCGAAAGGAACAAAACCAGAGAAAGAACAAAAGGGTGAACTTTGTGAATTCACAGGGAACGGATAAAATTGAAACATTTGAAAACAAATCTAACATAGATTATGTTAAGCAAGTTAAAATTTTGAAAAGAAATGATCAAAATAACTCAGGACCAAGTACCTCGAAATCACAAAGTTCATCAACGAGACATCAACATGATACGTCAGGATTTGTTGAACGAAGATCATGTTTTGAGTGTGGTGAATTTGGACATATCATTCGAAATTGTCCGTATCTTCATAAGTTAAAAGCTAAAGTTGATGTTTCCCGTGTGCAAAATTAGCAAAAGCGATATGTTTCTCCAAAACAAGATTCCCGTCTGGTGAAAGAAAGGGAGAAGAAACAGAAACGCAAGCAAATCAAGGTAATTGAAAAGGCTCTTAAAACCGATGTGGTTCAAAAACAACCTGTTTCAGTCAAACCAGAAATTTCAAAAACTTCAAACAATCACAAAGTTAAAATTTCAAACAATCAAACTGGTAAAACTCAACAGATCACAAACTCAGGGGGAGCATCAGCATTTCCAAATCATCACGAAGTTGAAATAACTTTTGTCAATAAAAAGGAAGACCCAAGTCCATGAAGGCTTGGGTCCCCATCTCCAACTGATCATTTGAGTACATGTGCAGGGTGTTCTAGGAGGAACTATCACTAGTCTCTGGATTGTTGATAGTGGGGTATCCAGGCACGAGACCGGCGACATGAGACTTCTCTACGACGTCAAATCTATTAAAGGAGGTTATGTTGCTTTTGCTAGAGATAAAGGAGAATATATTACTGGTGAAGGAATGGTTTCCAACGGGGTTGTCAGTTTTGACAAGATCAACTTTGTGCAACAGCTTGATCACAATCTTCTAAGTGTTTCACAAATCTGTGATAAGAAGTTTTCGGTGCACTTTGATGCTAATGGATGTTATGTGCTGAAGCCCGGTTTCAAGATCCTAAAAGACTGGATTCTCTTATCTGCAACAAGGATTAATGATCTATATGTCCTTGATATGAGCCAAGCAATTACAACGTCTGCTCAAGTAACATGTTTTGTTTCTAAAGCCACGGAAAAGGAAACAATCTATTGGCACAGACGGATGGGTCACATTCACCTAAGGAGAATGAATCATCTGGTGAAGAATGAATTAGTAAATGGTGTTCCCGTAAAAAACTTTCAGTTGCAAGACATCTGTGTTTCGTGCCAGAAAGGAAAACAAAGTAAGAAATCACACACGATAAAGAAGATTAACACAGTTGAAGTGCCGCTTGAATTCTTGCACATGGATTTATTCGGTCCTGTCAATCGCAAAAGCATCAGTAATGACTCGTACTGCCTCATAGTGACAGATGATTATTCAAGATTTTCTTGGGTGGCGTTTATGGCACACAAGAGTGAAACTTTCGAAATTATCAAAAACTTGATCACTACGATTGAGAAGTTGTATACTTTGAAAATAAGACGCATATGCAGCGACAATGGAACTGAGTTTAAGAATCATGCCATGGAGGAGTTCTGTAGATCCAAAGGTATTCTTCACGAATTCAGTACTAGATACACTCCTCAACAAAATGGCGTCGCTAAGCGTAAGAATAGAACATTGATCGAAACTGCAAGGACTATGTTGGTAGAGTCACAGTTGCCCAATCCCTTCTGGAGTGAAATTGTGGCCTCTGCATGCTACACGTTGAACCGAGTCCTTATAGTAAAAAGGAACAACAAGACCTGCTTTGAGCTACTGCACAAACGGAAACCAGATTTACAATTTCTTGAACTGTTTGGGGCTCCTTGCACTACGATCGATCCAGATGGTAAATTTGGGGCAAAAGCAATTGAGGGATACTTTCTTGGATATGCCACCACAAATTTAAGAGTTTGGAATCTCGAAACAAAAAGGATCGAGGAATGGTCTAAAGTCAGAGTGCAGAGGCACACCTTGCCAGTCAGATGTCCAGGACAACCATGGATGTTTGAGTACGATGACTTTTTTAATTCGATCAATATTGAGGAAGAAGTAGTAGATGTTGCGGCACAGATGTTTTTTAGAGTGACAACACAACAGATTCCCCGTTGGTTCGTCCTGTTATTGTTAACAATCAAGAATCATCAACAGTTAACAATAATGCTCTCGAGAATGAGGATTTTCACGATGCTAATGAACTGAATGAATCTTCAGAGGATGATGAATTTCTCGACGCAGACCAAGAAGCTCCTGCAACAGTTGTGCATGGTACTTCTGAGGCTACACCCCCTAAGGACTGCCCTAAAACAGCTGAAGCTACTGCATCATCCTCTTCGCCAGTTCAAGGTATTGATTTGGTTGTTGATCTCAACTTCAATAATCTGGGTATAAATGTTCCAGTTCCGGATAATCCAGAAACAAGAATCCATAATACCCATCCTCAACAAAACATCATTGGCAATGTTCATAGTGGCGTGTAGACAAGAAATCAGTTGAGAAACAACAATAATGTTGGCTTGTATGCAGCGATTAGAGAATCGGGTTTACAGAATGATTGGTCCTTCGCGTGTTATGTCTCACAAGAAGAACCAAGGTCTTGGAAAGAAGCGTTAAAGGATAATTCTTGGGTGGAAGCTATGCAGGAGGAACTTTAACAATTCCAGAAGCTTGGTGTCTGGAAATTGGTTGAGAAACCTAAAAACTACAAGAAGATTGGCACCCGTTGGGTTTTCAAATGCAAGAAAGATGATCGTGGAGTAGTTGTCTGAAACAAGGCAAGATTAGTTGTTCAAGGTTTTCGTCAGGTTGAAGGGATAGACTACAACGAAGTATATGCACCGGTTGCACGTCGTGAAGCTATTCGGATTTTTCTAGCCTATGCTTCTTTCAAGGGATTCAAAGTTTACCAAATGGACGTGAAAAGTGCATTCTTACATCGTGTGGTTGAAGAAGAAGTGTATGTCGAACAGCCTCCAGGTTTTAAAGATCCTATTCATCCCGATCGGGTTTGGTTGCTCAACAAAGCTCTCTAAGGATTACATCAAGCACCGAGAGCTTGGTATGCAACCTTATCTAACTATCTGCTGGAGAACGGTTTTCGCCGGGGTCTTATCGATTGCACTCTCTTCATCAAAGAAAAAGATGGAGATCTTCTGTTGGTTCAGGTATACGTAGATGATATTATCTTTGGTTCCACTAACGATGTTTTGTGTAGGGACTTCGAGCGTGTTATGCAGGAGAAATTCGAGATGAGCGCCATGGGGGAAATGAATTTCTTTTTGGGCCTACAAGTTCAACAAGCGGAGTCTGGGATATTCATCCATCAGACTAAATATGTCGGAGACATCTTGAGCCGGTTCCAGATGTCCGAAGCGACGCCCACTAGTACCCCACTTCCGCAGAATTGCGGGATTACTCAGGACTTGAAAGGTGAAAGCGTTAACTCTTCATTTTATCATGCAATGATCGGATCCTTATGTATCTCACAGCCTTGAGGGCCGACATAATGTATCCTACCTGCCTGCTCGCCCAATATCAAGCCAACCCGAAGGCCTCACATCTAGCAGCTGTAAAAAGGATTTTCCGCTATTTGAAGGGTTACTCGGACACCGGTCTCTGGTACCCTAGGGATGATAGCTTCGACTTGATCGCGTTCAGTGATTCTGACTTTGGTGGCTGCAAAATCGACGGCAAATCCACAACGGCTGGATGTCAGTTTTTAGGAAATCGCCTAGTCACATGGCAGTGCAAGAAACAGACTTGTGTCGCTACATCAACCTGTGAAGCTGAATACATTGCTGCCTCAAGTTGTTGCTCCCAAGTCCTGTGGATTCAACAACAAATGCTCGACTACGGTTTTGAATTCATATCTACTCCTATTTTCGTTGATAATTATGCTGCCTTAGAGATCACTAGAAATCATGTGCAGCATTCAAAGACCAAACACATCGAGATCAAATATCACTTCATACGTGATTGTTTTGATAAAAGACTTATCGATGTTGTTAAGGTCCACACCGATGACCAACGCGCCGACCTTTTTACCAAAGCATTTGACAAATCACGATTTGACTATTTACTAATGGTAAACGGCATTAAGGTCAAGCCAGAGTAAAAACCAAGATCGGAAAATCATTTTGTAAATATTTATTTGTGTTTTCTTAATTTCTAGTACTTTTTGCATTTTAGGGGGAGTAAATTCAAAAAAATACAAAAACATTGGAAATTTTCAAAAATACAAAAACATTGAACAATTTCAAAAACACAAAAACAATAGAAAAACAAAAATGAGTTTCCTGGTGAGAAAAAGAGAATATGATTGTACATCAGTGGTCTGTCGAAACCTCTTTGAACCTAAAATGAAAAACGATAAGAAGCTCTATATAAGATGTATCGGTAGGCTCACAATCATTTTAAAGTGTGCAGGGTGATATAAACCTAAATCGACTGAAGACCGTGTGGGAACCACTCATTGGCATATGGTCTTGGTACCGAAATTTCGTTTGATAGATTGCTGAGGTTCTGAGATACACGGTCTTTATGATGTTTTTCATCTGGGTATCATGGTTGTTTCTTTTACCGGAAACAACGGGGACGTAAGTCTAGATCTTCCATGATACCATACATACGTGTACATATCATTCAAACATGTATATAATACATGATGCATACGACCTCAATAAGTGATAAACAATCACAAGTCCCAATCAATAAGTGATAAAATATCACAGTTTAACTGGGAGTCAAGTTCGTCTCTTTGTCGGTACGATGGTACTAACCTGTTCATGGACTTTCTCTTGTGCCCTGCATGCATCGAATATCAAGTTCCTCATTAATAAGTGATTTTATCACATAGGGCTTGTATACATCGAATATCAAGTTCGTCTCACATCATATACGTTGAAAACAGATGATAAAAGGTATACTCACCAGTAAGATGAACTCTCGTGCATACCTTGATACGGGAATGTGTCGTGTGTGGATGAACACCGGTCGGTAAGTATAAATCATACCTTAACTGTAACAACTCTCATCAAAAGTCATATTTATTAAATTAATTTGTCCAATAGGAAACCCAAATTGAGACACCCAAGTGATTCTGTATAAACCCTAAAATTTTCAGAATTTTCAGAATCAGGATCAGGGCCCCTAAAACTCAGGGGGGATAAACCCTAGTTACGATTATCCATATAAAACTCTGTCAAATTCGAATTTTACGATTTTATCAACTCAGCAAGGCTAGTCCAGGACGTGGCTAACCTAGGGTGAATTCGTGTCCCTTGCGCACCGCAAGGGATTAGGCTTACGGTGCGCAAGCCTGGTCAAAATTTTACTATAAATAGCAGACATTGGCAATCGAAGTTTGGCACTTGAACGACGTAAATTCTCTTTACGTAGACTGAGATATCGCATAAACACTTCTAAAACACACACGGATCACTAATCGCCGCCGCAATACAGGGTAATAACTCGATCGCTGCTACGATTCAATGTCTGATCGATTAAACTATCCAATGGATGTTTAAGTGCTGCCCACATTAGGGTTTATGCTTTGTCATTCGTCGTTAATTCGATGGATGTTTAAGTATCGCACTTTGTCATTCGTTGTGAAGGTTTTAATCTCGTGAGTTATCGTAAATACTGTATTAAGTTACTAACCGAATTGTGTGCTTGTTATTAATTTAGGTTAAAAGGCTAATCAGTAGGCTAGGCTCTGCTCAAAATTAAATCTGCAATGTGAGTCATTCTCTTTTTATCAAAGTGTTTTATAAATTCTTAAACATTTTTCAGAGTTATAATTACAGTGATTAAGTATATGTAGTCACCAAATTACAGCCGGTATGTGGGGTATTGTGCACATTACTACTGTTTTTATCACTTTAGGTGGGCGAACCTAATTAATGATACTCGTTACTATTGGGTGAACGGACTCAATAGTAATATGACCACAGTCACCGAAACGAGTCGGTGACAAATACTGTGGGTAGTTGGTTGATATCTGAAACATTGAAATCTCTCTTAATACAATAAATTATAACAAATGTGTGGTTTTAGTAAAAAGAATGATTCACTCAGTATTTCCCGCTGACAAAACCTTTTTCAAACATGTTTCAGGTGATCTGTTGTGATCCAGGAAAAGTGTCGCGAAGCACTACAAGCTTAAGGAAGTGGCTCAGTATAAAATAAAGAAACATGTTTTGTAAAATAAAAGATTTCTTCATGAAATCTCAAGATTGTAAATGACCGGGTTTTATCCCGAGTTGTGAAATAAAATAATCGGGAAATATTTCAGTTTTAAAAAGATCCTGAAGAAACTTCCGCTGTTAATTAAATACCACGGGATTTCTGTCCCGCGGCTCCTGAAACGGGTCAAACCGGGTCGGGGGCCGTGACAGGAAAAGGTGGTATCAGAGCCACTGATTTAAGCCAATTAAGTATTTAGAAAATACTTAATTTTACTGATTGCCATTTTGTGATTATGTGTTTTATTAATTGAATATTTGTATACAGTATGGGTAAGCAAAAGTTGTCAAACATCTATCTTAAATTAGATAGGTCATCCAACGAGAAGGGAAGTTCATCCCAAACCAAACCCTCAAATCACTTTACAATCCCTGAAGAAGGAATATTTGTGCGAAAGGCACACTATGAGGAACCACTTTCTCCTGATAAAAGAAATTTGATTATTTGGAAAAGTAAGGAGAAAATAAAGAAATTCCGAGAAAAGAAAGTTAAACAGGAAACTCAGGAATTAACCAGTAAAACACCTTGGGAGGACAAGTTAGATGAGAAAATGGGCAGATCTGTATATGTTAGCTATTGTAGCAGTTAATGCAAATCTTTAAATAAATTGACCCAAGTTTTAGCAGCTTTATCAATTTCAGTCTAGAAACCTTATTTCAGTAAATAAATAAATTTACAATAAAACCTAGTGTGTTTTAACTTTTCATTTATTTTGTAGTTACCCAGTATGAAATAATATTTAAAGGTTTTCTATGAAATTTGGTATAAATTTTTAACTTAGTATTTATGTGTATTTTGCTAAACAGCATGAACGACTTGTCTGACGCCCTTCATAATTTAAATCACTATCCGGTAAAAATAGAGGTTTCCAGAGATTTCAATAGGTATATACCAGACATAGAAGAACCTGTTGAATTTAATGCTCCACCTCCGGAGAAACCTAAACCCAAGAAAAGAAGGAGATTTGTGGGATGGAGACGTGTGCGTAGGAGGAAGCCTACAACTAGGAAGATCCCAAAAATAGAAAATCCTTTAGACAAAGGAAAGGGGGTGGAAGTCAGTGAAGGTTATAGGCCACTAGAAATGGAATTGGGAGAAGATTATAGACCACCAGGATTGGAATATGGAGAAGGTTCTAAGCAAACTCAGAGGGAAGTTGGGGAAAGTTCTAGACAGGTTGAGGAGTTACCTTTTCAGGAAGAATTAGATCGGGTATTGGCGAGCTGTGATGTCGTTAGGCCAATTAATAATAATCTATACCCTACTCTTGAAACACAACTACCAATGAACTTGGACCCCGCAATCCGAGAACCTATTATCCACACCCAGCCTCTAGGGATAGATGAGTGGTGGACAAATGATTGGCAGTTCCAAAACCTGATCAACAGTCCTTATTCCTTTCTCCCTCAGTTCGACCCGGAACCATTACCAAAATCCACCCATGAGTAACGAAAATTTAGCAGAACTGCGCCATTTTGGCGAAGAGTTAATGGATGCGGGAAATAGAATCCGGGAGATAGGGGGACAAATTGCCTGGAAGTATGATGAAAGGGAGCTTCGTTTTTAGGAAGACAAATGACGAGAGATAGTAGGTTTATGAAATTGTGGTTGTGTAATAGTAATAGTGAAATCAGTCTGTAAAAAAAATACGAATAAAACTTTGTAAGATAATAGTGTGTATTGATGCATACTATAAAATATAAAAATGGAAATCAAGAAATCAATAGTTTTGGCTATATATGTGCGTATTTGAAAATTGTATGATTTTTTTATGTACAATTGTTATTTAATCAATACTAATAAATTATATATTATCAGATGGAAAACGCTAATAACGAACCAGTTAATGAGGTTAATCAATCTGAGCAACACCCGGGGGATCAATATATGACTAGGCAGGATATAGAAAATATCGTTGCTCAAGGGATAGCCAATGCTATTCCAGCAATCGTTGCTGCTGTTAAAAATCCAATAGAACCGTAACAAATCGTTCTTAGCAAACGTATTTCTGAAGATAACTTCAGTAATAGTGTAAACGGAGGCAATGATCATGTTAATCTTGATAATGAACCACGGCAAGCTCCGCTCCCTCAGAAAATGAAAGCTGCAACACCTGGTTGCACTTATAAAGAATTTCTTGCTTGTAAACCCACTGAGTTTGCAGGCAATGAAGGAGCGACTGCGGCACTGCATTGGTTAGAGAAAACCGAGGCAGTAATTGCCATAAGTAAATGTGCTCAGGATGATCAGGTCATGTACGCGTCAAATCTTTTCAAAGAAGGGGCGCTAGAATGGTGGAACACGGTGGTACAAGCTAAAGGAAGAAATAGGGCCTACGCCATGAACTGGGAAGAATTTAAAGGTCTTGTAGAAAGAAAATTCTATCCCGAATATGAAAAAGATCAAATGGCAAATAAGTTCCTAAACCATCGAATGATGGGTGTAGATTGTCGAGGGTATACTTCGACATTCTTTGAATATGCTAGAGTGGTACCAACACTGGCTTCGCCAGAACCGGTACTCATTTCTCGCTATATTTGGGGATTAAGTGGTGAAATCCGCAATATCGTTAAAGCTGCTAGACCTCGCACTATTGACGATGCGGTAGAATTAGCTAACACCCTAACTGATGAACTGGTACGCACGCAAGATGAAAACAGGAAGAAGGAACTGGCTCAGAAAATTACCCAAGGATTTCGTACGGGTAATAATAACAGCTTCAGAAGAAGAGGAACAGGGCAATCTTCAACTTCGCCATTCTGCAAGAATTTCAAAAAGAAACATTATGGAAAATGTAATGTAACCTGCAATTTTTGCAAAGCCATAGGACATCGTGAAGAAAACTGCAGAAGGAAAACCATAGTCTGCTTCAACTGTGGAGAAAAGGGGCATTTTAAAACAGAATGTCCTAAATTGATCAAACCAGCAGACAACAAAGCCAAGACAGCCAACGGAGCTACTAAGAAGAATGTCAGAGCATTCCAGCTAACCACTCAAGAAGCAGAACTCATTCCAGATGTGATAACTGGTACGTTCCTAGTTCACAATGTGTATGCAAAAGTATTATTTGACTCTGGTGCAAACCAAAGTTTTATCAATACTTCATTCTGCCAAGCTCTTAATATACCCTTAACCAACATTAGGCAAATTTTTACAGTCGAAACGGCTGATGGGAATTCAATTAAAATAGATAAAGTTCTGCAAAATGTAGAAATAGAACTTTCAGGTCATAAATTCTTTGCAAACTTGTTACCTATGAAATTAGCTGAATTCGATGTTGTGTTAGGAATGGATTGGTTAGTAGCCAACCATGCTCGAATTCTTTGTGATCAGAATTCCATAGAAATTCAAGCACCCACTGGAGAAGTAATTATGATTACAGGAGATAAACCACGTAAACCCATGAAGTTCATATCAGTAATGAAAGTTGCTAGTTATGTACGAAAGCAAGGAATAGTGTATATGATTTCGGTAATCATTAGCACTAAGGGTAAAGATCTTAAGGAAATACCAGTAGTCTCAGAATACCCAGATGTATTTCCAGAAGAATTACCAGGGTTACCACCAGATAGGGAGGTAGAATTTAGAATTCATTTAATTCCAGGAACGATACCGATAGCCAAGGCACCTTATCGGTTAGCACCCACATAAATGTTAGAACTGAAAAAGCAATTAGATGAATTACTAAGTAAAGGTTTCATACAACCTAGTTCATCCCCTTGGGGAGCACCAGTGTTGTTTGTTAAGAAGAAGGACGGTTCAATGAGAATGTGTATTGATTATAGAGAATTGAATAAGGTTACAATTAAGAATCGATACCCATTACCTAGGATTGATGATCTTTTCGATCAACTTCAAGGAGCTAGATATTTTTCTAAGATTGATTTACGCTCCGGATATCATCAATTGAAGGTGCAAGAGGAAGATATACCTAAGACTGCTTTCAGGACTAGGTATGGTCATTACGAGTTTACAGTCATGCCCTTTGGGTTAACGAATGCTCCTGCCGCATTCATGGACTTGATGAATAGAATCTGTAAACCGTATTTGGATAAATTTGTAATTGTTTTTATAGACGATATACTTATTTATTCCAAAAGTCAGACAGAACATTGTGAGCACTTGCATGCACTCTTAACTTTGTTAAGAAAAGAAAAGCTTTATACCAAATTCTCGAAGTGTGAGTTTTGGCTACAAGAAGTGCAATTCTTAGGCCACATGGTAAATCACGAAGGTATTCATGTAGATCCTGCTAAGATAGAAGCAATTACCAAATGGAAGGTTCCACAATCCGCAATGGAAATTAGAAGTTTTATAGGTTTAGCTGGATATTATAGACGGTTTATTAAGGAGTTTTCCAAGATAGCTGTACCATTAACTAAGCTAACCTGTAAAGCCATTAAGTTTGAATGGGGATCTAAACAAGAGGAAGCCTTTAGGATCTTGAAACAGAAATTAACCAATGCTCCAATCTTAGCCTTACCAGAAGGAATTGAAGATTTTGAAGTATATTGTGATGCTTCAAAACTAGGATTTGGATGTGTGCTAATGCAACGCAAGAAGGTAATTGCGTATGCCTCAAGACAGTTGAAAAAGCACGAGGAAAATTATACAACTCATGATTTAGAATTAGGAGCTGTAATTTTTTCCCTTAAGATTTAGAGACATTATCTTTACGGAAGTAAATTTACTGTCTATACAGACCACAAAAGTTTAAAATATATTTTTGGGCAAAAAGAATTAAACATGAGGCAAAGGAGATGGATGGAAATCTTAAGTGATTACG
This sequence comes from Helianthus tuberosus, assembly GCA_030545235.1. Taxonomy (NCBI): domain Eukaryota; kingdom Viridiplantae; phylum Streptophyta; class Magnoliopsida; order Asterales; family Asteraceae; genus Helianthus; species Helianthus tuberosus. The sequence continues at coordinate 204,461,821 of CM060369.1, forward strand.
ATTGTGATATTCAATATCACGAAGGAAAGGAAAATATAGTTGCAGATGCCTTAAGTCGTAAGTACCATGAGAAACAACGACGGGTTCGTGCTCTCAGATTAAATCTACAGTTAGATTTAATGGAACAACTGAAGCATTTTCAAGAAACAACAATAAAGGATGTTGCTGAAGGAATGAAAGGACGAATAAAAGAATTAGAACAAGGAGAGGATGGAATTTGGAGATTCATAAGAAAAGGATTTGGGTACCAAAACAGGGAGAATTGAGAAATAAGATCTTAGAGGAAGCTCATAAATCTAGGTATACCATACACCCTGGAAATAATAAGATGTACCAAGATTTAAGAAATAATTTCTGGTGGATAGGCATGAAGAAGGATATAGCTAGATATGTTTCTAAGTGTCTTACTTGTTCACAAGTTAAGGCAGAACATCAGAAACCTTCAGGTCTACTCCAACAATTAGAAATGCCAGTATGGAAATGGGAACTCATAACAATGGATTTTGTTACTAAGTTACCCAAAACCAGAAAAGGTAATGACGCGATTTGGGTAATTGTGGATCGATTAACCAAATCTGCTCACTTTCTACCAATGAAAGAAACCTTTAGCATGGAAAGATTGGCAAAGTTGTATGTAGATGAAGTCGTATCTCTACACGGAGTTCCACTCTCCATTGTATCAGATAGAGATAGTCATTTCACTTCTCATTTCTGGAAAAGTTTCCAAGAAGCTATGGGAACTCGACTAAATTTAAGCACTGCATACCATCCACAAACAGACGGGCAAAGTGAAAGAACGATCCAAACTCTAGAAGATATGCTCCGAGCATGTGTGATAGATTTTGGTGGAAATTGGGACGACCATTTACCATTAATTGAATTCTCCTATAACAATAGTTATCATTCAAGTATCGAAACTGCCCCATTCGAAGCACTGTATGGAAGAAAGTGCAGAACTCCAGTTTGTTGGGCAGAAATAGGAGAAAGTCAATTGTCAGGTCCCGAGATAGTGCAAGAAACTACTGATAAGATTACTCAAATCAAGGAAAGGCTGAAGACGGCTCAAGATCGCCAGAAGAGTTATGAAGACAATAGATGTAAGCCGTTAGAATTTCAAGTGGGATACAGAGTACTGTTGAAAGTTTCTCCTTGGAAAGGAGTGGTTATATTTGGTAAGAAAGGAAAGCTAAGTCCAAGATACGTAGGACCATTTCTAGTGATCCAACGTATAGGACCAGTTGCTTATCGTTTACAACTACCAGAAGAGTTAGCTGGAGTACATGATGTATTTCATGTATCCAACCTCAAGAAATGTCTATTAGACGAATCTTTGGTAGTACCTCTCCAAGATATAGAGGTAAACGAAAAGTTAAAATTTATTGAGAAACCTATTCAGATAGAAGACAGAAAAGTAAAGTTTCTCAAGCACAAACGACTAGTGCTAGTTAAAGTAAAATGGGATTCAAAGAGAGGAGCTGAATACACTTGGGAACTGGAATCAGAGATGAAGAAAAAGTATCCCTACTTATTCCAGTAAATCTCGAGGACGAGATTTTTATTAAGGTGGGAAGAATGTAACAACTCTCATCAAAAGTCATATTTATTAAATTAATTTGTCCAATAGGAAACCCTAATTGAGACACCCAAGTGATTCTGTATAAACCCTAAAATTTTCAGAATTTTCAGAATGAGGATCAGGGCCCCTAAAACTCAGGGGGGATAAACCCTAGTTACGATTATCCATATAAAACTCTGTCAAATTCGAATTTTACGATTTTATCAACTCAGCAAGGCTAGTCCAGGACGTGGCTAACCTAGGGTGAATTCGTGTCCCTTGCGCACCACAAGGGATTAGGCTTACGGTGCGCAAGCCTGGTCAAAATTTTACTATAAATAGCAGACATTGGCAATCGAAGTTTGGCACTTGAACGACGTAAATTCTCTTTACGTAGACTGAGATATCGCAGAAACACTTCTAAAACACACACGGATCACTAATCGCCGCCGCAATACAGGGTAATAACTCGATCGCTGCTACGATTCAATGTCCGATTGATTAAACTATCCAATGGATGTTTAAGTGCTGCCCACATTAGGGTTTATGCTTTGTCATTCGTCGTTAATTCGATGGATGTTTAAGTATCGCACTTTGTCATTCGTTGTGAAGGTTTTAATCTCGTGAGTTATCATAAATGCTGTATTAAGTTACTAACCGAATTGTGTGCTTGTTATTAATTTAGGTTAAAAGGCTAATCAGTAGGCTAGGCTCTGCTCAAAATTAAATCTGCAATGTGAGTCATTCTCTTTTTATCAAAGTGTTTTATAAATTCTTAAACATTTTTCAGAGTTATAATTACAGTGATTAAGTATATGTAGTCACCAAATTACAGCCGGTATGTGGGGTATTGTGCACATTACTACTGTTTTTATCACTTTAGGTGGGCGAACCTAATTAATGATACTCGTTACTATTGGGTGAACGGACTTAATAGTAATATGACCACAGTCACCGAAACGAGTCGGTGACAAATACTGTGGGTAGTTGGTTGATATCTGAAACATTGAAATCTCTCTTAATACTGTAAATTATAACAAATGTGTCGTTTTAGTAAAAAGAATGATTCACTCAGCATTTCCCGCTGACAAAACCTTTTTCAAACATGTTTCAGGTGATCTGTTGTGATCCAGGAAAAGTGCCGCGAAGCACTACAAGCTTAAGGAAGTGGCTCAGTATAAAATAAAGAAACTTGTTTTGTAAAATAAAAGATTTCTTCATGAAATCTCAAGATTGTAAATGACCGGGTTTTATCCCGAGTTGTGAAATAAAATAATCGGGAAATATTTCAGTTTTAAAAAGATCCTAAAGAAACTTCCGCTGTTAATTAAATACCACGGGATTTCTGTCCCGCGGCTCCTGAAACGGGTCAAACCGGGTCGGGGGCCGTGACATTAACGTATCCCCTAACCGTGAGTACATCTGATAAGTTGAGCTTATGTGGACAACAATACCGATAATCATTATAGGATGCTTATCTAAAGGTTAACTAATTGAACAACAAGAGTATTTTGGCATGACCGTACACTGATATGATTCTCTTACCCTCGAAACTCGCAAAAAGAATGTCTGTAAATGTTTATTTAATGCTTTCAGTTTATGTATCTCTGTATATATTTATTTACTGCTTTCCGTCTTTAAATTTGAAATATTCAAAATTACCCAAAAGATTTTAGGTGTGTTTTAATATAACCTTTATAAAAGCCAAAAATATTTTATTTCTGTTTTATTTTCGATTGCCCGATGTTGGATCTCGAGTCTTTCCACCTGAAACCTGATAGAAACCCAAAACAACTGCATCTTCATAAACGGTCGAAGTTAACGAGTTTTTGAAAGTTTAAATCTAAAATCTATCAAATTTTTACAACTTTCAAACTGTTGTCGGTAGGTAGTTGATTGTTAGTTGGTCACATGTGTGTCGTTTGCTTATATTGACTATATTCCAAGCAGTTGTTCTCATTACGTGTTTTGCTTTCTTGTATGTGCAGATGCGGCACTCAAACCAGCTAAAGGCAACGAGAACATGTTAGAAGACGAGCTTTGGAATGGAGACACGACATGGATGCAATCAAAGAATCAAGATGATCGAGTTGTAGCTGACCACTCATCAACACCAAAAAGGATCTAAAGTATTGAAGATCAAAAGATTCACGAGCAACATTCAAGGGGGAGTTTGTTGATACACTCCCTGTTTGTGAAACATGAAGACATCTGAAGATCCGACAACGTGAAGAATGAACCTCGCGAGCAGCATCCAAAGGGGAGTTTGTTGATGCACTATTGTGGATACGGCTCGTTGCAGTTCGCCAGTGTTTCGAAGTGAAGGCCGGGATCAAGACAATCCTCCTATCTTGACCCGGTACAAAGTTAAAATATGAAGAGGTCGGCCAGTCATGATTCCCACGAAGAATGAAGAGGACTCCTTTGGACGAAGACTCTATTGGACGAAGACTCCTTTGGACGAAGACTCCATTGGACGAAAACTTCATGTCACGAAGAATCTATATCAACGAAGACTAAAGGTTCGTCCAAGACTATGTAATGATAAAGAATGAAGGTTCGTTGTTCAATGATTGTTCACCACGACGAATCAGTCTTCGTGGTAATGAAGTGTTCGCTGGAATGGTCCACGAAGACTCCATTCTTCGTGGGCTGCTCTAATGTTCGTAGGGCTTTCTTATGGGCCAGTCCATTCTTCGTAAACTTTCAGATGTGTTTGTCTATTTAAACAGCTTGTAACACAATAGATAAGGTGAGACACACAGAGAGTACACAGAGAGAGTTGAGAGTTTATTGTATAATCTTGTACCGACACTTTTCTGGTTTTTATATATTGAAGCTTTTAAACGTTGAATCTTTGTGTACTGTGTGGTGTGTTCTTGATCTTGGTTTGCATACCCCTTTGGATTCCGCACAACCGGGTTTGTCATATAACAAGGATAAGGTTACTAGATCCTCTACTAGTGGACCTACAATAGGCTGACAACCAATTATTGACATTAATTAGATGGAATAGAAGCAGTTGTATAGGGCTATGAGGGGCGTATGGGTTGGCCCGTGCTGAGGCGTATAGGGCAATAAGTTGAGTATAAAGTTTGGGGATGTGTAGATACTTTTAGAGGGATGTGTGGATACCCTCTCCGTAAATAATTGGATTTTGGGTTAATATGTGATGAAATTGGTCTTCTTAATAAAATATCTCCATAACATTAAATATCTCGAAATTGGTCTTCATATGAAAAAGGGGTAACTTTGTAGAATCATAACCAAGTTTTAAAAGTGTTTCAATAAGTGTTCCAATTAGGTTACTCAACATTTATTTTTTATTAGAATTAAGGGGTTTTTCATCAATTTCATAGGTAACCGTGGTTATGTGGATTTTTGTTTATTTTTTCCCTTTTATTTGATGCTAACGTCGAGTGATGACGTGAATTTTAGCTTGTTTTTTTTTAATTTTTAATGTAAATAAAGTGTTTTTTATTTTTATAAATATAATTTCATATATTAAAATAATCCGACCCCAGCATCATATGCTCCACTTTTTCTTGACACATGGAAAAAAGGACATGGCTCGATTTGAATTTTAAGTTATTTAATTGGGACAAAAACAATACGAGTGACCTAATTAGAACACTTTTAAAACTTGGTTATTATTCTGTGGCATTTTCCATACAAGATAAAAGGAAAACAATACAAGACCACAAAGCAAACTTTGGGGTGTACAAAGTAATCATTTGCTTTGTATCATCATCATCATACTCAGTAAATCTCACCAATAGCACAACTAAGGTAGGGTCTGAGGAGGGTAAAATGTAGACAGCCTTCCATCTACCCCGTAGGAATAGAGAGTCTGCTTCCAATGAGACCCCCAACTCAATAGTAGTTTTCCATCAAGCGTTGGACATAAGGCACATAACACTCAGCAATTAAGACAAAGGCCAATTAGTGCATGTACTCCCTTGTCTTTCGGCTATCAACGCCATCACATGATGCATGATTAACCATCCCCCCCCCTTTTGACGTTATTTTCACGAAATTAGTAAAATAACGTTAAAATTAGTGCACTTTCACTTTTGCCCCCAGAACGCCCGCACATATATACATTATATGTGCATACCGCAAGTAGGGCATTAATCATTTTGCTTTGTATGAAATATGCTAATAGGCTCTCTTTACGAAACAAAGGGTGATAATAACTAGATTTTGAGTTAATATGTGATGAAGTGTTTATGAATACTCTAATAAAAGCCATGTAGCGAACCACATTTTCTTTAGAAAAAAAAATTATAATGCTTTATAAAAGAAAGACCTCAAAATACATCAAATGTTAGTGAGTTGGTGTCCTGGGCCAGAAAGAAAAAATCCCAACTATTAATCTTCAAAGTTGACTTTCATAAAGCTTACGATTCCCTTAATTGGAAGTTCCTTCTTAAAGCTATGGAGTCTATGGGGTTTCCAGAATTGTGGGTCAAGTGGATTAAAGGCTGTCTCGAATCTCGAAAAGGATCGGTTCTGGTCAATGGTTCTCCGACGAAGGAGTTCGCATTCAAAAGAGGTCTGCGATAGGGGGATCCCATGTCCCCTTTCCTGTTTGTTTTAGCTATGGAGGTGTTGTCCATGTTTGTTAGTGTTGCCGTAGCAAATGGATCCTTCAAAGGCGTAAAGCTCCCGAACGACGGACCTTGTATTTCTCACCTTTGTTATGCCGATGATGTTCTTTTTATCGGGGAATGGTCTGAAGAGAATGTAATCGCCCTTAGCAGGTTAATGCGGTGTATAAGTCTGATCACGGGTCTTAGCATCAATGTCAAAATATGTAAAATCTCCTGGGAATAGGAGTTAGTGATTCGGTCGTCGCGAGTATGGCTAAGTTTCTAAACTGTAAGGCAGGTTCCCTCCCCTTTGAGTACCTTGGAATCCCGATCGGAAGTAATATGAAAAGGGCTTGTAATTGGAACCCGGTGATTGATAGATTTGCAAAAAAAAATTGGCTACGTGGAAGGCGAAATCCTTATCGTTTGCCGGGAGAGTTACCTTAGCCAAATCGGTCTTGGGTAGCCTTCCGTCATACTACCTTTCGTTGTTCAAAGCTCCCGTCGGGGTCCTAAAAAAGTTAGAAAAAATACGGAGGGATTTTGTTTGGGGAAAAAACGGAGAGTTACATAAGATGAGTGGGTTAGGTGGGACAAACTCACGAGAGCCAAAGATAGAGGGGGATTGGGTATAGGTAGGATTCGTGATTTCAACGTTGCGATGATCGTCAAGTGGTGGTGGCGGATGAGAGAGGATCCTGATCATCTTTGGGCAAAGGTCGTATCTTCTATCCATGAATCTCGGCTGAATAAAAAACTTATCCCCATTAATAATTCCATCCCGGGTATGTGGAAGGACATTGGCTCGATGGACGAGATTATGAGGAAGTTGGGTATCGGGATCGCCGATAAGCTAAAGGTCACCATGGGTAACGGAGTAAAAACAAGATTCTGGAAGGATGTGTGGCTCGGTCAGACTGCCTTATGCAATGAAATCCCTGAGATTTTTCGTCTGGCTAAAACTAAAGAGGTTTCGGTAGCGGAGTGCTTTGCGGGTCAAAATAGCAATCGTCGGTGGGCTTGGGAATGGGTGAGAGATCCAGAGTCTGATGCTGAATGGATGCATACTGGTTCCCTCATGTTTCGGCTACAACAGGCTTCTTTAAGTGAGGCTCGGGATCGGTGGAAATTTGAGAATAGCGAAGGCACTAATTTTTCAGTTAAGGACCTGAGAAAGGTATTAGCGGACGGGGAATCTGATCAAGATAACGACCGACCCTTTATGTGGAACAACTGGGCAACCCTGAAAGCTAATTTTTTGGCCTGGCGTGCAACGATAAATAGAGTGGCTTCGAAGATCGGGCTTGCGGAGAGAGGTATCAACATTCAAAATCTTCTATGCGAAAGATGCGGGTACGGAGTGGAGGATGTTGACCATATCTTCGCTACTTGCCTGTTCGCTAAAAGTGTGTGGTGGAATGTGTTTGTGTGGCTGAGAATCCCCTTCCCGATGACAGCTTCATCCCTGTCCGAGATATTCGAAACTATAGCAGCCAGTCCCGGTTCGAGCAAATAGAGAAAGACCGCTCACATGGTTACTTTAGCTACCACCTGGCGGATTTGGTTAGCCCGCAATAAGATAACGTTCGATAAGGTCTTCGTTCCTGTCAAGAGCATCGTCGACGGCATTAAGGAAGATTCGTTCCTGTGGATGTGCCATAGGAGGAAGGCGACTTCGCTAACTTGGGCCAACTGGATCGATTTTGACATTAGTAATCAGGTGTAATTTTGTCTGTTGTTTTCCTTTTCTTTTGTTCGTTTGTTGTTCCGTTTCAGCTTCTTGCTGAGTTCTATATATATATATATATATAGAAGTTTTTCGCCGTTCAAAAAAAAGTAGTAATCAGTAATCACATAAATATTGCATAATAGTTGGTAAGTCAACGGTCAAATTGGATTTAATAAGATTGCACTATATTATCACTCTCGATTTATGTAGACTTTTCAATAAGCTTCCAATTTCTTACGTAAATGTTGTTATCACTCATCAGACCCCCAATGACCTTGACACCATCCCCTTTAACCACTACCCTTGTTGGTTAGTTATCTCACCTGTCTATTCATAATACTATATTCAGGAAACTACAGTGACATTTATATAACGTTGAATTTTCTGATGGGTGATGCTGAGTATATGGTTACACACAGAAGGTACCCAAATTTTCTTTATTTCTTATAAAAACACATTTTTTCTTTGTATACAATATGTATTATTAAACAAAATTACAAAATTTGGTAGCAACCGATAGGAGATTGTAATATTTGTCGTAGTGATACACTTATCGTCTTATTATGAAAACCAGAAGCCTTTACCGGCCAGCCCTCCCAACGCATTCTCAATTGTCAATCGAGTTCTCAAAGTTACATAATCTTCACCAGTCTTATAGTCATACATTATACATACTAACTATAAACAGTAAATAATGTATGCCGATGAAAAGCACAAATACACTGTATACCTGATATATATCTTTTAAAGTGTTGGGTCTGAGAATTAGCTCCCAAAAAACCCCAATAGAATTGTCATATTGTTTTAGCCGAATTCATATTATTCTTGGAAATCTAGAACAGTCTCAACCAATGGCCTTGAGACCAAAGGACTTCAGGCTATAAAATTCAAAATCACGTGACTGCCTAGCCATTGCTTGCACCTCGGTAACACCAAGAGGTCGGCATTCGATCATCATTAATCATATGGACATATGGTTCTGTTCATTGGAATATGCTTACTAGCCTATTCTTAATATAAGATTATAAAGTGGCAAACCACATGTATCCTTACACTTGTTTAAGTAAAAAGTTTTTAAAGTTGTATGTTGATACAACAAACTTTCCTTTTGTTGCTACAATCTATAACTAATAAATGCTACAATCTATACCTAATAAATAATAATATAAATAATAAGTAACTATGTAAGTGCACCAAAGTTTGATAAATGCTGGATACTGCTGAAGTTTCAACATTGTGGGACTAATCTTGTAATTATGTGAAAGTGCCACAAGTTTGGACAAGGGTTCTTATACATATGAGAACTTGTGGATTTATCCATGTGAGAACAAGTGGATTTATCCATGTGAGAACTTGTGGATTTATCTCTCATCAGAACTTAGTGGTGAGAACTTGTATCCTTTTAGTGGTGAGTACTTATTTAGTGGTGACTACTTATATGTTAAGTACTGAGGGTTTCATTGTATAGTCTTGGTGCGAACATATGGTTGTATTTAAACTTTGTGTTGTATGCAATCATAAGACATTTAATGAAACAGTGAAATTTTGGAGAAAACTTCTTGTGCAAACAAACCCTAGCTTTGTGTTCTTGATTCAATCTGTGTGATTGTTGTTTGTGAATACTCTGTGTATTCACGGTTCTCTCATCTTCTACACCTTCTGTACGATCTACGTTGCGGTACGAGGCACGCGGTGGTTTCCACACATCGCGTGTGTGTTCGATCGGTCCGGTTCCTGTGTCGTGGAAGGAAGACGACCTTACAAGTGGTATCAGAGCATGGTTACCGATTCGGAATGGTCTAACCGCCTTCCAAATCACCATTGCTCTTGATTTGGTGTTTGTTTCCGCCAAACATCATGGAGACGTGAAGATTTTGAAGAAAAAAATGAAGATTTTGAAGTTGTTCGTGACTGAGATGTTTTTCTTCTTCTCCAAGATTGTTTCAGATCTATGTTTTGATCTCAAAAAGGTATTGTGCGTACTTATTTTTGTGTTAGAAGTTTGATTGTGCGTATTTGTTATTCTGATGACTAGTGTGAAGTCACAGTTGTCAGGACTTGTGGATTCTCATCAGACCTTGTATTGTAAATCATGCGTACTTAGTGTTTAGTCATCAGACCTTATTCTGTTGTGCGAACTTATACCCATATGTTCATCAGACCTTGTTCTATTCGTGCGACTTTGTGGTTTTTAAAACCATCAGACTTTGTTCTATCAATTATCTTATCTGCACCTTGTGTATATATAAACAGTCCTCAGATCTCATTCAGTTGCGCGACCTTGAGTTTAGATCATAAGACCTTATTTCAACTTCATGTCCGTCCGGCCTTGTTCAACCATCAGTGGTGCGTACTTGTGTCTTATTCAACCATCAAGGCGACCTTGTGAGGTATTTCTCTATGCGACCTTGTGGTTTATTATAACATCGTGCGACCTTAATCAATTGATAACCCATCAGCACTTGTTAAAAGTTAGGGTCTGAATTTGTTCATCAGACGCACTTGTTTCATAGGTCTGTGCGCACATAAACGCTCATCAGCACTTGTTTCTTATGTCTACGCACTTGTGTTTTCTAAATACTCATCCGCACTTGTGATAAAGGTTTCTGCGCACTTGTGTTTTCTAAATACTCATGAGTACTTGTTTGTTTCTAAGATTGTTCATGAGTATTTGTTTTTGTTCATGAGTACTTATTTCTTCATGAGTGCTTGTTTTTGTTCATGAGTACTTATTTCTTCATGAGTACTTGTTTTTGTTCATGAGTACTTATTTCTTCATGAGTACTTGATTTTAGTCATAAGCACTTTTTAATTTTTTTTGGTCATCAGCACTTGTGAGTCTACAACATCAACAACTTGTGAATTTCTTTTGACCGAACTTGTTTCATTATTGTTCATTAGAACTTATTTCATTATCATTCATCAGCACTTATTACTTAGGGTCTCCAAAATTATCAGAACTTGTGTTTTGAATCCGAATTTGTTGTTGTTACTTGTAAAGTCCGAAGTTATGGGTTATATTTGGAATTTTCTACTTCTATTTGGTTTCTACATTCTCGGTGTATGGATTTGTTCCGTACTAGAGTTTTCGGACAATGTGGGACTCTTATCGGGCATTTGAATAGATACGAAGGTGGCATGATTTGGAATTTGACAGTCAGTTTTGGATTACTGGAAAGTTATAGAGTACTTACGGTGTCCGGATCAAGTGAGGGGATGAGAAGCAGAAAGGGTGGTCCAGGGTGTTCTGTTCAAGATTCCCGGAGTTCGGATTTAGTCCTTACTTGTGTTTTGGGACATTCTTGGACTGTTATCATGACTTGGTTGGACTTTGACAGCTTGTGCGTAAAAAGACTCGTGTGTGATGGAGTTTTGTCAAGTATCTTCCTGTTTTCAATCAGGTATGGTCGTGATGAAGTTGGATTCTCGGTTAACGACTAGTTTAAGATTCAACCTTATTAGTTGTTGTTTAGAGTAGAGATGATTAGTTTCTTGTTCTCTCTTCCAACATGATTGCTAGTAGGTTCTCGAAATAATGTGGTGCTTCTTGATAAGGGGAAGATCAGAAATGAAAGCCACCAGGGGTTTCAGTAGATTCGTGAAAATAGGAGATTGATTCATGAAGATTCGTGACGAGATGTGTGACAACCCGAACTTTCAAGATTAGCTTTGTTTAATCTCGTGGCGCTTGAATTGTATTGCTATCATTCATGTCCTTCTATACGTCGTCTTGGAGTCTACGTTCTTTAAGCGTGATTAAACTTGTCTGATTACATTTAATTCATATGAGTAAATGATTGTGTCTTGTTACATATTAATGAAAACGTTTAAATTATATGGATATATATATATTCGGTCACGTATAATAATTATGTGTTAAGGTTATATGTTAGGTAGGTAAATATTACATATGAAGGAGGGCCGCGCTTGTAACATGTACCATTGGGCCGCCATATTCATACATAAACAACTCGGCTCAACTCCTTAAACTGTTTTGTTAAGTTTGATACCCTTCGGCCCAATCCGCTAACCTTAAATGGAACCCTCCTAACCTGCTCATACATCCCGGCCCAGTTAACAGTCTATACATCTCGGCCCAGCTTCTCTTGTAGCCCAAAACCTGGCCTGGAGGGTAGCGTGTATGTTTATTAGCGATGCATGGTCATCAGATTATGTAACAACCCTCAAATACGTTAACTCTAATTACAAAACCGTACCCCTCTCAAGTGTTCGTGCGGCAGTAGATTCCCCCCCCCCCCCCATCATCATCGAGGCATCATCATATACAACCAAGCTCTGGGTTAGTAGATTCGATATTATGCTAACTTTTAATTGTTGATTATATTTATGTGCAATCTGAATTAATCAAAGTTATATGTATGAAATTAACGGGTATCATGATCGAATAATGATTCTCAGTGATTTGTGATGGTGTAGTTAATGTGTAGATTGAAGCATGATCCTAGGAATTATACGTGAACTTCATGAGATCTGAATGTATATATATTGGTTGCTGCGATATTTAGCAAGTTAGGTGTTGGGTTTAAACAAACTGATTTTATGATTGCATGATAATTGTGATGATGATAGGGTTTGGGCAAATTGTTTTGATAAGTAATTCGAGCAGATTAGGCCTTAGATGAGTTGGATTACTATTGAGTATTGGACCTCTCACACGAAACTGGGCTGCATGGGCTCGGGATTGAGGATAGCCGCTTAACTGTTGGGCTGGGTATAAAAGGATGGTATTTGGGTCTTGTAAATGCATTTGAGAAACAAATTTTACTGTGTGTATGATGTATGGATTATGAAGTAGGTATTTGAAGTCTGTGTCATGCATGTGCAATATGTGTGTGTGAAGGATGCATGTGAAAGTGTGCATAGTTTTGCAGAACTGATTGTGTACGTATGATGTATGGTGGGAGTATACATTAAACAAATACCATTGACTAGACCTAAATACATAACGGGTTCTTATAAATGTAATGGTGTGAAAGCTCATTGATATAATTGCTAGTTGATGATAGGAAGTGTAAATATGTAACTGATTGATCGAGATTGGGTGTGTGCTTGTTGTTAATTGTTATTGATGTGATGAAACTGCTTGTTTATTGTTTGAATTCATAGTATCTTTGACTATTAGTAAATTGGGTGATTCTTTTTGAGTGGTGTATATCGAGCTTCTTTGACTAATGAGTCCGAACCTATTTGAATGGTTGTGATGCTTGAATATAATAATTCGTAAAAGAATCAGCACTTGAAATATGTGATGATTTGTTATCATACGTGTACATATAATATAATACATTCAACCTATAAAAATTGATAGTAATGACTAGTTTTATATATCAACAATCATATATATATATACAAAACTGATATTGGGAATGCTATGTGCTACTGTATGATAACTCGTATTCGGGACACCATAAATGTCGGATTGTTTGGACACTAGGGTAATGCAAAACTCTACTCATGTACTCATCAACATTAAATGTAAATTAGGTTGCGCGTAACGGATCTAACCCGTGTTTAACACTAGAAGTACAATATCAAACCGAGCACGCGAAGGTGAGTTCATCTCTCTTGAGCATGCGTCCCGGTGGTTGGGACAGTCTGTGCGTATCCTGGGGAGGGATAAGTCTTTTGGGTAAAAAACGGGAATATTGGATAATATACTCTTCCTATCATCTTTAAAGTCCCTCCGTGTTGTTTGGTTACCGGGGAGGTAACATGGTATCAGTTAGTAGCGCTACTTAGGTTTGGCAACCTCACCCCGTACCTGGGAGGACGGGTGTTACTCTAATGACCTAGTCATGACCAATGCTTTGATAGGAGCATTGGAGAAAGGGCAAAATAATCAGAAGCCGTCTTGTATTCGGGGTATTATCAACATTACTTTTGGATTTAAATTCAAGGGATTAACTAAACACTTGGTAACTGACGTTTTCGTAAAACTATGAACTCACCAGCGTTGTCTGATACACTTGTTGCATGCTCGCAGGTCGTTAGATATCTTGGATTTGGGAACTTGTTGTCTGGAGTAGCTGGAGTGGTCATGGGTCAACTGGAAGGATTCATGTGTTTGAATTATTGATATTATACATTGGTTACGAAACGGTTTAACTTTGGTTTATTAATTGCTTCCGCTGAACATGTTGGTTTTCATTTAAACTTATTGATGGCACTTTTCATTAATAATTGATGATTATATTTAACAACTTGTGATTGGTTCAATATGATTGGTCGCTCGTTATTGGTTTGTCACACGCCTAGTAGGGTTTCCTATGGGTGGTATTTTGGGGGTGTGACAGTTTGGTATCAGAGCCACTGGTTATAGTGAACTTGGTTTTAAAATGTTTTTATAAAACCAGACTATAACCGAACAGATCCGAAATCGACCATGACACTCAGCTCCAGATTGCAAGGTTCGTCTTTCTCACTTGTTGCAAACATTACATGGCTAGTACACATTTGTTTATGACATAGCATACGGACACACACTTGTCACTATAGTATGATTACATGAATTGCTTGCTTACATTACGATGCATTAGTAGTATGTCATAGTCTTGGGGTTTCTGTGATCTTATCGTTTTGATAACCTCTGTTTGGCACTTGAGTTTGGGGAACCATTCGACATGAGTTAGGAGGAACTAAGATGAGCACGCAAATCACAATATTATTATGGGTGCACACATAATAATAATGTGGGGTGCATGCGAGTCCCAGTGAGCCTTAACAAGTGAAGAAGGGGTTCTGTTCTTTTATTTGATCAATGGGAAACGTAACAAACCTATAGGGGTCATAGCAGTAATTGTCTCCTACTCGAACATGATCTTTTCACTCCTTTCTGAATCCTTACGAATCTCGATGCTATCAAGTGTTACCTGAACACCCCTCGGAACGCCTAGCGAACTGTGTAGAATGTTAGGCGCTTGTACGAACGTCCCTGAGTGGATGTTGCAGCGTCAAGGATTGGTCTATACCTTCCTCACTCCCCTTTGTTTGCTGGAACTCATGTATTGACGTCTTAATTCTCGAAGCGTGATCACTTCTGCAACACTTTCGCAACAGACCGTGTAGTACCCAAACAACTTGCAACATCGATGGACAGGAGGATGAGCGTAGTACTTTACCGACCTCAGTATTTGGACGATCCTGATTATCGGCAACAAACACTAGCGAATTGGCTTCAGTGGAATCATTAACCCTAGTTAGCGACTTATGGGAGTCAATTCTTACGAATCAACCAGGGCATAAGTGATGACAATTGGTGATAGAATGGAATGTGTAACTACCAGCACAGTGAATAGCGCTTTAGGACGTGGCACGGAATGTGAATGTGAAAAGACGGACCCGATCGGTGAAAGATCATGGGGCACTGTTTCAAGCAACAACATTAGAGGCAACAGTCACGGCAACGTCAAGGTACTCGTAATCATAGCCTACCGTATGGAAACAAAGGTGACTACGACAGGGATTGACTGTTATTAAGTCAAAATGTCAACAACCAAGGGAACGATGATAGTATTGGGAATCCATGTGACCGTAACAACACTGGTAATGATGCTCATGGAAGGGCATTTAGGATTGGCGTAGGTGACGCCAAGCAAGATAGCAAGATGGTAGCTAGTATGAGTAATTAATCGTCTCATCTTTGTTCTGTTTAACCCTGATGCTTCAAAAATCCAACAAATTTCAACTTGTGGGACTTGAACCCGCATCACTTTGGTGTGGGTAAACACTTGATGCTTCTTAAAACCCAACCTGTTGTGGAATCGGCTGATGGCAAGTCAATTGAAACCTCATATGTTCGTTGGGATGCGAACTCGACCTTGTGGGACGAGTGTTCGACGTCGACCTTCTTTCCGCTATCCTTGATAGTTTCGATGCAGTAGTAAGCGTGGATTGATTATCCTGATATCGCGCAGATATACCTTGTGAGGAGAAAATTTTGCGTATCCCTCTCCATAGTGGAGAATCGTCGTCTGTCCTAAAGTATTAGAGTGGTGTAAAGGTTAGTATCATTTCAGCAATGAAGGCCCAGAAGTGTCTACGGAGGGATTACCCCGCTATGTTAGCAACCGTCACTGATGCTAAGTCTAAGGAAAAGGGGGATCGAGGATCCACCAATTGTTCGTGATTCTTCTCGGTGTGCTACCCGAGGAACTCTCAGGTTTACTTCCACAACTATTAGTCGGAATCTCAGTTTGATCTCACGCCAGAGACAGCTCTGATTACTTGTACTCTTACCGTCTTGCACCAGGAGGGTTGCAAGAGCCGTCTAATCAACTACAGGAATTGTTGAGCAGGAGTTTTGTCGGACCTAGCTCTTCGCTTTGGGGAGCCCTAGTTATATCCGTGAAGATAAGCCTTTTCGTACGTGTTCTGATTTTGGAGAACTTAACAAGGTGACAGTCAAGAACCGTTTGCCTCGACCATGTACTGACAACCTGTCGACTAGTTGTGAGGGACAAGCTCCATTCGAGGATTGATTAACGAACGAACTATTATTAGATGGAAGTCCAAGGGGAAAATGTTCCTGGAACGGCATATCGAATGCAATACGGCCATTGCGACTTTGTACACCATGACCATTGAGTTAGTCAACACACCAGCAGCTTTATGGACCACATGAATTGACCGTGTTTATTGGTTTCGCTAGATACCATCGCAGATTAGTCGAGGGAATTTTGAAGATTGCGCTGCTATAACCTCTTTAGCACAGCGGGGTGCTGTGAATTCATGGGAGACAAAACAGGAGGACGTCTTTTCAGCTTTTGAAACCCAACTCTGCAATACACTGAGCATCGCTTCTATCCGAGAGTACTGATGATGAAATGGTATACCATGATGGTTTGAATCAGAGTCCCAGTTACGCGTCGATGCAACACGAGAAGGTGATGACTTACGTGACGGAGTTACGAAGAGGAACTGCACGACACACAATCTGCGGTGGAAACCGTGGTCTTTGGATTTAAGATGGAGGCATTACTTGGACAGTACTGAATGCACTACTTAGACCGATCACAAGGGCCTCCCGTATACCTGGGTTTCGAGAGAGCTAAATTAGTTAATGGCATCGCTGGATGGAACTTTTGGATGATTACGACTGTGAAACTTGAATGAGCACGAGTTTTGCAGCTCACTATCCACTCTAATCTACCTGATCAGACTCGCTCTGTTCAGACTGGAGGACTGAAGGAAGAAGACTTTCAAGTTGAATCCATGCGGGGCATGGAGAAGCAACCTTTGACAGATCGGATGATATTCGCCACCTCAAGGAGCGAATGGGAAATCTAATTATACGGCAACTTTTGGGAACTTGTGTTGAGCAAGCATACCGGCTTCGATATTCTAACCGCCTGGGTTTTGACGAGAGATATTGGGATCTATAAATCTTGCACTAGTGAACGGGCATGAAGGCCCACCTGGAAATGTTTGTGACTAATGTTTGACTTGTGGGAGAGTCAAGGTGAGTATCAGCAATGTTTTGGGAACAGACTACCACTGATTTTGTCACTGGACTACCTGGAACTCAGAACGGAAATAACTTCATTTGGGTGCTCGTTGATTGTTGCATGTAATCGGTACACTTTCTTGCAAACAAGGAAGATTGTCAAGTCTTCGCATCCTCTAAATAACTAATTGCGAAGGGCGGTTTTAGGCACGAGGTGCCAACTTCTGTTACCTCTGATTTTGATCTATACCTGTTTACGTTAGACATTACACAACACTCTTGGTTCCCGTTTGGACATGAGCATTACTTATCACCATAGGGCAAATGGTCGGAGTAAACGAACCCCCCCCCCCCCCCGGACACTCAAAGACATGCTGCGAGCATGTGTGGGATTGGCTTGGTGAAAATTGGAAGGATACATACCTTTGGCTGAGTTCTACAGCGACAATTATCATTCTAGTATTCAGACAGCTTTGTTTGAGGTATTGCATGGACAGTGTCACCAACCTCTTTATTAGATTAAGGTGGTTGACAACGCAATCACAGTTCCACGACTTGTACTTGAAACTCTTGGGAAGATTGCTTGGATCGGAAATCGTCTTGCGGCAACGAGTGACCGTCAGGAAAGCTAATGGGCTTAGGAAACACTGGGAGTTCGCTATAGACGATCGTTTCATGTTGAAAATCTCACCCTGAGAGGGTGTGGTACGCTTGGGAAGCGTGGCAAGCTTAACTTAAGTTACATCGAGTTATTCAGAATTTTGGAAAGAATCGGTCACGTTGCCTACAAACTCGAGTTACCCGACGAATTGGGTAACGATCATGATGTCATTTGTTTCTCGAATCTAAGACAGCGTTTTGATACCTTTATTAAGACAAGTTGTGGTTGTCGAGGAGCCAATCAAAGACGTAGGTGAGGAAGTAAGGTTCGTTAACATAGTCCAATTTCCAATCGTGAGGATTCATTGGAACTCAAAATGTGGATCGGGGTTCTCATGGGAACGCGATGAGTGGAGCCAGCTCTGGTATCCTCAGTTGTTCAAACGGTTGTATCAACTTCTAATATCATTGGCGAATTTCAAGACGAAATTCCTTTCAAGTTGGGGATGATGTGGTACCCGCGGAAAAATCCACAGTCATCCTGAGCTAACATCTTGTCGTTTTGGTTTACTTATCAAATTTCGGGACAAAAATTCTTTCAAGTTGGGGATGATATGACAACCCGAACTTTCAAGATTAGCTTTGTTTTATCTCGTGGCGCTTGAATTGTATTGCTATCATTCATGTCCTTCTATACGTCGTCTTTGAGTCTACGTTCTTTAAGAGTGATTAAACTTGTCTGATTACATTTAATTCATATGAGTAAATGATTGTGTCTTGTTACATATTAATGAAAACGTTTAAATTATATGGATATATATATTCGGTCACGTATAATAATTATGTGTTAAGGTTATATGTTAGGTAGGTAAATATTACATATGAAGGAGGGCCGCGCTTGCAACATGTACCATTGGGCCGCCATATTCATACATAAACAACTCGGCTCAACTCCTTAAACTGTTTCGTTAAGTTTGATACCCTTCGGCCCAATCCGCTAACCTTAAATGGAACCCTCCTAACCTGCTCATACATCCCGGCCCAGTTAACAGTCTATACATCTCGGCCCAGCTTCTCTTGTAGACCAAAACCTAGCCTGGAGGGTAGCGTGTATGTTTATTAGCGATGCATGGTCATCAGATTATGTAACAACCCGCAAATACGTTAACTCTAATTACAAAACCCTACCCCTCTCAAGTGTTCGTGCGGCAGTAGATTCCCCCCCCCCCCCACATCATCATCGAGGCATTATTATATACAACCAAGCTCTAGGTTAGTAGATTCGATATTATGCTAACTTTTAATTGTTGATTATATTTATGTGCAATCTGAATTAATCAAAGTTATATGTATGAAATTAACGGGTAACATGATCGAATAATGATTCTCAGTGATTTGTGATGGTGTAGTTAATGTGTAGATTGAAGCATGATCCTAGGAATTATACGTGAACTTCATGAGATCTGAATGTATATATATTGGTTGCTGCGATATTTAGCAAGTTAGGTGTTGGGTTTAAGCAAACTGATTTTATGATTGCATGATAATTGTGATGATGATAGGGTTTGGGCAAATTGTTTTGATAAGTAATTCGAGCAGATTAGGCCTTAGATGAGTTGGATTACTATTGAGTATTAGACCTCTCACACGAAACTAGGCTGCATGGGCTCGGGATTGAGGATAGCCGCTTAACTGTTGGGCTGGGTATAAAAGGATGGTATTTGGGTCTTGTAAATGCATGTGAGAAACTAATTAACTGTGTGTATAATGTATGGATTGTGAAGTAGGTATTTGAAGTCTGTGTCATGCATGTGCAATATGTGTGTGTGAAGGATGCATGTGAAAGTGTGCATAGTTTTGCAGAACTGATTGTGTACGTATGATGTATGGTGGGAGTATACATTAAACAAATACCATTGACTAGACCTAAATACATAACGGGTTCTCATAAATGTAATGGTGTGAAAGCTCATTGATATAATTGCTAGTTGATGATAGGAAGTGTAAATATGTAACTGATTGATCGAGATTGGGTGTGTGCTTGTTGTTAATTGTTATTGATGTGATGAAACTGCTTGTTTATTGTTCAAATTCATAGTATCTTTGAGTATTAGTGTTGATACATATTATGTGGACGCGACTTGGTTCGGTTCGATTCGGTTCGGTTCGACCCAGTTAGGTTCGGCTCAAGCCCGACGTCACGACATTCCTCCGTCGTGCGTCCCAGAGTTCAACACACGAAGCACGGAGCGCCGCGAGCCGGTTTCCGTTGCCACATCATCATGACATCATCATGATGATGTCATGATGATGTCATGAACTTTGACCAAATGCATTTATTAATAGCAGCCATGGTATTTACGTAGAGTTATTGCATGATTGGGCTTTTGTTTTGTGTATGGGCCAATAAGAAACCTTCCACATGGGACGAACCCCATACCAATCGCTCAAGTGAAAAACATATATATGCCGAAATCAGTGTTTTCGGCTAAGTGTGAGAGAGGTGAGAACCCGAGAGATTTGAGAGAGAGTTTTAGTGTGTATGTTAACCGGATATTGTATGATCTTGTACTCGAACTCTTCTCAGAAATATACAAGTGTGTTAAACATTGCATCTACGTGTCTTGTATCTCGTGTTCTTGTCGATCTCGATCTCGGTTTGCTTTCTCGGTTGGATTCCGCACAACCGGGTTGGTTCGTATACAAGGATTAGGCGACTAGATCCTCCCCTAGCCGGACCTACAAGTGGTATCAGAGCCTTGGCTCTTCTCCTTGTTAAAACCGAGTGTTTTCGGGTTGTTTTTCGAGTTCTTAAAGTTTATATTTTCTGGAAAAACTTTCTTAATCTGGTTAAATCTTGTTGTTTTGCTGTGTGTTTTGTTAAAAACCTTGTTGAACTCATGTCCTCATGGTAAATATTGGTTTTTATTAAACATTTCTAGCAAAATCGCGTTTTCGAAAAATTTGTCGGTGACCGGAAAACTCATATTTTTACCGAAACTCATCAAGTTCATCTCATCTTCATAGGTGTTCTTCAAGTTTTATAACTTTTTGATCCATTTGAAATCAATTATTAAGTTGTTTGTGCATTGAAAAGTGTAATTGGATTAAAATATTCCATGCCATACTCTAGTTGGTAAGTTCAACATGCCTTGAGTTGAAAAGTTGTGTCTAGTGTAAGAAGTGATAAGGTCTAGCCGAAAGTAAGGTTTGACAATTTTGTATTGTGTCAGAAGAAAGATAAGGTTACTTTGCATGTTTTGTGTTTATTTTGTCAACGGATCGCACAAGGAAGTGGCTCACACAAGACAAGCTAGTCGCACAAGATAGGTGGAACGCACAAGAAGATTGAATCGCACAAGACTTGATTAATCGCACAAGAAGTTGGGTTTCTATTTGGGCTTCTGATTACATCGGACCATAATTTAAATTCAATTTAGACTTCTGATTAGTCGCACAAGTTGATTAGTAGCACAAGATTTTATCAGTCGCACAAGTATTGGGCTTGCACAACAAAAAAAATTGGGCTTCAGTTTCGTAGGACCTGATCAGAATTTGTTTCGTCGATACTTGTGATATTTTTTTTTGGATTTGCAAAATTATCTTAATTGCTTGTTTCAAGTGATGTTATCAGACATTCAGTTTTAGATATTCAAAATGAATCCGAGTTGGTGGGGTACTCCGTCTATAGATAACGGAAAGTATAGAAGTACGGGTTTGTCTCCTTCGTGGGCCGAGTCTCCCGTACCGGTATCTTCGCAAGCTAATGCAATTTCTACCGGTCAATGGGCATTCGTATCAAATCAAACTCCAAGTATTCAAAGCATTCTCTTAAGCGAGAGCGAAACCGGAAGTTTGAATCGGCCTCCAAAGTTGATGCACTTAAACGAATATCTGGGATGGGTTGATAGGTTTCATACATACGTCCTTGGGTAAAACACGGAATTGTGGTTACGTTTCACCACAGATTTCAATCAAGCTATAGAAGTTGCCGCTTCAACTGCTGCTACATTTGCCGATCTTCCTGAAGATCAGAAAAAGACATATGACTTGGAAAAGAAGGCATATACCATTCTTACTCAGGCATTAAGCAAGGATATTTACCATCAATTTGTCAGCTTTAAAACGACAAAGAAATTATGGGATGCGTTGAAGACGAGAGGTGTAGGAAACGAAGCGACTCGCCAATTGAGACACGATCTACTCAAGAAAGAGTTTGATGGATTTACATGCATGGATAAAGAATCTTTGGGAGATTTGGCGAGTCGATTTAATCATTTGTTGACTGAATTGGGAAATTTTGGAGTGGTAACGACTCCAATCGAAGTTGTCACCAAGTTTGCTGATGCTTTGCCACCACAATGGAGTAATTTCTTGGAAATCCTGAAGTACAATGGCACTTTGGCTACAACAAACATCAATGACTTTGTTCAACTCCTGGAGAATAAGAATCAGGAAGAAACCCTTAAGGCGAAAAGGGTTCCAGTGCCACAGAATCCTGAAATGTATTATGGAACTCCTAGTACTCCTGCAAGACCAATCTCACATGCTCCAATTCAGACGGCGTTTGTGTCTAGCACAGATCTATATGGCAATCCTATCCAAGTTCCTGTTAAGCCAGCTCCAACAACAGACTTGTACGGAAATCCGCTTCAACCAGTTCCTCAACCAGTGCCACAACAGCAAAGCCAACGACCTATCAGAGCAACTGATATGTTCGGAAATCCATTACCTGTTCGATCTACCGGACCAAAAGATCTGTATGGAAATCCACTTCCACCTTCCTCAAGACCAACGGTTGTTCAACCAACCACAGATTTGTACGGCAATCCACTACCTGTGCAACAACAAGCCTGTTATGGTAGCACGTCATCAGCTGGTCAGCCATCTAATACAGTACGATCGACACTTCAAGCTTCTCTAAAGTAAGTGTTGAAGTAGCAAAAGAACATATGGAGCTACTAAACACATTGGTGAGCGCGTATTGTGGGTTGATAGCAGGTCAGATCGGGAACATCAATCTGACTCAAGAAGATTACCAGCAAATAGATAAAGAGGAGATGGAGATGATGGACATCAAGTGGGCTTTCGCCAGTGCTGTAAGGCGAGCAAAAGACTTCATGGAACGGACGGGTAGAACCAGCTTGGAAAGCAAGAAAGATACCAAGTATGGGTTCGACAAGCAATCCGTCAAGTGCTTTAACTGTGGTGAACATGGTCATTTTAAAAGGGAATGTACAAGACCAGCTCAGCATGGGAACCAGAATCCGTTCAGAAATCAAGGAAACCAACAGAATCAGAACAGGAACAATGAGCGTACGTTGATACCGGTCAACAACCCAAGTCAAGCAGGACCATCAAACGCCAACCAGGCACTTGTGGTTCAAGTAGATGAAGGTTGTGATTGGTCAATTCAGTTGGGAAATGATGCTCCGGATGGAACAGCTTGTTTTGCTGAGGTTGTCAAGGATCTAAATCACGCCAGTGGTGGAGAATCTTCCGCCAATGGTGGTGAATCTTCTGAAGATGAAGACAGTTCTGGTTACAGTAGAAGCTCAGATGGAGAATCCTCAACTTCAGGCGATGATCATTTGGATGACACGTCAAGTGTGTCAGTCGATGCAGATGTTGATGAGCTATTGGGAGAACCTGCAGCAGAAAATCATAGAAGATCTATTCTGGTGGATCAGGCTGCTTATTTTTCTTCTTCTCTCCATTCAGCCTTTATGGCTAATGTCGACAGTTCATCAAGCCAGGTATGTGTCGATGAACCTACTGTTGTTAAATGTGATAATTATGCTAGTTTAAGTATTAAATGTGCTGATTTGGAGGCAAATATGTCTGAGTTGCAAGGCAAACATGATGCTTTAAAAGCTAATTTGTTTGACTTGCAAGACAAACATGTTTCGTTAAATGCTAAGTGGTGTGATTTGCAAAGCAAACATGAGGCTTTGCAAAACAAGTATGATGTGACATTCATACACAACCAAAAGTTGACAGTAGATCTTTCTAAGTGCACAGAAGCCAACATGTTTTATGAAAACCATGAAAAGGAATTTAAATCGATGATTGAAAAATTAAAGAAAGATAAAACCGAGCTGACAAAAATGGTTTCCAGAAAACAAACTGACATAAATTTGTATATCACTCGTCTTGAGATAATGCAAAAAGAGATGGCTTGTGTTAAAACTGAAAGTGAGGCGATCCAGCTTAAGTTAGACAGTTATTTGAGCTCTAGCTATGTGTTGGATCACATCATTGATGTTCAGAAAGAGAAACGGGATGTCACATGCATTGGATATAAGAAATGTCCACCACCCGTGAGAAACAATTATGATGCCATGCCTGATGAGGAGTATAGAACTCACTTTGAACCATCTGTTCCTTTGTACATTGAGGAATTTGCAACTGGACTTGGATACCAACAGGAAGTATCATCAGATTCGGATGTGTCAGCAGATACTTTTGTAACTGCTGAACAAAATCAGGATCCTCCAATCATTGTTGAGGATACTGATTCTTCAGATGATGAATCTAATGATACTGACTCAGCACAGTCAGATGCGGTAATCAAAGAAGAGGACATACCTCTCGAGAATCATATTCTATGTGATCCTCCCGCAAAACCTGCTACGACTTGTCACACCCTGGCTTTGCGGAAGCGTGGTTAATTTTGGTGTGACTTCTTAATACCATAGCTTAACCATAACAAAGCTATATGAAATAAAATCATGCAAGATCATCCATTCGATTAAGTTTTAAAATACCAAATACAATAACATTGTCTTAACGGAAACACAACTTGACGACATAAACATTGTTCAACAACTCAAAATAACATAAGCATGGTTTAAGGACTGTGACTTGTCCAGGAAAAAGTCACATTCCCCAAACCCGGATGACCTCATAACTAGTGCAGCGGGAAAACGCGTCATACCGTGCCAGATCCTTTAATTTCCTGAAATACATGTAAGTTGAAAAATCAACAATAATGTTGAGCGAGTTCATGTGTAAGTGAGGAAGTAAACCTTTGTGAGTATAAAAATAGTCTTAGTATGTAGCAAATAAGGGAATTGAGATCACCAATGGTTTGCAAGGCCACTGATATATATGTGAAGTGCAAATAGGGAGACTCAAACCTAGCAGATTTCGCCACGGCATTACTATGTGGACAAAGTCACCCCGAGGTCCGTTCTAGTTTGGCCTGGGGCTGGGCTCGCTACACCCAGATAGATCTACCGCTCCTGTCCCTCGGTCCCGACATGAGGACTAATGGCCTCATATTGCTCCTACCCACTCAAATGATCTAAGTATTAAACCTCCTTACGCTAACCATACCGTGTATAAAGTACTTGTAATCAAAGTAACATGTATTTCACCCCCGTAGTTAAGAAAACTGAAAACAGTTAGAGAAAAAGGGGGACATGAACTCACCGTGGTGCGTCTCTACCAAGTATGCCTCCAAATCAAACAGCTGTGTGACGACCTACACGTACTAATTCTATTAGACGGACGGCCGTGCCTTAGCTTTATGGTTTAAGTTTTTGGGAAATAGTTAGGCAACTATTTCGTGTTTACATTCTGTATATACTTGGTAGTCATTTTTCCTTCCCAAGGATGGGGGATTTAATACATGTGCGTTCGTATAATTCGGATTACACTATTAAGTCTTACTTAATATATTTTATTCCTAACTCCAAAATATAAATATTCTTCCCAAAAATATTATATTTTAATACATGTGATTTTCCAAAATAATACTTAGTAATATTATTTTTACTCTAAAAATAATATTTACGTAGTTCACAAAATAATCATAAACACTTATACAAGTGATGTTGTGATAAATATATACTAAATACATTTATGTATCACGTTTTATTTTGTGAAATCCCACCTCCGGTATTTTGTAAATAAGTTGTGGCGAAATCTATAATTTGAAAGCAAGTCAAAATGTATTTCTAACACTCATAGTGAAAATATTTCTAAGTGTTAGGTTTTTGGGAAAATTTCGCCAGAGTTTCCTCTGTAACTGGAGGTGGCCACGCTTTCAAGCGTATCATTTTCTTTTATAAATCAAACCAACAATCTTCTTATTCAATCAAAACAATGTTCAAACCACAAACTAGTCAAAATATATATAAATCGCATAAATGTATGAACTTGTGGTTTATCCAAAAATATGTAGTAAAGGTTCTTACTTTTAGTGTATCTGTATATAAATCAATCCGGTTTCGTAAAAACCTCGTTTTTTTAGAGAAGTTCCGTCTTTACAACTTCTCGTCATCTTTTTCACCAAAATAGTTATTTTGTCGAAACTTTGCGTTACACAAGTGTTTACACACTTGTGTGTTCTAAAATCCATTCTTGTTAGTGTAAGATCCGTCTTTAGAAAAACATGATTTCTTGACACTCGGTCCTTTAAAAATACCACCTGTAGATCCGTAGATCTACTAGTTTTAATCACTATTTTACAAGCTAAAACACTTTTACACAAGTTCAGGATTCGAGTGTGGTAGAGTTTCATCTTCTAACCCTTGTTACACTTAAACAAGCTTTATGTCATAATCCAAGATCATGACTAAACCGGGTTAAATGATGATCCGAGCTACCACAACATAGATCGGGTCCAAATAATCACATAAATCAAATACTACATGATTTACACAACACATGAGCTATTAACCAACATTTTAGTGTTTTAAGTAGACTTTAAAGCATTATCTTGTAAGATTTCGAGTTTTAACCGTTACACATCGTATTAACCACTTTAGAATAGTTCAAGAAGGTGATTTAAGTAACATACCACTAGCTCGAGGCTAGGGAAGAATCTATGCGAAAAACGCGTGGATAAAAGCAAAGTAGAGTGGTCCTTCGCCTTCCGTTTGCTCCAAGCTTCCTTATACGAGATCCTTAACACTTGTAGAGCTTGGAACTTGCAAGATAGAAATCGAAAATGGATGGATGGGGGGTGGGTGTGTTCGGCCGTAAGCTAGAAGAGAGGGAGAGAGAGGTGTGGAGTGGCGAAGTGTGATGATCATGTTATGGTGGGCTAATACATGAACTTATAGATAATTAGAGTGTGTATTAACCATAGGTCCATATGTCTACTAGATTTTAGGCACAAGTAATATTATAATCAAATTGTACAAAGTGTGTCCCCCTCATGGGGACGGTTTGGTTAAGGGGGGGGGGGTCTAGTTCGAATCTAACCATTAGTTAGGTTTATTAGTTAGGTTAAGTGAGTTAGTTAAGTGCTTAACCCGGTTAGTTGTGTGTCACGCGTTACAATGGGTGTTAGGGTATTCAGGGACCCTAACTGGCTCAGAAAAAAGGTGAATAATGAAAATAACAATATTTTCAGGTTTCGGGTACAGTCCGGTTGTTCGGTTGGATAGTAATCCGTTAAAGCGTTAACAAAGCTTTAAAGTGTTGTTAATACCATTTTTAGTGACACAACTTATTTCTGACATTCTGGAAAGTGTCTAGCAATATTTTTCTCATGTTTTGGCACTTTATTAGTTAGCTAAAAGCTGAATTGGTTATGTAAAGTGCTGAATTGTGTACTTAGAGTACGTTTTAGGCACATCCAGTCATTGAAACTTATTCCTAGAGACGCAGTTCTACAACCCTTGTATCCCTACACTCACCACTAGTGTAGCAAAATATTTCTGGCTCATACAGGCCTTAGAGGCAGTGTTTG
This sequence comes from Helianthus tuberosus, assembly GCA_030545235.1. Lineage (NCBI taxonomy): Eukaryota > Viridiplantae > Streptophyta > Magnoliopsida > Asterales > Asteraceae > Helianthus > Helianthus tuberosus. Next base: position 204,489,463 of record CM060369.1, read on the forward strand.
CCTGATGCTGGCTTTATCAGCATGTTCAATAGGTTATCCGTTATAGTGCTACTGTGCTTTTTGTGCATCATGTTTGTCACTAAGGTTCAGCATGTAAATAATGTAGTGACAGCAAGTAAAGTATGATGCAAGTAAGTACATGTATCAGTATTCAAGTAGCAGTTTATTCATAAGTTCAAGCAAGCACAGTAATTAAGCAGTAATTAAATATTAATTAAGTTGTACGGATACCTGGTTTAGTGAGGGTTGTCACATTCTCCCCCCGTTAGAAAAATTTCGTCCCGAAATTTTAAGTTCTGCTTGTAGATGCAGGGTTCTTAGGAAATAGGTGGGGGTATTTTTCTTTCATCCGGTCCTCACGCTCCCAGGTGTATTCGGGACCGTGTCTGGCATTCCAACGAACTTTGGCGAGCTTAACACTGCTCCGGCGGGTCTTGTTTACTTTCCAATCCGTAACCTCAACCGGTTCTTCAACGAAATGGAGCGTGTCGTCAACATGAATCTCGTCGATGGGAATGGCAATGTCATCTTGAGTTGGACTTTTCTTCAGGTTGGATACATGAAATGTATCGTGAACACCATTCAGTTCAGCAGGTAAATCCAACGTGTATGCTACTAGTCCTATTCTTTCCAAAATTCTGAAAGGACCAATGTAGCGTGGATTTAACTTCCCACGCTTTCCGAAGCGTGCCACACCCTTCCAGGGTGAAACCTTCAATAAAACCATCTCTCCAACTTGAAATTCCAAGTGTTTCCGGTTTGGATCCGCATAGGCTTTCTGTCTGTGGCGAGCTGCTTCGATGCGTTTTAGAATCTGCGCAATCTTGTCCGTTGTCTCTTGGACGATTTCGGGACCAGCAAGCTGCCTATCACCTGCGTCAGCCCAGCATAGGGGTGATCGGCACTTGCGTCCGTAAAGGGCTTCAAATGGTGCGACACCAATACTGGTGTGGTAGCTGTTGTTGTATGAAAATTCGACCAAAGGTAAATGCTTATCCCAGCTACCGCCCAAATCCATAACACACGCTCTCAGCATGTCTTCCAAAGTCTGTATCGTTCGCTCGCTTTGACCGTCAGTTTGCGGATGAAACGCAGTGCTCAGATTCAATTGCGATCCAAAAGCTTCTTGGAAGGATTGCCATATCCTTGACACAAACCTTCCGTCTCTATCAGAGATGATCGAGAGAGGCACTCCATGACGTGCAACGATCTCTCTCACGTAAATTTCAGCCAACTTGCTCGTATTATCCTTCTCTCTGATAGGTAAGAAGTGTGCTGACTTTGTTAGGCGGTCAACTATCACCCAGATAGTGTCATGACCTCTTGGCGTTCTTGGCAACTTTGTAACAAAATCCATTGAGATTTGTTCCCATTTCCATTTGGGAATCTCTGGTTGTTGCAGAAGTCCTGAAGGCTTCTGGTATTCGGCTTTAACCTTGGCACATGTTAAACATTTGCTCACATAAGTAGCAACATCGCCTTTCATCCTAGGCCACCAATAATAATCCTTGAGATCCTAGTACATCTTATCCGCTCCAGGGTGGATAGAGTACCGTGACTTGTGAGCTTCATCAAAAATAACTTTCCTTAGATCACCATACAGAGGAACCCAAATTCTTTTCTCAAAACATAACGTTCCTTCCTCGTTTGGTACCAAAAGCTTCTCCATCCCACGGAGGTATTCTTCTTCAAGGTTTCCTTCCTTGAGAGCTTCTTTCTGCGCGGCACGAATGCGCAAGGAAAGATCGGTTCGGATAATCATTTCTAAAGCCCTAACCCTTATGGGCTTGATCCTCTCCTTTCGACTTAGGGCATCGGCGACCACATTCGCCTTCCCTGGGTGGTACTTTATCTCGCAGTCGTAATCGTTCAGCAACTCAACCCATCGTCTCTGTCTCATATTCAACTCCTTCTGGTTGAATATGTGTTGTAGGCTCTTGTGATCTGTAAAAATTGTACACTTTGTACCATAAAGGTAGTGTCTCCAGATCTTTAATGCAAAAACCACTGCGCCAAGTTCCAAATCATGTGTGGTATAGTTCTTTTCGTGCACTTTCAGTTGACATGATGCGTAAGCAATAAGCTTTTGGCGTTGTATCAACACGCAACCCAATCCTTGACGCGAAGCGTCACAGTATACCACGAAATCATCTGTACCTTCCGGTAGTGCTAAGATTGGCGCGTTGCAGAGCTTATCCTTCAATATCTGGAATGCTTCTTCCTGTTTGATTCCCCAATCAAACTTCTTTTCCTTCTGCGTGAGGAGCGTCAAAGGTTGAGCGATCTTCGAAAAGTCCTCAATGAACCTTCGGTAGTAGCCAGCCAAACCCAAGAATTGTCGAATCTCGGTTGGCGTCTTTGGCGTTTCCCAATTCTTGATCGCTTCGATCTTGGTTGGATCCACGTGGATTCCATCTCCATTCACCACGTGTCCAAGAAATTGGACTTCACGTTGCCAAAATTCGCACTTGGAGAATTTGGCATACAACTGTTCCTTCTTTAGCAACTCCAAAATAGCTCTTAGATGCTGCTCGTGCTCAGCCTTTGTCCTTGAATAAATCAAGATGTCGTCAATAAACACAATCACGAACTTGTCCAAGTACGGCTTGCAAACTCTATTCATCAAATCCATAAAGACTGCAGGTGCGTTTGTCAAACCAAACGGCATAACAAGGAACTCGTAGTGTCCATAACGAGTTCTGAAGGCTGTCTTCGGGATACTCTCCTCTTGTATCCTTAACTGATGGTATCCAGATCGAAGATCGATCTTTGAATAAAAGCTTGAGCCTTGCAGTTGATCGAATAGATCATCGATCCTTGGCAGAGGATATCTATTCTTGATCGTCAGCTTGTTCAATTCTCTGTAGTCGATGCACATACGAAAACTACCGTCCTTCTTTTTGACAAACAGGACCGGAGCTCCCCAAGGCGAGAAGCTTGGTCGGATAAATCCCTTGTCTAACAACTCTTGAAGTTGTGTCGACAATTCTTGCATCTCAGACGGAGCAAGTCTATAAGGTGCCTTAGCCACAAGCGCGGCGCCTGGAACTAAGTCGATGCGAAACTCTACTTGCCTCTGAGGTGGCAGTCCAGGTAAGTCCTCTGGGAAGATTTCTGGATATTCCCTCACGACAGGGATGTCTTCTATTCTCGGCTCAGCAGCCTTCTTATCCACAATGTGTGCCAGGAAGGCAACACATCCCTTCTGCAAACACTTTCGCGCTTTCAGGCAGCTGATAATTCTTAACGGCGTATCACGCTTCTCCCCGTGAACCACAATTGTTTCGCCATCTTCGGTTGGGATACGAACAACCTTTTCGTGACAAACTATCTCCGCCTTGTTGCCTGATAACCAATCCATTCCTACCACCACGTCGAAGCTTCCCAACTGGACTGGTAGTAGATCCAGAGCAAACTCACGTTCTCCCAATTCGATCACACAGCCTCGGATAACTTCATTGGCTTCTACTAACTTTCCATTGGCCAATTCGATTGAGTAGGGAATATCTAACTTATTAGCGGCTAAACCAAGCATATTCTTAAATTCTAATGATACGAAACTATAACTGGCACCGGTATCAAACAAAATAGATGCAAAAGTTTTGGTTGATAGAGAACGTACCAGTAGTCACGCCTGGATCCTGGCATACTTCACAAGCTCCGATGTTGGATATCCCTTCACGGTCTTGTTTCAACTTCGGGCATTCCCTCTTAAGATGTCCAACATCCCCACAATGGAAGCATCCTGACACTCGGCCATTTCCTTTCCCAGTCCCACCTTGAACGTTGTTACTGTTTTCTCCTTGTCTGGGACTCTTCATCCCACAACCACCCTTGTTGTGTCCTTTCCTCCCACACCTAGACCTTCGACATCCACACTCGTGGTGATACTTGCACCCGGCACGTCTTGGCTTAGTTTCTAAGTAAATCTTATCATTGGCCTGTTTGTTGTTAGGGCAGTCTTTCTTGAAATGCCCTTTGTCCCCGCAGTCAAAACAACCTCGAATAGATCTTTGTTCATCCTTATTCGTTTGGGTATCTTCGGTAAGCTTCCTTTTGTTCTTTCCAGACGACTCTACCTGAGTCTTCTTGTCAGGGTTTGCAAGTTTTTCTAGTCTAATTGCCTCCGTAACGAGTGCCAGACCCATCTTACTTGCAACATCAGTTGTTGGTGGCGTTGATGTTGTCATCAAGCTCAAGACTTGAGGCGCCAGTTCCCAAATGAATTGTTCCAATTTCTTTAGTTCTGGTTTCACCAGGTACGGAACAAGTCGTGACGAATCATGAAGTCTTTGCACGTACTCCAACACCTTCGGACCTTCCATCATCAGGCTCCGAAGTTCATCTTCCCACTTCTGGGTTTCCGTTTGTGGGCAATACTTCTTATGCATCATTCCTTTCAGTTCACCCCAAGTTAATGCATATGCTGTAGTAGCACCCTTTATATGGGTCTGAAGATTCCACCATAATCGGGTTTCATCTAGAAACAGCTCAGAAACGTATAGGACTTGTTGTTCCGGCGTACAACCGCTCACTTGAAAGATGGAATCCATACTTTCGATCCATTTCACAAAAGCTATGGCACCTCCAGTGCCGTCGAACTTCGGAGGCTTGTGGTTGAGGAAGTGCCAGTAGGAACAACCGTTACTTTCTGAGGTGCCTCTGCTAGGTTCGGAGCGTAGGGCCTCGTGCTGTGCTATAGCTGCAACAATTATCTCTTGAAGTTCTGCCTCAGAGGTGGGCATGCGCATTTCGCGTCTTGGCGGCATCTTCTAAAAGATGTTTTACGTAGGTTAGGTCATGGCAAGTAAAATGTACGTATGTATTCAACAATATCAACACATAACATCTCATGCTATAAATAAACCAACCACATAACTTCTCATGTCATAGAACATAAACAATAGATCAAACATCACAAGTGATGAGAATACTGCAAATGCATTGCCACAAATCGAGACCACAATGTAAAGCTTACAAGTACACAACTGTATCATACAACATCGATGACTTAGTAGGGGATGACCCTAGACAAGTCGTGCGATCCCTGGACATGTTCAGGAATCTCTGGTTCGTCCATTTTCAAATTCCAAAACTCCACCTCAAGCTTCTAAATTTCAGCCCTAGAACAGTATTTCTTCTCCATCATTTCCTTGAGCTCATCCCAGCTCAGAGTATAAGCAGCATCTGTACCAAGGGTCTGAACCATGAGAGTGTGCCATCTAGAAATGACCCTGAGATATAGGTAACACTCCGTTGGGGCGAACAGTTACTCATCCTTAGGATGGAGTCAATCCTTTCGGGCCAACGAACAAATGCAACGGCGCTTCCTGTTTCGTCGAAGTTCAAAGGCTTGCAGTTCAGGAACTGCTTATAGGTGCAGCCAGTTGGAGAGTTATTTCCAGTAGTGCCATTGCTGTGCTTAGAGCGGAGGGCTTTATGTCGTGCATTTATCTGTGAGATGCGTTCTTGCAGCTCGGCTTCCGTCCTTGGCAACGTACTGGTGTTTGTGTCACGTCTGGGAAACATTCCCTTTTGTCGAAGTGGTGTGAAGCGGGTTAGACAACGTTTCAATTGTCTATGAGGTACATAGCACCATAAGCCATCATGTAATCACCCAATTTTACACGTAAATATACTCAATGTATGAGTGGGGAAATAAATTTCCGAGCTTTCACATAGGCTTGCCAAATTGGCTTATTGCTTGTAATAGAATGAACTCGAGGCTACATCGCCTTGGTCATTCGTGTTTTAGTTATTTCCTGCTACATTGATTTTCATTAGCTTGACCCGAAGAGTCCACCAGGATTTCTGTGCACTACAAGTCGTTATTACGTGGGCCCCCGTAATAATAAATTGTCTTGCACAGTTACCCCAAATTTTCTCTCGTCCAAGCAGATGATCAATCAAGGAGCAACAGCAGGTGCATCGGCATGAACAGGGTCATGCTCCAATGCGGGGTCAGGAGCAACGCCTGGCTCAGGGGCCACGGCTGGCTCCGGATCAAAAACTCCATCTCAGGATCAGCTGGATCAACAGTCCCAGGGGGTTACCGGATCCTCCAAGGGCTGGTCTAAGTGTATGAACTCAAGGTCATGGTCTGGATTAAAACCAGGTGGAAGAACAAGATCACCCTCAATACTGTGATCAACTCAAAGCTGGGTGCGGGAACCGGTGCAGCTGATGATGCCGTATCAGGGTCGGCGTCGTGTGAATGGTGCTGCACTCCCTGTATATGCGAAAATGCGGATGTCAGAAACTCAAATGAGTCTGGGACAGGGGAATGGGCATGAGTTTCCCCTGCAGGAGCGTCCGCATGCAGTAGGCTAATACCAGCAGCAATAGGGCCCTGCCCTCGAATGGGTCCTCCTCTAGTAGATCGTTATCGTCGTCAGAGGCCACGTCGGGGGGGGGGCATATCAACAACAGGATAAGCGGCAAGGGGGCACAGGAGCAGGGATCACCGCGAGTGGCAAATTCCCAACAAGATGGCCATCAGTAGGCTCTGCTACGACTTCAGGCTGCGCAAAAGGGCTGAAAGTCGTGATTGTCTGTGCCGGTAGTATCGGAAATGTACACCTCGTGCTTCGATGGAACTATGTCGTCTGACACTATGGCCATGGGATTCGTAGTGTCCATCTTTCTAGTACATGATGAAAGCATGACGTTTGTAACACAAACACATATACGTATAATAATCAATCATATAATCATATAAACATGTTGGTCAATCAAATAATTCTCCTAGTCCCACTAGCCTCCCAGTCTCCTAGACTGACATTCCTAGTCCCACTAGCCAAATTCTTCCCAGTCTCTAAGACTGTTCTATCATCTACCTCGACCTCTTAGATCGAGCCTCGGCCTCTAAGACCGAGCCTCAGCCTCCAAGACTGAGCCTACTCTTCCTAGTCTTACTAGCCATCTACCTTGATTTCTTAGATCGAGCCTCGGTCTCCAAGACCGAGCCTCAGCCTTTCCGGACTGAGCCTAAAAACAAAGAATAAAATGTGCTCAACATTTGTTTATAAAAGTTTTGGATCTGGACTTGAGTGGTATGCAGTAAAAATGTTTTCGTGAGAGCCCTAGTGATCATAGTCTAGACTCGAGAAAGAATCCTAGTTCGCTATGATCAGAGCTCTGATACCAAGCTGTCACACCCTGCCTTTGCGGAAGCGTGGTTAATTTTGGTGTGACTTCTTAATACCATAGCTTAACCATAACAAAGCTATATGAAATAAAATCATGCAAGATCATCCATTCGATTAAGTTTTAAAATACCAAATACAATAACATTGTCTTAACGGAAACACAACTTGACGACATAAACATTGTTCAACAACTCAAAATAACATAAGCATGGTTTAAGGACTGTCACTTGTCCAGGAAAAAGTCACATTCCCCAAACCCGGATGACCTCATAACTAGTGCAGCGGGAAAACGCGTCATACCGTGCCAGATCCTTTAATTTCCTGAAATACATGTAAGTTGAAAAATCAACAATAATGTTGAGCGAGTTCATGTGTAAGTGAGTAAGTAAACCTTTGTGAGTATAAAAATAGTCTTGGTATGTAGCAAATAAGGGAATTGAGATCACCAATGGTTTGCAAGGCCACTGATATATGTGAAGTGCAAATAGGGAGACTCAAACCTAGCAGATTTCGCCACGGCATTAGTATGTGGACAAAGTCACCCCGAGGTCTGTTCTAGTTTGGCCTGGGGCTGGGCTCGCTACACCCAGATAGATCTACCGCTCCTGTCCCTCGGTCCCGACATGAGGACTAATGGCCTCATATTGCTCCTACCCACTCACATGATCTAAGTAGTAAACCTCCTTACGCTAACCATACCGTGTATAAAGTACTTGTAATCAAAGTAACATGTATTTCACCCCCGTAGTTAAGAAAACTGAAAACAGTTAGAGAAAAAGGGGGACATGAACTCACCGTGGTGCGTCTCTACCAAGTATGCCTCCAAATCAAACAGCTGTGTGATGACCTACACGTACTAATTCTATTAGACGGACGGCCGTGCCTTAGCTTTATGGTTTAAGTTTTTGGGAAATAGTTAGGCAACTATTTCGTGTTTACATTCTGTATATACTTGGTAGTCATTTTTCCTTCCCAAGGATGGGGGATTTAATACATGTGCGTTCGTATAATTCGGATTACACTATTAAGTCTTACTTAATATATTTTATTCCTAACTCCAAAATATAAATATTCTTCCCAAAAATATTATATTTTAATACATGTGATTTTCCAAAATAATACTTAGTAATATTATTTTTACTCTAAAAATAATATTTACGTAGTTCACAAAATAATCATAAACACTTGTACAAGTGATGTTGTGATAAATATATACTAAATACATTTATGTATCACGTTTTATTTTGTGAAATCCCACCTCCGGTATTTTGTAAATAAGTTGTGGCGAAATCTATAATTTGAAAGCAAGTCAAAATGTATTTCTAACACTCATAGTGAAAATATTTCTAAGTGTTAGGTTTTTGGGAAAATTTCGCCAGAGTTTCCTCTGTAACTGGAGGTGGCCACGCTTTCAAGCGTATCATTTTCTTTTATAAATCAAACCAACAATCTTCTTATTCAATCAAAACAATGTTCAAACCACAAACTAGTCAAAATATATATAAATCACATAAATGTATGAACTTGTGGTTTATCCAAAAATATGTAGTAAAGGTTCTTACTTTTAGTGTATCTGTATATAAATCAATCCGGTTTCGTAAAAACCTCGTTTTTTTTAGAGAAGTTCCGTCTTTACAACTTCTCGTCATCTTTTTCACCAAAATAGTTATTTTGTCGAAACTTTGCGTTACACAAGTGTTTACACACTTGTGTGTTCTAAAATCCATTCTTGTTAGTGTAAGATCCGTCTTTAGAAAAACATGATTTCTTGACACTCGGTCCTTTAAAAATACCACCTGTAGATCCGTAGATCTACTAGTTTTAATCACTATTTTACAAGCTAAAACACTTTTACACAAGTTCAGGATTCGAGTGTGGTAGAGTTTCATCTTCTAACCCTTGTTACACTTAAACAAGCTTTATGTCATAATCCAAGATCATGACTAAACCGGGTTAAATGATGATCCGAGCTACCACAACATAGATCGGGTCCAAATAATCACATAAATCAAATACTACATGATTTACACAACACATGAGCTATTAACCAACATTTTAGTGTTTTAAGTAGACTTTAAAGCATTATCTTGTAAGATTTCGAGTTTTAACCGTTACACATCGTATTAACCACTTTAGAATAGTTCAAGAAGGTGATTTAAGTAACATACCACTAGCTCGAGGCTAGGGAAGAATCTATGCGAAAAACGCGTGGATAAAAGCAAAGTAGAGTGGTCCTTCGCCTTCCGTTTGCTCCAAGCTTCCTTATACGAGATCCTTAACACTTGTAGAGCTTGGAACTTGCAAGATAGAAATCGAAAATGGATGGATGGGGGGTGGGTGTGTTCGGCCGTAAGCTAGAAGAGAGGGAGAGAGAGGTGTGGAGTGGCGAAGTGTGATGATCATGTTATGGTGGGCTAATACATGAACTTATAGATAATTAGAGTGTGTATTAACCATAGGTCCATATGTCTACTAGATTTTAGGCACAAGTAATATTATAATCAAATTGTACAAAGTGTGTCCCCCTCATGGGGACGGTTTGGTTAAGGGGGGGGGGGGGTCTAGTTCGAATCTAACCATTAGTTAGGTTTATTAGTTAGGTTAAGTGAGTTAGTTAAGTGCTTAACCCGGTTAGTTGTGTGTCACGCGTTACAATGGGTGTTAGGGTATTCAGGGACCCTAACTGGCTCAGAAAAAAGGTGAATAATGAAAATAACAATATTTTCAGGTTTCGGGTACAGTCCGGTTGTTCGGTTGGATAGTAATCCGTTAAAGCGTTAACAAAGCTTTAAAGTGTTGTTAATACCATTTTTAGTGACACAACTTATTTCTGACATTCTGGAAAGTGTCTAGCAATATTTTTCTCATGTTTTGGCACTTTATTAGTTAGCTAAAAGCTGAATTGTTTATGTAAAGTGCTGAATTGTGTACTTAGAGTACGTTTTAGGCACATCCAGTCATTGAAACTTATTCCTAGAGACGCAGTTCTACAATCCTTGTATCCCTACACTCACCACTAGTGTAGCAAAATATTTCTGGCTCATACAGGTCTTAGAGGCAGTGTTTGCCTGATGCTGGCTTTATCAGCATGTTCAATAGGTTATCCGTTATAGTGCTACTGTGCTTTTTGTGCATCATGTTTGTCACTAAGGTTCAGCATGTAAATAATGTAGTGACAGCAAGTAAAGTATGATGCAAGTAAGTACATGTATCAGTATTCAAGTAGCAGTTTATTCATAAGTTCAAGCAAGCACAGTAATTAAGCAGTAATTAAATATTAATTAAGTTGTACGGATACCTGGTTTAGTGAGGGTTGTCACACGACTGTTCTGATCGAGTTCACGTCTACTTCCTCACAAGAGTCTGAGAGTGTAAATTTGCTGTACACTCTTGTTGGCGATGATAAAATCTATTCTGACAAAGATTTTCCTATTAAAAATGTTAATCAATCTTTAATTAGTAAAATTTTTGAGGATTCAACAAGTAAGTTTTTGGGAAAGACAGGATCACAGGTTGTGGTAACACAGTGTCCTATCCCAAAGGCTGAAGTTCGAAAACAATGTGGCAATCAGAAATTACCAACAGTGAAAAAGCAGCAAAATCGCACCAAACCAAAAGGTAATTCACCGACTCAAGGTCAAAAGAAACAGACCAAGAAAAGGGACAAGAAGGTGAACTTTGTGAAATCAAGGGGAACGGATAAAATTGACACATTCGAAAACAAATCTAACTTAGATTTTGTTAAACAAGTTTAAATTTTGAAAAGAAACAGTCAAAACAATTACACACAACACACAAACGGTTGTGATGTAGGACCAAGTACCTCAAGATCACGAAGTTCATCATCAAGCTCCTACAGTTATGATACTCCGAGGTTTGTTGAGCGGAGATCATGTTTTGAATGCGGTGAGTACGGGCACATTGTCAGAAATTGTCCATATCTCACGAAAGGAAAGGCAAAGGTTGATGCCCCCCCCCCCCCCATGGTAACAGTTACCATAAAAGATCTGTTTCACCAAAACAGGACCCTCGTCTTGTTAAACAACGGGAAATGAAACAGAAAAAGAAACAACGACAAAAAGTTGAAAAGGTTTTAAAACCAGAGGTTGTCCAAACGCAGTCTGTTAACTCAAATGTTAAAAATGAAAAACAAAAACAGATTTGGAAACCAAAATCAGAAATTGTTTCAGGGGGGGCTACATCAATTCCGAATCATCGGGAAATGGATGTCACAATTCTCGATGATGACGGACGACCCAAGTCTGTAAAGGCTTGGGTCCCCCTCTCCAACTAATCTCTGAATGAGTGTGCAGGATGTTCCAGGAGGAACTATTGATAGTCTTAGGATTGTTGATAGTGGAGCGTCCATGCACAAGATCGGCGACATAAGGCTCCGAAATATTGTTACATTTAGGAGAATATTGTTGCCATTGACGGAGAGAAAAGAAAACGATAAGAAGACAAACATTCCGATGAAGGAATGATGGTGAAAGAATGTGGTTGAATGAAGTTGAAAAATTCGACCAGATGAAATATGTTCCAATGTTTGGTTGTTATGGTTTTTGATTGGGTCCTCAGGAAAGATTCCAATGAAAAGTACGCGCCTGTAGCACGTCTGAAGCTTTTCGAAGATTCATGGATTTTTTTTTTCTTCCACAAGAAGTTCAAAGTCCACAAGATGAACGTGTAGGGTACTTTTCTTCGCGGTGTGATTGAAGAAAATGTGTTTGTTGAACAAACCAACCGGGTGTGCGGATGCCTTGGCATGGATTGAACAACCGCACACTACTTCTGAAAGAGAAAGACAAAGACCTTCACTGGTGTAATATGGAAGACCAGTCGGACCCAAAGGTTTTTGATCTTGTTGCTGTGAAGGGTTTTTTCAGTAGCTACAAAATCGACTTTGAAATCCACACCTAGTGGATATCCAGTTTGGGAGAGCACTCAGATTCCTGGCAATGCACGAAGCAGTTGCAGGATACGGTTTTAAATTTCTAATCTCTCCTATACTTGTCGATATTTAAGCTGCTTTATGAATTATTATCATCTCGTACAGCACTCCTTGACCTGACACGTTGATCTCGAATATCACCTCACACGTGATAGTTTCACTATGAAACTCATCAATGTTGTCATGGTCCACACCGATGACCAACGTGCCGACCTTTTTACCAAAGCATTTGACAAATCAAGATTTGACTTTTTATTATTGGTAAACGGCATTAAGGTCAAGCAAAAGTAAAACCAACGTCGGAAAATCATTTTTGTAAATACCTTTGTGTTTTAAATTTAGCTTTGTTTGTTGATTTTAAGGGGAGTAAATCCAAATTTGAAAAACCAAAAACATCGAAAAATTTCAAAAACACAAAAACAATAGAAAAGCAAAAATGAGTTTCCTGGCGAGCAAAAGAGAAAATGATAGTACATCAGTGGTCTGTCAAAACCTCTTTAAACCTTAAATGAAAAATGATAAGCAGCTCTATATAAGATGTATCGGTAGGCTCACAATCATTTTAAAGTGTGCAGGGTGATATAAACTTAAATCGACTGAAGACCAGGTGGGAACCATTCATTGGCATATGGTCTTAGTACCGAAATTTCGTTTGATAGATTGTCGAGGTTCTGAGATATTCGGTTTTTATGCTGCTTATCATCTGGGTATCAGGTTGTATCTTTTACCGAAAAATAACGGGGACGCAAGTCTAGATCTTCCATGATACCATACATACGTGTACATATTGCATACGACCTCAATAAGTGATCAACAATCACATGTCCAAACAAATAAGTGATAAAATATCACACCTATCCGGGAGTCAAGTTCGTCTCTCTGTTGTACGAAAGTACTGACCTGTTCACGGACTTGCTCCTGTGCCCTCATGCATATGAAAATCAAGTTCCTCATCAATAAGTGATTATATCATATAGGGCTTGTTTTCAAATCAAAATAAGTGAGTTTCTCACATCATATACGGTCAAACAGATGATAATCGGTATACTCACCGGTAAGATGAACCCTCGTGCATACCTTGATACGGGAATGAGTCGTGATGTGGATGAACACCGGTCGGTAAGTATAAATCATACCTTAACGTATCCCCTCGCCATGATTACATCTGATAAGTTGATCTTATGTGGACAACAATACCAATAATTGTTATAGGATGCTTATCTTAATGTTAACTAATTGAACAAAAAGAGTGTTTTGGCATGACCGTACACTGATATGATTCTCTTACCCTTGAAACTCGCAAAAAGAATGTCTGTAAATATTTATTTAATGCTTTCAGTTTCTGCATCTTTGTATATATTTATTTACTGCTTTCTGTCTTTACATTCGAAGTATTCAAAATTCCAAAAAGATTTTAGGTGTGTTTTAATATAAACTTTCTAAAAGCCAAAAAGATTTTATTTCTATCTTATTTTCGATCGTACGATGTTGGATCTCGAGTCTTCGTTACTTGAAACCTGATTGAAAACCAAAGTGACTAAATCTTCATAAATGGTCAAAATTTGCAAGTTTTGAAAGTTAAAAACCTAGAATTGATAAATCCTTTAAACTTTCAAACTGTCGGACGGTAGTTGATTGAATAATGGTCATATGTGTGTCGTTTGTTTATGTTAACTATATTCCAAGCAGTTGTTCTCATTACGCGTTTAGATTTCTTGCGTGTGCAGATTCTAAAGGCAAGGAGAACATGGTCGATGACAAGCTTCGAAATGAAGACACGACGTGAAGGCACTCAAGAGATAAAAATGATCAAGTTGCCGCTGACCATCCCCAACACCACAAGGATCTCAAGCATTGATGTCAAAATATTCACGAGCATAATCAAAGGGGGAGTTTATTGGCACACTACCTAAATGAAAAGGGAGTTTGTTGATACACTTTCTACTTACGACATGTGAAGACTTTGAAGATCCTCCGACATGGAAGATATGGAAGTTGAACCTCACGAGTAGCGTCCAAGGGGGAGTTTCTTGATACATATTATGTGGACGCGACTTGGTTCGGTTCGATTCGGTTCGGTTTGACCCAGTTAGGTTCGGCTCAAGCCCGACGTCACGACATTCCTCCGTCGTGCGTCCCAGAGTTCAACACACGAAGCACGGAGCGCCGCGAGCCGGTTTCCGCTGCCACATCATCATGACATCATCATGATGATGTCATGATGATGTCATGAACTTTGACCAAATGCATTTATCAATAGCAGCCATGGTATTTACGTAGAGTTATTGCATGATTGGGCTTTTGTTTTGTGTATGGGCCAATAAGAAACCTTCCACATGGGCCGAACCCCATACCAATCGCACAAGTGAAAAACATATATATGCCGAAATCAGTGTTTTCGGCTAAGTGTGAGAGAGGTGAGAACCCGAGAGATTTGAGAGAGAGTTTTAGTGTGTATGTTAACCGGAAATTGTATGATCTTGTACTCGAACTCTTCTCAGAAATATACAAGTGTGTTAAACATTGCATCTACGTGTCTTGTATCTCGTGTTCTTGTCGATCTCGATCTCGGTTTGCTTTCTCGGTTGGATTCCGCACAACCGGGTTGGTTCGTATACAAGGATTAGGCGACTAGATCCTCCCCTAGCCGGACCTACAATTAGTAAATTGGGTGATTCTTTTTTAGTGGTGTATATCGAGCTTCTTTGACTAATGAGTCCGAACCTATTTGAATGGTTGTGATGCTTGAATATAATAATTCGTAAAAGAATCAGCGCTTGAAATATGTGATGATTTGTTATCATACGTGTACATATAATATAATACATTCAACCTATAAAAATTGATAGTAATGACTAGTTTTATATATCAACAATCATATATATATACAAAACCGATATTGGGAATGCTATGTGTTACTTTATGATAACTCGTATTCGGGACACCATAAATGTCGTATTGTTTGGACACTAGGGTAATGCAAAACTCTACTCGTGTACTCATCAACATTAAATGTAAATTAGGTTGCGCGTAACGGATCTAACCCGTGTTTAACACTAGAAGTACAATATCAAACCGAGCACGCGAAGGTGAGTTCATCTCTCTTGAGCATGCGTCCCGGTGGTTGGGACAGTCTGTGGGTATCCCGGGGAGGGATAAGTCTTTTGGGTAAAAAACGGGAATGTTGGATAATATACTCTTCCTATCATCTTTAAAGTCCCTCCGTGTTGTTTGGTTACCGGGGAGGTAACATGGTATTAGTTAGTAGCGCTACTTAGGTTTGGCAACCTCACCTCGTACCTGGGAGGACGGGTGTTGAACTAATGACCTAGTCATGACCAATGCTTTGATAGGAGCATTGGAGAAAGGGCAAAATAATCAGAAGCCGCCTTGTATTCGGGGTATTATCAACATTACTTTTGGATTTAAATTCAAGGGATTAACTAAACACTTGGTAACTGTAGGTCCGTTTTTCCCGGAGGATCCGATAGGTAACCTATCCTTGTTTATCACAAACACAATCGCGGGTGCGGAATCCCCGAGACGGTGCAAACCAAACAATGTAACGCGAGTAACACAACAGATAATCAAAGATTCACTTGGATTAAAAGGACGAGAACAATATCAAACATATACACACAATGTTTGACGATAAACTCTCTGGTTTCACTATGCTCTCATAACTAAAACTGATAACATACTAAGCTATTTATACTGTCCACTGACGAACCTTCATGTGACGAAGGTATGAGTGGGGAAGGTTAAACTTCCCCACACATTATCTTGACGAACCTTGAAAGGTTCCCTATGTATGTTCATGAGGAAGGTTAACCTTCCTCAATTGATTTCACAACCTTCGTCACATACATTTCATGTAAATGTTATCTACACACATGACATCATCATGATGTCATCATGACATCATCATGGTGATGTCATGATGATGTGTCGGCGGGAACGGTTCGTGGCTCTCCGTGCTTCGCGTGTCGAACTCTGGGACGCACGACAGAGGAATGTCGCGACGTCGGGCTTGAGCCGAACCTAACCGTGTCAAACCGAACCGAGTCGAACCGAACCGAGTCGAACCGAACCGAGTCGAACCGAACCGATTCGAACCGAATCGAGTCGCGTCCACATAAAATGTATCAACAAACTCCCCCTTGGACGCTACTCATGATGGTTCGTCTTCCATGTCGTTTGTGTCGGAGGATCTTCAAAGTCTTCACGTGACATAATCAGGGAGTGTATCAACAAACTCCCCCTTGAATGATGCTCGTGAATCTTTTGAACTTCAAAACTTTAGATCCTTGTGATGTTGATGAGTGATCAACTGCAACCCGATCATCTTGATCTTCTGATTGCATCAACGTTGTGTCTTCACTTTACGGCTTGTCATCTGACACGTTCTCTTCACCTTTAGCTGATTCTGATGTCGCACTTGCACATACAAGAAAGCTAAACACGTAATGAGAACAACCATTTGGAATATAGACAAATTAAACAAACGACACATATGAGATCAAATCTCAATCATACACCGACTGACAACAGTTTGAAAGTTTAAGAATTGATCAATTTTAACCTTTTAACTTTCAAAACTTGTTAACTTCGACAGTTTATGAAGTTGCAATTGTTTTCCAGCTTACAATCAGGATTTTGGGTAGGATAGACTCAAGTTCCAACATCGGTTAATCAAAAATAAACTAAAAGTAAAATCTTTTTGACTTTTATGAAGTTTATATTAAAACACACCTAAAATCTTTTTGGAATTTTTCATTTTTCAAATGTAAAGACAGAAAGCAATAAATAAATATATACAAAGATGCAGAAACGAAAGCAGTAAACAAATATTTACAGACATTCTTTTTGCGAGTTTCGAGGGTAAGAGAATCATATCAGTTTACGGTCACGCCAAAACGCTCTTGTTGTTCAATTCGTTAACATTTGAATAAGCATCCTATAACGATTATCGGTATTGTTGTCCACATAAGCTCAACTTATCAGATGTAATCATGGCGAGGGGATACGTTAAGGTATGATTTGTACTTACCGACCGGTGTTCATCCACACACGACACATTCCCATATCAAGGTATGCACGAGAGTTCATCTTACCGGTGAGTATACCGCTTATCATCCATTTGACCGTATAAAAGATGTGAGAAAACTCACTTATTTAGATTGAAAACAAGCCCTGTGTGATGGAAACACTTATTGATGAGGAACTTGATTTTCTGATGCATGAAGGACACAGGAGCAAGTCCGTAAACAGGTCAGTACTTTCGTACAGCAAAGAGACGAACTTGACTCCCGGATAAATATGATAAATTATCACTTGTTTTGTGGACATGTGATTGTTGATCACTTATTGAGGTCGAATGCAATATGTACACGTATGTATAGTATCATGGAAGATCTAGACTTCGTCTCCGTTATTTTTCGTTAAAAGAAACAACCATGATACCCAGATGATAAATAGCATAAAGACCACATATCTCAGAACCTCGGCAATCTCTCAAACGAAATTTCGGTACTAAGACCATATGCCAATGAATGGTTCCCACCTGGTCTTCAGTCGATTTAAGTTTATATCACCCTGCACACTTTAAAATGATTGTGAGCCTACCGATACAACTTATATAGAGCTGCTTAACACATTTTCATTTTGCATTTCAGTTTAAAAAGGTTTGGACAGACCACTGATGTACTATCATTTTCTCTTTTTCTCGCCAGGAAACTCATTTTAGTTTTTCTATTGTTTTTGAGTTTTGAAATTTTTCGATGTTTTTGAATTTTCAAATTTGGATTTACTCCCCCTAAAATCAACAAACTAAGATAAATTGAAAAGACAAAAAGGTATTTACAAAAACGATTTTCCGATGTCGGTTAACTCATGTTTTACCTCAATGCTGTTTACCAAAATTAATTTTAATCAGAAATGATTTATCTAATTTTGGAAAAATGAGTTGGCACGTCGGTAAGCGGTGCGGACCATGACAACATTAACGAGTTTCATATTAAAAACAATCACGTGTGAGGTGATATTCGAGATCAACGTGTCTGGCCAAAGAGTGCTGTACGAGATGATATAATTCATAAAGCAGCTTAAATATCGACAAGTATAGGAGAGATTAGAAATTTAAAACAGTATCCTGCAACTGCTTCGAGCATTGCAAGGAGTCTGAGCGCTCTCCCAAATTGGATATCCACCCGGTGTGGACTTCAAAGTCGATTTTTGTAGCTACTGAGAAATCTCTTGACAGCAACAAGATCATAAACCTTTGGGTCCGGCTGGTCTTCCATATTGCACCAGCGAAGGTCTTTATCTTTCTCTTTGAGAAGTAGTGTGCGATTGTTCAATCCACGCCAAGGCATCCGCACACCCGGTTGGTTTGTTCAACAAACACATTTTCTTCAATCACACCGTGAAGAAATGTACACTGCACGTTCATCTTGTTGATTTTGAACTTCAGACGTGCTGCAGGTGCGTATATTTTGATTGAATCTATCCCGGGGACCCGATCAAAGCTTTGAACAATCAAACTTTTAAATGATTTTCCAATTTTTCGAAGCTTTCAATTTCTTTCAAAAGACAATTCTGGTTTTCTTTTCCTTTTCTCTCTCCATCAAAGGCAACAATTTCTTTGTCGCCGATCTTGTGCATGAACATTCCACTATCAATAATCCTATGACTATCGAAAGTTCCTCCTGGAACATCCTGCACACTCACTCAGAGATTAGTTGGAGAGGGGCACCCAAGCCTTCATAGACTTGGGTTGCCCTTGAGAATCAAGAAATGTAATTTCAATCTCTTGATGATTTGGAAATTTCACGCCTCCCCCTGAACCTTCACCTGTTTTGGGTTTCCAAGCTTGTTTCCGTTTACCAGATTGTGTATTATTTACAATTTCTGGTTTTAACGGTTGTTGTGAACTTGGTTTCCTTTTAACATTTTCCGGTTTTAAAGCCTTTTCGATCACCTTCACATTCTTATGTCGTTGTTTTGTTTCTTCTTCTTTAATAGTGCGTTTATCATGTTTTGGAGAAACAGGACGACGTTGTGAGTGACCTTGTTCAGAAGGGGTTCTTTCTACAAAATTTGGTTTCGGAGAGTTTATGCAGTATTTGATTATATGTCCAAACTCCCCGCATTTGAAACATGATCTCCTTTTGACAAACTTGGGAGATCCGGTTCGACTTTCACATGTTGAACCTGTAGACCCAGAGGTACTTGTTCCTTCATCACACCCGTTTGTGTGTTGGGTGTAATTGTTTTGAGCGTTATGCTTTAAAATTCTGACTTTTTGAACAAAATCGGTGTTTGATTTATTTTCAAAAGTCTCCACCTTGTCAGTACCCTTGGATGCTACAAATTTAACATCATTGTTTTTCTTCTTGAAACGAGCTCCTTTGGTCTCAACCTTCGGTTGTGAACCTTTAGAATTTTGAGCTCGTTGCTATTGCTGTTTACCCTTAAAAGCGACAGGTTGTTGCTTTGTTGGTGATTTTTGATTTCGAAATTTTCTTCTAACTTCAGCTTTTGGAATCGGATCACACTGAGTTACTGAAACTCTTGGAATCCCCTTTTCCAAAAACTTACTGGTAGTATCTTCAAACACTTTATCAATCAAAGATTGATTGACATTTTTAATTGGAAAACCTGTGTTTGAATAAATTTTGTCATCACCAACTAAAGTGTACAACACGTTATCACTTTTAACAGTAGACTATGTCTTAGTGATAGGATCTATCTCTTGTTTAACAGCAGACTGCACAGTAGGAGTAGGAGGATCACACAGAATATGATTCTCAATAGGGACTTCTACTCCTTTGTTCTGTTTAAGAGATTTATCCTCATCACTCACATCTGGTTCATCATCTGAAGAATCATAGTCCTCAACTGTGGGAGGACTTTGATTTGAAGCACATGATGACTTTTCTTTCCGATCAGATGAGCCCTCCGATGAATTGTCCGTTTTGAACCCTAAGCCAGTTGTAACTTCCCCATAATCAAGAGGTACAGTTGGCTCAAAACGCGGCATTTCCTCCTCATCGGGCATTCGAGTATAATTTTGTCTCAAAGGGGGCGGACACTTCTTATACCCAACACCTCTCATGTTTCCCTTCAGTTGTTGAACGTCAATAATGTGATCGAGCACAAATCGGGAGTTAGAATAACTCTCCAATTTGAGCGTGATTGCATCATGCTCGCATTTGGCAATGGCTAGTTCCTTTTTGGTTTCCTCAACGATGTTAATGTAATTGTTAATACTAACTTGTTTATGATAAACAGTTTTGGTCACTTCGGAAACACTTTTCTTTAAGGTTTCAATTACAAATTTAAAATCCTTTTTGTTTCTAACTAAAGCCATATTTGCCTCTTTGCACTTAGCCAGTTCAATAACTAAACTCTGATTGTGACTATGAACCATTTCAGATTCATGTTTCAATTCAGCACATTCATGTTTCATATCAGCACAATCACTACAGATGCTAGGAGTTTCCGATTTTACCTGACTTGTAGAAGCTGTGACATTAGCCATAAACACAGTCTGAGAAGAGAAAGATCCATCTTCAGTGAGAATCTTCTCCATTTCTTCTGATGCAGCAGCAGCTTTCTTGATTAAGTCAGATTTTTGATATTTCATCTCCTTGGCACCATTCGACAAACTATCACCTTCAGAATCAGTTCTTTCATTCAAATTCGATTCTTCACCCGAACTGCCACTGTATCCCGAACTATCATCTTTTCCTGAAGATTCACCATCATTGACATTCTTGACAATTTCAGCATAAAACGCAGTTCTTGTTTGATCACCGTTTCCCAACTGTATGGCCGGACCACAATCGACACTTGGATCGAATTGAGGTTGTGTTTTGGAAACTTGAGGTAGAGGTTGGGGTTTAGATTGTGACCAATAAGCACTTTGATTGAACTGTGGAAACGGAGATGAGCTTGTATTTGATACAAACGCCGTTTGAAGCTTCGGTTGCTGAATGGAACTAGAACTAGCTGAAGGACCAAAACCCGGCAAATACATTTCTGTGTTTTGAGTTGGTGCAATCCTTTTAGCTTTCCGAATTTCCTCTTCGTTCTTGTGCTCCAACTTCTGAATGAATTCATAGATATTAACATTGACAGCATCTAGAACGCACGTATGCCTTAAAAGCTCAATGAATGGGCTCCACTTTGGAGGTAGAGCATCAGCAAACCGTGCTACCATTTCCTGTTGAGATGCAAGAACACCAAAATAATACATTTCACTCATCAAATGATAATAACGAGTAGTTATATCATTTAGGGTTTCATTCTCTAAGAAATGAAATGATTCGAATTTCTTCTTCAACAGATCATGACGTGTCTTTCTAGTAGCTGCATTTCCTTCTCCTCTAACTACCAAAAGATTATGTACGTTTTGATTTTGATTCGACACCAATGCCCATTGACTTGCACTTATTGACTGTTGTTGTTGAGGTATGGAATTCACTAAATATGCGGCCATCGAAGTCTGATTTTGAGCTGGTCATGGCACCGTACTCCAATCCCATGGATTCGTACAGCTCATGTTTGATATATGAACAACTGTACCAGATAAAACACTTGAAAACACAAAGTTAGAATACTTTTGCAAGTCCTCTGTTTAAAAATGACAAGTTAATGTGAGGAAGGTTGAGGTGAGGAAGGTTGAAATGAGGAAGGTTGAAGTAACGAGGAAGGTTAATTAAAATGATGAGGAAGGTTGAGATGAGGAAGGTTAAAGTGCTGAGGAAGGTTGAAGAGATGAGGAAGGTTAAAGTGCTGAGGAAGGTTGAAGTGAGTCTGACGAAGGTTATGTTGAGGTGAGGAAGGTTGAAGTGAGGAAGGTTGAGGTGAGGAAGGTTGAGGTGAGTGTGAAGTAACCTTATCTCCTTTTGACACAAGACACCATTTTTCAAACATACAGCATGCTTTTCTGATTTTACAAGTTTCCTTTTTCAACAAATAACATCATCACAGTACACAATTGTCAAACAAACAATATTATAATCTATATCACTTTAATTCAAAACACAATTCAGATCGGATAAGATAGATATACAGGAACAGTTTGAATATAGCCAAGAACACTATGAGGAACTGAAGAACAGTATGATGATTCCGGCCAGATTTTTCACCGGATAAATTTTCCGAAAATGATTTTGCTTATACTTTCAACAAAAACCCACTAGTAATATGTAAACATTCAAACAAACAAGGTTTTTGAACAAACTTTTAGCAAAACAATAGGATAAACACTAATTTTAATGACTTTTTCCAGACAATATATAAATTTTTCAAGAACGAAATCTGAAAAATCACAATAACACACTTGTTTCAAACAACACAATGTTTGGTTTTAAACAAGGAAAAGAGCCAAAGCTCTGATACCACTTGTAGGTCCGTTTTTCCCGGAGGATCCGATACGTAACCTATCCTTGTTTATCACAAACACAATCGCGGGTGCGGAATCCCCGAGACGGTGCAAGCAAACAATGTAACGCGAGTAACACAACAGATAATCAAAGATTCACTTGGATTAAAAGGAAGAGAACAATATCAAACATATATACACAATGTTTGACGATAAACTCTCTGGTTTCACTATGCTCTCATAACTAAAACTGATAACATACTAAGCTATTTATACTGTCCACTGATGAACCTTCATGTGACGAAGGTATGAGTGGGGAAGGTTAAACTTCCCCACACATTATCTTGACGAACCTTGAAAGGTTCCCGATGTATGTTCATGAGGAAGGTTAACCTTCCTTAATTGATTTCACAACCTTCGTCACATATATTTCATGTAAATGTTATCTACACACATGACATCATCATGATGTCATCATGACATCATCCATGGTGATGTCATGATGATGTGTCGGCGGGAACGGTTCGCGGCTCTCCATGCTTCGCGTGTCGAACTCTGGGACGCACGACAGAGGAATGTCGCGACGTCGGGCTTGAGCCAAACCTAACTGTGTCGAACCGAACCGAGTCGAACCGAATCGAGTCGCGTCCACATAAAGTGTATCAACAGTAACTAACGTTTTCATAAAACTATGAAC
The DNA here is from genome assembly GCA_030545235.1 of Helianthus tuberosus. Classification (NCBI taxonomy): domain Eukaryota; kingdom Viridiplantae; phylum Streptophyta; class Magnoliopsida; order Asterales; family Asteraceae; genus Helianthus; species Helianthus tuberosus. Next base: position 204,512,649 of record CM060369.1, read on the forward strand.
TCACCAGCGTTGTCTGATACACTTGTTGCATGCTCACAGGTCGTTAGATATCTTAGATTTGGGAACTTGTTGTCTGGAGTAGCTGGAGTGGTCATGGGTCGACTGGAAGGATTCATGTGTTTGAATTATTGATATTATACATTGGTTACGAAACAGTTTAACTTTGGTTTATTAATTGCTTCCGTTGAACATGTTGGTTTTCATTTAAACTTATTGATGGCACTTTTCATTAATAATTGATGATTATATTTAACAACTTGTGATTGTTTCAATATGATTGGTGGCTCGTTATTGGTTTGTCACACGCCTAGTAGGGTTTCCCATGGGTGGTATTTTGGGGGTGTGACAAGATGAGATCATACATGAAGGGTTGCCGATTTTGATCAAGATGGTAGATGAACTTTTAAGTTTGTTATTAACTTATCGAACTGACTTCATGTCTTTGTAAAGTTTGAAGTGTTCAAGGTTGGGGATTGGAAATCCAATGTCTCTTTCTGCTTCCGGTTAGGTTTGAAGATTATGGTTTCAAGCGATATTCATACATTGGGTTGTAGGTTGGTTCGCATTAACTTGATCCAGGAGTAGTTTGAGGGGGAGGATCTACAGTGTTTAATGTTGGATGTTTCAGGTTTCACAAAGCGGCCATTTAAGTGATCATCAGCAACTCTTTCATTAGAAGGGTTGAAGATCAATGTGCTCTACGGGAAAGATCAAGTCTCAGCCAAAGTAGAAAGCAGGCATGACATCATCAGTCAAGGGGAAGTCTGTAAGCGCAGTATACGGTGACCGAAGATTTTTGATGCCAAACAAGAACTGATAGCAACAATTAAGGGGGAGTCTGTAAGTGCAGCTCTCGTCGGGTAACTGTGCTTTATCAGTTCTGGTTAAGTCCAATGTCAAGAAAAGTCAAGATCCAATAAGTTTAGACATACATGTTGTTGTACACTAACAAAGTCGGATGGTTATATGTTAAAGGGTCCGAATTTGTGAGTCGAGTTTTGTCAGAACTTAGTGTATTTGCCCTAGCCTATATATATGTGGGTATAGGTGGGAATTGAGGGAATCCATCACATTCATTTTTTTTAGTGAGAATGGATCTGGGTTATTAGCTTCGTGCAACCTCTTACAAACCCTAAGGAATTCCTCAATAGTTTGTGCACATTTCTAGAGAGAGAGTAACTATGTGTTAGTGAGAGAAAGCGCGGTTTAGATCTTTGTGATCTAAACCAGCTTGTAGATGATGTATACTCTTTTGGTATGTAATCTGTGATGGCCGATTCGTTAACAAAAAGATTCATCTTCTACATCTTTCTAACTTTTGTGTTTTTGATTGTTCTACATGTCTTGAATCAAGTGTAATGTTGATGTTCGTCATCGATCCGGTGCTTTCACATTTATCTCAAACAGGTAAAAAATATTAGCTAAACATATGGATGGATTCTTATAGCATAAAATAAAAATACTCCTGTTTAGGAAAGAGTGTGCCTATTGGCACACCAAACCCTAGCAAAATTAGGGTTTATCTACGCTGCGTATTGGTCAATACGCAGCGTATAGGGTTAAACCAATACGCTGCGTATTGACCAATACGCAGCGTAGATAGCCCATAGATCTCAGTGCCTGATAACCAATCATTGCACAAAAAACAAGGTGTGTCTATGCTGCGTATTGACCAATACGCATCGTATTTAAGTTTACACAAATGGTCCCTGGAGTTTCAAAAATTGACACAAATGGTCCCTTATTTTTGATATATTTACACTTTGGTCCCTGCTATTTCATAAATTGACATAAATGGTCCCTGTCAGGGACTATTTTTGCAAAAACTGAAACTTCAGGGACCAAAGTGTAAATATATCAAAAATGTGTAAAAAGGGGTTCTTCTTTAAAGAACCGGCCTTTGCAAGACTCGAACTCGTGACCTATTGTTTAGAACCGCAACGCCTTAACCAGTTTATCCTCTGTCCAGAGCTGTTAGGATATGAAACTTAATTCCTTATATACCCTAGCTGCCCAATACGCTGCGTATTGGTCAATACGCAGCGTATATAAAACATCTGCAAAATTGGGGTCATTTTGGTAGGTTTGAACTATCAAAAGTTTACCAGGTTTATATACGCTGCGTATTGGTCAATACGCAGCGTATATAACCTTCCTGAATTTTAAAACTTCTGTTTTAAAAGGTCCCTGGAGTTTCAAAAATTGACACAAACGGTCCCTTTTTTGATATATTTACACTCTGGTCCCTGATGTTTCAAAAATTGACACAAACGGTCCCTAACGAGCGTCGAAACTAAGTTCGTCGTTAAAATATAAAACGACGAACTTAGTTTCGACGCTCGTTAGAGACCTACGCGCCTTACGGTTCGACTTCGACTAAATAATAAAAAAATATATATTTTAACGACGAACTTAGTTTCGACGCTCGTTAGGACCGTACGCGCCTTACGAGCGTCAAAACTAAGATCGTCGTTAAATTATATTATTTTTTTATTATTTAGTCCATGTCGAACCGTAAGTCGCGTAGGTCCCTAAACGCGATTTCACTGCCGTTTGCGGCTGCGTTTAAAACTTCCAGGACTTTATCTATACAACAGAACATGTTAAATAACCTGCCAGAATTTTATATGTACATCATAGTATATAACATTTCAAAATATGTTAAACCGTTTACACCGAAAGTTTGATATATACAAGAAAAGTTTGTGCATACATAACAAAATAATAAAATACTACTGCTGCTGCTCCTGATGCTGCTGCTGATGATGATGATGCTGATCCCATTCCGCATCCGCAATGAAGGGTAGTGGAGGTAACCCGTCAAGCTGTCGCTGCTGCTGCAGCGCCGCAGCCAACCACTCCAACAGATAGTTGTTCCTTTCAACGTTCTGAAGCAGCCGCTGATGTGACCGGTGAGGACCGGGCCAAACATGGCGTGGGAACTGAGGCGCCCCGGGTGGTCCACGCGGCTGTGATGGCTGCGGAAGAACGGCGACCGGCTCATGCGGCTCCGGCGGCTCCGGATCGTGCGGAGGATAAAACAGAGGGAACTGTTCTGGCAGTTGTGTAAGCTCGTATTGCGTGCCGTCTAGATTCTTTAACCGCTTCCCGCATGGAAAGTCTTTGGTAATTTGCATCCCGTTTACTGTGTTCATCCCCATCAGCTTTGGCTGTGTCGCCCGGCCTACACGGCCGCGGTCGTTCTCCGGATGATAGCCCAACGAATGGGCTAACTTGGTCACGTAGGCGCCGCCGAATAGCACTCCGCGCTCCTGTCGATGATGCGCGGAGGCAAAGTACTGCGCCAACCCGTGGGCGAGAGCGCACGGCCTCTTGTATAAGAGGCAATATAAAAAGAACAAGTCACCACTCGTACACCACTCTCGGCTTTTGTTTCGAGCAGTGATCGAAGTGGAAATCATTTTGTGCAAATACCTGCATAAATGGAAACCAGTCAGTAAATAATAATCAGGCGACATCGATTAAATGAGGATAAAAAAACAATATATTTTTTACTCGTTACGGATTTTGACGCACGTAACGGACCTACGCGCCTTACGAGGGTCAAAACTAAGATCGTCGTTAAATTATATTTTTTTATTATTTAGTCGAAGTCGAACCGTAAGGCGCGTAGGTCCCTAACGAGCGTCGAAACTAAGTTCGTCGTTTTATATTTTAAAGACGAACTTATTTCGACGCTCGTTAGGCACCTACGCGCCTTACGGTTCGACTTCGACTAAATAATAAAAAAATATATATTTTAACGACAAACTTAGTTTCAACGCTCGTTAGGACCGTACGCGCCTTACGAGCGTCAAAACTAAGATCGTCGTTAAATTATATTATTTTTTTATTATTTAGTCCATGTCGAACCGTAAGTCGCGTAGGTCCCTAACGGGCGTTTAAACGGCTGCAAACGCAGCCGCAAACGGCTGCGAAATCGCTGCCATTTGGGGCTGTGTTTGCAGCCGGTTAAACGCCGGTTTACGGCTGCAAATGCAGCCCCAAACGGCTGCCGGTTTAAACGCCGTTTAAACGCCGGTTACGGTTCGACTTCGACTAAATAATTAAAAAAAATTCTGTTTAAAAAAAATTATGTTTAAAAAGAAATTTTGTTTAAATGGTCCCTGGAGTTTCAAAAATTGACACAAATGGCCCTTTTTTGATATATTTACACTTTGGTCCCTGAAGTTTCAATTTTTACAAAAATGGTCCCTGATGTTTCAAAAATTGACACAAATGGTCCCTAACGAGCGTCGAAACTAAGTTCGTCGTTAAAATATAAAACGACGAACTTAGTTTCGACGTTCGTTAGAGACCTACGCGCCTTACGATTCGACTTCGACTAAATAATAAAAAAATATATATTTTAACGACGAACTTAGTTTCGACGCTCGTTAGGACCGTACGCGCCTTACGAGCGTCAAAACTAAGATCGTCGTTAAATTATATTATTTTTTTATTATTTAGTCCATGTCGAACCGTAAGTCGCGTAGGTACCTAACGGGCGTTTAAAGTTTAAACGGCTACATACGCAGCCGCAAACGGCAGCGATTTCGGAGCCATTTGCGGCTGCGTTTGCAGCCGTAAACGGGCGTTTAAACGGCTGCAAACGCAGCCGCAAACGGCTGCGAAATCGCTGCCGTTTGGGGCTGTGTTTGCAGCCGTTTAAACGACGGTTTACGGCTGCAAACGCAGCCCCAAACGGCTGCCGGTTTAAACGCCGTTTAAACGCCGGTTACGGTTCGACTTCGACTAAATAATTAAAAAAAATTCTGTTTAAAAAAAATTTCTGTTTAAAAAGAAATTTTGTTTAAATGGTCCCTGGAGTTTCAAAAATTGACACCAATGGTCCCTTTTTTGATATATTTACACTTTGGTCCTCGAAGTTTCAATTTTTACAAAAATGGTCCCTGATGTTTCAAAAATTGACACAAACGGTCCCTAACGAGCATAGAAACTAAGTTCGTCGTTTTATATTTTAACGACGAACTTAGTTTCGACGCTCGTTAGGGACCTACGCGCCTTACGGTTCGACTTCGACTAAATAATAAAAAAATACATATTTTAACGACGAACTTAGTTTCGACGCTCGTTAGGACCGTACGCGCCTTACGAGCGTCAAAACTAAGATCGTCGTTAAATTATATTTTTTTTTATTATTTAGTCGAAGTCGAACCGTAAGGCGCGTAGGTCCCTAACGAGCGTCGAAACTAAGTTCGTCGTTAAAATATAAAACGGCGAACTTAGTTTCGACGCTCGTTAGAGACCCACGCGCCTTACGGTTCGACTTCGACTAAATAATAAAAAAATATATATTTTAACGACGAACTTAGTTTCGACGCTCGTTAGAGACCTACGCGCCTTACGAGCGTCAAAACTAAGATCGTCGTTAAATTATATTATTTTTTTGTTATTTAGTCCATGGCGAACCGTAAGTCGCGTAGGTCCCTAACGGGCGTTTAAACGGCTGCAAACGCAGCCGCAAACGGCTGCGAAATCGCTGCCGTTTGGGGCTGTGTTTGCAGCCGTTTAAACGCTGGTTACGGTTCGACTTCGAGTAAATAATTAAAATTGACACAAATGGTCCCTTTTTTGATATATTTACACTTTGGTCCCTGAAGTTTCAATTTTTACAAAAATGGTCCCTGATGTTTCAAAAATTGACACAAACGGTCCCTAACGAGCGTCGAAACTAAGTTCGTCGTTTTATATTTTAACGACGAACTTAGTTTCGACGCTCGTTAAGGACCTACGCGCCTTACGGTTCGACTTCGACTAAATAATAAAAAAAATATATATTTTAACGACGAACTTAGTTTCGACGCTCGTTAGGACCGTACGCGCCTTACGGCTGCAAACGCAGCCCCAAACGGCTGTCGGATTAAACGCCGGTTACGGTTCGACTTCGACTAAATAATTAAAAAAAAATTTGTTTAAAATAAATTTCTGTTTAAAAAGAAATTTTGTTTAAAAAAATCTGTTTAAAAAAAAAGCTGTTTAATAACTAACGTACCTAAAGAGCGGATCCTTAATCAGCGTAACCCTCCCCTTGGATTGTTGGTGGTCCCAATGAGCGATGTCCGTGATCTCAGCCCAAAACCCTAATAGCGTGGGTTTATCAACCATTACTAGCCCCTGTTTACACGAATGTTTATTAAACGTTAAATTAATATTAAATCTTAAATGTTATATATTAAAATAATAATAATAACAATACAAAATTTGTGTTAAACGTAGCTTCGTATAAAGATCCGTAGCGATCTCAGCCTCCGTATACAAACCGCTATGCACCGCAAACTGTGCAAGTGACATAGAACGATCCTGGCCAGCCATGCGAAAAGAAACCTCGGGCGGGGGAGGGGGCTGCGCGGGGTCCTCAACCTGATCTTGCCGACGAGGATGAAACTCGAACGACGACAGAAACTCGACCAGTATCTCCCTGTAGGTCGGCGTAAACGATAGCTCAAACAGACGATCCCACGGTGATTCAAGGGGAACAAACCCCCGCGCCCAATCTTCAACTGTCACACCCCAACCGATGGCGGAATCATCGGGGCACGGCACTGAGTGAAACAGATTGTCCAGAAGTTTCCATAACAACTATCATTACCATTCAATTAAAGTGATACGTCCCATACCGTATCTTAAATAGTCAAACAAGTTATTACAGATAACATCAAAACAAATATTCTGTTCCGACAACTCAGATTTAAACATAACTAATTTATTTGTTGGTTTCTAGGACTCCAGCTCCTAGCTTCGATTTCATCACAACCCAAGAAGCATATAAACAACCTAGGCACCTGTCACATACGTTAAAATAAAGTCAATACATAAAATGTAAAGGTGAGCATACAAGTTTGATAATAGCATATAAAGTTCGAATTCGTTTACGCACAACCAGCACGTACACATAGTGAAATGAAGCACGTTAGTTATCGACACAGATCCATCGATACCAATGACTGCGGGTTGACTGCCCGAGGCAGTTCGCAATACATGATTACCACCGTAATCCATGCAAGTAAAAGATCCTTAACAACCCCCGTGTGAACGGGTGCTGAGTCCAAACTATAGTACTATCGTTGCTAAGGCAGGTAGACAGCATTCCATGTGTAAACATAACAAACAAGCATTCATAAGCCACGTATAACATGCATAATTGGTTTAGCGTTAAAATAGCTTGAGTAGTGTTATAGTTGTAGTTTGAATAGTTGTAACGTATGTAATACCCAAAAGTGCTGAAAGCAAAAAGGGTTCGAGTATACTCACAGTGCTTGATGGATTGAAGGGAGCGCTTTTCAGCGAGTATGGTTAGCCTGAATAGATTCGATAACGTAACGATAAGTGACGCGTAAAACAGTACAAGTGAGAGTGGGTAGGATGACTGATCGTGCGGATCAGTTATCCGTGAGGAGAAGTCATCCGTGCGCATGACCTATCCGTGCGGATGGTGATGCGTGCGGATGGTGATGCGTGCGGATGGTGTTCCATCCGGATAGGTTATCCGTGCGTACGACTGTCCGTGCGGACTAGTTGTACGTGCGGGTGACTTATCCGTACGGACAAGTTGTTTGTGTGGATAAACGTTCAAGTGGATTGTTTCTTCCTAAGATGTGTTTGTGTATGATGGCTTGTGCTTTGGAGTTTTCGTTGTAGCATTTAGAAAGCACCAAAGTGTTTCTATCTTTCAAGCCGGTCGCGCGGACGGCAGTCCGTGCGTATGGTAGTTCGTGCGGACAGTGGTGGTCCGTGCGGTCAGTCCGTGCGCGCGGGCAGAGCTAATCCGTCCAGATAGTCTGTCCGTGCGTACGACGTGGCCGTGCGGATGAACATTGTTTGGATTTTTGTTTTAGGCCTTAGTATCTCATGATCCGAAGAGTAATCCATTCAGAGGTTGTCCGTCCGGATTGCTCATTCGTCGATACTCAAACCTTGTTTGGGAAGTGGGTCCCAAGGGTTGTCCGTGCGGGTGACAACCCGTGCGTATATCCTGTACGTGTGTATGACCTGTACGTGTGTACGGCTCGTCCGTGCGGACAGCTAGTCCGTGCGGACAGCTAGTCCGTGCGGACAACTGGTCTGGATGTTCCGTTCGTCTACACTTCATTTCTGTTGTCGTTTATCGAGACGTTTTGATTATGTGGTAACCACTTGGAGTTGTGTTCTCACCCACGTGACTAGACCGGTCAGGAACCACCCTAACTCGGCCTGTCGGCGACTCAGAACGGTCATCCCGGTTAACCCCGAAATCAGTTGTCTATGGGTAGGATTCCAGATCTAGAACTAGTGCATCACTATCGACGAGTAGAACACTAGAACTGATCGGATCCGTACCGGTTTTAAGGGAAAGAAGGAGAGAACTTAGGTTTATTTCTTTCAACTCTTTTATCCTTAGATAAGTTTAGATCTAGGTGAAGTTATTAGAAAATCTTGTAGAAATCGTTTAGATCTGAGATATTCTTGGTGGAATGAGGTCAAGCTTGAAGTTCTTGTGAACTTCATGATGACGTCACTCGGGAATACCTCGAATCTAGATGATTTCGTGGTTAAAAGTAAAGATTTGAAAGATAGAATTGTGTAGTGATCAAGGATGTACAAGAATTAATGCAAGATCTTACCTGGATCGAGAGAAATCTGAGAAAAGGTGAAGAATGCGTGTGGTTCGGACGTCACTTGCCAAAAGTGGAAAAAGTGGAGAGTGACCCGTGTATTTATAGGATGCCAAAAAGGGAAAGGGTGAACCGTGCGCATGGCACGCACCCGGGTGGGCCATCCGTGCGGACTGGCAATCCGTGCGGATTGGCAATCCGTGCGGATTGGCAATCCGTGCGGATTGACCATCCGTGCGGATGTCGCTTGCTTGGGTGTGTTCGGCGCGATGTTGTTTCGGTTTCGATTTGCGAGCGATTCGATAGGGTTTCCTAGTCAAATTACTTTCAGTCCCAACTACTTCTTACGTGGTTCGGCTCGGAATTCGGGTTCGGGTTCGATTACATTCGAGTTAGAATTCGGGTTCGATTGAGTTCGCTTGAGTTTGCTTGATTATCTCCACATAACACAACATAAAATAAACATGCACATGTAACACGTAAGGCACACACACACGTATAACAACAAGTAAAATACATAGTTCGAGTTACGATTCGATGCCGATTTGATTAGCTTGCTTGATTAACTTTATCGCATTGTTACTTCCTATCTTTCACAGTCGTAGGTCGATTGAAAATACGATTAATATGGTTCGATTATAGCAATGTACGACACTTACTCCACATAATATAATTAAAATAAAAACATTTCTACGAATCACGTCGCGCGAAAATCGGTCGTTGACTTTGACCTTGACTTTGACTTTCACTCGTGAAAACACGGGGTGTTACAGCCTCCCTTTGTTTAGGGAATTTCGTCCCGAAATTAAGCTGGAAGCCGTAACTAACCGTGGATCACATGTGAGAGTCCTGCATTCGGTCTATTGAATCGTAAAATTAACCAGGATTTTACGGTTAAAATTCGCTTATTTTTGGATATGATGAGCGAAGGTATCTGATCTAAAAGCCTATAAAGTTTTAGATTTTAATTCGAAGTCGTTTGGGAGAAATCTAAGATTTGGTTAGAAAATGTTGAAAGTTGCTGTTGATGTTCACCGTATGGATAACAATCCGCGTTGACTATTGTTGGCTCTGAATCGTGTGGAATCCGTGAACGATCGTGACCAACACCATCGTAACGGAGTCGATACCGATCCTACAAGTGGTATCTGAGCAGGAGATCGGTTGCGAGGATCATTCGCACTTAGAACGTATTATGATTGTGAGTCTATTGGTTAGGTTCCGGATTGATCCGTTTCGATTGCGATCCGACTCGTACGACGTGCGGAATCCGTGCACTATCGTTATCGAACACACAAAAACGTACCAATAATCGTGATTTTATTAATATGATGTCGTGTACAATGCCGAGAATCACGTGAGAGACTTTCTCTTTCTAGACTTTCTCTTCCTAAGATTATCTCTCTAATTAAACAACTGCGGGTACTTGGCCTTCATGTCGCTTTCGAGTTCCCAAGTGAACTCCGCGCCTCGTTTGCCTTCCCATCTGACCTTCACGATAGGAATGTTTGAGCGCCTGAGTTCGTTGGTTTGGCGATCCATGATTTCGACAGGCTTTTCCACGAAGTGTAATGTTTCGTTCACTTGTAGATCGTCTAGAGGAACATGTAAGTCGTGGTCGGCGATGCACTTTCGGAGGTTTGACACGTGGAAAGTCGGATGGACATTGCTAAGTTCCTCCGGTAATTCGAGTCTGTAGGCGACTTTTCCGATCCTTTACAGAATCTTAAAAGGTCCCACATATCGAGGCGCGAGTTTCCCCTTTTTGCCGAATCGGACTACACCCTTCCAAGGTGATACCTTTAGGAGTACGTAGTCACCAACGCCATACTCACGGTGCTTGCGCTTTTTATCGGCGAGAACTTTCTGTCGATCCCGAGCTTTCGCTAGGTTGTCCCGAATTTGGAAAATTTTGTCAGTCGTCTCTTGTAGCAGCTCCGGACCGGTTAGTTGCGAGTGACCGATCTCGTGCCACACAATAGGCGATCGACATCTTCTTCCGTATAAGGCCTCGAAAGGTGCCATCTGGATGCTAGCCTGGTAACTGTTGTTATACGAGAATTCGACTAATGGAAGGTGTCTATCCCAATTACCACCGAAGTCTAGAACACACGACCGGAGCATGTCTTCAAGAGTACGGATCGTTCTTTCAGTCTGACCGTCGGTCTGTGGGTGGAACGCAGTACTTAGATTAAGCGTTGTACCGAGTGCCGTTTGGAATGTTTCCCACAATCGTGACGTAAACCGAGCATCACGATCAGAGATGATGTCACGAGGCGTCCCATGTCGACAAATGATCTCGTCGGTGTAGATTCGGGCTAATCGTTCTACCTTGTAGTCTTCCCGTATTGGCAGAAAGTGAGCTGACTTAGTCAAACGGTCAATAACAACCCAAATGCTGCCGTGACCTGATGACGTGGTTGGAAGCTTGGTTACGAAGTCCATAGCTATGCTCTCCCACTTCCACATGGGAATTGGTGGTTGTTCGAGCAAGCCAGAGGGTCTTTGATGTTCAGCCTTGATTCTAGCACAGTTTAGACATTTTCCAACGTAGAGTGCGATATCCCGTTTCATACCCGGCCACCAGTATCTATAGCGAAGATCATGGTACATTTTGTCAGCACCGGGATGAATGGAGTACCGAGATTTGTGAGCTTCATCCATGATAATCTGTCGTAAATCGGTTCGCTTGGGAATCCAAATCTTATCTAGGAAGTGGAATATCCCATTTGATTTGCTTACAAGTTGGGCTCCATCGTGGTAGATTCTCTCTTTCTTCAAGGTGCGTTCGTTGAAACATGCATGCTGGGCGTCGCGAATGAGAGCTTCGAGGTTGTGCTGGGCTTGAACATTACGGGTGCTAAGCAGATAGCTCCGTCTGCTAAGTGCGTCGGCAACAACATTTGCTTTGCCTGGGTGATAATGAATCTCACAGTCATAATCGTTAAGAAGTTCTACCCATCGGCGTTGACGCATATTTAGTTCCTTCTGATTAAAGATGTGTTGTAGGCTCTTGTGATCGGTGAAGATCGTACACTTTGTACCATACAGGTAGTGTCGCCAAATCTTTAACGCAAAAACAACGGCGCCTAGCTCGAGATCGTGGGTTGTATAGTTCTTCTCGTGGATTTTGAGCTGACGAGATGCGTAAGCTATGACCTTGTCCCGTTGCATTAGAACACAACCGAGATCAAGGTTGGAAGCATCACAGTAGACAATGAAATTATCGTTTCCGTAGGGTAGCGTGAGAGCAGGAGCATTGCAAAGCATGTATTTGAGGGTTTGAAAGGCGGACTCTTGTTTGGTTCCCCAGACAAAAGGCTGGTCCTTATGAGTGAGAGAAGTAAGTGGTACCGCAATCTTCGAGAATCCTTCAATAAATCGTCGATAATAGCCCGCTAATCCGAGAAAGGAGCGGACTTCTGTCGGGTTCTTAGGCGTAACCCAGCTCTTGACAGCTTCAATCTTCGCAGGATCGACGTGAATGCCCTGACTATTTACGATGTGACCCAGAAACTGAACCTCCCCCAACCAAAACTCGCACTTGGAGAATTTGGCGTAGAGTTGGTTCCCCTGGAGTAACTCAAGAACCAAACGTAGATGTTGCGCGTGTTCGGCTCTTGTTTTGGAATAGATCAAGACATCGTCAATGAACACGATGACGAAACGGTCGAGATACGGTTTACACACTCGATTCATCAGATCCATGAAAACTGCTGGAGCGTTTGTTAGGCCAAAAGGCATGACAACGAATTCATAATGGCCGTAACGAGTACGAAACGCTGTTTTGGGTATATCCTCCTCTTGTATACGCAGCTGATGGTATCCTGAACGTAGATCGATCTTCGAGAAACACGTAACGCCTTGTAGCTGGTCAAATAAATCGTCAATTCGAGGCAGAGGATAGCGGTTCTTGATAGTCAACTTATTCAATTCCCGGTAGTCGATGCACATCCGGAACGACCCATCCTTCTTTTTGACGAAAAGGACTGGTGCGCCCCAAGGAGAGGTGCTCGGGCGAATAAAGCCTTTTTCAAGCAATTCCTGGAGTTGGGTTGAGAGTTCGCGCATTTCGGACGGCGCGAGTCGATAAGGAGCTCTGGCGATAGGATTGGCTCCAGGAATGAGATCAATTCGAAAATCAATATCGCGCTTCGGAGGTAGTCCGGGAAGATCCTCTGGAAAAACTCGAGGAAATTCTCGAACCACTGGAACGTCTTTAACTTCCTTCTTCTCTTTCTTTTCCTTCTCCGCTGCTACAATGTTAGCCAAGAAAGCTCTGTATTCCTTGCGGAGATACTTGCTAGCTTGGAGACATGACATAAGCTTGAGACCCTTCGAAGTAGTATCGCCATAGACGCACAATGAATCACCGTTTGCGAGCGAAAAACGAATCATTTTATCGAAGCACACAACTTCGGCATGGTTTTCGCGAAGAAAGTCCATGCCGACTATGACGTCGAAGCTTCCGAGTTGCATCGGAATGAGATCAATTGAGAAGATGTGATTGTTGAGCTCGAGAGTGCAATCACGAATAACAGAGTTTACAGCGACAGATCTTCCGGTAGCGACTTCAACATCGAACGCAGAGGAGAGTCGAGAACGTTTACGATTAAGGAGTTTCTCAAATTCGATCGACACAAAGCAATTATCGGCTCCAGTATCAAACAAACATGAAGCATAAATACCATTCACAAGGAACGTACCATTGACCACGTTGTTGTCGGCCTAGGCTTGACGCACATTGAGATTGAAAGTTCTGGCACGTGCGGCCTGTTGTTGCTGCTGCTGCTGTGGTTGCTGCTGTTGCGGTTCTTGTTTCACTACCCTGTTCGGGCACATGTTGGCGAAATGATTCGGGTCGCCACACGTGAAGCATGCTCTGGCTTTGACTGCGGGTGCCGGAGGAGCTTGTTGACCCTGTGGGGCAGCGAGTAGAGCTTGATTGGCAGGAGCTTGACGAATACGGTAGTTAGCAGTAAAGTGGCCGTAGACGTTGCAATGAGCACAGAAGCGGCATTGGATAGCAGTCGGGTGATGATAGGTGCAAGTAGGGCAGAGCGGGTGTGGTCCAGTATATGCACGCTTGGCTGGCGGTGCATTGACCTCAGGCGCCGCTACTTGACGCTGTTGAGCAGGTACAGTCTGAACTGGTGCAGCAGTAATCGCACACTTCTTGTTGGTGGAGCTGTTCTTTCTCTTGTTCTTCCGCTTGTTGCTTGACGAAGTGGCTTCAGCAGTTGGTGCAGTAGTGGTGGCTTGATGCAGATGCTTGGAGGTCTTATCCCACAACCCAGCCTTAACCCTTTTGTCGTTGATTTCAGCGGCCAGCAGATAGGTTTCCTCAATCGTGGTAGTCTTAGCCGCTTGCACGAAATCAGCAACGCAGTCGGGCAAAGCTCGGATGTACTTCTTGATGGTCATATCAGAAGTCTTGACCTGGTCGGGACAGATAATGCTGAGCTGTTTGAAGCGAGCAGTAAGACCAGCATTGTCTCCATCCTTCTGATGTATGTGCCAAAATTCATCTTCAAGCTTTTGGCGCTCGTGAGGAGGGCAGAATTCCTCTAGCATGACTTCCTTGAGCTCATCCCACGACAAACCGTAAGCTGCATCATTCCCTCTCTTGTTCCTCTCGGCCGTCCACCAGTCCAAAGCACGGGACTGAAAGACGCCGGTAGCGTTCAGAGTTCGAAGGTCATCAGGGCAACCACTTTGTCGCAGAGTAACCTCGATAGAGTCGAACCAGTGGAATAGTGCAGTAGGACCTCCTTCACCTGTGAATTCTTTCGGCCCACATGACTTGAATTGTTTGAAACTGAAAGGTCTTGCGACAGCTCTAGGACCTTCAGTCCTTGATTCCTCGGATGATTTAATGGTGTTCTCGTAGGCATCACTCACAGCTTTTGCCACACTTTTTGCGATAATAGAGGCAAGACGTTTGTCTCTCCTTTCCCGATGAGAAAGAGTCGTATGGCGGGATCCTGACGACATTGTCTGCAATAGACATCGCAACGGAACTCAACACATGTATTCGAATCTCACCTCACACGTTTATCACTTACTAAAGCTCAGTAACACGTACCATGTAAACGTATATATAGTCACAAAATTACAGAATTGCACAAATTCACATAAACACGTAGAGCACATAATCACAACACTCCTAAACACGTAAGCACAATAGCAAGAACACATATATCTTAGTTACTAGAGTACCTATGAGCATACCAAGCATTCTGACTACCTCTATTGTGGATTCGCTAGCGATGAGTTGTGTGGGTTTTTTGTGTTTGAACAGAAGCAATAGCGTTGGGTTGAAACCAATAGTACCTCAAAACGTTAGCAAATAACAAGAAAACACATAAAATCTTCATAAAGTTCGATAAGTCAAAAGTAGATTGTCTGCGGCTAATAGACTTCGACTAACCAAATTGGTTCGACTATTCACAAGGATCCTGCACAATGACCTCCAGGACTATGCCTTTGCCTCGATTCTTGGGCATCGGCGCAATTCCCTTTGGTTATATTGTGTCTTTAGATCTTTGGAGTCCATCAAAACCTTGGTGAGAGTTTTGTATAAAAGCAGGACAAGTCGTTAAGGTTAGGGTTTCACCCCTATCTTACAACTTTTGTCCCTGTTTTTGATAAAAATTGAGGAGATTATTCATCAAAATGTGGATTTCCCTCCTAATTTGGTATGATTCTCCTCGTTCGTAGATAAAACGTAAGCTGATTAGGCAACTTTAGTCGAGAGTTTGCGGTTTTCACACCTATTCTCGGTAATGAGGCCTGTTCACAACTTGAAAATCCGAGTGCAGTGATAGAAAAGAGCAAGTGATAGTGACGAGTTTACGCATACGCGTGAGTTGGTCTGTTGGTTCTTAACTATAGTCTAGGTCTCTAAGACTTCGACCCGGACTAGGTCGAGTCTTGCCTAATTCCCTATAGTTATGGCTCTGATACCAATCTGTCACACCCCAACCGATGGCGGAATCATCGGGGCGCGGCACTGAGCGAAACAGATTGTCCAGAAGTTTCCATAACAACTATCATTACCATTCAATTAAAGTGATACGTCCCATACCGTATCTTAAATAGTCAAACAAGTTATTACAGATAACATCAAAACAAATATTCTGTTCCGACAACTCAGATTTAAACATAACTAATTTATTTGTTGGTTTCTAGGACTCCAGCTCCTAGCTTTGATTTCATCACAACCCAAGAAGCATATAAACAACCTAGGCACCTGTCACATACGTTAAAATAAAGTCAATACATAAAATGTAAAGGTGAGCATACAAGTTTGATAATAGCATATAGAGTTCGAATTCGTTTACGCATAACCAGCACGTACACATAGTGAAATGAAGCACGTTAGTTATCGACACAGATCCATCGATACCAATGACTGCGGGTTGACTGCCCGAGGCAGTTCGCAATACATGATTACCACCGTAATCCATGCAAGTAAAAGATCCTTAACAACCCCCGTGTGAACGGGTGCTGAGTCCAAACTATAGTACTATCGTTGCTAAGGCAGGTAGACAGCATTCCATGTGTAAACATAACAAACAAGCATTCATAAGCCACGTATAACATGCATAATTGGTTTAGCGTTAAAATAGCTTGAGTAGTGTGATAGTTGTAGTTTGAATAGTTGTAACGTATGTAACACCCAAAAGTGCTGAAAGCAAAAAGGGTTCGAGTATACTCACAGTGCTTGATGGATTGAAGGGAGCGCTTTTCAGCGAGTATGGTTAGCCTGAATAGATTCAATAACGTAACGATAAGTGACGCGTAAAACAGTACAAGTGAGAGTGGGTAGGATGACTGATCGTGCGGATCAGTTATCCGTGAGGAGAAGTCATCCGTGCGCATGACCTATCCGCGCGGATGGTGATGCGTGCGGATGGTGTTCCATCCGGATAGGTTATCCGTGCGTACGACTGTCCGTGCGGGTGGTAATCCGTGCGGACTAGTTGTACGTGCGGGTGACTTATCCGTACGGACAAGTTGTTTGTGTGGATAAACGTCCAAGTGGATTGTTTCTTCCTAAGATGTGTTTGTGTATGATGGCTTGTGCTTTGGAGTTTTCGTTGTAGCATTTAGAAAGCACCAAAGTGTTTCTATCTTTCAAGCCGGTCGAGCGGACGGCAGTCCGTGCGTATGGTAATTCGTGCGGACAATGGTGGTCCGTGCGGTCAGTCCGTGCGCGCGGGCAGAGCTAATCCGTCCAGTTAGTCTGTCCGTGCGTACGACGTGGCCGTGCGGATGAACATTGTTTGGATTTTTGTTTAAGCCCTTAGTATCTCATGATCCGAAGAGTAATCCATTCAGAGGTTGTCCGTCCGGATTGCTCATTCGTCGATACTCAAACCTTGTTTGGGAAGTGGGTCCCAAGGGTAGTCCGTGCGGGTGACAACCCGTGCGTATGACCTGTACGTGCGTATGACCTGTACGTGCGTACGGCTCATCCGTGCGGACAGCTAGTCCGTGCGGACAACTGGTCTGGTTGTTTCGTTCGTCTACACTTGGTTTCTGTTGTCGTTTATCGAGATGTTCTGATTACGTGGTAACCACTTGGAGTTGTGTTCTCACCCACGTGACTAGACTGGTCAGGAACCACCCTAACTCGGCTTGTCGGCGACTCAGAACGGTCATCCCGGTTAACCCCGAAATCAGTTGTCTATGGGTAGGATTCCAGATCTAGAACTAGTGCATCACTATCGACGAGTAGAACACTAGAACTGATCGGATCCGTACCGGTTTTAAGGGAAAGAAGGAGAGAACTTAGGTTTATTTCTTTCAACTCTTTTATCCTTAGATAAGTTTAGATCTAGGTGAAGTTATTAGAAAATCTTGTAGAAATCGTTTAGATCTGAGATATTCTTGGTGGAATGAGGTCAAGCTTGAAGTTCTTGTGAACTTCATGATGACGTCACTCGGGAATACCTCGAATCTGGATGATTTCGTGGTTAAAAGTAAAGATTTGAAAGATAGAATTGTGTAGAATTGTGTAGTGATCAAGGATGTACAAGAATTAATGCAAGATCTTACCTGGATCGAGAGAAATCTGAGAAAAGGTGAAGAATGCGTGTGGTTCGGACGTCACTTGCCAAAAGTGGAAAAAGTGAAGAGTGACCCGTGTATTTATACGATGCCAAAAAGGGAAAGGGTGAACCGTGCGCATGGCACGCACCCGGGTGGGCCATCCGTGCGGACTGGTCATCCGTGCGGATTGGCAATCCGTGCGGATTGACCATCCGTGCGGATGTCGCTTGCTTGGGTGTGTTCGGCGCGATGTTGTTTCGGTTTCGATTTGCGAGCGATTCGATAGGGTTTCCTAGTCAAATTACTTTCAGTCCCAACTACTTCTTACGTGGTTCGGCTCGGAATTCGGGTTCGATTACATTCGAGTTAGAATTCGGGTTCGATTGAGTTCGCTTGAGTTTGCTTGATTATCTCCACATAACACAACATAAAATAAACATGCACATGTAACACGTAAGGCACACACACACGTATAACAACAAGTAAAATACACAGTTCGAGTTACGATTCGATGCCGATTTGATTAGCTTGCTTGATTAACTTTATCGCATTGTTACTTCCTATCTTTCACAGTCGTAGGTCGATTGAAAATACGATTAATATGGTTCGATTATAGCAATGTACGACACTTACTCCACATAATATAATTAAAATAAAAACATTTCTACGAATCACGTCGCGCGAAAATCGGTCGTTGACTTTGACCTTGACTTTGACTTTCACTCGTGAAAACACGGGGTGTTACATCAACCTCGAGCTTCCGGAGGGTTTTCCAAGAAACCGCAAAATGTTCACCAATATGCATATTCCGAAGCTTCTCGCAACGGAGAGCAGCGTCGGACTCCGGAGGAAACGCCAAATACGGGTGATTCTCGAGAGGATCCGGCGGTGGACGCGCCCGCCGCTTCCGCTGCGGCTGCTCCGGAATATGCTCTTCTAAATTCATTTCCTCCATTTTTCTGTTTTACAAAAAAAAACAATTTAAGTTTAAAAAAATATATATTTTCTGTTTAAAATGAAACAATTTAGTCAAAACATAGGATTTTAAAATGAAACACATAAGCAAGCAACTCAATTTAAGTTTAAAAAAATATATATTTTCTGTTTAAAAATATATATTTTCTGTTTAAATTCCCACTTATCGTGAAGCCGAACATAGACCCCCCGCCCGTTTTCCTAAATTGTCATCACGTATTCCACATGAATTCATAACCATTCGATAATTTCCGTGCATACATAATTCACAAACTAAGTTTTCATGTAAGGATCAAGACTTCTTTATGATCAATGTTTGCAAGCTTTTACATGATATCCTAAGTTAAATCATGATGCATCACGTACAATACTCGGACCTATTCACAATTGTATTTAATAACATATATGATCATGGTTCGCAAACATTAATCTGATGCATGTTGTAATCATTCCTAATCCACATATTCGATAGCATGTACAAACACAACATAAAACACGTATAAAAAATAACTCTCATACATATACTTTACATGCCAAAATCAACATAACAGGGAATGCAAATAGATAAGAGGTGAACATACTCATGACTGTAGAAGTGTGTATGTGTGTGTTATTCTGTTGTTGCCTTTATCCTGCTCCGAGACCCGACACCATAGCAAAGGACAACCCTAACCTCACAAATCTACTCAAGCCCTAATTCACTGTAAACCGTAGACATGTAAAGCAACTAGACACAACAATCAAACAAATCAAACAAACACCCCTAATTCACTGTAAACCTTAAATTACCTAAGATACACCCCTAATTTACGGATAAAATACTAAAAAAATCAAAATTAGTTAAATAGGTTGAGAATGTACCTCGTTTATACTTCGAATTCGCCTGTATACGGTCGTAAATACGTAGTCGCCTGCGTATGTCTCTGTATTTTTGTGTGTGTAATTTGGGGAAGAACAGAGATGCGTAGGGGTTTTCCTGATTTAAATCAGAACCTCTACGCATCGTAGAGGCCCCTACGAAGCGTATGCAATAGTCAAAAAAGGTGTTTGACTTATGAAATTACCATTTAGCCCTTCCTATAGGGCTATACGGGGCTGACTATAAGGGCAAAAAGGTCATTTTCTGACCTTTATCTACGATCCGTATGGATCTCTACGATGCGTATTTAAGGGTCAGGAGAATGACCTATATACCCTTCTTTTGAGCCTATACGAAGCATGGATAGAAGGGTATAAAGGTCATTGTCATGACCTTTATATACGCGTCGTAGAGAGCCCTACGGAGCGTATATAAAGGTCAGAAAATGACCTTTTTGCCCTTATTGTCAGCCCCGTATAGCCCTAACAGAAGGGCAAAAACGTAATTTAACATATTTATATTTTTAAACTTTGATTTGGGGGGAAAATTATCCGCCTTTGACATACGATGCGTAGGGATCAATACGCTCCCTATTTGTTTGCCATTTTACGTTTTTACCCTTGTTCTGAGGCTAAAGGAAGCCAAAAACAGGGGCTTTATTGTCATTTGCTTATCCTAGGATGCGTAGGGATCCCTACGCAGCGTATAGGTCCCTTTTTTTTTTTGTGTTTTCCTTGGTTTGTATTTATAGGAAACAATATTTTTTGATAAATAATGGCACAAATATAATTTAGAAAAGCTATAAATAATACAAAAATTATGTTTATAAAAATATGAATTAAAAATTAAAAATGATATTATTTGAATTATAAAAATTAAAAATGATACAAACTTTATAAATTAAAAAAATTCTACAATTTACAAAAATACAAGTTTCCGGTTAATCTTCGATTTCATTTATACTCGGTTCTCTGTCTTTGTTTGCTTTAGGATTGATTAACTCGTAGTTGTGCTGTAACCGCGGTCTATACATTTCTTCCCACCGTTCCGCAGCTATTGATCGATGTGTCAACCACAACGGGGTCGCTAAAGGCATGGGGTAGTCTCCTTCCAACTTAGCATGTATGAAGTGTCCCCCGTCAACATGTACGAGCGTTATCGCTTGAGGTCGTGGATCTAGTGGGGCATCCCTTAATGGGAAGATGGTAGTGCTCCATTCGATGCTTAGCACGTGGACGACAATATTATACCTTTGCGCTACGAGAAGCCCTACCTGGGGCATTTCCATCCAGTGACTTGGACCGCACGCTTGCAATGAATGCCATTCGATGCTCTTGCGTATTCGTTCAAAGTCTCCTTTGTTATATGTTTCGAATACATGTTTCCAACACGCCTTGTTATGGTCAATCTCCAGTAGTAAATCTCTTCTAATATTGGACCATGCGTGTTCCGTAAAACCTAACCCGACAGCCACAGACCTGTACCCACAATGACCGTCTGGGGTCACATCTTGTATACGCGATATGTAAGAGTGAAACTCTGAGGGAATTTGATCCTTAAACCTCTCAATGCTTAACAAGTGCTCGTCCCCCTTCATTAATGGAAAACCGTTATCATCCCGCGTCTCCTTCTTTTTATAACTCATTGAACTGTTTCGTTGCATTTTAGGTTTTTCAGACTTTATAACCGAACCAGTTCCACGAGAGCCCTCTGACGGTACCTATGAGCCGTGTCGGGGTAAATCGTACCTATGTTTGGGGGAAGCGGTATATACGTTGCTGTCCTCGCCATAGGAGCTGTGTCTCGCAGCTTCGTCTAACCTCGCAGCTTCATCTAGCCTTTCTTGTACTTTCTTTGATGTAGGCCGACCGCGAGTATTTTGCTGGACGATCGGTGGTTTCTTGGTTGACGATTTCGGGTTGAAGACCGCTTTTATCTTTGAAAGCAAACTCTTTTGCTGAACAGGGGACTGCGCCTCTAAATGTTGCCGCACATTATTTAGCTCTGCTACAACATCGACCTCCTCGTCTACCAGTTTACACGGGAGCAAGTCAAGCTTACGCCAGAATACATCTATGTCGTCAAGTTGTATCATACGCCCTGCACAGTTAAGTTAATACGGTGTGAGAAACAGCTAAATCGTACAAAATAACAAAAGGTTTGTAGTTTTAATATTTTTTACCTGTACATTTGTAGTTTTCCAGCCTACAAGCACACGGCAATCCATTGCTAAGCCACATATGGCAACCACATAATGCGTTAAGTTTCCGCAACACCTCCATCTTCCTCAGTAGCTCTTTTGCCAGCAAATCAAGTGCTTCATGGGAAACCTTTCCACGTAGGTTGTCCAACAGTCGGTGTCTGTGGTGGTTCATCGTTTTTTCAATGCTCTCAGTGAAACTTTTTTGTATTTCATCGTACTGAGTTTCAACTATATCAATGACGCATCTTGCTATTCGCTCCAATGAACTCCCGCGCGTAATGTATCTTTTTAAATTTGCGTGCTGGCTCTCAACTCTGTTGGTGGTGCGCTGACCAAAGTTGCGACACTTATCGGTCCACGCATAAACGAACATTTCTTTATAGTCTTTGAGCCAGTTTTCGTAGACGTAATCATAGACACCTACAAAAATAAAATAATGAAATGTAAAAGCGTGTGTAAAATATAATAGATTGGGTGAGTCGTTTGTTGAAGGAACACTTACTTTCTCGGTTGGCAACCACGAGTCGGTTATACATTTTCTCCAAGTTGTACTTGTACATGGGCTCTGATGAAGATTCGCACAATCTCTTCCAGTATGACATAAATTTCCCCCAATCATCTTTATCGAACCCTTTCTTGCAATTTCTAGCTATATTTTGTTGGATGTGAAAGTGGCATAGAAGCCTGGTTGCGTTCGGGAATACTTTAGAACACGCTTGAATTAGGGCAAGCTCCCTATCCGTGACTATCACACGCGGCATCATACATTCATGCAATATTGACTTGATCCGCTCAAGCACCCACACGTAGTTACCCCTTCGTTCTTTACAAATAACGGCATGTGCTATACAAAAAGACTTCCCAGTCGACGTCATACCCACAACCTGGACAAATGGCATGTTGTAGAGGTTTGTTTTGTAGGTCGCGTCGATCAACATCACGTGCGGGAATGCACGCCACATAGTGATTGAATAAGGATGAACAAAGAAAATCTCTGTTACGACATCTGTTTTGGGTTCCTGTCGGGTGTCGTAAATGAATCGGTGGTCATGCAGCAGGCCTTCCAGTGCCAGAATAGGATTCTTTCCGTTCATTATTGTCGCTCTAATTTTTTGTACCGCATTTTGCACGTCTTTCTGAACGTGCAGGCTGTCGGGGAACTGCTTTCTTAGGGTTTGAAATATGATACGTGGCTCCATGTTTTGAGCAGTTAGCTGCTCCACTAGCTTGTATTCGGCTTTAGTAAATCTTCGCACAAAATCGTGGCCCAACAGACTCGTCGTAGGTTCGTGGTTATGGTTCGCACAGTCCACTTTTAACTCCCACGTGTCATTCGTCACGTCCCGGATGGCGAGTAATGAAAATGGGCAACCGATTTTTTTGCTACCAGCTTTCCTAACTGTTGCTTTACTACGGTGCTCACCACTACGGTCGCACACAAGCCATACCATCCCAGTAGTACCGCCAATATTTTTTGATCGGCGGGTAACAATTACGTAACCACACTCCTTTCCCGTTTCTTGTACCCAATTCTTCAAATCAGTTAGAGACATGAAACGCTAAAAAAAAGTTACGTTAATAATAATACTAATAATAATAATAATAATAATTAAAATATAATTGAAACTCATACTTCAGGGACTAATATGGTCATTATTGAAACTATTTTAACTGAATGGTTTAACCAGGTTAACTTTCATATAAAGATTTCTTCTTTAAACACTAACTCAGTTAGCATACTTAACTGAACAGTACAGGGACCATTTGTGTCAATTTTCGAAACTTCAGGGACCATTTGTGTCAATTTTCGAAACCTCAGGGACCATTTGTGTCAATTTTCGAAACCTCGGGGACCATTTGTGTCAATTTTCGAAACCTCAGGGACCATTTGTGTCAATTTTCGAAACCTCAGGGACCATTTGTGTCAATTTTCGAAACCTCAGGGACAATAATAATAATAATAATAATAATAATAATAATAATAATAATAACAATAATAACAATAACAATAATAACAATAACAATAATAACAATAATAATAATGTGATACCTCCTTTATTTGAAACGGATTGCCCGGGGTAGATGGTTCATAAAGTGATGTATCGTATCCACTGTATCCACCTTCACCCACGTATTCACTGTAACCACCTTCACCCCCATATCTATCATATCCACTGTGTCCACTTTCACCCCCGTATCCACTGTAACCACCATCACCCCCGTATCCACCTTCACCACCGTATCCACTGTAACTTCCGTATCCACCTTCATCCCCGTATACCCCGTAACCCGGATACGATTGCTGCATCGGGTAATATGGTTCATCAACAGGTGGGCATTCTCAGCACCGTATCCACTTTGTTGCACGTACGGAGATTCATACCCGTATCCGTAATCTGGATACACTTGATGCGCCGGGTAATTTGGTTCATCAACAGGTGGAGTGGGAGTCTTGTTCAAGTCTGGCAACTGTGTTTTTTGATCAACAGGGACTCCAGACACAACCTCCTCCTCCTCGTTGGCAGCATTTGCTCCCCATATGTCGTTAGAATAGCGATTACCGAAATAATTATCGTTCCAAAATGATGACATTTTAACAAGATTGAACAAAAAACAGAACAAATAATTTTGGATCAAGGGTGTAAATTGTTTACTGAAAGAGGAAGATGAAAAAGAAAGCAGAGGATTGAGAATTCGATTGTGAACAGATGGATAAATAGACTTTCATGTGACACTTCAATAGGCAGCGTATTGCTCTCTACTCCCCGTATTACTTTATTCACGTGCCTGGACAACATCGTATCGATGTCAAATCAGTCTGACATACGCTGCGTATGGACCACTACGCAGCGTATAGGTTTACATCTATACGATGCGTATTGATCACTACGTACCCTATGTCAGACTGATTTGACCATGGTACTAGGTTTGACTGTCTGGTAGTGTACCAACCACTAACATACGCTGCGTATTGAGCAATACGCAGCGTATTACCTAACGAGTGTATATAAGGAATTAAGTTTCATATTCTAACAGCTCTGGACAGATGATAAACTGGTTAAGGCGTTGCGGTTCTAAACGACAGGTCACGAGTTCGAGTCTTGCAAGGGCCGGTTCTTAAATGAAGACCCCCTTTTTACCCTTTTTTGATATATTTACAAAAATGGTCCCTGAGATTTCGTAAATTTACAAAAATGGTCCCTGGTTTTTCAAAAATTTACAAAAAGGTCCCTAAAGTTTCAAAAAATGACAAATATGGTCCCTGAAGTTTCGTAAATTTACAAAAATGGTCCCTGGTTATACGCTACGTATTGCTCAATACGCAGCGTATGCGAACCTTGTTTTCTGTGCAATGATTGGTTGCCAGGCACTGGGATCTATGGTCTACCTACGCTGCGTATTTGTCAATACGCAGCGTATAGGGTTAACCCTATATACCCTATACGCTGCGTATTGACCAATACGCAGCGTATTTAAACCCTAAGTGTGCAGATAGGCAAACTGAGTGTGCAGATAGTGGGAGCCTTAGGAAATTGGTTAAAAGAGTAAATGGGCATTGTATCCACATACTAAAAAACGTTGAGTGAATAAGGATTGAAATCACAAATAACCCTCGCATTATAATTCTACAATGATATGTCACTTGTGTATTCGGACAAAGTTCATATTATGTTCAAACATAAAGCTCTAGCAGCCTGGAATATCTTATTAAATAACTCAAAATCATCAAAAGAAGTCTGATGATTAGGAACTTGAACAATTTTACTCGTGCATTTTTTGAAACTACCAAAATTGAAGGCCAAATTGTTGGCCATTTTTACATGACTTTTGGTTTAAAAATTAGTAACAGTTCATACAATTTTTTTGTCAATCTATATAAACCAAGCCCAGATCTTCTATTTTGTGGATGAACACATTCTCACGCATAGCGAAAACAATAAAATAGTAATCTAAACTTGGCATGTTTGTCAAAATATCGAAATTACAAAGTAAAAAAGGAAATACTGAGAGAAAAGTGCTAAAGTTGGACAAAATTGTGGGAAAATTTTAATTGAGGAAATCGGAGCCTAAATCAAAGAAATTGAGTCTCACAAGATCTGGCTCATCGGGACCTTTCCGTTCATTACTCATGGGCTCCGTAACTCCAACCATAGCCTAGTCACCCTAGTTGGGAGGTTATGCTCCTTTGAGGTTTAGACATTTATGGCCGGTTTTCCTTGTCCAATTAATCCAAATAAGAGTCTCCCAGCACTTGGATCAGTTCCTCACAAATTTTTTGTATTCTAAACTTCACAGTTAAGTGATATTCAACTTTCATTTCATAGTATTGGATTTGAAAATTAGCATTCACAAAAAGACCCAATAGAATTGTAAAGATCGTTTAAGCCCAATTCATATGATTACTGGAGTCTGGAAGTTTGGAAGAATCTCAACCATTAGCCTTGAGAACAATTTGTTGGGTTTTTGAATCTTGACATTTGCTTATTATTATTGGATTATTAGATTTTATCACCCTCAACTATTGTCTATTGGCCACTGCCACCCCCAATTATCACTTTGACGCCCGTCACCCCCAACTTAACACTTAGTGTGTTCTGTCACCACATCGTTAGCCGATCCCTAACTTTTGAACCTGTTACTACACTTTTTGGGGTGTCATAGGGATCTTGGGAGGGTTTTAGGGATCTTAGAACACCCCTAATAGTATAATAACAGGATCAAAAGTTAGTGATCTGGTGACAGAACACACTAAGTGTTAAGTTGGGGGTGACGGGAGTCAAAGTGATAGTTGGGGGTGGCAACGGCCAATGGCCAATAGTTAAGGGTGATAAAATCCAATAACCCATTATTATTTGGTTTTATTAGTTAGTAGTTTAATTTAATTAGTCATTAAATAAATGGTAGAAAAATACTAGGTGGACCGAGAATTCAGTGGAGGATGTTTGAGTGTAGCTTCAAGTTAGGAGAAAGTGGGGTTAGTTTTAAGAATAGGTCTTTTGTACGTTCAATGTGGTGTCATGTAGGCTATATATAGCCTAGTCTCTTTCATGAATGAATTGTGATTTTTGGCAGTATCCATTTTAATTCCTTTGTTTGTAAAATCACAAATCAAAATCCAAAGTTCTCATTCTAAAGCTTTTGTACGTGAGTTTGAGTGAGTGTTAAGAGGGGCCTGAAACCAACAATTGGTATCATAGCCTAGGGCTCGTGAAGACGGTGAGGCTGTTTTGAGAGTCGAAAGAAGGAAGTCGAGCGAGCGAGCGGCGGCAGCCTTGGCTGCGATCGCTGGAAGCAAGAAAAAGGGTTTTTAACGCTAAGAAAGAAAGGGGAGCAGCCCTTTAACTGCAGAGAAAGTAGATGATTTCATGTGAGAAATCACAAGAAAGAACTAAGAAAGAAGTCGTGAAAGGCATGAGAAAGAAAGAATTGTCGCAACCAGAAAGAATGGGAAAGAAGACCGTAGCAGTGCCTCGAGAAAGAGAAAGAAGAGAGTGGCCGCTGCCAACCAGACCGAAAGAAAGTAACAAGATCGTCACTGGAGAAGAAGAACCGGTAATAGGAAGACCGTTGTCGGAAAGCTTGTTCCGACAGGAGAAAAGAAGAAAGAGACCGTGGCCGGAGATTGATTTTTGGCGTGAGACCGAGAAGACCGAAGAAGCCGCATGAGACCGGCGATTTGAAGAAAAGTAGACCGGAGGAGGCAATCGAGACCGGCGGTTCGCCTGAGAAAGAGAGACCGATATGCTGCAACAAAGATAGGCGGCTAACCTAGACCGAGACCGTAGGTGTGACAGTGACCGGAGGTTCGCACCATGATAGACCGAACAAAGCTTTTTTCAAAAGAAAGCTTAGACCGAATGACCGAAAGAAAGACTGTCATTGTGAACAATGACCGAGAGTTCACATTAGACCGAGTCGTGAACCGAAGACCGAAAGTGTTCACGTTAGAAAGAGGAAGACTGAACCCACGTATTCATTTAACAAGAGCAAGATTTGAGCCATGTGTGGTTCGTAGTAAGAAACAAGAACGGGAGTCAAGATTAAGGGGGTGAATGTTGGGTTTTAATCTTGACATTTGGTTATTATTATTTGGTTTTATTAGTTAGTAGTTTAATTTAATTAGTCATTAAATAAATGGTAGAAAAACTACTAGATGTGGACCGAGAATTCGGTGGAGGACGTTGGAGTGTAGCTTCAAGTTAGGAGAAAGTGGGGTTAGTTTTAAGAATAGGTATTTTGTACGTTCAATGTGGTGTCATGTAGGCTATACATAGCCTAGTCTCTTTCATGAATGAATTGTGGTTTTTGGCAGTATCTATTTTAATTCCTTTGTTTGCAAAATCACAAATCAAAATCCAAAGTTCTCAATCTAAAGCTTTTGTACGTGAGTTTGAGTGAGTGTTAAGAGGGGCCCGAAACCAACACAATTTTCTAAGGTCCAGAAAAGTATCAGCCTATCAAATTCAAAATCATGTTATCGCCTAGCCGTTGCCTGCACTTCGGTAACACCATGAAGTCGGCACTGAATCGTCATTAGTCCTATCGGCATATTTTATGTTCATGAAATATGCTTACTAACCTATTTTTATTACAAGATTATAATAGTGGACAAAATTTATACAGTATTATCATACATATATCAACTATGACGACACACAATTCATCATATAAATACATAAAAAACAAATATACGATAAGTGCTAGTTACGAAAGAGCAAAGAAGGCTTCCTTACTAAATCATGAAGAAAGTAATAACAGGTAAACATAATTTCTTCAACCAAGTCTAGCCATTTTCCACGCCAGTAAGGATTGATGTACAGAAGTGCCGCAACTGCCAATATGAACACAAGCCATGTGGAACCACAACTTCCATAGAAGGACATCATGTCCATATCATACCATTTATCATGAGTTCCTTCTTCATTGAATGGATGGGTCACCTGTGGTTCAGTGGTGCATTTGTTCTCTAATGGTAGCCCACAAAGAAATGGGTTCCCTTCATAGCTCTCTTTGGTAAATGTACTAAACTGTGCAGTCATTTCTGGGAGTTTACCTGATAGATTGTTGAAAGAAACATTGAAAAAAGATAAAGAATCTAGCTTAGTTAGTTCTGATGGAACTTTTCCCGTCAAATAGTTAGAAGAAAGGTCTAAGCTCTCTATGTTTGTGAGATTTGACAACTTCACCGGAATAGGCCCCGTTAGCACGTTGTGAGACAGATTCAGAACACGAATCTGGGTTAACAATCCTAGCTCTTCAGGGATATCACCTGTTAGTTTATTACATGATAGATCCAATCCTGACATGATATTAAGAATGCCACCCATGTAGGTGAGAGAACGGTTTTTTGTTGTGAATGGAACCTCATCTTGTTGTCCCATGAATGGAGGCGCGTTATATCCAACAATTTCTTGCATAAAAGCTTGGTCACTTGGACGAGTAACATTATGGAGGCAACTAGGTATTGAACCAGAAAGGGAGTTGCTTGATAAATCAAGCAAACTAACATTAGTTAATTGGCACAGTTGCTTCGGAATAGAACCAAAAATGTTATTCTCCCGCAAAAGAAGAATTCTTAAATTGGACAATTCATCAATAAATTTGGGAATCTCGCCTGTCAAGTAGTTGTTGCTTATGTCTAAAGTTAAAACTCTAGTCAAATTGCGAAAAGATTTGGGTATTGATCCTATAAAGCTATTGGAACTTAAATGAAGATGCTCCAAAATTTGCATATTTATGCAGGATGGGATTGGCCCAGAGAATGAATTTTCTGAGATATCGAGATGCAAGAAAGGGGTTGTTCCGCAAGGAAGCGAGCCTTCCAAGCTATTATTCCTCAACAAAAGTTCGAAACTGAAAGTCATGTTGCTTATCCAACCTGGTATCAAACCTATAAAATGGTTATTGCTAATATCCAAAAGACGTAAATGTTTCATGGTTGACACATTTCCAATTTTTCCTGTGAAATTGTTGCTATCTAATTGAAGATTCCAAATGCCATCCAAGGTTAAGTTTCGAGAAAGCACCTCACCATCAAGTCTGTTATTTGATAGTCTTAGTGTAAACAACTTAGAATTATTTGCTAACAATCCACTTGGTATTTCTCCACACAACTTATTATGAGATAAGTCTAGTACAGCTAATTCACGCAGATCACCAACTGAAGATGGGATAACACCATCTAATGAATTACTAGACAAATTCATATTCACTATACCTGGAAGAAACCTATGTATAAACTTTGGAATAGCACCTGTAAAGCGATTCCCAGATATATCTAAAAATGATATGTTATGATTTGTACGATACAACATGATAGTACCATAAAATGAGTTGTTCCTTAGATCAAGTTCCCATAGCATTGGGTTATTTTCTATCACCCAATTCGGAAATTGTCCCTGCATGGAGTTATGAGACAAGTCCACTGTGTCTAACTGACGCTGCTTAACTAGAAAACTAGGAAGAACATTTCCCTTTGCTTTGTTCATATTGCATTTAGGTAGCTTGAGAACATTCAACTGGAACATTGGAATCCAACCTGTAGGCTCTTCTGTTTCAATCTCCAACTTATCATTGTCGTTTATAAATCTTACTACCTTAAGCTTTGTATGATTGGAGAATGAACTGAATGAGAAGGAACCTTCAAATTGATTATAACTAAAATCAACATATTGGAGGGAAGTGAGATTAGCAACTAGAGACGGCGGAAGTGTTCCAGTAAAAAGATTTGAAGAAATGTCCAACATCTCAAGAGATGACAGCATGTTGAAACATTCGGGTACATTTCCATCAAACATATTTTCAAAAAGATCTAGTTCCTGGAGGTTCACTAACTCACAGAACCCTGCCAAAAGAGAACAAAAAACTATGGGTCATCATTTGTAACAACCAATTGCACTTGCATGGGCATTCAACACTAGACAATTTAACTAACTCTTAGCAAAAAATAATGTAACGATTTTGGTTTATATAACTTAATTACCATCATCGGGTAATGATCCATTGAGCTTGTTGTTAGCGAATGAAAGAACTCTAAGAGAAGATAATGACTTTATTGTTGATGAGATGCTTCCAACAAAATTGTTCTCACTCACATCTAAGATCTCTAGATGGTGAAAAGATGCCAAAGCTATATGAAAGACAAACAAGAGACTAAAATTAGATTAAAGATAAAATTTATGTTTTAGCTTTTGATAAACACTTATTTTAAATTATTTTTTCTTTTTCTTATACACTTTCACAATATATTAAAAAATTATAGGGGGTGAACAGTCTCCCCTCAAATATACAGATGAATAGTAACATTTTCTCTCTCTTCTACTCACAACCACTTTCTTTACTCTTTATATTATAAAAACATCACTCACCCGTAATAAATTCTACAGTAATAAATAAACAGAATACAAAAAAGTGGTTACCTTCTATCGGTAATGTTCCATTTAAACGATTCCTGCTCAAGATGAGGACTTCCAAGTCAGGTAAATTAGGGACTTCTATAAGAAAAATAAAAAAAAGGTTAAGACACACCCTTATCATAATTAGAGCGTGAGCATGTGACATAAACATACCATTAGCAAAAAGTCCTCCTCCCCCCTCAACTAATGAGATAGAATCCGTCAGGGAAAGAGATCTTAGTGAAGGAAAAGAAGCCATGGACCTCATGATGTCATCATTGAAGAAGTTCTTATAAAGCGTCAAGTTGAGCAGGTTGCTCATGGAACCTAAATTGTTCATGCAAGTAGAATGCCCAGTTAAGACAATCATCACATTTATGATTATTTCTTTTTAAAAGTTTTTCTTCTTGTAAAGGTAATAACATATAAAAACACATGTTAACTTAACCATTTAATGTGAGTGACTCAAGTCTACACCATCCCACGTCAAGTGCCGTTAACTCTTTCAAGGAAGATAACTCTGCACAAAAGACATCATATAATAAGTTAGTAAATAACAATGAAGATGAGATTTAATATGTTAACTGTATCACAAGAAATCTACATGCCTTGCATTCGAAAGGAACTTTCAAGTTCATAAGAACCACATATAAGATCGAGAATCTTGAGGGATGGGAGGAAACTTAGGCATGATATGGTGCTCTTGCGGACATAGGTACCGCCAAGAAATATACTCTCCAGCCTTTCAAGTCTCATTAAGCTCTTACAACCTGTAAAAGTTGATTAGAAAAAAAGCAAGGTCTTATATGTTTCTAGTAATGGATGAATTGGAGAATGATTATTCTTCAACAACTAGTGTTTTGATTCTCCTTTTACCTTGAATACTTGGTGTGATGTTGCGGTTGATACTACTTAAGCGATTGAAACCACTTAAATCCAACTTCTCCAGATTAGTCAAATGACTTAATTCTGCAATGCAAAATAAAACAAGTCTCAGAGCATTCACATCCCATCCACCATCCCCTTCCCTAGCTTTAAAATTAAAAATATACTTCTAAAAATGTAGAACATCCCATTCACCATTTCGATCCACCAACCATAAAATATATAAAAGTGCTACAGTAACTTTTGAAAAGTTACCATTAATCCTCCACCCAGGGGCGATGCTTTGAAGGGGCCGGGAGGGGCGCCCGACCCACCGAACTTTTCGGTGGTAGTGTTATATATGTAGTTTTCGTATAGAAATTTTTGGGTATATATGTTTTCGACCCCCGGTTCTATAGAAATTTTTTGGTATATACGTTTTCGACCCCTTCGTAAAAAATTTCAAGCTTCGCCACTGCCTCCACCAAATAACGGGAGTGTATAAAAACGAAAAAAATAATAAAATAACCGTGAGTAAGATAAACATACAAATGGTGAATGGGACGTTGAATGTTTTTAAACTTGAGAAATAAATTTGAAAAAGTATAAATTTTTATTTAAATTATATAAAAAATATGGTGAAAAGGATGTGAATACTCTCAGTGATTTCCTAGGAATATTACTAAGTATCCCACCTATTTATTTTATACGAATAATGGTTTTTTTTCTTTTTTTTTTCTTTTTGCCTTGTGTGTTGTTTAAAGATACATAATAAAAATAATTTGGCAGTGGGTAAATGGGGACGTACCGATCTTCAAATTAAGAAGGAAAACCCGAGTGGAATTGTTTACAAGAAAACTATAATTCTTGGCAAGTTATTTCTTCTAATTGTTTACTTTTGAAAATCAATATTTCAATACACGTAAATCAACTTAAATTTATACCCACATGTATATAAAAATAAACTCGTAAAACTCGATTAAAAGTCTTTAGAAAATTAAAAGCGTGTAAGTGTCAATGCTGAAAGTTGAAGATAAAAGTTTAAAAAATACAAAAAGAAAATAAGTAAGCAAAATGACAAAAAAAATTACTAAGAAAATTAAAAGTGTGTAAGTGTCAATGCTGAAAGTTGAAGATAAAAGTTTAAAAAATACAAAAAGAAAATAAGTAAGCAAAATGACAAAAAAAAATTACTGTTCACGCAAATTGATAATCATATGATATAAAATTTGTTTGATACAAACTTAGGGTTATTTATGTTATTAGTTAGAAGTCATATTCTGTGTCTAAATTGTCATTGTAAATAGTTTAAGCCTTTAAGGGTTGTAACTTGTAAGTGTCAAAACATGAAGTGTGAAACTTTTGGTTTCCATTTTTTATGAATGAAGTTCCGTCGGCTATTTAAAAAAAATTAATTTGGTAAACGATGCGTCGTTCCAATGTGATTCAGATGGAAATGATCCAGAAAGCGAATTGACAAATATCATGGTAAAAAAAATAAGTTGACAAAATCAATAAAGAGAGTATTTAAACCATACCTTCAGATGGAAATGATCCAGAAAGCGAATTGAAGCTAAGATCTAGATCTTTAAGTGATGTGAGAGCACTTAAAGATGTTACAATGCTTTCATTGAATTTGTTGTATCCAAGATTTAGAACTTTCAGTTTTGTTAATGTAGAAGCACTCCCTTCAAGAAAGTGTTTGGTGTTAGAACATATCTATATAAAAATTCATGGAGGGGAATAGTGTCGGGCAGCTGTCTGACACTTTCTCATTAGCCCAGTCAAATTACGATTTTAGCCCGTTTAAATTTACATTTTTACCATTGGTTTTTTTTTCCCCAGTTAAATTACGATTCTGCACGCACTTCAAATTTACAGTTTTGTTATCATTTTATTTTTTTCCCTGTTAAATTACGATTTTACCCCCAGTGTAAAATTACAGTTATGCGACTGTTTTAAATTTTTTTGACAAAACTATGGTAGTGTTTTGTTTCAATTGTTTACTCGGTGTAATTTTTATTCGTGTCAAACGGCTTCCCGACACACGCTCATTTGTCTTAAAAAATTATAATTTTGCCAACAGTTTAAAATTATAGTCTTTCCATGGTTTTAGAATTTTTTTTTTCTTTTAGGAAAAGTATAGTAGTGTTTTGTTTTAATTGATTGACTTGATGTAATTTTTTTAGATCGTGTTATGAGTAGCATGTACAAGTACCGAAACACGGACGAACATGTTATAAGATAGAAATATTCAGCTTAGTGCCCCGCAACACGAACGGGGCAATTTCAAATAAGTGTGAAATGAATAGTGTATTATTATTATAAAATTAAATCATTTTAAAAGTATAATGTGAAACCAAAAATACTCGTTGCCAAACACTGCCAGTCCGCCACCATGTAGCCCAAACATCCACATAAAAACATACTTGTTACTTTGTTAGTGTAAGCCCAGGCGTTTGGGCTTGTGGCCCGAGTGAATATGTGGGCCGACCTAAGTGGCTAAGTGCGTAAGTGACCTAAGGGGCTGTTTGGCAACATCTTAATGGTTAAGTGGTAAACCAGTAAAAGGTCTGAACCATTAAGTGCTGAACCAGTAAGAAGCCTGAACCAATAAGAGCCTGTATAATGTTTAACCGTTCAGAGGCAAATGTCTGACCAATTCAGATTAGAGCTCTTAACCATTCAGACTCTGAATAAATCTTAACCATTCAGAGGCAAATGTCTGAACCATTCAGACATCTGCTCGTAAAACAAACAGTCTGAACCATTAAGTGATGAACTAGTAAGAGGTCTAAATCATTAAGAGCCTCATTAATAGCCTCAAAAAGCTAGCGGCTATTCGTTGTAAACGAGGCGGCTCGGCTAAATTTGTAAACGAGCTGCCTCGAGCTCGCAAGCCGGCTCGAATTATTTCATTTTATATAAATTAATGATTCACACAAGAGGGTTTCTTCTTGTTTTGAGGTTTGATAAGGCTAAAGGGTGTGGGGTAATGGTTGGAACATGATTCGTCACCTAGGAACATTAATGGAAGGCTACACCTCCTTTCCATTTTTCAAGAAATCATTTCCTTTTTCTTTAAACAAAGATAAATTAAAATAAATAAAGAGCTAGTGGTTTCGGTCATGACCACACCCTTAGGGTAGTGGTTTTGGATAGTGGATTAGAGGTGAGTTACATGACACTAACGTGAAGGGTCATGGTGGTCACGAGCATGGTTGTAAAACAAGGTTTCCAAGGCCGAGTACTCCCCGAGTAGTCGATACAAGGTAGGCTGCCGAGACGACTTTCTTTGACTCCGCCTAATTACTCGGAATCGGTCAAACGCGGTCAGCCTCGGCCAAAATCGTATCTAGTAGGTCAACTCGGGCCGATTTTGACTTAAAAAATAATAAAACATAATTTCTACGCCTATCATATTAAAGAATGAATATCATTTTAATGTATTTTGTTATAGATATTAATAAATTTATGTTATTTGACATATATTTAATTTCCAAAAACTAATTTATTTATAATTTAACATGTCCGAGTACGCCCCGAGTACTCTCTGCCTAGGCCGAGTACTCTCAACTCCCCGTTCGACCGACTAGGGAGCGCATAGCGACTTTTGCATACATGGTCACGAGGATCATGATCACACCCTATAGCCTAAGGGTTGACATGTATATTCAGATGTTAAAAATAGACAAAGACAAAAAAAATAGACATAGACAAAAAAAAAAAGACAATATCGATATTATTATTTCTTTTTAATTTGTATTTTCTATCCTTATATACTAGAGTATGTTTCTTGTATCGTAGTCTATATCGAATGTTGGTGTTGAACCCCTATCATGACGAACGAAATGGATTACGCCCAAACAAAATCAATGCCGGTATCGGTATTTGTTTTTATCGTTTCCGAATGATGTAACTTTTTTTGTTACATGAAACTATTTTTTTTGGATTACATGAGCTTTTTGGGTTACACTAGACAACTTTTGTAAGATGAGACCTTTAGTTTTCATAAAATTGTAGGTCTTTGTTTCGTAAACTTACCAATTACCAGTACCGTATCGGTAATGAAATGATCGACTTGATACCGACGAACAAAGTCGGTACCGGTATCGGTTTTTGGATTTTCAAAGATGGGGTTTTCGGTTTCTATTGCTATAGTGAGTGACTGTATAGTAGCAAACCCAATCGATACCGACCAAATACCCGTCGCGCACCGTAATGGAATCTCGGTAATAAAACGAACCCACCGAATAATAACTTTGTTTTTTAATAATATTTAATTTATTATTTAACTTGATTTTATATATATATTTAATTAGCAGGGTATGTCTTTTAATTTTGGTGGGGCACATAATATGGATAAATTAATACTGGGCTTTTATGAAGGCCCAGTTAAAGATTGTTGGGCCTGATTCTACTTCCTTTGGTTCTGAGAGTCCAGTTGAAACAAATAGTATGGATACAAGTTTTTGTGGACCAAAGTCTGGGCCTAACTGGTCCAATCCATTTCCCCATCATGAACTCCCTTTAATGAATTTGAAAGAGAATGTTGAAAACCCAACAGTTAAACGGAATAAATTTATAAAAGTTACTAAAAGTGGAGGATTTGGGCTTAAAAAAATTTGGATTGGGTCGGCTCATAAAGATTGTGATGAAGCCAAAAACTGTAGTGATGAAGTTTAAAAAAAAAATTAGTAATGAAGCCCAAAAAGAAATGGTGAAAAATCCTTTGGTCATCATCATCATCATACTCAGTAAATCCCACGAATAGCAAAGTTAAGGTAGGGTCTGAGGAGGGTAAGATATAGACAGTCTTACCTCTACCCCGTAGGAATAGAGAGGCTGCTTGCAGTGAGACACCCGGCTCGAAAAATCCTTTGGTGGAGGAATCAAATGGCCCAGATGAAATTTAAATTGGGCTAGACTCTAATCCTGAAATTACAAAACATGGGCCGCTACCAACAAAAGCGGAAGATGGGCTGGTTTCATTGAACTCGACAAAAACAGGTAACGTACCTTCTTTTGTGGAAATTGTGAATAACAAAAATGGGCCTTAGGAGGGTCTGGTTTCTAAATTACAATTTGGGCCTTATTTTGACTACTTTACAACTTTATTTTTATTTTTTTTTTATTTTTTTGTTACTTGAGGATGTATACGTAAGGAATCTCCATGGTTCCTGTTTAGTTAGAGAATTTTTAGCCTTAGATCCAGCCAATTCCATAAAATCATGTGTGGTCTTATAACAAGTGATTTAAAATGATATGTAATTATTACCTTGCATTTGTAAGGTGTTGGAAATATTAAAGAGGTAAATATACAAGTTGGTATGTTTCCTCCATCCCACATTGGTGGACGGAGTGAACTTTGAGTGGTTTATAAGGGATTACCCCTTATGGGCCTTCATAGTGTTAAATGGGTTGAGAAGTGGGTTAAGCCCACACGCGAGCCGAGCCGAGCCGCGAGCTCGCAAATGGTCGCGAATGGGCGCGTTTGAGGCGCACTTTGTCCCATTATCTCTATGAAACCGAATTCGTATAGGATATAGATACTGAATTCGAATGTGATATGGATGGTTATCCCACTCCCTATTTTTCTCATTCTCTGGTATAACCAAAACTATAAATAAAAGTTTCCTGCTACCTCTTAACCTACCTAATTTTCGCAGCTCTCTCTCTCTCTATTGTGTGCTTCTGTTTTCGTTCCAGCTTCTGCGTTTTCTGGTTTCCATTGCTGTTGGAATACCAGATCAGTTCTGCATTAAATCCTGGGAGTTTACGCTGCAGCTCACAGCAATAGGAGCGCGTAAAATCCTTTATGGACAGGAATCATCCGTGCAGTTCAAGTTTTTCGTTTAAGGATCTTCGATCTCAAACGCCAGGTTGGTTTTAAATTTACGTGTTCTTTAAATTCGTCCGACAACGGGACAGTCTCCTTCTACCTTTCTTTAATCAGTTTGTTCAAGTTGGAACAAACTGGTTTGGCTGATAACTCGGTAATTAATAAAATTATATTAATTTATTGTTGATTAATTTATTTTCAACAATCTTAAAGGATTTTATTTTGTGTTTAATCAACAGAATTAATGGACGCTGAACTACCAACAGCCAATCTGAGATTCATGAATCAAGAGTTTGTCAAGTTGGACAGATTCGATGGTCAGAACTATACCCGCTGGGCGGACAAGGTTAAGTTCATGCTAGTTGTGCTGAAACTTTACTATATCCTTGATCCTGATTTGCCTGCAATTCCTGATGACCCTCCTCGTGAGGCAGGAGAGCTCCCAGATGCAGATTTGGCAAAGCAAAGACTTGTCTGTAAGGAAGCTGAAGATCTTTGCCTGGGCCACATCAAAAAATCTCTTTCGGATCGTCTCTATGACTTGTACGCGACGGTAAAAAGTGCTAGAGAATTGTGGAAAGCTTTGGAAGATAAGTATAAGGCTCATGAAGAAGGTACTAACAAATACCTTATTGCCAAGTACTTAGACTTCCAAATGGTCGATGACAAGTCAATCCTGGAGCAAGTGCATGAACTCCAAGTTCTTGTTAACAAACTGACTGCACTTTCTATTCCGCTGCCAGAAATATTTCAAGTAGGGGTCATTATTGCAAAATTGCCTCCTAATTGGAAAGATTTCTCAAAGAGAATGATGCACAAGTCTGAGGACTACTCGTTGGATGAACTGTTGAAGCACCTTCGAATTGAGGAGGAAACGCGCAACAGGGACAAAAGAGGTAAAGTCGGATCGAGTGTGAATCATGTTGCTAGAGGATCTGGTCAAAAGGGAAAAGGGGCATCATCAAAGAATAAGAAGTTTACAGCACCAAAGAAAAAAGAATTCAAGAAGACACAACACACTAACAACCATCAACCAAAGAGGTCTGGTAAATGCCATGTTTGTGGAGAAATAGGGCATTATGCACGAGAGTGCTCTCAGAGGAAATCTGGATCTACGGTTGGTTCTACAAGTGCTGTTGATGTTGAGAAAGTCACCAATCTAGTGGCCAGTGTGGGTCTTGGTGAAGTTAATATGCTTTCTCAATATACACGCATTGTAGCATGCAGAGGATGGTTCTTGGATTCTAGAGCCACTGTTCATGTTTGTGGGAATCGTGGCTCGTTTATTACTTATGCTCCTGTTCCTCAAGGAACAGTGGTGGTGTGTGCTGATGGACATCGTGTAGAAGTACATGGTAAAGGCACGGTGCGACTAAACTTTAGAGATGGTCAAGTGGTTACTCTTCAGGACGTGTTGCATGTTCCTGGTATCACCAAGGGTCTGGTTTCTGCTGATAAGTTTGATCGGAATGGTTACAAGCTGGTTATCAAGAATCTTCGTGTGAAGTTTTCTCTAAATGACATCTATGTGGGTCAAGCAAAGAACACGGGTGGAATGTATCGTCTTGACTTAGCTGAAGATGGGATTGATGAAGAAGATTCGGATGAAGGGGGCGTTTCAGTGATTGATGGGTTTGGGAATGAAAGTGATAGTGATAGTGGTGGTAGTGTTAGTTCTAGTATTGGTGAATGTAATGCAATTGGTTTTGATTTGAATGAAATTATGTCTTCTGATTATATCGCTTGTTCAATTTCTTTATGGCATAAACGTTTAGCTCATACAAATATTAATAACATTGAAAAAATGCAAACTAAAGGTTTATTAAAATTGAAAGATAAAGATTTTGAAAAATGTGAAACATGTGTTAAATCAAAATTCACAAAGAAACCTTTTCCAAGTGTTCATAAACGCAATACATCACTACTAGAACTAATTCATTCAGATATTTGTGAACTGAATGGAGTTCTTACTCGTGGGGGTAAGAGATACTTTATCACTTTCTGCGATGACTCGAGCCGATACTTATATGTTTATTTGTTGCATTCAAAAGACGAAGCTTTTGAGGCATTCAAAATATATAAGGCTGAGGTTGAAAAACAAAAGGAGAAACGCATTAAAATTCTTCGCTCGGACAGAGGCGGAGAATACTTTAACCGAAAGTTTGATGCATTCTGCGAAGAAGAAGGCATCATACATGAGAGAACTGCACCTTATACTCCCCAACAAAATGGTTTGGCTGAGAGAACGAACCGAACCTTGGTAGAGATGGCTAACTGTATGTTAAACCAATCGGGTCTACCTCGTAATATGTGGGGGGAAGCTGTGTTAACCGCATGTTATGTTCACAATAGGATCACTAGTCGTGTGATACCTACGAGTCCATATGAGTTGTGGAAAGGAAGAAAACCAAACCTAGAGCATTTGAGGGTTTGGGGGTGTCTTGCCTACTATCGCGTACCTGATCCAAAGACACTCAAACTGGGAGAACGAGCTTTCAAGAGTGTATTCATTGGATATGCTTCGCATAGTAAATCTTACCGATTGGTGGATGACGAATCAGGTATAGTTGTAGAATCCAGAGATGTGGAATTCTTTGAGAACAAGTTTTCTAGAGATGATGAAAACTCAAATGGCACCACAACTTCTAGTACTTCTGAGAAAAGGGTTCAACCCTCACCAATAGTTGAAGAACCAAGGAAAAGTACTAGAGTTAGAAAAGAGAAAAGTTATGGAGATGATTTCTTTTCTTACCTGGTTGAAGGAACTCAAAAGAAGGTGACGAGAGAGGTCATTTTTGCTGTAAATTTGGATGATGATCCTAAAACTTTCAACGAGGCAATGTCATCAAGAGATGCTCCTTTGTGGAAGGAGGCAGTCAATGATGAAATGGATTCCATTATGGGAAATGGAACTTGGGAGTTAGCTGATCTACCCAAGGGAAAGAAACCTATTGGATCCAAATGGATTTTCAAAAGGAAGTATCATCCAGACGGATCCATCTCTGCCTATAAAGCGAGATTAGTTGCTAAAGGGTATAGGCAGAGAGAAGGGATCGACTATTTTGATACCTATGCACCTGTGGCTTGAATAAGTTCTATTAGAACTCTAATAGCGGTGTCTGCTTTGAAAGGGCTGTACATTCATCAAATGGATGTAAAGACAGCATTTCTAAATGGGTATCTAAATGAGGAGATTTATTTGGAGCAACCAGAAGGGTTTGTGATGCCTGGACAAGAGAACAAAGTGTGTAGACTTATTAAATCTCTGTATGGTTTGAAGCAAGCTCCTAAACAGTGGCATGAGAGATTTGACACCACTGTGACTGCTTTCGGGTTTCGACACAACAGTGCTGATAGATGTATTTATACTAAATGCGAACCCGGTTATACAGTCGTGATTTGTCTTTATGTTGATGATATGTTGATCATTAGCACTCACCTTGAAGGTATTTCTGAAACTAAGAAATATTTGTCCTCGAACTTTAAGATGAAAGATCTAGGAGAAGTTGATACCATTCTTGGGATCAAGGTGAAGAGAACTGGAAGTCAGATTTCTCTAAGTCAATCTCATTACATAGAGAAAATTCTGACTAAGTTTCAACACTTAAATATTAAAGAGTTTAATACTCCGTTTGATCCAAGTGTGAAACTTAATGTGAACCCTGGAAGAGCAGTGGCTCAACTGGAGTATGCGAGTGCTATTGGAAGTATGATGTATGCAACGCATTGCACTCGTCCTGACATTGCTTTTGCTGTAAGCAAACTGAGTCAGTATACTGTTAATCCAGGGACAGAACACTGGAAGGCAGTGGGTAGAGTACTTGGATACCTGAAAAGGACCAGTAACTTAGAACTGACATACACGTCATCTTCCAGAATACTTGAAGGTTATTCTGATGCAAGCTGGATTGATCGCAACAATGATTCAAAATCTACAAGTGGGTGGATTTACACTCTAGCAGGAGGAGCAATTTCTTGGGCGAGCAAGAAACAGACGTGTATTGCCCACTCAACTATGGAAGCTGAGTTCATAGCGCTAGCTGCGGCTGGCAAGGAAGCGGAGTGGATTAGAGATCTTCTTATTGACATCCGTCTGTGGGATGTTCCAATGCCGTCTATTCCCATGTATTGTGATAGTGAGGCCACACTATCTAAAGTATACAACGCAGTGTATAATGGGAGGTCAAGACACATAGGTCTTCGGCACAATTATGTGAGACAACTGCTTGAAAGTGGTACCATCAAGGTTGTCTATGTCAAGACAAGTAAAAACTTGGCAGATCCGTTTACTAAACCTCTGACGAGAGATTTGGTTGTGAATACCGCGAGAGACATGGGTCTAAAACCACAATAGAATCGTTAGTGATGGAAACCCAACTTGAACTTAGTGCTCCTATTTCTCAAGTTTAATGGGTAAAAACGAAGTCATTTAACGATAGAAGGTACTATCAAATTTGATAGATCCATGTGAGGTATGATAGTACGTCGTTGCCGAGAACAAGGGTGAGCTTATGCTCTTAACAAAGTTTTGGAGGCATCCAAGCAACGTGGATGATGTAAAACTTTGCCTATATGATCTAGGGGTGGTGCCGCCTCGAGTGAAGATTAGTGGTTTATCTTCTAAAGGGTCATGAAAAGGATTTATAGCGCACGGCCATATTCGCGCTCAGTGAGAACGCAAAGTCAGCTGG
Source organism: Helianthus tuberosus (assembly GCA_030545235.1). NCBI lineage: Eukaryota > Viridiplantae > Streptophyta > Magnoliopsida > Asterales > Asteraceae > Helianthus > Helianthus tuberosus. The sequence goes on from CM060369.1 coordinate 204,555,150, forward strand.
TGAGGTGTGGGGGTAAACCGAAGGGGGCTATCAAGTTAATGGTTTAATTCCATAGGACACCATCTAATCTGTCTCTTCTTGTTTATCAACATAAACTGGGTTTAATCTTAGTGACACCTAGTGACATCATTAGTCTAAGTGAAAGGAAACATTCCAACTTGGTGGGGGATTGTTGGAAATATTAAAGAGGTAAATATACAAGTTGGTATGTTCCCTCCATCCCACATTGGTGGAGGGAGTGAACTTTGAGTGGTTTATAAGGGATTACCCCTTATGGGCCTTCATAGTGTTAAATGGGTTGAGAAGTGGGTTAAGCCCACACGCGCGCCGAGCCGAGCCGAGCCGCGAGCTCGCGAATGGTCGCGTTTGAGGCGCGAATGGGCGCGTTTGAGGCGCACTTTGCACTTCGCACGTACGCATCGTAGCTGAGGAGCTTTTATTTTTAGCTAAGGTTCGGTTTCAGGTGGGTCAGATCTGTAACCGAATGAGATGAGATAAGAAGGAGATAGAGATGGATTCGAAACCAGTGGGGGTTGTCCCATTATCTCTATGAAACCGAATTCGTATAGGATATAGATACTGAATTCGAATGTGATATGGATGGTTATCCCACTCCCTATTTTTCTCATTCTCTGGTATAACCAAAACTATAAATAAAAGTTTCCTGGTACCTCTTAACCTACCTAATTTTCGTAGCTCTCTCTCTCTCTATTGTGTGCTTCTGTTTTCGTTCCAGCTTCTGCGTTTTCTGGTTTCCATTGCTGTTGGAATACCAGATCAGTTCTGCATTAAATCCTGGGAGTTTACGTTGCAGCTCACAGCAATAGGAGCGCGTAAAATCCTTTAAGGACAGGAATCATCCGTGCAGTTCAAGTTTTTCGTTTAAGGATCTTCGATCTCAAACGCCAGGTTGGTTTTAAATTTACGTGTTCTTTAAATTCGTCCGACAACGGGACAGTCTCCTTCTACCTTTCTTTAATCAGTTTGTTCAAGTTGGAACAAACTGGTTTGGCTGATAACTCGGTAATTAATAAAATTATATTAATTTATTGTTGATTAATTTATTTTCAACATAAGGTACCATAATAGCCACAGCCGGTGAGATCCAATACCTCCAAGTTTTCCAAAGGTGGAAATCCAGAAACATCTATAGAGGTGTACGTGTATCAATCTTGAGATCGTAAATGCATATTATAACAAAAATTGAAAAGGGGGAAAGACAAACAACGTGCCATATGTAGGTGTGATTATTTGGAATCCATGAATGAAACTGAGATCCAAAATCTTGAGTGAAGTGAGACCAGTCAATGAAGGAAAGATGTTGGTTTCAATATAATTAGTACTCAGGTTCAATAGCTCTAGTTTCTTCAAACCCGACAACCTTTCAAGTCCTGCGGAAAAAAAAAAAAAACAACTTATAGGCATCCTTGCATCAACAATATACGGTTACATGAATACAATTCTAGTCAATATACTTGGTATGTCAAGAAAACTGAACCACATGATACCTGTGCTCACGATTGTATCGTCAATAAAATTATCTGATAAATCGAGACTTCTCAACTCTTTAAAATGAAGAAAGGGAGAAACGCTTAATGGCCAAGTCTTCCTTGTAAATGGACTCACATCATCAAATGGGTTGAACATGTTGCCCAAAGACAGGTCGGTTATGTAACCGGAGGTTCTGTCACACTTGATCCTCTCCCAGTCACAATATTTTTCACTATGATCAACCCAAGTGGAGAGAAGATTGTCTCCATAGCGAAAGTTTGAAAACTCATAAAGGGAGGTTTTGATATCAAGGAGTGCTTTTCTCTCATCTTCTATATAACCACCTTGTATTCGCCCAAGTAACATGATAATCAGTAACAACATGAATATGAACAATGATGATTTATTCTTGGTGAAAGACAGACTCTCCATTTTAGTACAAAATAAACAAGGGTGACTCATAAAGAAATGGTGAACTTGTATGACTCACTGACCCTTAAATAGAAGAAATAATCTTCTTCATACAGTATCCACTTGCTCTAAAATACGTTTTTTCTTTATTATAAACGACACCAAGTCTTTTTCTCCATAATTGTTTTTTTGAAAATAACTTCCTTAAAACACATCTCTGACCTAAACAGGCAAAAAGCCAATACAAAACAACACCCCAGACCTAAACGGGCAAAGGGCCAAACTACAACATATACATAGGGTATTTACACCAGTACTTCCAACTAATATTTTTACGATACGATCTACTTTTAGACTATGGGGTATGGGGCGAGGGTTGGCTGAAAATGCCCAAGTCACCACCCCGGGTGAGCTTGGGTTTGGGCGTGGCCCCTTGGGCGGGAGTTTCAGCCCGGGCGTTGGGCATGCCTAGCAGTCCTACGTGGCCGGCTTCTATTCGCTTGTTGGCTAGGTTATAGCTGGCCATGTTTAAATTTTAAAATATAACCGTTTGGCCAAGCCAAACGGTTCACCCACCCACCTGTCCACATCGCTATATAACCCCCAACCCCACCGGCTGTCCACATTGCTACCTCAACCCAAGTCACCTACCCGAACCGCTACCCACAAACACTTGATCGATGGCCTCTTGGACGCACGAGGAAGAGCTAGCCCTTGTCACGAGCGTCGTGGACACGATGAAGGGCCGCCAACACGGTGAGACCCGTTACTGGCCGGAAGCTTTCGCAAGCTACTGGCACAACGTGGGAAACGACCGGCACAATTTAAACGCGTGCCAACACAAGTGGCGCGAGCTACGACCGAAGCTCGATCGTTTTAAAGCCTACTACGACAGCGTCCCAGGCGGTGAAATAAGTCACGAAGACCGGGTGGCGGTGACCAACATCGAGTTCCGGGGCAAGAAGCGGAAGCCGTTTGACAAGCTCGCCCTTTTCGAAATTTACTTAACGCTTTAGGTTTTTTTTTTGTAATCCTTTTTCTTTGTAGAATTTTGTAATTTTTATGAAATTTTAATAAAATTTTAGGGTTTTTTTAATGTTGTGTGTATTTTTTAAGGGAAATTGGCTTGTAATAATCTCACATAGACCTTATTGGCCATTAATAATCCCACCTCAGAATATTCCCCTCACCAGTCCCACCTTTCACCTATTTTTTCCTACAATGGTCCCCCGTTAAAAAAACTTAACGGAGTTAAGCTTTTTTCCAAATTACAAACAGATTTTGTAGGGCTTTTGATTAGAACGACGATACGAGTCAATTGATGTAAAACTTGCCTCGAAACGTTGCTCCAAACGATGAAAACGGCGCTTCAATTCGGGTGTTTAAATTTCCAATTAACCAAAATCAAGTCACTTGGAGCACCATTTCGAAGTAAGTTTTACATCAATGGACTCGTATCATCGTTCTGATCAAAAGCCCTCAAAAATCTGTTTGTAATTTGGAAAAAAGCTTAACTCCGTTAAGTTTTTTTAACGGGGGACCATTGTAGGAAAAATAGGTGAAAGGTGGGACTGGTGGGGGGAATATTCTGAGGTGGGATTATTAATGGCCAATAATGTCTAGGTGGGATTATTATAGGCCAATTTCCCTTTTTTTAATTTTAGGTTTTTTTATTTTAATAAACCTGGCTAAGCCACGCCCCGCCATACCCCACGGACACGTCACTCACATGCGGGGGGGCTCGAACTCCACGTGTCAACCCATGCCCAAAACTCCTGCCCCACCATACCCCACGTTCTTAATCCATAAATCATCCATGAGAAAATGAAAGATTTTCATTGGTGTGTTTGACTTGAAGTAATTTTAGATTTTTGGATCATGATATGTTTTTTTAGCTCATTGCATGTTCCAATCTCATTAAAGTTACAGGTAATAGCTATGTGTATGCAATGGTTATCTCTTTAATCTAGTCATGATATGTTTTCTTCTTTTTCCCTCATTGTATGTTTCTTGACATGTTAAAGTGACGTCTTTGAATTACATTTGATGGTGCTATTTACAAGTTGTTACCTACTCAATTTAATTACCATTATATATTAGCATGTCAATTGTATTAGTGAATTCGTTAGCAAATTAGACAATATAGTAAGAATATTACACGTTAGAAACGCGAAACCAGCTCCATAACGCTAGGAGTATTTGCTAGTTGTAACATAAAAGCATAATACTCTTAACAAATCTGATTATGTGTGTGCGTTGGATTGCATGCACATGTCCCTTCCGGATTTCGATTTTGGCAGTTTCTCTAATAAGGACACCGCCCCCCACAAAGCCCAGAATGCTTTGGCGAGTGTCCTATTTAGTAGAACCGCCCAGAGTTTGGGAGAGAAGTTTAGTCTATCCCCTCATCAGAAAGCCGTGTTCAATTGTCTCAGGGCTTCTCATGCTCAGGATTTACTGACAGTCATCCCCATTGAAGGGCTAGGCCAACACATGTCGGCAGTGGAATACCGGACAATCTTTAAGTACCGACTAATGATCCCTCTGTTTCCAGTTGATGAGCCCTGCCCAGTTTGCCGCAAGGTTTGTTCGGATACTTTTGGCGAGCATGCGGTTCATTGTAAGGAGTTGCCTGGTTTTAAATACAGGCATGATTTGGTAAGGGATATTCTGTTTGATGTTCTAAAGCGGGCAGGGATTTCGGGGAAAAAAGTAGGCTCCGGTGAACTTTTTTACGGATCCGCCCGATGGAGGTCTACTCTTCGACCAACTGATATTCTTGTGTTTAGGTGGGCAGGGGAAAACACACTTGTGTGGATCTTACATGAGTGTCCCCTCCTGTTGGGGTCAGGGATAATGAGTTTGTTGCTGGCCAGGCTGCGTTGAAGGCGGAATCAAGCAAGATCGCTAAACATGAGAAGGCTTGTTTAGAGAATCAACATGTCTTTATCTCATTCGCTTTTGATACATTTGGTTCCCTAGCCCCAGAGGCTGTGGAATTCCTAAACAAGGTCCAATAGGTTGTGAATAGTAATCTCTCAACCTTTAAGATTCGTTTCGTCTTTAGTAGAATTGGTTTTCCAATTCAAAAGGGGGTTGCGGCACAGCTTGTTGCCCGTTTACCTGCCACTTATTTGTAATTTGTTACTTTGTCATTTTAATGAAAATATCAATTTGGCCAAAAGAATACATATATCATAAAGAAAAAAATATTAATGATACTTCATAAAAGAAAGGCATCATAATACTTCATAAAAGTTTTACTTTTGTGTAGGGTTGCAAACGAACCAAACGAACACGAACAAGATCTTGTTCGTGTTCGTTTGTTAAGAAATATATGTGTTCACGAACCGTTCACGAACACTTATCGAACGAGATTTTATGTTCGTGATCGTTTGTTAAGGAAATGAACTTGTTCGTGTTCGTTTGTGTTTGTTTGTTAATTTTAAGCAACGAACGTTGACAAACACAAATGAGCACAAACTAATGTTCATAAACACAAATGGAAACAAACGAACATAAACAATCGTTCATGAACAGAAAATATAATACACCCACACTTATTAGATATTTAGTAATTTTACACATAAGCATTTATTTATTTATTTTAATATTAAAAAATAAAAGTTTAATTTTTTATTTATTATGTTTGCCTTCCCCTTCTCTCTCCATCTATACATATCAACAGATGAATCCATCTCATCTCCATCCTGCTACCCCCTTTCTCCCCCTCGATGTGCTGACCGACGACGGGTTCCCCACCAGCGCCGGTTAACCGGCAACACCCCTCACCTCACCTCACCTCACCTGCTCTTCTGTCTCGGCGATCGGAGCTGCCATTCCGGCGACTCCTCCGACACCCCCCATTCTGGTTCCGTCAAACACACACCACCTGCATTCTTGTTCTCTGCAATTGTTCATGGAGAAAACCCTAAATCCACCATTGCAGCTCTTTTTTTTACTCAATTAGAGGACCGACCACCACCATTGGGTGGTGGTGAGCGGCGACAGACATCAGGGAGCGAACGAGAGAGAGAGGGGGGAGAGAGAGAGAGAAGCGGAGAAGCAGTCTGGCAACTGCCCGTCGGCGGCGATCCGAGTCTCGGTCCGACAGAATTTCCGGTAAAACCCCTTCCTCATTTCCTTCGTTTTTGTGTTTTCTCTGAAGAGTCTGACGAAAAATGATAATGTTTATAGTGGCGGTAATGGTGGCGGCGGTCGCGGATTATATTGGGGGCGACGGATTATGGTGGTGGTAAGTGTGAGTGTGTGTGAGAGAGAGAGAGTTGTGGTGGTGGTGGCGGCGGCGACGGATTATGGTGGCGGTAATGGTGGTGCTAATGGTGGTTGTGGGAGATGTTTGAAGGTGAGAGCTGATATATACGATTTTCCATTGGATGTTGAAAGAGTCTTCTTCTTTTCTTTCTATAGGTTAAAAAATATAACAGACAAATACATATACGGGAAAACAGTAGATAAATCGGAAAGCAATTACCGGTTAATTTCTTGTTCGAGATTTAGGGCTTCCAATTACTGGAGATTGTTTGAGGATAAAACCGTAGGAGGAGGTGAACGCCATCTGAAAGGGTAGGGAGTGAAGTTTGCTTTGTCTGCGACGCCTCCAATGATGGATTCGGACGAGAGGTGTTATGGCGCGAGCGATGTCGTCTTCATCTTCTTCGTTCACCCAGAGAAATAGAGAGAGGGGGGATAAACCGATAAAATGAGAGAAGGGGAGTAGTTCTGTACCGTAGATTAAAAACAGACGGTCTGGATGCATTACTGTAGCTAAATATGAATAAATAGCATGATTTTATTTTTTTATTTTTATTAGTTAACTCTTTAGGAATTAGTAATTAGTAATAGGTAATTAGGGGAGGTTCATTTGAGAAGAATGTTCTTGCAAGAAGAAAAATAAATTAATCTAAGCCCTGTATTTTTGTGATCAATGGTTGTGATTCAAAAAATTAATTTTGTCCTCTTTTAATTAATGTTTTAATTAATAAGGGTATGATAGACAATTTAATGTTAAATACTAATAAATATTATCAAGAGTTACTCACGTCTCATTAATAGCACAATAATTTCTTCTTCACCACCATTAATGTGTTAGGTCCTGCACCAACTTTATTATGAGTGACAAAATTATTTAAAAGTGTTAATGTCCTACACACATTTTATTATGAGTCACAAATTTATGAAAAAGTGTTAGGGTCCTACACATTCTGTTGTCTACACCCAAACATTGTTTTTATGGTGTAGGAAATGTTGTGTTTATGGTGTAAGAAAAGTTGAATATGTAGGATCATGTGCAAAATTGTTTTTATTATGTAAGATGCACATTTTTTATAGGATAGACTCATTAAATGATTAGACATTCATTAATTTGAATAACAAAAATAAAGAATAGACTCGTTAAATGATTTGGTAAAATTACCTTTGTACCCTTTATTTTTTTATTCTTAATTTGTAATTTCTTCTCATTTGAACTCTCTACTAGGTAATTAAATACTCAAATATAAAGTTACTAAAATACCCTTACTTTCAACTGAATGTTTTAACTGAGTTAGAGTCTTGGAGCAAACTGGAGACAAAATCAAAACATTAGGGAGTAAAATGGCTATTTTTAAAGGTTTGGGGCAAAACCGTTAAAGTGATTAAACCACAGGGAGCAAAACGGAAGTTTACTCTTCTAGATTTTTAAATCATGTTATGTTTTTTTTCTTTTTTTTTTTTTTTTTTTGCGCGTTGCATGTTCTAAGACGTTAAAGTTACAGGTAATAACGTACTATGTGTATGCAATGGTTATTTCTTTAATCTAATCATGATTTTGAATCACTTTTGATAAACTTTGAATCACTTTTGATATATTGGTGCTAATTACAATTTACCATTATAAATAAGTCTGTCAATTGTATTAATGATTTTTTTTTTACTTAAATTGATTCGATATTATCATTCCACACGAACGTGAAACCGCTGCGAAGCACGAGAAGTATTCACTAGTTATAACATAAAAACATAATACTCTAAACAAAAGTCATATCTTAAAAAAAATATATTAATGATACTTCATAAGAGAAAAGGTATCGTAATAATTCATATACTTCGTAAAAGTATAAATCCCAAATTTGTTATAAAGACAAGTGTATTTCCAATCACACAACCTTTACTTTGAGGATACGGCAAAATACTTAGTGAGTCCACAAGTCAATGGTCAAAGGTGAATTTGAACACATTTATAAAATGGTCCATCCTTGAAAATTAAAAAATCTATATCTATAAATAATAATAAAGGAAAACAAGCTTATGACACATGACATATACTTAGGCTACTTGATGCCACGTAGCAATGTGATACTTCTCCCTAATTGATTATGAGCGGCAATTTGTTTTCTCAATAATAAGTGGCTTCTCAAACACGTTTTTCCTCCATTCTCCTTCATTCAATTGTGAAACCGCCTCTTCATTATCTCTCTCCAATCAAACCAACCTGTTAAAATTATTGAGATCCTTTGCTTCTTCATTTGAATTTCAACTAAAAAAACCCTAATTGATCTATGCTATGCTGACTTCTACACTGTCGACTTCTCAGTTTCATCTCTGCCTCTTGATAGTATGTTCCGACGAAAGCTACAACTGCCAGAGGAAATGGCAGGAATACATGATGTGTTTCATGTATCTAATCTTAAAAAATGTTTAGCTGATGAATCATTGATAGTACCTCTTAAGGATATAGAGGTAAATGAACAACTCAAGTTTGTAGAAAGACCCCTACAGATTGAAGACAGGAAAGTCAAGAATCTTAAGCATAAAAGACTAGTTCTAGTCAAAGTGAAGTGGGACTCCAAAAGAGGACCAGAATACACATGGGAACGCGAGTCAGAAATGCAAAGGAAATACCCGCATTTATTCCAGTAGATCTCGAGGACGAGCTCTAAAACAAGGTGGGGAGAATGTAACAACCCTCGGTAAAACCGACATCCTATTATATCTTAAAATATTCTAATGTGTCTTATAATACACCCCGTATGTGAAAACCGAGCCCAAAATACATTATAGTTTATAAAAATAACATAAAAATTGAATTATGAGTTGAGGCGGGCCGCGTAAGACCTCACCTCAACTTCACGCGGGCCGTATTAAGACCAGACTTTGACTCCGCTGACTTCTTTAGTTCAAGCGGGCCGCGTAAGACCTCGTCTAAGTTGACGCGGGCCGCGACAGATCTTGAAACGCGGAAGCATCCGGTGCTGACACGTGTCAACATCGTGGCGAGTCTAGTAGCTGACCCAGCTAAGCTACAGCGTTGACCAATGTTGACGCGGGCCGCGTAAAGGTCCCTTATCTCTTACGCGGGCCGCGACAGGACTAGAATCAGCAACTATATAAGAAGGCCATCAGTTTACGTTTTCCGTCGCTCATTCTAAAATCTCAATCTCGAATTCTGAAAGTATTAAGCATTATAGTCAGGTACTATACCCCTAATTAGCGAGGTTCTGCTCCGTTGTAAGTATTATAACCCCAGTTTCATAATAGTTACGCTGCCCGATTGATTTAGGGTTCCGTAACAACTGTCGTGGTTCTGCCCGACATAGTTGTTGGAATGCCGTCTCGGGGAGGGTATTATTAATATTTTCAAAGGGTTATGGTACTAACCAATGTACATTTGTATAAATTGTAGATTATATCCAGGAAACCCTTACGAAAAGCCTAAGACAGCAATGTGAGTTTATCCTCTTTTTGGTAATGTTTTACCAAACCTTAAATGTTTTACTATGAAATTTAGCAGTGATTGAGTCTTTGTGGTTATTCAATTACTGCCGGTATGTTGGGGTTTTGTATACAAAATTTGTACTACTTGCGAGTAGTAAGTCGGGATGACAATACGTTACCATTGGACAATGAGTTAGCCAATGGGTAATATGACCCACAAGTCAGGATTGATAGTACCAAATGGAGTAATTGTGTAGACATAAACAATGTGATCGCTCTCAATACTGTTCACTGTGACTTTAAACTTGATTAAACTGGGATTCACTCACCAGTATTTCCCGCTGACAAATATTTTTAAAACATGTTTCAGGTAACCCAATGTGAAAGCCAATTAGTAAAAAGCCAGCTGGAAAGCACTGAAGGCTTGGGAAAAATGTGGCTATAAAAGTTACCTAATAAACGATGTTTTAAATTCAATAAAATAGGGTTTATCCCTATAATGTATTGTAATAAGAAACTTGGGTTTTGCCCATGTTATTATTAATGTAAAAGAAGGTGGTTTTACTCTGATAAACATTTCCTAACTACGGTCCTGATGAAAATTCCGCTGCAAGATTAAATAACCCTGATACCACCGAACTCTGTGATCGCGTCCGCCCGTTCCCGGGGATCAGGGATCGGGGGTTGCGACAGGGTTCATAGTGTCTTTTAGTTTAGATTGATGATGATAACCCTAACTTCGTAAATTTATTTTCTCTAGATCTATATGATAATATAATAAGGATTAATTTTATTATTAATCATGTGTATATACAAATACCATAACACTAACAGATAATTAAAAAAAATTGATTATATATTTGATTATGGTGGTATTGAGACCGAACAAGACTAGCCTTACACTGGTAGAGAGGGTAGATGTGATCCTTACAAGGTTTAGATTGTGTTCTTCTTTGAATTTTTTCAGTTTGGTTTTATGGTTTATGTCTGATGTGTGTTTGCTTTGTGCGGAAAAAACGTAAAGGTTGTTACTACTGATGGTTATGATGATGTACTGGTTAATGACGAATCATCGCTCAAGAAAGTTTTTGTAAATCAACCTATTGTTGTTGCTATTGAAGCCTGGGGCAGGGATTTCCAGTTTTACACTTTGGTAATACAATATATACATGATTTAGTCATTTACATAATCACAAACCGCATAAGCGAATCAGGAATCTAAATAATATTTGAGTCGTTTAATGTACGCAAGGTATCTTAACGTTCATGTGGAACAACTTTAGATCATGGTGCTAGCTGTGGGGTATGGGACTGAAAATGGTAAAGATTTATTGGATAGCTTTTTTTGGTTTTGCTTCTTTAAAATATACTAGCGTTTTCTTCATAAAAAACATGAGAATACAATCATATGCCAAATGTTTTATGTGTTAATATTAGACTAACACTATTGATCTCTAATATACACATTATTATAATTAATCATTATTTGTCCTTAATGAGTAAAAGACCAAATGAGGACATTATTTGCTTTTTAATTTTATGCTGACGTAGCTTAGAGCCACACATTTAGCTGATCACATATAATTGCTTCTTTCTCATAGTTGCTTTCAGATGGTCTTAAGGCATTCTTTAAGGGATCTCCAAATACGAACTCTCTTGCTGGTTTTGGGTCCATTGCTGCATTTATGACAAGTACGGTGAGCAATTCTTGAATATTATTGATGTTAATTATACATATTAGTATATTACTATATTAGACATTATTTCATACAATATGTTCTCCATTTCTTAGGTTTCACTTTTTAACCTTAAGCTTGGATGGGATGCAACATTCTTTGATGAGTCGGTTAGTATACCACAACTTATTGCTTCTCTTTATAGGTCTCTTATGTATGAATTGGGTTGGTTAGGGTTATGTTGTATTTTAAGTGGTCAAGATGGTAATATAAAATTATTAGTTAAAAATTTAACGGGTCAAACAGGGTAAATCATAACAGACTAAAAATAGTCTGGAGTGTGTTTGATTTCTTTTAAAATATCGAACAAGTGTGCATATTCAATCTGATTGTTATTATCTATCATTTTGGTTTATAATTTCCGCTTGGTGTTAGTTATATTTTTTGTATAGTCTAATTAGTTTTTGTAGATTCGGTGATTCTAAAATGGTTTGGTTATTTGCTTTGTTTTGAATCAAACCAATCTTCGTAACGACAAAGTTGAAGTTTTACCATTCGCCCATTGCACCAGGTTCTTTTTGAACGTTAAGTTGTTTTATTTTGATTTAGTGGAATTTAGCCTTTGGTTTATTCCTTGACAGGCCCTGCAAATGGAAGATCTAGACGAAGCGGATCTGGCTTGATTTTATCGTCTCAGGTTATCTGGTTTATTCTTAGCCATCACATATGTATTCGTTTGCTTTCCTTTTTCATATATTACAACTTTTTGAATTGGAGAACCACTTAGACCAACCGTTGTGAAGATTTTTGGGGGTTTTATAAAAACCCGTAACCTTAATGTTCGATCGATGTCCATGATTTCATTCATTATAACACACACATGTTTGTGTCGATTTGTCCTCGATGGCGACTCAGGTAGGTAACCGTGTTAATTGGTCTTTTAGGTTTGATTTTGTTTTGTTAATGGAAGCGATGATGAGGAAAATAATTTCTAAAGCATAAACCTGCTGATTCTAAGATTATCATAGGTATTCCGTTTGGGAATGAGAGTTACTCGCCATGTGGTTTACATTTAATCATGAATGTGTTCTAATATAAATACCATGTATTCTATGTTTGAAAATTTATATTTATTATAAAACATAATAAATTTAAAATCAATTATAGTATGTTTGATGAATTTTACATTTTATTTAAAATTCATTTGTCTATTTTTTTTTATAAAATTTAGCCATAAAATCGTTTCTAAATTGTTTAATTATTATACAAATGCGTAAGCGTTAAAGACCGGGTTGTGGAGACGAATGACCTACACAATTTGCAGTTCAATTCGACGAGGAAGCTCAGCAGTCAACCAGAACTGGCAGATCTGCAAGCAGCAGGTTCTGTTGTGGCGTTTGGTTCAGGGCAGGATAGAGGGTCGTGGTTTCTGGATTCGTCTGGTAATTTTTCGGTTCAAAGCTTGAGGATGGTTATAGAGAAGCGGTCTTTTACAAACAACGGGATTACCTTTACTTGGAACAGGTGGGTGCTATTGAAGGTAATTTTTTTGGTTTAACGAGTCGTCATAGATAGGTGTAATACCCAAAAATTCGAAAAAAAAAAACCCTAAACTAATAAATACCGATTCAGTTTGATGGTTTTGAAATGAATTTATTGCACTATAAAGGTCGACTAAATAAATATCGTTTATACATAATGTTTTGTTTAATAAGTACTAAGACCATGTGTAGTGGTAAGTTGTTATAATGGCCCCACCATGGGGCATTATCCGACACGTGGCATCCTAGTCAGCGTTGGGGCATTATAGCAAAAGTGGCGTAGTGGGGCATTATGCCAATAACCCCCATTTAATCATTTGACAATTATTATTTTTTTTTAATTTAAAACATAAAATTCTTCATTAATTTAAAATAAAAATTACACTACTTGAAATAAAAAAAAAAACCGAAAAAAATAACAGAAAATTAAAAAACCGAAAAAAAAACAGAAAAAAAAACCGAAAAAAAAAACTGAAAAAAAAATAAAGTTAAAAAAAAGAAGATGATCTAGAGTCCATATTTTTCTCGAATTTTTTGTCGACGCATTTGCGCAAGTATCAACGCGTCGCCTTGGAGGTGGTCGATCGATTTGGACAAAAACTCAATGTCCTTTTCCATTTGCCTCGCCTCTTGCATCTCGTTAAACTTTTAGGTTTCGGCCACTCGTTCTTGCATAATCTCCCAACGTTTGTGGCCGAGGTCGCGAATGTCTTGGAGACGACGGTTCATCTCCTCGAAATCATCCTTTAACTCGAGATCGGAAGACGACTCGACCGTTTTTTTTCCGGTTCGCTTATCCTTTCTTCTACCGGGTGGTCGGTTCAACTCTTCTTGAAGTTCCTCGTCAACGTCCACCACCTCATTTAAATCGACGTTGCGGGCATCCGATGTCGGAGTTGAAGGGTCAACGGAGGATGATGTTTTTGACCTTTTAGCTCGACGTCTACTACTAGACGTCATTGGATTAACTAGCGCCCACTTTGGACTTTTTCGTAGTAGTTCCCAACACTTATAGTACGTGAAAGGGCATTTCGTCCTATCGAACTCCTCCAAAGTCCTCGTTAAAACCCCGACGTCACTTTCACCGCTCGGGCGATTATCGTAGTTACGTTGGTAAACTTCTTGGAACGCGTGACACTTGTTGTTGATGTCGGTCCATTTGCTAGAAATGAAATCTTTGTCCCGATGTTCTCCTTGACCCCACGTGCTAAAAAAGAGTTCACGAACCCTCTCCCAAAAAAGGGGACCCGTTTGAAAGTTTGCTACAAATTAAAAAAAAAAGTAAACAAATAAGTTGTATGTTAAAAATAAAAGTAAAAAAAAAAAATAATAAAAGAGTTACCCGTTTCTTCGTCCTCCGAAACGTCGACCCACGCCCGAGTCAACGTGAATTCCTCCTCCTTCGTCCATTTAATGATAGTTTTTGTACGTCGAGGTTCGTCCTTATCCTTCTTCTTATGCGACCTTCTGCCGCGTTTTGATTTATCTTGCACCGGTTCGGGTTGCGTCTCCGGCACGACATCGACATCGGGTTCGGTTTCGGTTTCGGGTTGTGGTTGTGACGGTTGCGACCCGCCGGCTTGACCATAGCCGAAAGGGGGAGGCACAAATGGAGTGGCGCCACTCAAGTAAGCCGCGTACGTAAAAAAGCTCGGGTCCATGTCTTGAAGGTTATACGGGTTTTGCGATTGGGTTGTGTTCGGGTTCGTGGGTCTTGCGGGTCGGTATGGATGCATGATTGTATAAAAAATAGGAGAAAGTGGGTATTTTTTATAAAAAATAGAAGAAAGTGGGTGTTTTTGTATAAAAAATATGATAAAGTGGGTGGATATATATAGTGGGGTAAATTTTTAAATTAAAAAAAAAAACAAAACAATTTTGACCGTTTGCCAACGGTCTTTTTCTCAATCCTTTCACCCGTTTCAGCGTTTTAATTAAAACGCCACTTTCGTTTTTTTTGAAAAATAACGCCCGGTCACGCCCCATGTAATGGTGACCGGGGCGTTATAGAGCGCTTTTTTGAAATTTTTTTACAAATCACGCCCCACTACGGACGGTCTAATTAATGATTTCGTATTTAACAAACTAATAAGTAAGTAATATTAGTGCGATAATTAATTAAGTTGTAATAGATTAGGATTGTTTAAAATTCAAACTAACTAAAGGGTTTATTTTGTGACTTGCTGAATACTCTAGGGTTAGAAGTTAAACCCTAGTTAAACTTCATCATACTCATATAAGCACACCGTTGCCTTCCTTTTGATCGACAACGAACCGGCCACACCAACCAATCGGGTCACAACAGTTACCACCGCACACCATCACACCGTACCACCGCCAAACGGCCATTCAACCACCACCGTACTATTTCATGGTTGATTGCTGCAATGCGCTTACGTTAACCGAGCACCGATACCTTTGTTTTGAAATTTTTCTGCCATCGTTCGTCACCGTAAGGTAACCCTCCGATAACTAGATCTAACACTCATCTTTATAACTAAGGTGTATTCTAAGTCGACCAACATGCAATGGCTGAATTGGTAGTAGTCACCAGTTTGTTTCAATCTCATGCTCCCACCTGATTCATGGGTTTAATATATTTAAAGGGTTCCCTGTTTAAACCTTCTTGATCAGCCATACGTGTGAGCACTAGTAAATTAAAAGAATGTGATATAGCTTGGTTAATATTTTATATTATAATAATTCTACAATGGAGTTTGGAAGAAAAAAATACGAGTTCTATACTCAACTTAAGTTTTATTAATTTAAAAAGTTTTGTAAATTATATTGGTCGTACTTGTAAGGATTGAATTGTTTTTATGAACAATGATATTTACTAAATATGTTATTTCATGGAAACCGGTGGTGAAGTCGTATTCGGAAACTCGAGCAATACCCTATATTCACGGTTAAAAGGAATTTTATATTTAGGTTGTCGTATATGATTCGGGTGAGACATTATAAATTTTGTCAAGTTGCGAGCTAAGCTTTTAAGGTACGGATTCTGTTTTCTTTTCATCGTAGTATAATTTCCAATTCCTTATGCGAGTACGAATCATTGGGCCTTGCTATCGTAGTATAATCTTACTTTTCGTTACTCTTTAGTACGTATTTTTGTCCTTGTTTTAAAGTCTGATTGCAATGGGTCAATACCTATATCCGTTGATATGTGATACGTTATCTGAGTCAGTATTGTCTTTGTCTGCTTGTTTATTAGTGTGTTGTAGCATGTCATACCTCAGACTTGTACTCATGGTCGCATGTTCATGTCAGTAATTAATTTTAGTTATCTGTACATTATATATATGGCCTTAGTATTTGTACTCTGTCACCCAAGTATGTCTGGCTTGTCATTTGGGCGTCAACGGCATGGCACTTATCGTGACAGTGCGAAATAAAAGATCACGGCGTCTCTAGCTCGTGCTTGTGTAGCACCTTGGCCACTAGAGACGTATAGATCGATCTTAGCTCTGAGTTTGAGTTTGTTTGTTTGGAGATGGAATAATGGGTGAACGCCACACCCAACATCTCATAGGTGCATGGACTATCTAGTTGTGTACCAGTCTGTTCTGTTTATGGCTCTGAGTGCTTCTGTGTTACACGACTTAGTTTGTTGATATATAGCTGTCGTGTAAGTTAGTATATGTTTCTGTATGTGAATATGTTCAGTACCTGTTTTGATATGTTTGATATGTTTTGTACGCATCTGATTAAGCTTCCGATCATGTATGGGGTTATGCTTCCAATTATGTTCAGTATCTGTTCTGATATGTTGTACGCATATGGTTATATTTCCGATCAGTATTGGGTTAAGTATGCTTCTGATCATGTTCAGTGTCTGATTCTGTTATGCATTAGTTATGTCTGTTTTGACTTAGTATCTTTACCGGTTTGTATCATTTTCGTCTCAGTATCAGTCTAGATTTAGATATAGATTCAGAGTTATACGTTTAGTTTGTATCCGTCAGTACATGTATTCAGTATTTGATTCAATGTATGTTCTATACTTGTCGCTGAATCTGTCTTTATTTCGTGTCGATTCTCTCGTTAAGTTTATTATTCTACATATAAACTCAGACCATCTAAAGTACTTTGTTTACTAAATATAAATCTCTTAAGTTATAAAAATAGTTATTATATAATACTCTAATTTTTAACATTTCTATGCATCAATGGTTGTAAATTATGCCTCACGTGTTGTACCAGTTGTTATCTCATTAATAATGGGGGAGTAGTTGTGTACCATGCTAGGCATTAATAGAGAGACATAAAAAGGAAAGTCACAGATTTTAGAGAGAGAAGAGAGATACGGTGGAAGGACCACCGTTTCTGGTGGTGAACCCGACTGCAAAAGGCAGCGCCTCTCACTTCTGACGCATAAACGACCGCCATGGCGGCGGTGAGTTGTAGAGTTGTACTTCAGGTGAACTCCGGCCAGTCTCCGATGAAGATCCGATAAGTGTTGTATTGTACTGCATGTTAAATTTTCAGTTAGATCTGTTCTTGATATGTTGCTTGAGACTATTTTTGGTAATACACAATTCCAGCAAGAATCCGGTCAAGTTACGACCAAGATCCGATGAACGAAAGTCTTCCTTCATGTCTTGGATAATAATCTGGGTATAATTTTGGTAGATCGGGTATGGAGCTCATGGGATGCCTCCGCAAAACGATGTGGAAGGGATAACACAATCACAGATTTGTTGATTCACACTCAAATTTCACAGATTTTTTGATTGATTTGCAGGCGAACGAGTCTCTGGAGACGGTGGAGTTGCAGCGGTAGACGACGCCGAACCGGCCTCTGCTCGGTGAGTTTATAGTCGTTGTTTAGAAGCTCATTCAACCTTCATGTTGTTGTTAGGGTTAGGGTTAATTGTAACTATTTGTTGAAGTCAGGTGGGTTTTATAACAGAAATTATGGGTTTTTGGTTAAGAGTCGCGTGTATTCGTACTCGAGAAGTTGAAAAGGATATTTGTGTGTGATGGAATCACTTTGTTCATCGAAAGGCTTCTCTTTACTTCTTTCTTCATGTCAACTGTAAGCGATCTGAATCTATGATCTCTTTTTTCGTTCATAGATCTAACACAGTGTAGTGGCAGATTGGATTTGAATATATAAATTTAAAATTGAAGACCGTGGATGGTAATTCATCAGTAAGTTTGTCTACACAATCGATTAACTGTAGCAAATTTCCTTTACTATTGTTATATCTAATGTTCACCATGAAAATATTGTTTTGTTTTGATATAAATTCATATGTTTCTGTGAACATGTACCTAATTTGCAATTTTTTAGACTGAAATGCGTTGTTTCTTTTGAGGATTTTGTTATCGTTTTTTTGGCCAAGTTAACAGCTGCGTTACTGTACCGGAGAGTCCAGCCGCTCACCATCCGATTCGGATCGTCGAAAGGAATACACCGGAATTGAGAACCGACATATCCGGTGAGCTTTTGTAATCTTTCTCCTGTTTTTTGTTCATGTTTTTCAAGATGTATTACAATTTCTAAATTTCAACCCATCTAAATTTTATTTTAGAAAAGATAATGACTCGAAGTAAATTACTAAGAGCAACCTTGAAAAGTAAGCATGGAGCTTTTGAAAGATTCATATAATGGTTGAGTTGACAAGATGAGGGACGTTAAGTAGACCAAATAACTACTTATACGTTTTAGTTTAACCGTAATATATAATTATAACCGTCTGCTCTTTTCTAACCTGTATTATTTTTCAAAGCACTATGGATTATTTAGTTTCATTTGATTCTGTAGCAGTGGCGGACCCATGAATTAATTGCTGGGGTGCGGATGAGTGGTTCAAGCATATTTTCACGGGGTGCGATCAGGTTTTTTGCCTAAAAAATACACTAATTTTTTTCAAGGGGTGCGCCCGCCCACCCTGTGTTTCACCTAGGTCCGCCCCTGTTCTGTAGTTAAAATTGCTTGATCAGTTGATTGTGGTCACTCAACACTGGGCCATAATGCTTGCTAATAGGTGCTATTATATGAACCCTTTCATTTACTATATTTGGACTCTATAAAATGCTCAAGACGATTAATATAGTTTTAATCAAATTTATCAGTTTTGTTATGATAAATACTATCGCATTTGCTTTGTAATAGTTGAACTTTAAGTTTGTATTATATGTTGACAGTTTAGCGTATTTCAAGCGTTTGTATATCATGTAGGTAGAAACATGTATGTATTTGTGTCTATATATGTGACAAAAAAGATTTATTTATTTACAATTAGTAAAGAATCATGTAGATAGAAACATGTACTATTTTGTGTCTATATGTCAAGCAGAATAATTTTTTTTACAGTGTATAAATTACTTAAAGCAGTACATGGGTTTGATATTTATGTCTATGATTGACTTAATTAGGACCGCCTTATCTTAAGACATAAAATATACTAACAAACCTCTTTGAATTTCAGATTCAAGCAGTGCTTCTAAGATGGGGCGTCAAGAATGATAGGAAACAACAGCAGCTGGAAACCGTCAATCAAGAAGCCATGTCGCCTAGGACCATCTCTTTTGCTCAAGTTATGTAACTAACATCCTTAATGTTAGTCACGAAACTTGAAACCGTAACTAGATGCTAACTTTTGGTTTCAACTATGTAACTAATTGTGTCGATGTGACTGACTTTGTAAGAATGGCAACCATCTGAACAAAAATATAAATCTAGCCCCCGCCGCATCGCGACGGGTAACACTTCTAGTTTTGACTAAATTATAACTTATGAATATTGATTAATTAAAAGATATGAATTTGAATCTAAACGTGTTTTTAAAGATAATAGTTCGACAATTCTTTTCTTTTAAAGATCATGGGATTTTAAATGGTATTAAAATGTTTTGCCTTAGCTCTTTGTTTTGTTTTTGCTTCCCATGTCGTTTTATGGAATGGTCGAAAGTGTTTCATTCAAAAATCTAGATTCTTTAAATTATTCTATTTCTAAAATATAACTTTTCAAAGTTAGAAAAATTAGTTATTTTTGTCCAAAGATGATTTGCTATGAACTATGATAAACTATTTTATTTTGATGAGGTTCAAACTTTAAAAAATAAGAAGATAGTTTTGTCAAGTATCTTGTTTTAAAAATACTATCATTATTAAACGTGGTTCAAAATATTCAATAGCTATAAGTTTTTGATTTGTTCAAACGTTTCATTTACAAATGATAGGTTGGATCTTGTTATACGAATACTAGATTATTTAAATGATATTTTAAAATAAATGTTTTTGTCAACATGATCAACGATGTATCAGTTTCTACATTGGTTTGTGTTGGGTTCGGTATCAGTTATGTATATACCTGAGTTTTGTTTCCGTATCAGTTTCCGTTACAATTTCCAATCAGTTCGTGTATCCGTTTTGTATCAGTCTTGTGTCTGCATCTGTTTTCAGTACTCGTGCCGGTAACCGTTTCATTTCAGTCTCAGTTCTATTATGTTGTGTTGTGTTTTGCTTCCACTGATATGACTTTACTTGTACTGTCGATTTCTCCGTTACTGAGCAATTTTTGGCTCAGCCGTATTTTCTTTTTTTTGTTTGTCTTATTTGCTTTACAGGTAATCTGGGATAATCTGGGGTTTCGGTGTGGAGCGTTTGGAAGTTGCTGATCAAGATTCCTTATTTCAATAATGTAATAAAATGTAAGTGTGAGTGTGTGTGTGTGAGAGAGAGAGAGAGAGAGAGTTGTGGTGGTGGTGGTGGCGGCGACGGATTATGGTGGCGGTAATGGTGGTGCTAATGGTGGTTGTGGGAGATGTTTGAAGGTGAGAGCTGATATGTGTCTGTATATATGAATAAATAGCATGATTTTATTTTTTTATTTTTATTAGTTAACTCTTTTAGGAATTAGTAATTTGTAATAGGTAATTAGGGGAGGTTCATTTGAGAAGAATGTTCTTGCAAGAAGAAAAATAAATTAATCTAAGCCCTGTATTTTTGTGATCAATGGTTGTGATTCAAAAAATTATTTTTGTCCTCTTTTAATTAATGTTTTAATTAATAAGGGTATGATAGACAATTTAATGTTAAATACTAATAAATATTATCAAGAGTTACTCACGTCTCATTAATAGAACAATAATTTCTTCTTCACCACCATTAATGTGTTAGGTCCTGCACCAACTTTATTATGAGTGACAAAATTATTTAAAAGTGTTAATGTCCTACACACATTTTATTATGAGTCACAAATTTATGAAAAAGTGTTGGGGTCCTACACATTCTGTTGTCTACACCCAAACATTGTTTTTATGGTGTAGGAAATGTTGTGTTTATGGTGTAAGAAAAGTTGAATATGTAGGATCATGTGCAAAATTGTTTTTATTATGTAAGATGCACATTTTTTATAGGATAGACTCATTAAATGATTAGACATTCATTAATTTGAATAACAAAAATAAAGGATAGACTCGTTAAATGATTTGGTAAAATTACCTTTGTACCCTTTATTTTTTTATTCTTAATTTGTAATTTCTTCTCATTTGAACTCTCTACTAGGTAATTAAATACTCATATATAAAGTTACTAAAATACCCTTACTTTCAACTGAATGTTTTAACTGAGTTAGAGTCTTGGAGCAAACTGGAGACAAAATCAAAACATTAGGGAGTAAAATGGCTATTTTTAAAGGTTTGGGGCAAAACCGTTAAAGTGATTAAACCACAGGGAGCAAAACGGAAGTTTACTCTTCTAGATTTTTAAATCATGTTATGTTTTTTTTTCTTTTTTTTTTTTTGCGCGTTGCATGTTCTAAGACGTTAAAGTTACAGGTAATAACGTACTATGTGTATGCAATGGTTATTTCTTTAATCTAATCATGATTTTGAATCACTTTTGATAAACTTTGAATCACTTTTGATATATTGGTGCTAATTACAATTTACCATTATAAATAAGTCTGTCAATTGTATTAATGATTTTTTTTTACTTAAATTGATTCGATATTATCATTCCACACGAACGTGAAACCGCTGCGAAGCACGAGAAGTATTCACTAGTTATAACATAAAAACATAATACTCTAAACAAAAGTCATATCTTAAAAAAAATATATTAATGATACTTTATAAGAGAAAAGGTATCGTAATAATTCATATACTTCGTAAAAGTATAAATCCCAAATTTGTTATAAAGACAAGTGTATTTCCAATCACACAACCTTTACTTTGAGGATACGGCAAAATACTTAGTGAGTCCACAAGTCAATGGTCAAAGGTGAATTTGAACACATTTATAAAATGGTCCATCCTTGAAAATTAAAAAATCTATATCTATAAATAATAATAAAGGAAAACAAGCTTATGACACATGACATATACTTAGGCTACTTGATGCCACGTAGCAATGTGATACTTCTCCCTAATTGATTATGAGCGGCAATTTGTTTTCTCAATAATAAGTGGCTTCTCAAACACGTTTTTCCTCCATTCTCCTTCATTCAATTGTGAAACCGCCTCTTCATTATCTCTCTCCAATCAAACCAACCTGCTAAAATTATTGAGATCCTTTGCTTCTTCATTTAAATTTCAACTAAAAAAACCCTAATTGATCTATGCTATGCTGACTTCTACACTGTCGACTTCTCAGTTTCATCTCTGCCTCTTGATAGTATGTTCCGACGAAAGCTACAACTGCCAGAGGAAATGGCAGGAATACATGATGTGTTTCATGTATCTAATCTTAAAAAATGTTTAGCTGATGAATCATTGATAGTACCTCTTAAGGATATAGAGGTAAATGAACAACTCAAGTTTGTAGAAAGACCCCTACAGATTGAAGACAGGAAAGTCAAGAATCTTAAGCATAAAAGACTAGTTCTAGTCAAAGTGAAGTGGGACTCCAAAAGAGGACCAGAATACACATGGGAACGCGAGTCAGAAATGCAAAGGAAATACCCGCATTTATTCCAGTAGATCTCGAGGACGAGCTCTAAAACAAGGTGGGGAGAATGTAACAACCCTCGGTAAAACCGACATCCTATTATATCTTAAAATATTCTAATGTGTCTTATAATACACCCCGTATGTGAAAACCGAGCCCAAAATACATTATAGTTTATAAAAATAACATAAAAATTGAATTATGAGTTGAGGCGGGCCGCGTAAGACCTCACCTCAACTTCACGCGGGCCGTATTAAGACCAGACTTTGACTCCGCTGACTTCTTTAGTTCAAGCGGGCCGCGTAAGACCTCGTCTAAGTTGACGCGGGCCGTGACAGATCTTGAAACGCGGAAGCATCCGGTGCTGACACGTGTCAACATCGTGGCGAGTCTAGTAGCTGACCCAGCTAAGCTACAGCGTTGACCAATGTTGACGCGGGCCGCGTAAAGGTCCCTTATCTCTTACGCGGGCCGCGACAGGACTAGAATCAGCAACTATATAAGAAGGCCATCAGTTTACGTTTTCCGTCGCTCATTCTAAAATCTCAATCTCGAATTCTGAAAGTATTAAGCATTATAGTCAGGTACTATACCCCTAATTAGCGAGGTTCTGCTCCGTTGTAAGTATTATAACCCCAGTTTCATAATAGTTACGCTGCCCGATTGATTTAGGGTTCCGTAACAACTGTCGTGGTTCTGCCCGACATAGTTGTTGGAATGCCGTCTCGGGGAGGGTATTATTAATATTTTCAAAGGGTTATGGTACTAACCAATGTACATTTGTATAAATTGTAGATTATATCCAGGAAACCCTTACGAAAAGCCTAAGACAGCAATGTGAGTTTATCCTCTTTTTGGTAATGTTTTACCAAACCTTAAATGTTTTACTATGAAATTTAGCAGTGATTGAGTCTTTGTGGTTATTCAATTACTGCCGGTATGTTGGGGTTTTGTATACAAAATTTGTACTACTTGCGAGTAGTAAGTCGGGATGACAATACGTTACCATTGGACAATGAGTTAGCCAATGGGTAATATGACCCACAAGTCAGGATTGATAGTACCAAATGGAGTAATTGTGTAGACATAAACAATGTGATTGCTCTCAATACTGTTCACTGTGACTTTAAACTTGATTAAACTGGGATTCACTCACCAGTATTTCCCGCTGACAAATATTTTTAAAACATGTTTCAGGTAACCCAATGTGAAAGCCAATTAGTAAAAAGCCAGCTGGAAAGCACTGAAGGCTTGGGAAAAATGTGGCTATAAAAGTTACCTAATAAACGATGTTTTAAATTCAATAAAATAGGGTTTATCCCTATAATGTATTGTAATAAGAAACTTGGGTTTTGCCCATGTTATTATTAATGTAAAAGAAGGTGGTTTTACTCTGATAAACATTTCCTAACTACGGTCCTGATGAAAATTCCGCTGCAAGATTAAATAACCCTGATACCACCGAACTCTGTGATCGCGTCCGCCCGTTCCCGGGGATCAGGGATCGGGGGTTGCGACAGGGTTCATAGTGTCTTTTAGTTTAGATTGATGATGATAACCCTAACTTCGTAAATTTATTTTCTCTAGATCTATATGATAATATAATAAGGATTAATTTTATTATTAATCATGTGTATATACAAATACCATAACACTAACAGATAATTAAAAAAAATTGATTATATATTTGATTATGGTGGTATTGAGACCGAACAAGACTAGCCTTACACTGGTAGAGAGGGTAGATGTGATCCTTACAAGGTTTAGATTGTGTTCTTCTTTGAATTTTTTCAGTTTGGTTTTATGGTTTATGTCTGATGTGTGTTTGCTTTGTGCGGAAAAAACGTAAAGGTTGTTACTACTGATGGTTATGATGATGTACTGGTTAATGACGAATCATCGCTCAAGAAAGTTTTTGTAAATCAACCTATTGTTGTTGCTATTGAAGCCTGGGGCAGGGATTTCCAGTTTTACACTTTGGTAATACAATATATACATGATTTAGTCATTTACATAATCACAAACCGCATAAGCGAATCAGGAATCTAAATAATATTTGAGTCGTTTAATGTACGCAAGGTATCTTAACGTTCATGTGGAACAACTTTAGATCATGGTGCTAGCTGTGGGGTATGGGACTGAAAATGGTAAAGATTTATTGGATAGCTTTTTTTGGTTTTGCTTCTTTAAAATATACTAGCGTTTTCTTCATAAAAAACATGAGAATACAATCATATGCCAAATGTTTTATGTGTTAATATTAGACTAACACTATTGATCTCAAATATACACATTATAATTAATCATTATTTGTCCTTAATGAGTAAAAGACCAAATGAGGACATTATTTGCTTTTTAATTTTATGCTGACGTAGCTTAGAGCCACACATTTAGCTGATCACATATAATTGCTTCTTTCTCATAGTTGCTTTCAGATGGTCTTAAGGCATTCTTTAAGGGATCTCCAAATACGAACTCTCTTGCTGGTTTTGGGTCCATTGCTGCATTTATGACAAGTACGGTGAGCAATTCTTGAATATTATTGATGTTAATTATACATATTAGTATATTACTATATTAGACATTATTTCATACAATATGTTCTCCATTTCTTAGGTTTCACTTTTTAACCTTAAGCTTGGATGGGATGCAACATTCTTTGATGAGTCGGTTAGTATACCACAACTTATTGCTTCTCTTTATAGGTCTCTTATGTATGAATTGGGTTGGTTAGGGTTATGTTGTATTTTAAGTGGTCAAGATGGTAATATAAAATTATTAGTTAAAAATTTAACGGGTCAAACAGGGTAAATCATAACAGACTATAAATAGTCTGGAGTGTGTTTGATTTCTTTTAAAATATCGAACAAGTGTGCATATTCAATCTGATTGTTATTATCTATCATTTTGGTTTATAATTTCCGCTTGGTGTTAGTTATATTTTTTGTATAGTCTAATTAGTTTTTGTAGATTCGGTGATTCTAAAATGGTTTGGTTATTTGCTTTGTTTTGAATCAAACCAATCTTCGTAACGACAAAGTTGAAGTTTTACCATTCGCCCATTGCACCAGGTTCTTTTTGAACGTTAAGTTGTTTTATTTTGATTTAGTGGAATTTAGCCTTTGGTTTATTCCTTGACAGGCCCTGCAAATGGAAGATCTAGACGAAGCGGATCTGGCTTGATTTTATCGTCTCAGGTTATCTGGCTTATTCTTAGCCATCACATATGTATTCGTTTGCTTTCCTTTTTCATATATTACAACTTTTTGAATTGGAGAACCACTTAGACCAACCGTTGTGAAGATTTTTGGGGGTTTTATAAAAACCCGTAACCTTAATGTTCGATCGATGTCCATGATTTCATTCATTATAACACACACATGTTTGTGTCGATTTGTCCTCGATGGCGACTCAGGTAGGTAACCGTGTTAATTGGTCTTTTAGGTTTGATTTTGTTTTGTTAATGGAAGCGATGATGAGGAAAATAATTTCTAAAGCATAAACCTGCTGATTCTAAGATTATCATAGGTATTCCGTTTGGGAATGAGAGTTACTCGCCATGTGGTTTACATTTAATCATGAATGTGTTCTAATATAAATACCATGTATTCTATGTTTGAAAATTTATATTTATTATAAAACATAATAAATTTAAAATCAATTATAGTATGTTTGATGAATTTTACATTTTATTTAAAATTCATTTGTCTATTTTTTTTTTATAAAATTTAGCCATAAAATCGTTTCTAAATTGTTTAATTATTATACAAATGCGTAAGCGTTAAAGACCGGGTTGTGGAGACGAATGACCTACACAATTTGCAGTTCAATTCGACGAGGAAGCTCAGCAGTCAACCAGAACTGGCAGATCTGCAAGCAGCAGGTTCTGTTGTGGTGTTTGGTTCAGGGCAGGATAGAGGGTCGTGGTTTCTGGATTCGTCTGGTAATTTTTCGGTTCAAAGCTTGAGGATGGTTATAGAGAAGCGGTCTTTTACAAACAACGGGATTACCTTTACTTGGAACAGGTGGGTGCTATTGAAGGTATTTTTTTTGGTTTAACGAGTCGTCATAGATAGGTGTAATACCCAAAAATTCGAAAAAAAAAAAACCCTAAACTAATAAATACCGATTCAGTTTGATGGTTTTGAAATGAATTTATTGCACTATAAAGGTCGACTAAATAAATATCGTTTATACATAATGTTTTGTTTAATAAGTACTAAGACCATGTGTAGTGGTAAGTTGTTATAATGGCCCCACCATGGGGCATTATCCGACACGTGGCATCCTAGTCAGCGTTGGGGCATTATAACAAAAGTGGCGTAGTGGGGCATTATGCCAATAACCCCCATTTAATCATTTGACAATTATTATTTTTTTTTAATTTAAAACATAAAATTCTTCATTAATTTAAAATAAAAATTACACTACTTGAAATAAAAAAAAAAACCGAAAAAAATAACAGAAAATTAAAAAACCGAAAAAAAAAACAGAAAAAAAAAACCGAAAAAAAAACTGAAAAAAAAATAAAGTTAAAAAAAAGAAGATGATCTAGAGTCTATATTTTTCTCGAATTTTTTGTCGACGCATTTGCGCAAGTATCAACGCGTCGCCTTGGAGGTGGTCGATCGATTTGGACAAAAACTCAATGTCCTTTTCCATTTGCCTCGCCTCTTGCATCTCGTTAAACTTTTAGGTTTCGGCCACTCGTTCTTGCATAATCTCCCAACGTTTGTGGCCGAGGTCGCGAATGTCTTGGAGACGACGGTTCATCTCCTCGAAATCATCCTTTAACTCGAGATCGGAAGACGACTCGACCGTTTTTTTTCCGGTTCGCTTATCCTTTCTTCTACCGGGTGGTCGGTTCAACTCTTCTTGAAGTTCCTCGTCAACGTCCACCACCTCATTTAAATCGACGTTGCGGGCATCCGATGTCGGAGTTGAAGGGTCAACGGAGGATGATGTTTTTGACCTTTTAGCTCGACGTCTACTACTAGACGTCATTGGATTAACTAGCGCCCACTTTGGACTTTTTCGTAGTAGTTTCCAACACTTATAGTACGTGAAAGGGCATTTCGTCCTATCGAACTCCTCCAAAGTCCTCGTTAAAACCCCGACGTCACTTTCACCGCTCGGGCGATTATCGTAGTTACGTTGGTAAACTTCTTGGAACGCGTGACACTTGTTGTTGATGTCGGTCCATTTGCTAGAAATGAAATCTTTGTCCCGATGTTCTCCTTGACCCCACGTGCTAAAAAAGAGTTCACGAACCCTCTCCCAAAAAAGGGGACCCGTTTGAAAGTTTGCTACAAATTAAAAAAAAAGTAAACAAATAAGTTGTATGTTAAAAATAAAAGTAAAAAATAAGTAAAAAAAAAAATAATAAAAGAGTTACCCGTTTCTTCGTCCTCCGAAACGTCGACCCACGCCCGAGTCAACGTGAATTCCTCCTCCTTCGTCCATTTAATGATAGTTTTTGTACGTCGAGGTTCGTCCTTATCCTTCTTCTTATGCGACCTTCTGCCGCGTTTTGATTTATCTTGCACCGGTTCGGGTTGCGTCTCCGGCACGACATCGACATCGGGTTCGGTTTCGGTTTCGGGTTGTGGTTGTGACGGTTGCGACCCGCCGGCTTGACCATAGCCGAAAGGGGGAGGCACAAATGGAGTGGCGCCACTCAAGTAAGCCGCGTACGTAAAAAAGCTCGGGTCCATGTCTTGAAGGTTATACGGGTTTTGCGATTGGGTTGTGTTCGGGTTCGTGGGTCTTGCGGGTCGGTATGGATGCATGATTGTATAAAAAATAGGAGAAAGTGGGTATTTTTTATAAAAAATAGAAGAAAGTGGGTGTTTTTGTATAAAAAATATGATAAAGTGGGTGGATATATATAGTGGGGTAAATTTTTAAATTAAAAAAAAAAACAAAACAATTTTGACCGTTTGCCAACGGTCTTTTTCTCAATCCTTTCACCCGTTTCAGCGTTTTAATTAAAACGCCACTTTCGTTTTTTTTGAAAAATAACGCCCGGTCACGCCCCATGTAATGGTGACCGGGGCGTTATAGAGCGCTTTTTTGAAATTTTTTTACAAATCACGCCCCACTACGGACGGTCTAATTAATGATTTCGTATTTAACAAACTAATAAGTAAGTAATATTAGTGCGATAATTAATTAAGTTGTAATAGATTAGGATTGTTTAAAATTCAAACTAACTAAAGGGTTTATTTTGTGACTTGCTGAATACTCTAGGGTTAGAAGTTAAACCCTAGTTAAACTTCATCATACTCATATAAGCACACCGTTGCCTTCCTTTTGATCGACAACGAACCGGCCACACCAACCAATCGGGTCACAACAGTTACCACCGCACACCATCACACCGTACCACCGCCAAACGGCCATTCAACCACCACCGTACTATTTCATGGTTGATTGCTGCAATGCGCTTACGTTAACCGAGCACCGATACCTTTGTTTTGAAATTTTTCTGCCATCGTTCGTCACCGTAAGGTAACCCTCCGATAACTAGATCTAACACTCATCTTTATAACTAAGGTGTATTCTAAGTCGACCAACATGCAATGGCTGAATTGGTAGTAGTCACCAGTTTGTTTCAATCTCATGCTCCCACCTGATTCATGGGTTTAATATATTTAAAGGGTTCCCTGTTTAAACCTTCTTGATCAGCCATACGTGTGAGCACTAGTAAATTAAAAGAATGTGATATAGCTTGGTTAATATTTTATATTATAATAATTCTACAATGGAGTTTGGAAGAAAAAAATACGAGTTCTATACTCAACTTAAGTTTTATTAATTTAAAAAGTTTTGTAAATTATATTGGTCGTACTTGTAAGGATTGAATTGTTTTTATGAACAATGATATTTACTAAATATGTTATTTCATGGAAACCGGTGGTGAAGTCGTATTCGGAAACTCGAGCAATACCCTATATTCACGGTTAAAAGGAATTTTATATTTAGGTTGTCGTATATGATTCGGGTGAGACATTATAAATTTTGTCAAGTTGCGAGCTAAGCTTTTAAGGTACGGATTCTGTTTTCTTTTCATCGTAGTATAATTTCCAATTCCTTATGCGAGTACGAATCATTGGGCCTTGCTATCGTAGTATAATCTTACTTTTCGTTACTCTTTAGTACGTATTTTTGTCCTTGTTTTAAAGTCTGATTGCAATGGGTCAATACCTATATCCGTTGATATGTGATACGTTATCTGAGTCAGTATTGTCTTTGTCTGCTTGTTTATTAGTGTGTTGTAGCATGTCATACCTCAGACTTGTACTCATGGTCGCATGTTCATGTCAGTAATTAATTTTAGTTATCTGTACATTATATATATGGCCTTAGTATTTGTACTCTGTCACCCAAGTATGTCTGGCTTGTCATTTGGGCGTCAACGGCATGGCACTTATCGTGACAGTGCGAAATAAAAGATCACGGCGTCTCTAGCTCGTGCTTGTGTAGCACCTTGGCCACTAGAGACGTATAGATCGATCTTAGCTCTGAGTTTGAGTTTGTTTGTTTGGAGATGGAATAATGGGTGAACGCCACACCCAACATCTCATAGGTGCATGGACTATCTAGTTGTGTACCAGTCTGTTCTGTTTATGGCTCTGAGTGCTTCTGTGTTACACGACTTAGTTTGTTGATATATAGCTGTCGTGTAAGTTAGTATATGTTTCTGTATGTGAATATGTTCAGTACCTGTTTTGATATGTTTGATATGTTTTGTACGCATCTGATTAAGCTTCCGATCATGTATGGGGTTATGCTTCCAATTATGTTCAGTATCTGTTCTGATATGTTGTACGCATATGGTTATATTTCCGATCAGTATTGGGTTAAGTATGCTTCTGATCATGTTCAGTGTCTGATTCTGTTATGCATTAGTTATGCCTGTTTTGACTTAGTATCTTTACCGGTTTGTATCATTTTCGTCTCAGTATCAGTCTAGATTTAGATATAGATTCAGAGTTATACGTTTAGTTTGTATCCGTCAGTACATGTATTCAGTATTTGATTCAATGTATGTTCTATACTTGTCGCTGAATCTGTCTTTATTTCGTGTCGATTCTCTCGTTAAGTTTATTATTCTACATATAAACTCAGACCATCTAAAGTACTTTGTTTACTAAATATAAATCTCTTAAGTTATAAAAATAGTTATTATATAATACTCTAATTTTTAACATTTCTATGCATCAATGGTTGTAAATTATGCCTCACGTGTTGTACCAGTTGTTATCTCATTAATAATGGGGGAGTAGTTGTGTACCATGCTAGGCATTAATAGAGAGACATAAAAAGGAAAGTCACAGATTTTAGAGAGAGAAGAGAGATACGGTGGAAGGACCACCGTTTCTGGTGGTGAACCCGACTGCAAAAGGCAGCGCCTCTCACTTCTGACGCATAAACGACCGCCATGGCGGCGGTGAGTTGTAGAGTTGTACTTCAGGTGAACTCCGGCCAGTCTCCGATGAAGATCCGATAAGTGTTGTATTGTACTGCATGTTAAATTTTCAGTTAGATCTGTTCTTGATATGTTGCTTGAGACTATTTTTGGTAATACACAATTCCAGCAAGAATCCGGTCAAGTTACGACCAAGATCCGATGAACGAAAGTCTTCCTTCATGTCTTGGATAATAATCTGGGTATAATTTTGGTAGATCGGGTATGGAGCTCATGGGATGCCTCCGCAAAACGATGTGGAAGGGATAACACAATCACAGATTTGTTGATTCACACTCAAATTTCACAGATTTTTTGATTGATTTGCAGGCGAACGAGTCTCTGGAGACGGTGGAGTTGCAGCGGTAGACGACGCCGAACCGGCCTCTGCTCGGTGAGTTTATAGTCGTTGTTTAGAAGCTCATTCAACCTTCATGTTGTTGTTAGGGTTAGGGTTAATTGTAACTATTTGTTGAAGTCAGGTGGGTTTTATAACAGAAATTATGGGTTTTTGGTTAAGAGTCGCGTGTATTCGTACTCGAGAAGTTGAAAAGGATATTTGTGTGTGATGGAATCACTTTGTTCATCGAAAGGCTTCTCTTTACTTCTTTCTTCATGTCAACTGTAAGCGATCTGAATCTATGATCTCTTTTTTCGTTCATAGATCTAACACAGTGTAGTGGCAGATTGGATTTGAATATATAAATTTAAAATTGAAGACCGTGGATGGTAATTCATCAGTAAGTTTGTCTACACAATCGATTAACTGTAGCAAATTTCCTTTACTATTGTTATATCTAATGTTCACCATGAAAATATTGTTTTGTTTTGATATAAATTCATATGTTTCTGTGAACATGTACCTAATTTGCAATTTTTTAGACTGAAATGCGTTGTTTCTTTTGAGGATTTTGTTATCGTTTTTTTGGCCAAGTTAACAGCTGCGTTACTGTACCGGAGAGTCCAGCCGCTCACCATCCGATTCGGATCGTCGAAAGGAATACACCGGAATTGAGAACCGACATATCCGGTGAGCTTTTGTAATCTTTCTCCTGTTTTTTGTTCATGTTTTTCAAGATGTATTACAATTTCTAAATTTCAACCCATCTAAATTTTATTTTAGAAAAGATAATGACTCGAAGTAAATTACTAAGAGCAACCTTGAAAAGTAAGCATGGAGCTTTTGAAAGATTCATATAATGGTTGAGTTGACAAGATGAGGGACGTTAAGTAGACCAAATAACTACTTATACGTTTTAGTTTAACCGTAATATATAATTATAACCGTCTGCTCTTTTCTAACCTGTATTATTTTTCAAAGCACTATGGATTATTTAGTTTCATTTGATTCTGTAGCAGTGGCGGACCCATGAATTAATTGCTGGGGTGCGGATGAGTGGTTCAAGCATATTTTCACGGGGTGCGATCAGGTTTTTTGCCTAAAAAATACACTAATTTTTTTCAAGGGGTGCGCCCGCCCACCCTGTGTTTCACCTAGGTCCGCCCCTGTTCTGTAGTTAAAATTGCTTGATCAGTTGATTGTGGTCACTCAACACTGGGCCATAATGCTTGCTAATAGGTGCTATTATATGAACCCTTTCATTTACTATATTTGGACTCTATAAAATGCTCAAGACGATTAATATAGTTTTAATCAAATTTATCAGTTTTGTTATGATAAATACTATCGCATTTGCTTTGTAATAGTTGAACTTTAAGTTTGTATTATATGTTGACAGTTTAGCGTATTTCAAGCGTTTGTATATCATGTAGGTAGAAACATGTATGTATTTGTGTCTATATATGTGACAAAAAAGATTTATTTATTTACAATTAGTAAAGAATCATGTAGATAGAAACATGTACTATTTTGTGTCTATATGTCAAGCAGAATAATTTTTTTTACAGTGTATAAATTACTTAAAGCAGTACATGGGTTTGATATTTATGTCTATGATTGACTTAATTAGGACCGCCTTATCTTAAGACATAAAATATACTAACAAACCTCTTTGAATTTCAGATTCAAGCAGTGCTTCTAAGATGGGGCGTCAAGAATGATAGGAAACAACAGCAGCTGGAAACCGTCAATCAAGAAGCCATGTCGCCTAGGACCATCTCTTTTGCTCAAGTTATGTAACTAACATCCTTAATGTTAGTCACGAAACTTGAAACCGTAACTAGATGCTAACTTTTGGTTTCAACTATGTAACTAATTGTGTCGATGTGACTGACTTTGTAAGAATGGCAACCATCTGAACAAAAATATAAATCTAGCCCCCGCCGCATCGCGGCGGGTAAAACTTCTAGTTTTGACTAAATTATAACTTATGAATATTGATTAATTAAAAGATATGAATTTGAATCTAAACGTGTTTTTAAAGATAATAGTTCGACAATTCTTTTCTTTTAAAGATCATGGGATTTTAAATGGTATTAAAATGTTTTGCCTTAGCTCTTTGTTTTGTTTTTGCTTCCCATGTCGTTTTATGGAATGGTCGAAAGTGTTTCATTCAAAAATCTAGATTCTTTAAATTATTCTATTTCTAAAATATAACTTTTCAAAGTTAGAAAAATTAGTTATTTTTGTCCAAAGATGATTTGCTATGAACTATGATAAACTATTTTATTTTGATGAGGTTCAAACTTTAAAAAATAAGAAGATAGTTTTGTCAAGTATCTTGTTTTAAAAATACTATCATTATTAAACGTGGTTCAAAATATTCAATAGCTATAAGTTTTTGATTTGTTCAAACGTTTCATTTACAAATGATAGGTTGGATCTTGTTATACGAATACTAGATTATTTAAATGATATTTTAAAATAAATGTTTTTGTCAACATGATCAACGATGTATCAGTTTCTACATTGGTTTGTGTTGGGTTCGGTATCAGTTATGTATATACCTGAGTTTTGTTTCCGTATCAGTTTCCGTTACAATTTCCAATCAGTTCGTGTATCCGTTTTGTATCAGTCTTGTGTCTGCATCTGTTTTCAGTACTCGTGCCGGTAACCGTTTCATTTCAGTCTCAGTTCTATTATGTTGTGTTGTGTTTTGCTTCCACTGATATGACTTTACTTGTACTGTCGATTTCTCCGTTACTGAGCAATTTTTGGCTCAGCCGTATTTTCTTTTTTTTGTTTGTCTTATTTGCTTTACAGGTAATCTGGGATAATCTGGGGTTTCGGTGTGGAGCGTTTGGAAGTTGCTGATCAAGATTCCTTATTTCAGTAATGTAATAAAATGTAATTAGGATCTCTTATTTGATGTAATGAATTGGTTTTTAGTTTTGATATCTGTAAGAGTGACACATCAGCCCTAGTGGGTTTGGGGTGTTACAATAGGCTTCCTACGGCTATGAATTTGATGAGTCGGCTAGCCGATTATGCTATTGCCAGGTATTGTTGTTTTAATTGAAGAAGACTCTGTATTTGTTGTTTTGTTTTTTTTCTCAGTTTACCATTTAGAATTGTTTCCTTTCGATGATACCATTACTGTTGGAGTGTTAAGCCGATTACAGTATTGCCAGGTATGTTGTTTTAATTGATCGATTGAATATGTTTTTATTCTACCTTGAATATAGGATTTGTAACTTGAGTAGCAGCATTTGAAAACAAGTGAATGAAATAAGAATAAGAATAAGTAAAACTTTTAAGAAAATTTTGGTTACTAACACCTTTTATATCATGGGTTGAAATTATGTGTTACGGGTCAAAATTATACATTATACAGCTTATAATTTTGCATAGATATGTGTTAATTTGTATACCTTAATGGGTTAAATTCTTTAGTGTTTTAGGTTAAATGTTTATACTATTTAAGGTTACAATAGTGCATCATTTACCTTGAGCTTGAATGGTATGCAACATTCTTTGATGAGTCGGTTAGTATACCACAATTTATTGGTTCTCTTTAGAGGCCTCTTATGTATGAATGGGTTGGTTAGGGTTATGTTGTATTTTTAGTGGTATAGCTGGTAATATAAAATTATTAGGGGTTGTTTGTTTACCTCTTAACGAGGCTCTTAATGGTTCTGATCTTTACTGATTCAGCACTTAATGGTTCAGACTGTTTGTTTCGCGAGCAGAAGTCTGAATGGTTTAGACATTTGCCTCTTAATGGTTAAGTTTTATACCGAGTCTGAATGGTTAAGACCTCTAATCTGAATTGGTCACACATTTGCCTCTGAGAGGTTAAGCATTATACTGGCTCTTAATGGTTCAGACCTCTTATTGGTTCAGCACTTAATGGTTCAGACCTCTTACTGATTCAGCACTTAACCATTCAGAAGTTGCCAAACAACCCCTTAGTTAAAAATTTAACGGGTCAAACAGGGTAAATCGTAACAGACTGAAAATAGTCTAAAGTGTGTTTGATTTCTTTTAAAATATCGAACAAGTGTGCATATGTAATCTGATTGTTCTATCATTTTGGTGTATAATTTCCGCTTGGTGTTAGTTATATTTTTTATAGTCTAATTAGTTTTTGTTGATTCGATGATTCTAAAATGGTTTGGTTATTTGCTTTGTTTTGAATCAGATTGATTCAATCCAATCTTCGTAACGAAAAAGTTGAAGTTTTACCATTCGCCCATTGTCGCCCATTGCACCAGGTTCTTTTTGAACCTCAAGTTGTTTTATTTTGATTTAGTGGAATTTAGTCTTTGGTTTATTCCTTGATAGGCCCTACAAATGAAATATCTAGACGAAGCGGATCTGGCTTGATTTAATCATCTCAGGTTATCTATCTGGCTTATTCTTAGCCACCACATATGTATTCGTTTGCTTTACTTTTTTCATATATTACAACTTTTTGAATCAGAGAACCTATGAAAAAAACAAAGTCCAAACTCGGTCACCCTCAATGTACTCAATGAATGACTATCCATTTTTAATTTGATTTTAAAAACATAAATTTATAGATTCATATTTTAAAATAATATAGTATATATGCACTCTCCATCCATAATCGTTCTCCATGTTCGCAAAAATGGCGGAAGGTCGTGTTGTCCATTATCCAGGTTGCTGTGTGGGTTTTGTAGAAAACAGGAACAATGTTGTGTTTAATAACAAGTAGTCAGATTATTCAAGGTTAAAGAAAGATGTAAAAACTTTTGGGTATCTTTGTGTTAAGCATAGGACGAAACGGCACGACTTAAGCTGGGAAGATTGGTGTCGTTTCGATTTAGCCGCTTGGGGTTTGATGTACTGTTGTTTTTGGTGTAATATTGTGTGGTTTTTTTTGTGGACTTTGTATGAATGTTGGGTTAACGGTTGTTGCCAGTAGGCATTTAAAAAAACAACCATATATTATATAGCTGACTAATAACTTCTAAGATTTTCAGTAAGTTACCAAAATGTATAGGTGAAATTTAATAATTTCCTCATTCCCCTATTTAAGTATACTGATATTAAGTAACTAATTCAAATTTGATATATTTTGAAACAACAACATTTTTATTAATAAAATAACTAATCCACCCATTCACCCATGATTAGTATATCATATTCACATCAAAACAAAATTTAGTTTAATATATTAAATGATATAATCTTTTACATTTTACATTTCCATTCAAGATTGGAATGTTTGAAAATTGTATATTAGAAACCCTTTTGAATAATAATGTATATTTCCTAAATTGTGTAATGAATCATTTAATTTTAAATAAATTCCATTATAAATTACCCCAAAATTGATTTACCTTATTTATAAAAATTAATTAAAAAGATAATTAAATAGAAAGATGAAGAACATTAATAATTTAAAAACCTACTTAAACCATTCTAGATTACTATATGTGTTAAAGATATCCAAAAGTTTTTACATCTTTCTTTAACATTGAAAAATCCGAATGGCAATGTAAAATGTAAAGAAAAACATATGCTTGAAAAATGTAAAAAGATTATATCATTTAAGAAAAATCATGACCAGTGCTTGCTCGGTCCTTATATGTGGTAAAGTTTGACTTATTGGCTACGAAGCTCTAGCAAGCAAAAGTATTAGAGCAATAGGCTTTCAATTTATATTTCAAACCACAAAAATGGATTTCCTTCATTTACTTATCTTTTGAGTTATTTTATATCTATAGTGCGTTGGTTCGTTGTATTTTCATCGTGGACTTCAGATTTCCATAATAATTCCGTGTCAGAACAAATCTTAACAAATATGGGTTCATGATCACATGGTGATGGTTTGTTTTAAAAGTATTATTTCAGCAATTTTAACTAATATATTTGTGTGTTACTCCACCTGCGAAATTCGCGGGATCTTAGACTAGTAATAAAAGAAAAGAAAATACATTTCACCTTGTTGAGAGATATTAAGGATCATGGACCAATCTTTGTAAAGGAGAAAATGGCCAAACAAAGAAATTATGAATGTATAACAAACTAGCGGGATTCCTCAGGTAATGCGGCGGGAACCGCGTATGCATGAAACATGACAGCATGTTTATAATAACATGGACCTAATTAAATAAAGAGTTAAATGCCCGCATAGTCCTTATGGTTTGTCCTTTTTTCACCTTTAATCCCGAACCTTTTAAAATTACAGCTATAGTCCCTAACTTTTGCAATTTCGTTCCCGGATAGTCTCTGGCGCTGATGAGGGTTAGTTTTCTCAGTTAAGTTGGTGTGAAATAACTATAATGTCCTTGCTATTAAAAATTAACAAATAAAACATAACATCAAAGATTAAAAATTAAATGTGGGCCCCACCAAAATTACCACCCACCTCTTCTTCATCCCAACACCCCTGCAACCACCCACCTCCACCATCATATAAAGCAAGGTGTGAAGGATCCACATAATGTTCTCGACAATTGGGATTTATCGTTCGTTGATCCTTGTAGTTGGAAGATGGTTACCTGCACCTCTGATGGATCTATTCCCGCTATGGGAGTTTTCTTTCACATAATATTTTTAGGTGTTGCGTATGCAATTTTTAATGTTAACTTTTTCAATCACCAGAGGGATGCCTAGTCAGAATATATCCGAGACTTTTATCACCACAATTGGAAATATTAGCAACTTGCAATCTATGTAATCAACTTTCTAATATTTTACAATTTTACAGTTTTTAAAAAAGCCAGGTTATATTTGTGTGCTTACGGTTGATTTTTTGTTGTGTTTTATTAGTACGTTACAGAATAATGAGTTTTATGGTTAAAATTGGGAAGTTATGGAACCTTCAAACGCTTGATCTTTCAGGGAATAAGTTCAGTGGTGAGCTGGCAAGTTCTTTAGGGAATCTCAAGAACTTGAATTTAACTGAGGTGTTGGGATGAGGTTGAAGATGATGGTGGAGGTGGGTGGTTGCAGAGGTGTTGGGATGAAGAAGAGGTGGGTGGTTATTTAGGTGGGGACCACATTTATTTTTTAATCTTTAATTTTATGTTTTATTTGTTAATTCTTAATAGCAAGAGCATTATAGTCATTTCACAACAACTTAACTGAGAAAACTAACCCTCATCCGCGCCAGGGACTATCCGGGAATGAAATTGCAAAAGTTGGGGACTATAGCTGTAATTTTAGAAAGTTAGGGACTAAAGGTGAAAAAATGCAATC
Organism: Helianthus tuberosus; assembly: GCA_030545235.1. Classification (NCBI taxonomy): domain Eukaryota; kingdom Viridiplantae; phylum Streptophyta; class Magnoliopsida; order Asterales; family Asteraceae; genus Helianthus; species Helianthus tuberosus. Next base: position 204,593,928 of record CM060369.1, read on the forward strand.
CACAGGGACTATTCAGGCCTTTAACTCTTAAATAAAAGTTAAAACCACAAATTGTGAGTTACAATACTATAAGTGCAGCTCTGTAAGTGCAGCTCTCGTCGGGTAACTATGCTTTATCAGTTCTGGTCAAGTCCAATGTCAAGAAAAGTCAAGATCCAACAAGTTCAGACATACATGTTGTTATACATTAACAAATTAGGACAATTATATGTTAAAGGGTCCGGATTTGTGAGTTGGGTTTTTGTCAGAACTTAGTGTATTTGTCATAGCCTATATATATGGGTGTATAGGTTAGAATTAGAATCAATCCATCACATTCATTCATCTCAGTGAGAATGGATTTGGGTGATAAGATTTATGCAACCTCTCACAAACACTAGTTATTCCTTAATAGTGTGTGCATATTTCTAGATAGAGAGTGACTATGTGTTAGTGAGAGAAAGCTCAGTTTAGATCTTTGTGTTCTAAACCAGCTTGTAGACGATGTATACTCTTTCGGTTTGCAATCTGTGATGACTGATTCAATAATAAAGGGTTTCATCTTCTACATCTTTCTATCTTTTGTGTTTATGATTGTTTTTCATGTCTTGAATCAAGTGCAATGTTGATGTTCGTCATTGATCCGGTGCTTTCATAGTTGTATCAGAGCATGTTTACCGATTCGGAATGGTCTATCCGCCTTCCGAATCACCGTTGCTCTTGATTTGATGTTTGTTTCCGCCAAACATCATGGAGACGTCAAGATTCTGCTGAAAATTGAAGATTTTGAAGATGTTCGTCGTCATAAGAAGTTTTCTTCTTTTCCAAGTTGCTTTAGATCTGTGTTTTGATCCAAAAAAAGGGTATTGTGCGTACTTAATTTTGTGTTACTAGTATTGGCTATCCGTATTTGTTGTTTTGATGACTACTGTGAAGTCACACTTGTCAAATTCTGTCAGCACTTGTGATAAAAGCTTTGTGCACACTTGTTTGTTATTTAGTCATCCACACTTGTTTGATAATTGTGCGCACTTGTGATTGTCAAACATCATCATCCAGACTTGTGATATTTCACACTTATCCACACTTGGTTATTCCACACTTATCCACACTTGTGTTATTCTATACTTATCCGCGCTTGTTCTTTTTCATATCTGTCCACACTTAGGTGAATCAATTCTATCCACACTTGTTAATTAATATCATTCACATTCACACTTAATCATTCCCTCATCTGTCCACACTTGTGAGAAATCATTGTCCACATTTGTTCAAGTTGCCAGTAATTAACAAAAAAAAAATATGTCCACATTTGTTCAAGTTGTCAGTACCTAACAAAAAAAACTTGTCCACACTTGATTTTGTTTGTCAGAACTTGTGTTTTGAATCCGAATTTGTTTTTTTACTTGTAAATTCTGAAGTTATGGGTTACATTTGGAATTTTCGAGTTATATTTGGTTTCTAGATTCTCGGTGTACGGATTTGTTTCGTACTAGAGTTTTTGAAAAATGTGGGACTCTTATCGGCCATTTGAATAGATACGAAGGTGACGTAATTTGGAATATCACAGTCAGTTTCAGGTTACTGAAAAGTTGCATGGTACTTACGTTGTTCGGATCAAGTGAGGGGATGAGAAGTGGAAATGGTGGTCCACGGTATTCTGTTCAAGATTCTTGGAGTTCGGATTTGGTCCTTACTTAAGTTTTGGGACAATCTTAGACTTTTATCGTGACTGGGTAGGACTTTGACAGCTTGAGCGTAAAAAGACTCGTGTGTGATGGAGTTTTGTCAAGTATGTTTGTGTTTTCAATCAAGTATGGACGTGATGAAGTTGGATTCTCGGTTGACGACTAGTTAAAGATTCAGCCTTATTAGTTGCTGTTTAGAGTAGAGAAGATTGGTTTCTTGTTCTCTCTTTAAAGATGGTTGCCAGTTGGTTCTCGAAATAATGTGGTGCTTCTTGGTAAGGGGAAGATCGGAGATGAAAGCCATTGGGGATTCAGTGGATTTGTGAAAATAGGAGATTGATTTATGAAGATTCATAATGAGATGAGATCATATATGAAGGGTTGCAAATTTTGATCAAGATGGTAGATGTACTTTTACAAAGTTCAGTTTGTTATTAACTTATCGAACTGAACTTCATGTCTTTGTGAAGATTGAAGTGTTCAAGGTTGGGGATTGGAAATCTAATTTCTCTTTTTACTGCCAGTTAGGTTTGAAGATTATGGTTTCGAGCTATATTCTTACATTTGGTTGTAGGCTGGTTCTCGTTAACTTGATTCGGGAGTAGTTTGAGGGGGAGGATTCACAGTGTTTGATGTTGGATGCTTCAGGTTTCACAAAGCGGCCATTTAAGCGATCGTCAATAAGTCTTTAATTAGAAGGGTTGAAGATCGTTGTGTTTTGCCGAAAAGATCACGTCTCAGCCAAAATAGAAAGCAGGCATGACATCATCAGTCAAGGGGGAGTCTGTAAATGCAGTTTCTAGTGACTGAAGATTATCGATGCTGTAACACCCCGACCGCGTAAAACAACAAATCGCGGCGGAATCGTCGGGGAATGTTGTAACAGAATCATTGTTTCATAACACACGGAATTTTAAAGTTTCTTTTTATTTAAAGATTAACCATTTACATTGTCTTGAAATTTAAATAAACAAGCTAAACATAGTCTATCATTTTTATTAAGTCGCTAAGGCCTCGTCCAGTCCTATGTGAGCATGCATCCTAGCAATCAACATCATTCAACAACACCTGAAACATATGTAAAAACAAAGTCAGCAAAGAAATGCTGGCGAGCACATAGGTTTTATGATAGTGTCGGATTCATGGCTAGTTTACATGTTGCAATACCTAATTAAAAACCTTGTTTTGAAAAATATAGTATTGCGACATAATTAGCCAACTCAAATCAAGGTGGTTATAATTTATAAAATCTCGCAGCCATGATTCTTAACCCAAAACATTTATTTAATTACATCAAATTGTAAAACATCTCGTAAAAACTCGTTAATAAAACTCGTATGGTATATATTATTCAGAAAACATCATTGTGTGACATCTTTTCAGAATCATTTACCCAAGTAAACTAAATAACTTCACGGTATGTAATATGATGAAAACACTTATATATAAGAAGTACCCGCGGCGTATCTACCATTTTTTCATCACATTACACCCGTCCCGTTATCTAAACACTAACCAAAAACCAATCATTTACCTAAATCGTTTAACTCGTTAAAATCGCTTCAGTCGTTTAAATCATTCTCGTTTTAATTGTGAAAACTACTTTTGGTCGTCTCGCTAATAACATCCAAACCTTCGTGACTCGACTATCTCGAAACTCGCATTAATAAACCACCAAAGGGTAAATTAACAATCACAGATTCAGTCGTTACCCACCTAACCCACATATAACCATGGGTGCAGTCTGATAACGGGATTTGTCAGATCCTATGGTACCATAACCTAATACTGGTCGGTTCGGCCAAAACTAATGAATGTTATTCGTTATGTAATTACAACCAACAAGTTTATCCACATTATCGAAATCGTTATTAATTTTATATAAACCATTTTAATCATTTTCGAAACCATCGTTAAAAACATCGAAATCATTTAACACATATGAATCACATCAAAACAATCGAAAACAGTAAAATAGGGGAACTATGTACTCACTTGAGAATGCTTAGAAGTCTTGAATAACAACCAAGCAAAGCTAGAGGGATCACGGAAATCAATCGGCACCTAATATAAGTAACTATGTAAAATAAACCGGACCTAAATCGAAAGATCGAATAGGATGAGGTTTCGTAAACCAAATGAGTATTGGAACTCATATGACACGGTTTAACAAAGCCTACATACTAAATCGAAACCTAACCTAAGTGCTTATGACCCATTACGACTCGTTTAGGTAGCTTACGCTACTTTAACGCGTCGTTCGCGTGAAACGCGTTCGGACCGCCTAGCTAGTCCTATGATAAGTATTATATGCCTTAATATGTCTAATAATGTTACCTAATCAAATTAGATATAAAAATTTAGGTTACATATGCTTAAAATGAATTTATGCGTAAAAAGGGCATTTTGGTCATTTTCCTAAGGCATATAAACTATCAATCATACAACTACTTAAACGAAGTGACCATAAGGTATAACCTCGGAAGGTTATTCCCTATACAACTATGGTCACAAAATATGTGTTGATACACTTTGTGTGGACGCGACTCGGCTCGGTTCGACTCGGCTCGGTACAACTTGCTTTCGACACGGTTAGGTCCGGCTCAAGCCCGACGTCACGACATTCCTCCGTCGTGCGCCCCAGAGTTCGACACGTGAAGCATGGAGAGCCGCGACCTTTCCCGCCAACACATCACCATGACATCACCTTAGTGATGTCATGATGATGTCACTATTTTGTCTTATGTGGAAATATGTGAACTTTGAAAGCATATGACGAAACAGATTTTGTTTCGTCAACCTTTGTCATGGTTCAGCCTGATTCGTTGACTGTTGGGCTTGTTACTGGGCTATCTTCAGTTTCGTCGGCCCAAGTTCAGTTTCGTCAAGCAGATAAGCCCATCTGCTATAAATAGGCACAGAATGTTCACAGAATATAGTGAGATGAGAGTTTACTCTTTGTACTTGTAAGAACTGTGTTTGTATCAGTTTCTATATCTCATCCAGTTAATCAAATGATTGTGTTTCTTTGGTTAACCACTGTGTTTACTTTGTTCTATGTTTGATTTGGCTTAGTTAAGTGGATTCCGCACACTTAACTTTGTTTGTTATAAACAAGGATTCGGTAGTGAAAATCGATCCTCCGATTTAGGGACCTACAAGTGGTATCAGAGCCTTGGCTCTTATCCTTGTTTAAAATCAAACATAGTTCGGGCTGTTGAACAAGTTGTAGTGTTTTTATAAGATTTTGGTTCATGGAACTTCATATTTTTCTGGAAAAAGTTATCATAAACTGTTGACTTTCTTGGGATTTTGCTAAAATTTTCGTGAAAACCTTGCTTGTTTGTGTGTTTTTCATACTTACAAGTTGGTTTTTGTTGAAATTATTAGTTAAAATTGGTTTTTGTAAACTGTCAGTTCATCCGGTTGTTTAGTGTTCTTCACATCTTCATAATATCTTCAAGTGTTTTTTATTAAAAGTGAACTTTTAATCTAAAAGATAAGGTGTGAGTATTTGAAAAGTGTTTGACCAACCTCTTTATCCACCATACTTCTAAGTTGGTGAAAAGGAAGGTTGAAATTCGTGTGAGGTTGACAGCTTGGGTATAACCTTTTCACCAAGTTTTACCAACCTTCTGACAACCTTTTTGACGTAACAGACCTCGAAGAAACAAACTTATCGGCGAATCAAGAAGTCAACGAAACAGAAAAGTGTTTTGCCAAAGTCCCTTCGACGAATCAAAGGTTGTTTCGCCAAAGGTCACTTTGACGAATCAAACATTTGTTTCGCCAAAGGTCCCTTCGACGAATTAGAAATCTATTTCGCCAATCAGCAATCATTCAGTTTCGTCGCTATATAACAAGTTTCGTCGATCACGTGAACTGTTTCAGCAACTTTATCATGTGTCAGGCAATTAAGTACATCACGTGAACTGTTTCAGCAACTTTATCATGTGTCAGGCAATTAAGTACATCACGTGAACTGTTTCAGCAACTTTATCATGTGTCAAGCAATTAAGTATTGAACTGACCCATCTCATCAGCAATTAAGTATTGCACCGACCCATTAACTGATCAAGAGTTTCGGCCCAATAGAAACAATGTTGCCAGCCACTTACATATGACTCAGAATTCACGTGACATTACTTTTGACTTGAAATAAAAGAGGTTCAAAAATTGATTCACGTGACATCATTTGCATGTGAAAAATTAGTTGGTGGCCCATGTACTTTCGAAGATTATTGGACAAAGGATTGGTCCAATCATATTCTCTATAAGTGGTGACTATGGACTACACAAGAATTTATATTACAACATTTGTGGAAAATTCTTTTTGGTGCACATAGCTAGATTTAATAAAGGAAAGTGGGGTCGGGTATTCGCGGAGTTGATTTGAATCGCGCTTTTAAATATCACGGTTTCATCAAAAAGAGTTTCGTCGAAACTTGTCAAATTTTTAACAGAGGCTCTGCAAAACTAATTTAACAGTTTCTTTTCAAGTATTTGATCAGGTTTTCAATTTCATACACCAATCATGAGTTGTACGAGTCCATGGGATTGGAGTACGGATCCACAACCAGCTCAAAAACAGATGACGATGGCCGAATATTTAGCGAGTACCATACCCAAATCTCAAGTCCAACCACAGTGGGATCAAAGTGCTTATCTTTCACAATCCATACCCAAACCTCAAGCCCAACCTCAACCTCAAGTTTCCACAACACAACCTCAATTCGATCCAAGTGTCGATTGTGGTCCGGCCATACAGTTGGGAAACGGTGATCAAACAAGAACTGCATTTTACGCTGAAATTATCAAGAATGTCAATGATGGTGAATCTTCGGGAAATGATGACAGTTCAGGATATAGTGGCAGTTCGGATGAAGAATCGAATTTGAATGAAAGAACTGATTCTGAAGCTGATAATTTGTCGGATGATGCCAAGGAGACAAAAAGTCAAAAATCTGACTTGATCAAGAAAGCTGATGTTACATCAGAAGAAATGGAGAAGATTCTCACTGAAGATGGATCTTTTTCTTGTCAAACCGCCTTTGTGGCAAATGTCTCAGCCTCTACGAGTCAGGTAAAATTTGAAACTCCTAGCATATGTAGTGATTGTGCTAATATGAAACTTGAATGTGCTGAATTGAAACTTGCATCCGAAACGGTTTATAGTCACAATCAAAGTTTGGTTATTGAATTGTCTAAGTGCAAAGAGGCAAACATGGCGTTAACTCGAAACGAAAAGGATTTTAAATCTGTAATTGAAACCCTAAAGAAAAGTGTTTTCGAATTGAACAAAGTTGTTTATCATAAACAAGTTAGTATTAACGATTACATTAACATTGTTGAGGAAACCAAAAAGGAGTTAGCCATTGCCAAATGCGAGCATGATGCTATCAAGCAAAAGTTGGAGAGTTATTCTAACTCCCGATTTGTGCTCGATCACATCATAGACGTTCAAAAACTGAAAGGAAATGTGAAAGGCGTTGGGTATAAGTCGTGTCCGCCTCCTTTGAGACACAACTATACCAAAATGCCCGATGAAGAGGATATGCCTCGTTTTGAACCATCTGTACCTCTCGATTATGAGGATGTTACAACTGGTTTAGGTTTCAAAACGGACAATTCATCGGAGGGCTCATCTGATAACAAAGAAAAGTCATCATGTGCTTCAAATCAAAGTCCTCCAACCATTGAGGACTATGATTCTTCAGATGATGAATCAGATGTGAATGACCAGGATGAATCACTTGATGAGACGAAAGGAGTAGAAATTCCAATTGAGAATCATATTCTTTGTGATCCTCCTACTCCTGTCGTGCAACCTGTTGCCAAGCAAGTGATAGATCCTGTCAAGAATGTCAAGGATGACAAAGAATGTGTGTCTGCTGTTAAGAGCAATAACGTGTTGTATACTTTGGTCGGTGATGCTAAAATTTATTCGGACAATGATTTTCCAATTAAAAATGTCAATCCATCTTTGATTGATAAAGTGTTTGAAGACAACACGAATAAATTTTTGGGAAAGAGCATTCCCGGAGTTGTGGTAACACAATGTGATCCTGTTCCAAAATCAGAAATCAGAAAACAATTTGGAAAACAGAAATCACCGACAAAGCAACAACCTATTGCCTCTAAGGGTAAACAACCAAAAAGGCGAGCTCAAAAGCCTAACATTTCTCAATCAAAATTTGAAACAAAAGGAGCTCGTTATCAGAAGAAAAGCAAGGATGTTAAATTTGTAGCATCAAAGGGTACGGATAAAATCGAGACTTTTGAAAACAAATCAAACACCGATTTTGTACAACAAGTCAAGATTTTGAAACGTAATAGTGATAACAATTACACCCAACACACAAACGGGTGTGATGAAAGAGCAAGTACCTCAGGTTCTACAGGTTCGACATCTGCCAGTCGATCAAATTCTCCTAAGTTTGTTGAAAGGAGAACGTGTTTCAAATGTGGGAAGTTTGGGCACATCATTAAAGACTGCACAAACTCGCCTAAACCAAATTTTGTTGAAAGAACCCCTTCTGAACAAGGTCACTCACAACGTCGTCCTGTTTCTCCAAAACATGATAAAAGAACTGTTAAGGAACAAGAAACGAAACAACGACATCATAACATCAAAGCTGTTGAAAAGGCTTTAAAATCTGAAGTCAAAACGGTTAAAAGGAAACCTAGTTTGTCACAACCATTAAAACTAGAAACTGTACATAATACACAATCTGGTAAACAAAAATAAACTTGGAAACCTAAAACGGGTGAAAGTTCAGGGGGAGGTGCTGTGTTTGAAAATCATCAGGAAATAGAAATTACATTTCTTGATTCTCAGGGGCAACCTAAGTCTATGAAGGCTTGGGTCCCCCTCTCCAACTAATCTCTGAGTGAGTGTGTAGGATGTTCCAGGAGGAACTTTCGATAGTCGTAAGATTGTTGATAGTGGAGCGTCCTTGCACAAGATAGGCGACAGAAGAAATTGTTGCCTTTGATGGAGAGAAAAAGAAAGGGGAAACAGAGTTGTCTGTTGAAAGAAATTGATAACTTCGACAAAATGCAAATCATTTCAAAGTGTGATTGTTAAAGGCTTTGATCGGGTCCCCAGGGTAGATTCAAATCAAAATGTACGCACCTGCAGCACGTCTGAAGTTCACAATCGACAAGATGAACGTGCAGTGTACATTTCTTCGTGGTGTGATTGAAGAAAATGTGTTTGTTGAACAAACCAACCGGGTGTGCGGATGCCTTGGCGTGGATTGAACAACCGCACACTACTTCTCAAGAGAAAGACAAAGACCTTCGCTGGTGCAATGTGGAAGACCAGCCGGACCCAGAGGTTTATGATCTTGTTGCTGTGAAGAGATTACTCAGTAGCTACAAAATCGACTTTGAAATCCACACCGGGTGGATATACAGTTCGGGAGAGCGCTCAGATTCTTGGCAATGCACGAAGCAGTTGCAGGATACGGTTTTAAATTTCTAATCTCTCCTATACCTGTCAATATTTAAGCTGCTTTTTGAATTATTATCTCGTACAACACTCTTTGGCCAGACAATGTTGTCATGGTCCGCACCGCTTACCGGCATGCCAACTGATTTTTCCAGAATTCGATTAAATCATTTCTGATTCAAATTAATTTTGGTAAACGGCATTGAGTTAAAACATGAGTTAGCCGACATCGGGAAATCGTTTTTGTAAATATCTTCGTGTCTTTTAAATTTTATCTTAGTTTGTTGATTTTAGGGGGAGTAAATCCAAATTTGAAAAATCCAAAAACATCGAAAAATTTAAAAACACAAAAACAATAGAAAAACAAAAATGAGTTTCCTGGCGAGAAAAAGAGAAAATGATAGTACATCAGTGGTCTGTTTAAACCTCTTTAAACTGAAATGCAAAAAGAAAAATGTTAAGCAGCTCTATATAAGATGTATCGGTAGGCTCACAATCATTTTAAAGTGTGCAGGGTGATATAAATCTTAAATCGACTGAAGACCAGATGGGAACCGCACATTGGCATATGGTCTTAGTACCGAAATTTCGTTTGAGAGATTGCCGAGGTTCTGAGATATTCGGTCTTTATGCAGTCTTATCATCTGGGTATCATGGTTGTATCAAACCGAAACAAACGGAGACGAAGTCTAAGATCTTCCATGATACTGTACATACGTGTACATATTGCATTCGACCTCAATAAGTGATCAACAATCACATGTCCAAACAAAATAAGTGATAATATATCACATTTATCCGGGAGTCAAGTTCGTCTCTCTGCTGTACGAAAGTACTGACCTGTTCACGGACTTGCTCCTGTGCCCTCATGCATATGAAAATCAAGTTCCTCATCAATAAGTGATTCTATCACATAGGGCTTGTTTTCAATTCAAAATAAGTGAGAATCTCACATCATATACGGTCAAACAGATGATAATCGGTATACTCACCGGTAAGATGAACCCTTGTGCATACCTTGATACGGGAATGTGTCGTGTGTGGATGAACACCGGTCGGTAAGTATAAATCATACCTTAACGTATCCCCGCGCCATGATTACATCTGATAAGTTGAGCTTACGTGGACAACAATACCGATAATTGTTATAGGATGCTTATCTAATTGTTAACTAATTGAACAAAAAGAGCGTTTTGGCGTAACCGTACACTGATATGATTCTCTTACCCTCGAAACTCGCAAAAAGAATGTCTGTAAATATTTGTTTACTGTTTTCAGTTTATGCATCTTTGTATATATTTATTTATTGCTTTCCGTCTTTACATTTGAAAAATGAAAAATTTCAAAAAGATTTTAGGTGTGTTTTAATTTAAACTTTATAAAATCCAAAAAGATTTTGCTTCTATTTTATTTTTGATTGACTGATGTTGGAACTCAAGTCTATCCTACCCAAAATCCTGATTGTAAGCCGGAAAACAATTGCACCTTCATAAAAAAAAAAGTCGAAGTTAACAAGTTTTGAAAGTTAAAGAATTAAAATTGATCATTTTCTAAACTTTCAAACTGTTGTCGGTCGGTGTTTGATTGAGATTTGATCTCATATGTGTCATTTGTTTAAATGTTAACTATATTCCAAGCGGTTGTTCTCATTACGTGTTTAGCTTTCTTGTATGTGCAGATATGACATCAGAATCAGCTAAAGGCGAAGAGAACATGTCAGATGACAAGCCGTAAAGTGAAGACACAACGTTGATGCAATCAGAAGATCAAGATGATCGGATTGCAGTTGATCACTCATCAACACCACAAGGATCTAAAGAATTGAAGATCAAAAGATTCACGAGCATAACTCAATGGAGAGTTCATTCTAAGGGGGAGTTTATTAATGCACTACCTGAATGAAAAAGGGAGTTTGTTGATACACTTTCTACTTACGACGCGTGAAGACTTTGAAGATCCTCCGACATGAAAGACACAGAAGACGAACAATCACAGAAGATGAACCATCACGAGTAGCGTCCAAGGGGGAGTTTGTTGATACACTTTGTGTGGACGCGACTCGGCTCGGTTCGACTCGGCTCGGTACAACTTGGTTTCGACACGGTTAGGTCCGGCTCAAGCCCGACGTCACGACATTCCTCCGTCGTGCGCCCCAGAGTTCGACACGCGAAGCACGGAGAGCCGCGGCCTTTCCCGCCAACACATCACCATGACATCACCTTAGTGATGTCATGATGATGTCACTATTTTGTCTTATGTGGAAATATGTGAACTTTGAAAGCATATGACGAAACAGATTTTGTTTCGTCAACCTTTGTCATGGTTCAGCCTGATTCGTTGACTGTTGGGCTTGTTACTGGGCTATCTTCAGTTTCGTCGGCCCAAGTTCAGTTTCGTCAAGCAGATAAGCCCATCTGCTATAAATAGGCACAGAATGTTCACAGAATATAGTGAGATGAGAGTTTACTCTTTGTACTTGTAAGAACTGTGTTTGTATCAGTTTCTATATCTCATCCAGTTAATCAAATGATTGTGTTTCTTTGGTTAACCACTGTGTTTACTTTGTTCTATGTTTGATTTGGCTTAGTTAAGTGGATTCCGCACACTTAACTTTGTTTGTTATAAACAAGGATTCGGTAGTGAAAATCGATCCTCCGATTTAGGGACCTACAATATGTTTGGTCGGATCATAATGATCGACCAAACGGGTCGGGTTCGAAAGTCTAAGCGGTTGTTTAGACCGCTTATCTTACGACCCTATATAAGCACTAAACTAAAAGTGACGAGCTAAACATGTTAAAACATGTTTAACGAATTTCGAAAACAAGTTTGATATCAAAACAAACGGTTTTGATACCTAAGAATAGTTTGGTTGCAAAATACGCTTGAATACGTATTTTGACCGAAACTATGAGTCGTCACTACACCTAATCAACGTGGTAATCAGTAGGTATATGATACGTGGTTGAAAACCGGTGTTCGTTATTGCGTAACTTTATGTTTTTACATAAGTTTCAATCTTGAATGGCCTACTTTTAATAAGATTTATGTTATGCAGGTTTAACGAAGTTTAAGGAGCTTTTCGGGAGCTTTACGAGTCACCGGGTCACAAACCGGAGCACCGGGACGCGTTATGGATCAACCGGAAGTGCGAATCGAAGAAATCGAAGAAGTGAGCTGGAGAGCCCGTCGCTGACGGGTCCCAAGCCGTCGGCGACGCCCCCTAAAAATACCTGTCGGCCACTTATGCTCGTATCCAGTTAAATAGGCCGTCGGCCACTTTCCTGTTTTTGGGAGCCCGTCGGCAACGGGTTGGGGATTGCTGAAACGCGCAGATCGGGTACCATGTTGAATGAACGAGTTTTATTGGTCCTTTTTGCATTGAAGTCATAAGTTACACTTTGTTGGAAGTTTGAATTCACGTTTGGAGCCAAGGATCATTGACTAATCACCTACCATTCCAGGATCTATCACCTACCATTGCATCTACCTTCATCATCACAACCCGAATTCATCAAGAATCGTGACCATCATCAACTTTCACAATCATCATCCACCAAACCCTAGTTCATTCAATCATCATTCCTTTCACCATCATCATCCACCAACACCCTAATCCTCATCCTTCTACCATTCCACAAGATTCAAGATGATTCAATTCGCATCCCAATCATCCGGTGATCAAGCTTCTTCAACCATGAGCGGCTAATCATCTCGGTTTCACCCCGGCGTAGGTAGTTGTTAATTTAGGGTTTCGAATTGTTTATTGCTTCAACTTTGTGACAATTTGTGTTTGATTTTTGAAACCTTTGATAATAGTGTTACATTTGTTACGAATTCGTAAATTGTCGAACGATGTTAAAAGTTATGACTTTGCGAAATGGTGATATGTAATTGTGCATTGTCGTGGTTAGGATTTACTTGTGTTGATTAGAAAGTGTATTCTTGTCCGTTCTTCAGGACGTTGATAGTTATTAGCACCTAAGTCACGGTACACTAAATCCGTTAATCGAATGCATTTGAGTTGAATCTAAAACTTGTAGAAATTCTAGGTTAGCAATTACCGAAACCGGGTGTGATTCCTTTTTCTTATTATTGTTCGAGTAATCAAGTTTTTCGTAATCGTTAATTATTAGTTGTTAATCAATTTAATCAATTCACTTAGTCTAAACTCACATCTCTCAATTAAACAAAAACATAAAGATATTCTAGTAAGCTTCATAAATCGTGACATTTGTTCTAATTCATTCGAATCCACACACAAACCACATACTCTTCGTGGTTCGACCCCTTGCTACCACTAACTATTTGTTAAGGGTAATTTGGGCATATAAATATTATCTTTGACCGGAGCGCGACAATCCGATCAGTACAGTCACAAGGGACTATAACTATCGTCATTCTGCTCACGTTGCGAAGTTCAAACGAACTTCGTGTTGACCAAAGACTGGTCAAAGCAGAAAGTCGAACACAGTTTGACTTTCGTGGTTAAAAACGCATAAAAGCATGAAAGAAACTTACAACGGGTCCAAGTTAGGAAGAACTTGATCTAAATACTCAGGTATGAAGCATAAAGCTTCAAATTAGAGCATAGAATCAGATCAAGGTGTGAGGAAAATGGAATGGGAGCTTGGGTATTTATAGATTTCGGAGAACCATTAGGATCGTTTCTCGCAAATCGTGCTTTGATCTTGACCTTACAAGTGGGCACATGGTTTTCTAAACCATGGGAATATGTAAAACCATCAAATTTTAGCCCATAGCATCCATAATCAATGGTTAAAAACCATCAAAACCTCAAAATTGGACTAGATACAATGAATCTGGTTATTTGGGCACTTTTTGACGCTTTTAGTCCCTATTGATCAATAAGTTTATTTTTGCGCACCAAAACACCTCAAAGCCTATTTCTAAGCTATGTAAATTATATTTAGGGCATGTTTAACTTATGATCAAGTTCCAGAACATTCGTTACTATAAAAATCGGCATTGTTTCACAGTTTGACGCAAATAGTCCCTGCGATCGAACAAACTTGATTTCGACACACCAAACCATCCAAAACTTATTTCTAAGTTATGTAAAGGTTATTTAAGGTATGTTGAGCCTATGTCACTATCCCGGAGTGTTTGTCACGTTAAACTGATTACGTTTACGCATCAGTTTGCGTATAACCTTCCAGAAAGCGATTTAGAGCTCGAAATCGAACAAGAATTGATATGTGAAAATGTTACACATATTTAAACAAATCCCAAGTATGAAACACAATATTTCATTGGTTAGGCATTTGTTTGATGGCCGTGGAGGCACAGATGTCACAGTCTCCCCTACTTCAGGAAATTTCGTCCCGAAATTTATTTAGGGGAAACTTGTGAGAGCTCGAAACATGAAGTCGAAAAGATAAAACAATACTGGTTAGGGTTCTGAACTTCTAGTAACTTTAAATAACATCATGCTTGCAATGTAAGAGGGACACTTATATACAAGTATATGAAGCGTCATTGGTGCGTCCACCGTACCTCCATTACATTGTTCAGGTTTCGTTATTGTTGCCACTATAGGTTCTTACACATGATAAATCTTACTGGGGTTCCTGTGCACTGAATTTCATAATTATGTACGCGTCCATAATTACGTAATTTCTTGCATAGTCCGCACAGTACATTTTATAATGTGTAGGGGAAAATCAAATGAACAAACCTGTGATGAGTGTGACTAGACCACCAAGGAGTCTTTTCATCTATATCATCACATGCCATTCTTAACCAGATTCTGAATCAATCTTTTTAACTAGACCACTCAAAGGGTCCCTTTTGAATCATGGAATGGTACTATATAACCCAAGGGTCTTAACTACCACGTAGAAGCCCATTAAGGATTTAAGGTAGTACCTTTTGAATATCCTACTATGAATCCCTCATATGAAGATATGGAAGATTCTACGAGGATTTGGATAACGAAAATCGGACCACACAATAAAATAAAAGAGAACACATAATCACATAATTGTTTAACTTGACCATTAATTTGTTATCTTTAGACATTGGTATTTAAAGCATACCAAGAATCCAATCCGTGGACTTCACTTGTTACTTTAAACATTTTCAAGAATCTAACTATGAAGATAGGAAGTTCTTAATAGGAATTTGGCTTGTCCTTATTGAATTGTAATGTACGTATTAAAGCGTACAAAGAATCCAAATCAAGGGCTTCGATTTGAGCGATAATAATCCACATGGATCTAATTGTGAAGATAAGAAGATCCTATATGGATTTTGGAATTCGAATAGCAGGAGGTGCTTCGAAACCTTGCACTAGACGTGCTTAAGTCGATACATGATGTGCTCTAAAATATACATATTTTTATATAATATTTCCTAAACTTTTGAGCAGTTTGTGGGTTGATTTTTTATTAGATTCTTGTCTATATTTAAAGTTTGATGATTTTAAATGATATCAAGGCAAAAGGATTAATATGCATCAAACCTCATAGTATTTGTATATATTATTTATAATGTAAATAATTAGAATGAAAAAAAAAGTCAAATAAAGAGAAATAAAATTACTAGAATTCTCGTTGGATTTGCACCACATGAATTAGATTGATATCCAAGTTGTTTTAATTTTTTAGAGAACTTATGATTAATCTATTGGTTCAATGTTGATTCTTTTCAGTGGCATTCCAAGAGTAAATGGGTTTAAGTGTTAGACTAAAAAATGAATTAAGCAAATAAAGGGATCTTGGACAGAAACGCAAGGATTAAAAGATCTGGCCATATGGAATTGTGCAGTTAGTTTAAAGCAGGCCCACATCCCACATAATGACCCAACACTTACGATTAGTGCACCGCCAATGGAAGCCCAGATAAGCTTGAATCAAATTAGGAGGTGGGCTCATGATTGAGAAGATATACAATATAAACAGACAGCATCAGTCGGCAATGAGGAGTTTGGACGGCAGAAAAGATAGACGGTTGTGGACGAGTAGAAGACGAATTTGGAGCACAACTGAGACTGTTCAAGTGGTTGGAAGCTTTCGGTTCGTGGTTGAAGCATTACCGGTTCGTTAAACAGTAGTTTTTCGAGTTTACATTGTTTTAAACCATGTTTTCTTTCGTTTCCAGATTTTATTCAGTTGTTTTATCGATTATTATGAGTAGCTAAACGTTATAAACTACCTGGGTTTAGATGAACTTGATGATTGTAATGCGATTTTGACATGATTATGGTTATTTGATGTGATTTACATAACTTTGCCTTGTGATTGATCTTGATATTGCATGTTGGTGTGTTTTGATTGATTATTGGTTGATGAATTCAGCGGTTTAGGCACATAGAAATATCCCCTAGACTTAGAGTTTAATTTGAATCGTTGCTCTTAGGGTTTTCGATTTGAATATTGAGTTGAGAAATTGACCAATTCGATTAATAATTAAAATCAATATACTAAAACTTGCATCCTCGTCTTGTGACTCGAAAGATGATTAAGGTGAGCTAGGTTATTAGCTAATCATTGGTGGGTAGATTGGGTGACCGATAGCTCGGGCTCGTTTATTACATCGTGGTTAAGGTTTCCTAGGATTTCAATCTTCAAGGTTTGGTTTGCTTTGCTTTGCGTTTTGAGAGTTTTGGGGGTGGAGTTAATTTCATTGCTTGATTCTCGTAGGATTTGGTATCGATAGGTCGAGCCGGTTTGATCTAGCACTTCACATTTCGTCTTTATCTTTCGTTTGATACATCTCTAGCGGGGGGTTAATCGAGGGAGTAGGATATTTAACCATTGTCACTGTCAGAGTAGCATTGCATGATTCTAGGGATTCGACACCTAGGTAGTCCTTGTCTCATATATATTTGATCAAACTTTGCTCTCGTGTTCGTGTTTGTTTCACGTTGTTTGTCGTGTCTGTCATCTTCTTAATCATTTAGGGTATTAGTTAAAACCTCAAAATCCAAACAAACCAATTAAGTATTAGTTGAGTCAGAGTCTAGTTTAGCGTCGCTAGTGTCTCGTGGGTTCGATACTCGGACTTCATTAGGCTTTACTACGTACGATAGGTACACTTGCCTGTCAGTGGTCTAGCATTTAGAGAGTCTTAGTTTATAAATTTAAAACTAGGGTGTCTAGATTAGGTTAGTTTTTATATAGACCGCATTTACCACATCAAGTTTTTGGTGCCGTTGCCGGGGACACTTAGGTGATTGCGTTATTAGCTTTGACTGATCTTATTTGTTTAATTGGTCTTTTTGTATATTGAGTCATAGGTTAGTGTATCTAGTCGTTTTTGTAGATAGTTTTCTTTCTTTCGTTTCTTTTTGTTGATCGTTTAGTTTTAATATCATGTGTTTAATCTGTAGAGGGGACCATTACACTAAATATTGCCCAATTCGAACGGGGTACCCTCCCTGTCTTACGAAGTTTGCGGATGCAATTACAAGCTTCATTCAGAAAACTAAAACGGCAAAAGAGCAAGGGGATCAGAGATTTCCCGACATGCTCGCCTTTTCTGAGCAAGCGCTTGTGTTACTGCAGCTATTGACGGATAATTGGAGGATTCAGCAAGTGGATCTGGAGTGTCAGGGTTGCGGTGGACCGCATCAGTATGAAGATTGTCCGGTCGCCTTTCGATGGGTAATGCCCGATACTACATATTGGCCGGAAGATTTGGTGTGGTTCACGAATGACGAGATGATATATACCGTCGAGCCGACTGACAAGGAGACGCCGTTGGAGGGCGAAGAAAGCGGTGGAAGACAAGAAGAGGATGATGAAGCAGTTGAAGAGCTTCAAGGCGACCCAGAGCTATCGGATATAGAGCCGGAGACGATAATGGACATTGAAGTCCCACCTCCGGTTCAACAGGTCGCTAATTCCAGCCATTGGTGTCCCACGCCATGGAATATCGACGATAGCTTCTGGAGTGATGATGAGGGGGTAGTAGAAGAGGCCGAGTTAGAGATGGCTGACTACACCGCCCCGATGGAAGAAGGTGCGCAGCCTCCCGATAGTATGGACGATTATGAGGATAGTTGTTACCCCACTAACCCGATATGGGACATGTCTGATGCATCAGAAGTGGGGGATGATCATACTCTATCATGGGAGGAGGAGTTTGGTGACGAGTTGGGTGGTTTACCAACTCTCGTAGATGAAGAGCGATTTGACCCAGTCGGCGATTTGACTGAACTAGAAGCATTATTGATGGAGAAGCCGACTATGGAGTTCAAAGAGTCACCAAACTCAGCAGCGAAGCGAGCGGATGAAGAGTTTGATAGCCGGCCCGTGGAGAATCCAGGAGATGGACGCCTACCACGATCAAAGACATGGGAGAAGGCAAAAAGGAGCCTGGACGGACCTTTCGCGGAGATTCGGGGATGGTGCCAAAGAAAGAAGGAGATGGAAGCGCTGAAGTCTACTCGACACCACTCTTCTCATTACATGCCTCGAATCAGGTTTGGTCCAGGTAAGTTTAAATATTGGTGGTCCGACCCATTCGAGAATTTTAAACGGCTTATCAATTCCATTCTAAAAATTTTAATTAATACTAAGGAACGGGTGGAATTAAACGGGTTGGACCGAGGTTGGATAAAGGAGAAACCTCCTGATTAAATTCAAGTGTGGGGAGGTTTGTAGAGTTTGTATTTTGAGTCGTTTATTTTGTACCATGAGTCTAATTTAGTAGTTTTGAGACGTTTTTTTTAGAGTCGGTACTGCTTTGGTTTTGCTTGTTTTTGTTTATGCAGGTTTGGATATCTACCACCTGTACTCAATCTCCATTCGGGTGATTTTGGAGTTGCTTTTCAAATTTCAAGGCATTTACCAAGTGTACTAGTCAGAGTCAAAGTCGATCGCGACCGAAATGCTATACGATCGAGCTGGATTGGACGAGAGTTTTGGAGCTTACGCGATATAAAACCAGCTACGTCATTTCCAATTATGCCCTTAGTCTTTTTATTTCTTATTTATTTTTAGTCTTTTGAGTCGGTTTTCATCCTACATTGAGGGCAATGTAGAGTTTAAGTGTGGGGATGGGAAACTATCGTTTAGGTCTTAGTTTTTTTGAGTCATAAAAATTAAGAAAAAAATACCAAAAAAAATAATAATTTAATTTCAAAAAAAAAAATTGAAACAATTGAAAATGTCTCTTGATTAAGATGTTTGCAAATAAATACGGAAAATGATAGAAAAATCGGATTTGTTCGGGTTTCAAATAATAATAATATGAGAATAAAAAGTTAACCTTGTGTCTAACTTGGGATGTGTGAGTAGGCCTGATCCGGTTTCTAGGTTCCTTTGATATTAAAATACTTAATTGTTAGTTTGCTAGTGGGTTCTCATCTAGGAAAAGTGGGGAAATTGAAACCGCCAATAATAGCATAAGGGATGCCGTTATAAGCTAAGATCGTTAGAGTTTCTTATCATATCTCGTTGAAAGAAAAGAAAAAAATAATAAATAAATAAATGAGCTAGAAACTAAAGAAAAGTAGCGCAGGCCTATGTAATCTTGGTTGGGGATAGCGACTCTACAACCGGAATACCTCTAGGATGTGTGAAATCGAAATTGCAAAAAAATTACCGACGCCTATTGTAATCTTGGTTGGGGATAGCGACTCTACAGCCGGAATGCCTCTGGGTTAGGTAAAACAACGTGTAAGCTCAAAAGAAAGAAAAAATGAAAAAAAAATGAGAAAATATATGATCTTAAACTCTCTTGATCTTGGTATAAAACGGTTAGAAAATAACCCAGTGGTTGTTCCTTTTGTCCTATAAGCTTGAGGGGGGATTAGGTGGACTGCGATTTTTAGTGTGAGACCCTAGGTAGATTGACCGCACCTGAACTTAAATTGCATGATAAGGCTTGGAACCGGGTTTGGGTTTAAGAGGACAAGTATACTTGCAGTCGCGGTTAACACAAGTTTTAATTTTAATAAATATTCTAGATTTTTGAACCTGAATATTTTCTAATTCTGATTCCGTTTGCATAAGTCTTTTTCAGGGACGAAAAAGGTTTAAGTGTGGGGATATTTGATGTGCTCTAAAATATACATATTTTTATATAATATTTCCTACACTTTTGAGCAGTTTGTGGGTTGATTTTTTATTAGATTCTTGTTTATATTTAAAGTTTGATGATTTTAAATGATATCAAGGCAAAATGATTAATATGCATCAAACCTCATAGTATTTGTATATATTATTTATAATGTAAATAATTAGAATGAAAAAAAAGAGTAAATTACAAGTTTTGTCCTTTATGTTTGTCCAAAATTGCAGGCGCTGTCCTTTGTCTTTAAAATTGATGAGTTTTGTCCTTAATGTTTACAAATCTTGCACGTTATGTCCTTTAGGCCAAACCCAGTTAGATTTTTTAGTTAAATCTGGTCATGTGCAAGGCACATGAGGGTATTTTTGACATTTTACCCTATTATTTAAATAAATATCTTAAAAGAAAATATAAAAATAATATATATTAACAATTACACCATCACCTCTTTTGTTAAGATATCTGCTCTCATCTCTTTCCTAAAACCTCCACAACCTAATTACACCATCACCTCCACCTCCTTCCACCACTGCCGCCACCACCTTCTTCCACCACTGCCGCCACCACCGCCACCAAACGGTAACCCACCAGCCTAAAATCAAAATCGAAACCTGCAACTTTTAAACCAAGGTCGCTGAACACCTGTCTCGAGCCTTGGATGCCAGATCTGTCGATTAACCATATAATGCCGTTGCTGGAGACACGGAGACGCTAAACATGGAATCTAACCATAAAAGTTGTTGCAGGTCGCAGATCTGGGGCGGTGGTTAGGAGTGGTGCGATGCTGGTGGTTGAGAGTGGTGCGGTGGAGGGCGATGGATGGCGGTGGAGAATAGTGGTGGTGATGGTGATGTTGAAAGTAGTGGTGGTTGATGCCGGTTATTGGCGGTGGTTGGTGGTGGCGGCAGTGGTGGAAGAACCCCCCAAAAATCAAAAATCCTAATTTATAAATGATCTTTAGATAACAAATAAAACCACCACTGCTGCAACCGATCCAATCTTTTCTTTTACACCTGATTTGCTCAGCCCCTGCACCCACCATCAACACTCACTCCTCCGTCTCCAACATCACCCCTTCGATCCACCATCAACATCCACCCCTTCGGACCGTCGGTGAAGAAGTTCAGGAAGGTAAGCTAGGTGTTATGCTTAATTTGATGATAATTTGTGATTTGTTTGATTCGTGTGTTGATTTAGGTTGTACCAGATTCTGAAAAACCGGTTGGGTGAACGGGTTGAGGGGGTGAAAAAGCCCATTCTGAAGGATTGATCATCTAAAACGATGGTTTGGCCATCGGTTATGTTTTGGTTTGGTGTAATGGTGCTGATTGCAGTTGTGGTTAACAAAAGAGTTGAAATGGTGAAGAAGAAGAAGATGATGATGATGATGAATAGGGGGGACTGAATCCGTAACACAGGCGGCCAGATTACCGACCCATAGATTGGGGTTGAAGATGAATCAGGGGTGTTATTAGGGTTTGGGGTTGAAGATGAATTGGGGTTGAAGATGAATTGGGGTTTAAATTGTACAAAATGACCCTTTAATAAAAGTTATTTACAAACTAGCCCCTGGAAAGCTCAAATGACAAGAATGCCCTCATGTGCCTTGCACATGACCAGATTTAACTAAAAAATCTAACTGGGTTTGGCCTAAAGGACATAACGTGCAAGATTTGCAAACATTAAGGACAAAACTCATCAATTTTAAAGACAAAGGACAGCGCCTGCAATTTTGGACAAACATAAAGGACAAAACTTGTAATTTACTCAAAAAAAAAGTCAAATAAAGAGAAATAAAATTACTAGAATTCTCGTTGGATTTGCACCACATGAATTAGATTGATATCCAAGTTGTTTCAATTATTTAGAGAACTTATGATTAATCTATTGGTTCAATGTTGTTTCTTTTCAGTGGCATTCCAAGAGTAAATGGGTTTAAGTGTTAGACTAAAAAATGAATTAAGCAAATAAAGGGATCTTGGACAGAAACGCAAGGATTAAAAGATCTGGCCATATGGAATTGTGCAGTTAGTTTAAAGCAGGCCCACATCCCACTTAATGACCCAACACTTACGATTAGTGCACCGCCAATGGAAGCCCAGATAAGCTTGAATCAAATTAGGAGGTGGGCTCATGATTGAGAAGATATACAATATAAACAGACAGCATCAGTCGGCAATGAGGAGTTTGGATGGCAGAAAAGATAGACGGCTGTGGACGAGTAGAAGACGAATTTGGAGCACAACTGAGACTGTTCAAGTGGTTTGGAAGCTTTCGGTTCGTGGTTGAAGCATTACCGGTTCGTTAAACATTAGTTTTTCGAGTTTACATTGTTTTAAACCATGTTTTCTTTCGTTTTCATATTTTATTCAGTTGTTTTATCGATTATTATGAGTAGCTAAACGTTATAAACTACCTGGGTTTAGATGAACTTGATGATTGTAATGCGATTTTGACATGATTATGGTTATTTGATGTGATTTACATAACTTTGTCTTGTGATTGATCTTGATATTGCATGTTGGTGTGTTTTGATTGATTATTGGTTGATGAATTCAGCGGTTTAGGCATATAGAAATATCCCCTAGACTTAGAGTTTAATTTGAATCGTTGCTCTTAGGGTTTTCGATTTGAATATTAAGTTGAGAAATTGACCAATTCGATTAATAATTAAAATCGATATACTAAAACTTGCATCCTCATCTTGTGACTCGAAAGATGATTAAGGTGAGCTAGGTTATTAGCTAATCATTGGTGGGTAGATTGGGTGACCGATAGCTCGGGCTCGTTTATTACATCGTGGTTAAGGTTTCCTAGGATTTCAATCTTCAAGGTTTGGTTTGCTTTGCGTTTTGAGAGTTTTGGGGGTAGAGTTACTTTCATTGCTTGATTCTCGTAGGATTTGGTATCGATAGGTCGAGCCGGTTTGATCTAGCACTTCACATTTCGTCTTTATCTTTCGTTTGATACATCTCTAGCGGGGGGTTAATCGAGGGAGTAGGATATTTAACCATTGTCACTGTCAGAGTAGCATTGCATGATTCTAGGGATTCGACACCTAGGTAGTCCTTGTCTCATATATATTTGATCAAACTTTTCTCTCGTGTTCGTGTTTGTTTCACGTTGTTTGTCGTGTCTGTCATCTTCTTAATCATTTAGGGTATTAGTTAAAACCACAAAATCCAAACAAACCAGTTAAGTATTAGTTGAGTCAGAGTCTAGTTTAGCGTCGCTAGTGTCTCGTGGGTTCGATACTTGGACTTCATTAGGCTTTACTACGTACGATAGGTACACTTGTCTGTCAGTGGTCTAGCATTTAGAGAGTCTTAGTTTATAAATTTAAAACTAGGGTGTCTAGATTAGGTTAGTTTTTATATAGACCGCATTTACCACATCAATACACGAGGTGGAATGCTCATCAAGTTGAGGTGCTAGATATGCCATGGCGACATATGAAGCAGAATTTGGAGGTTAAGTCAATATATGAGAAAAATGTTTTTGAAAACTATGCATGGGGTTCTTTTAGAAATATGTTTAATGTTTTTGAAACCTTACATAATACTTTTGAAATCATAAAGTAGGTGTATTAGGTAAGTATAAAAATGTTTTAAAATCATGCGAGATAAATTTTGAAATTATGCATATGGATTTTGAAATATGGATAATGCTTTTGAAATCATGCATTTGATACATTAAATAAATATACTGTGTTAAAAATCGTTTTCAAACTATATGAAATATTTTGAAATCATGAAGGTTGTGTTTTGAAATACATATACTATGTATGTTGTTATAAAAACTTAGAATGCAATGATATGGGATTGAAGAAAGGTATCCTTAGTTATCTACCCAAGGATTTAAAGTGATTACTCAAGATATCACTTATTTTCTGTACTTCGTTTCTTAGAATGAAACGAGCACTTAGAATTTTCGAGGAAATCATAAGCGATTATATGAACGAGAGAACTGCAAATATGGTTCTTTGGTGTAGGTATCGTAGGGGTATGCCATAGACACATATGCAACTATATTTGTACATCAGAATTGTGAACAACGATTTATTTATAAACAAGATCGATTGTTTCAGAGTTCAAAGAAAAACACAAGAAACATAAGCATAAGATTCAGATTATTCAAAGCAGCAACTTCTTCTAATCGGCCAAATGCTCATCCGTGGGTCAGATTTGCATTGACAATCTTTGGGTATTTTCCCCTGACATACCCGTCTCACCATAGGTGTAGCAAGTACCAAGAGGAAAATGAGCTCGTGCTGGATCTGCTTGTGTAGCAGTAGGATCTGAAACAGTTTTGCCTTGGATAGCAAAACGGCACATATTAACCAGATGTCCCCATCGTCCACAGTTGAAACATTTTCGACATTTGACACTGGCATAGTGATGGAGGTTACACTGATTGCACAAAGGAACAGTTCCCAAGTACGGCTTCTTGGCTGGTGGTGCTGCCACCTGGCTAGGTTCTGCTTGATTTGGTGTAACGGCTACAGGATCCTTTGAAGCTTTACGCTTCTTTGGCTTTTTCAAAGGCTCGGCTTGTGCTTCCTTTGATGCTTCTTTGGTGGCTTCATTGTTGAGACGAGACATGGCGACAGCTAAATCAACAGTCTTCAGGATTACTTCGCCTATTCGCTGGGCAAATTTGGCAGTTTGCTCGGACATTTGAGTGTCGCTGCGATGAAGAGACATTCTCGAGAAAATGAAAGACATAGGAGGAAACAAGTGAAATGTTATCGGATAATGACAACGTATAAAAATTGCGATCATTTGTTTGTTACCTAAGGCAAACAAATGAGACGGTGACTAATCAAAGCAAGCGGGTCATATTAATGTATCGCGAAGACATGCTTTAGCCTATAAGTGGATACTCACCCCAAGAGTTCCCAGGTAAGAGTGATTGGTCCGATTACGTGGATTTGTACGAACACTCTAGCCTTAGACAGAAAACTCAGAGTACAGGCATCCACCCTTCCAGATTGCACGTGTTCACATTATAAGACCCAAACTTTGACGAGATTTTGAAAACTTAGAGGGTTCAAAACCTAGTAATCAATCATCCTAGAACAGATGATTGGTTTTCGAAGCGGGTTTGAAATTTGTGTTCATGTTGTGGTTGTCACCTAAGGATAAGTGACGGTATTGTTTTAAGATCTAAACACAAGGATCTTGTGTTATGGTCCTAGGAAGGTTATAGACTAGGTCAAAGCATTACTAATAACCTAATTCCCTATAACCATGAGCTCTGATACCAACTTTTCTGTCACACCCCGACCGCGTAAAACAACAAATCGTGGCGGAATCGTCGGGGAGTGTTGTAACAGAATCATTGTTTCATAACACATGGAATTTTGAAGTTTCGTTTTATTTAAAGATTAACCATTTACATTGTCTTGAAATTTAAATAAACAAGCTAAACATAGTCTATCTTTTTTATTAAGTCGCTAAGGCCTCGTCCAGTCCTATGTGAGCATGCATCCTAGCAATCAACATCATTCAACAACACATAAAACATATGTAAAAACAAAGTCAGCAAAGAAATGTTGGCGAGCACATAGGTTTTATGAGAGTGTTGGATTCATGGCTAGTTTACATGTTGCAATACCTAATTAAAAACCTTGTTTTGAAAAATATAGTATTGCGACATAATTAGCCAACTCAAATCAAGCTGGTTATAATTTATAAAATATCGTAGCCATGATTCTTAACCCAAAACATTTATTTAATAACATCAAATTGTAAAACATCTCGTAAAAACTCGTTAATAAAACTCGTATGGTATATATTATTCAGAAAACATCATTGTGTGACATCGTTTCAGAATCATTTACCCAAGTAAACTAAATAACTTCAAGGTATGTAATATGATGAAAACACTTATATATAAGAAGTACCAGCGGCGTATCTACCATTTTTTCATCACATTACACCCGTCCCGTTATCTAAACACTAACCAAAACCCAATCATTTACCTAAATCGTTTAACTCGTTAAAATCGCTTCAGTCGTTTAAATCATTCTCGTTTTAATTGTGAAAACTACTTTTGGTCGTCTCGCTAATAACATCCAAACCTTCGTGACTCGACTATCTCGAAACTCGCATTAATAAACCACCAAAGGGTAAATTAACAATCACAGATTCAGTCGTTACCCACCTAACCCACATATAACCCTGGGTGCAGTCTGATAACGGGATTTGTCAGATCCTATGGTACCATAACCTAATACTGGTCGGTTCGGCCAAAACTAATGAATGTTATTCGTTATGTAATTACAACCAACTAGTTTATCCACATTATCGAAATCGTTATTAATTTTATATAAACCATTTTAATCATTTTCGAAACCATCGTTAAAAACATCGAAATCATTTAACACATATGAATCACATCAAAACAATCAAAAACAGTAAAATAGGGGAACTATGTACTCACTTGAGAATGCTTAGAAGTCTTGAATAACAACCAAGCAAAGCTAGAGGGATCACGGAAATCAATCGGCACCTAATATAAGTAACTATGTAAAATAAACCGGACGTAAATTAGAAGATCGGATAGGATGAGGTTTCATAAACCAAATGAGTATTGGAACTCATATGACATGGTTTAACAAAGCCTACATACTAAATCGAAACCTAACCTAAGTGCTTACGACCCATTACGACTCGTTTAGGTAGCTTACGCTACTTTAACGCGTCGTTCGCATGAAACGCGTTCGGACCGCCTAACTAGTCCTATGATAAGTATTATATGCCTTAATATGTCTAACAATGTTACATAATCAGTTTAGATATAAAAATTTAGGTAACATATGCTTAAAATGAATTTATGCGTAAAAAGGGCATTTTGGTCATTTTCCTAAGGCATATAAACTACCTATCATACAACTACTTAAACGAAGTGACCATAAGGTATAACCTCGGAAGGTTATTCCCTATACAACTATGGTCACAAAATATGTTTGGTCGGATCCTAATGATCGACCAAACGGGTCGGGTTCGAAAGTCTAAGCGGTTGTTTAGACCGCTTATCTTACGACCCTATATAAGCACTAAACTAAAAGTGATGAGCTAAACATGTTAAAACATGTTTAACGAAGTTAGAAAACAAGTTTGATATCAAAACAAACGGTTTTGATACCTAAGAATAGTTTGGTTGCAAAATACGCTTGAATACGTATTTTGACCGAAACTATGACTCGTCACTACACCTAATCAACGTGGTAATCAGTAGGTATAGTCACAAGGGACTATAACCATCGTGATTACGCTCACATTGTGAAGTTCAAACGAACTTCGTGTTGACCAAATACTGGTCAAAGCAGAAAGTCGAACACAGTTTGACTTTCGTGATTAAAAACGCATAAAAGTATGAAAGAAACTTACAACGGGTCCAAGCTAGGAAGAACTTGATCTAAATACTCAGGTATGAAGCATAAAGCTTCAAATTAGAGCATAAAATCAGATCAAGGTGTGAGGAAAATGGAATGGGAGCTTGGATATTTATAGTTTTCGGAGAACCGTTAGGATCGTTTCTCGCAAATCGTGCTTTGATCTTGACCTTACAAGTGGGCACATGGTTTTCTAAACCATGGGAATATGTAAAACCATCAAATTTTAGCCCATAGCATCCATAATCAATGGTTAAAAACCATCTAAACCTCAAAATTGGACTAGATACAATGAATCTGGTCATTTGGGCACTTTTTGACGCTTTTAGTCCCTATTGATCAATAAGTTTATTTTTGCGCACCAAAACACCACAAAGCCTATTTCTAAGCTATGTAAAGTATA
Organism: Helianthus tuberosus; assembly: GCA_030545235.1. NCBI lineage: Eukaryota > Viridiplantae > Streptophyta > Magnoliopsida > Asterales > Asteraceae > Helianthus > Helianthus tuberosus. The sequence continues at coordinate 204,621,890 of CM060369.1, forward strand.
TTTAGGGCATGTTTAACTTATGATCAAGTTCCAGAACATTCGTTACTATACAAATCGGCATAGTTTCACAGTTTGACGCAAATAGTCCCTGCGATCGAACAAACTTGATTTCGACACACCAAACCATCCAAAACTTATTTCTAAGTTATGTAAAGGTTATTTAAGGTATGTTGAGCCTATGTCACTATCCCGGAGTGTTTGTCACGTTAAACTGATTACGTTTACGCATCTGTTTGCGTATAACCTTCCAGAAAGCGATTTAGAGCTTGAAATCGAACAAGAATTGATATGTGCAAATGTTACACATATTTAAACAAATCCCAAGTATGAAACACAATATTTCATTGGTTAGGCATTTGTTTGATGGCCGTGGAGGCACAGATGTCACAGATGCCAATACAAAACTGATAGCAACAGTTAAGGGGGAGTCTGTAAGTGCAGCTCTGTAAGTGAAGTTCTCGACGGGTAACTGTGCTTTATCAGATATGGTCAAGTCCAATGTCAATAAAATCAAGATCCAACCAGTTCATTCATCTCAATGTATTTGTTAGAACTTAGTGTATTTGCCCTAGCCTATATATATGGGTGTATAGGTTAGAATTAGAATCAATCCATCACATTCATTCATCTCAGTGAGAATGGATTTGGGTGATCAGCTTTGTGCAACCTCTCATAAACCCTAGTTATTCCTCAATAGTGTGTACACATTTCTAGATAGAGAGTGACTATGTGTTAGTGAGAGAAAGCTCGGTTTAGATCTTTGTGATCTAAACCAGCTTGTAGAGGATGTATACTCTTTCGGTTTGTAATCTGTGATGACTTTTCAATAATAAAGGGTTACAACTTCTACATCTTTCTATCTTTTGTGTTTATGATTATTCTTCATGTCTTGAATCAAGTGCAATGTTGATGTTCGTCATCGATCCAGTGCTTTCACAAATACATTGTGGACAATATCACTTTGGTGTTTTGGTGAATGAACCGAAAATATTGAATCGAATTGTATAAATAACATAAACGCGAATATGATGTGTTATAACTAATGTTATTACATTATGCTTATTACGTGATTACACATTCAATAAGAAGAACTTGGTTGTTTATGCTTTATTACATGATTAAATCTCTAATATACGACATTATGTGGTTATTATAGGTTGATTTAGCTGATGTTTTGTATATAATTTATCATTAATACTTGATTATATGTTTAGTATATAATGTTTTGTATATAATTTATCATCAATACTTGAAATATTAGATATTTCATATGAAATATAATGTATTAGACGATACGATGTTGTCTGTGCATGTGAATAAAGGTATACACCGCGTACGGGGCTATACGAGGCGTATATTTGTAAATTTGGAACATTTATATATAGACTTTGTCTATTTTTTCATCACATACTATCTACATTCTTCACTTGCTTTATTAATTGTCGGACGGGTGTGGAGCTAAAATGTCATTGTTTTGGGACGACAACTATTTCTTTGGACAATGTTCTTATGACTCATCGGGGTGCCTGAAACCAATTTGGGATTGGTTACGAACTTAACTTCCTTCATTATTGTTTTTGAGATTAATAAACATTTATGATACCATTGTTTTTTGAGGAATCGGACATCCTAGATTCTAATGAGGAGGATGGGGTTACGTTTGTCGTCCCAGTTGATCAAAACAAACCGTTGCCAGACTTGAACAAGGCTCTGACCCCACCTGTTTTACCGTATTATCTGGCGCATCAAGTGTATCCGAATTACGGATACGGGTGCGAATCTCCGTAGGTGCAACAAGGCAATTCGGATGGATACGTAGGATATGGTGCTGAGCCTGCCCCTTTTGATGAACCATATTATCCGGCACAACAAGGGTATCTGGATTACGGATACGGGTGTGAATCTTCTTACGTGCAACAAGACAATTCATATGAATATGGAGGATACCCTGGTGAGCCTCCATTCACACCAATGTATTATGGTGAGCAACCTCCTAACCCGAGTAATCCGTACGTACGAAAGTAAGCAAGCATCACATTTTTGTATGTGCAAGCAGGCCATCAGGACGACGAAGGATATGGTGGTGAACCTCCAAACACACCACCGTATGATGACGATGAACCCACTAACCCGGGCAATCCATTTCAAACTAAGCATGTATCTCATTCATTTAGTTTAATGTTTTATATTTGAATTAGTATATACAATAAAAACCAATTAAATAAGATTAATAAATATAAAATGTAACTTAAACGGATATGTGTTTTAGCTTTTCATGTCTCTAATTGAATCGAAGAAATGGGTACATCACGAGACAAATGAGAATTGTTACGTATTGTAACCCATCGATCGAAGAATATTGGTGGTACTACGGGGATGGTATAGGTTGTGTGCGACCATGGTGGTGAGCACCGTAGTAAAGCAACAGTTAGAAAAGCTAGCAAAAAACGTGGTGCGGGACGTGATGCATGACCTGGGAGTTAGTAGTGGAAAACCCGGAACATAACCACGAACCTGTGTATAATCTGTTGGGCCATGCGTTTGTGCGAAGAGTTAGTGAATGCGAATACAAGTTGGTGGAGCATCCGACAGCTCAAAACATGGAGCCACACAACATTTTTCAAACAGTAAGAAAGCACTTCCCTGACAGCCAACATGTTCAGAAAGATATGCAAAATGCGATTCTGAAAAGTAGAGCATCACAGATGGACGGAAAGACTCTCATGCAGACATTGGAAACCAGGTTGTATGAAAACCACTTCATTTAAGAGAACCTGCAGGAACCCGGAACAGATGTCGTAACCGAGCTTTTCTTTGTTCATCCCCAATCAAGTACTATGTGGCGTGCATTCCCGCACGTGCTGTTGATCGACGCGACGTACAAAACAAACATCCACAACATGCCATTTATCCAGGTTGTGGGTTTGACGCCGACCATCAAGTCTTTTTGTATCGTGCATGGCGCTATTTGTAAAGAACAAAATGATAACTTCGTATGGGTGCTTGAAAGGATCAAGTCAATGTTGAATGAATGTATGGAGCCACGTGTGATTGTAACGGATAGATAGCTAGCCCTAATGAACGCGTGTGCTAAAGTATTCTTGAATGCCTTTAGGTATCTATGCAGGTTTAACATCCAACAGAATATCTGTAAATATTGCAAGAAAGCTTCAATAACAAAGATTGAGAGAAATTTATGTCGCGTCTCCTTCGGAACCCATATATGATTACAACTTGTGCAAGCTGTACAAGAGAATTGTGGCTTGCAACCATTTAAGTAAGTTTTGTCTTTGACAAATGACTCACGACTTCCATTATGTTTACACACATGTACATTTAATTTATTATTTTACTTTTGCATGGGTCTTTAACCATGTAGACGATAACTGGCTCAAAGACTATACATAAATGTTCGTTTTTGCATGTACTAATAAGAGTCGCAACTTTGGTCAATGTACCACCAACTGAGTTGAGAGCCAGAACGCTGATTTGAAGAGATACGTTCAAGATAGGAGGTCATTGGACTGAATAGTGGGAGGTGTCATGGATATAGTTGCAACACTGTTCGGAGAAATAAAAAAAAATTTCCAAGAAAGCATCGAAAAAACGATGAACCACCATAGACTACGACTATTTGACAATCTACGTGAAAAGGTTTCCCGTAAAGCACTTAACTTGCTGGAAGGAGAGCTATTGAGGAAACTAGACGTGTTGCAAAAACTTCATAGATCATGTGGTTGCCAGATGTAGATTAGTTGTGGGTTGTTGTGTGCTTGTTGGCTGCAAAAGTACGTACATACATGTAATAAAAAAACCTATAACCCTTTTGTGATTTAGAACGATTTATGCACTTTAACCATTGTATTGATTTAACTGTGAAGAGCGTAAGATACAACTCGAAGATGTAGATGTACTCTAGCGTAAGATTAACTTACTGCCGTGTAAACTGATGGATGAGGAGGTTGATGTGGCAGAAGAGCTCAATATTGTGTGGCAACAAGTAGAGTCGCACCCCCTGCTCAGAAAAAAAGCCTGATTTCAAAGATAATGGCGGTTTTAACCCCAACTAAATCTACTAAGAAACCACCGTTTGTCCAACATGATATTCGTGGTCGGCCAACATCAAAGAAAATGCAATAAAGGTTAGAAGAAGCTGTTAGCATAGGTGAAGTTGCGAGAGACAACTCCTTTGGTGAGGCAAGCAGCTCCTTTGCAGGTTCCCAACAAAATAGGTATGATGCTCCTCGACACAATTCATACGTACCGTCACAAGGCTCACATGGAACTGATTCATTGTAAAGTCTAAAAAACCTAAACTGCAATGAAGCCGTTCAATGACTTCTAAAAAGAAGGAGACACGAGATGATCATGGGATTCCATAACTCGCGGGGGACGAGAACCTATTAAGCATCAAAATATTTAAGCCACAGATTCCATCGGTGATACACTGGTACATCTCGTGTATACAAGATGTGAGGTCGGACGGTCATTGTGGGTTTGGGTCTGTGGTTGTTGGGTTAGGTTTTGGGGAACACCTATGGCCTCGTGTTCGAAAGGATCTTGTACTAGAGATGGATCAAAACTTATCGACATGGTGGCATATATTCGAAACATGGGGTGAAGGACATTTTAACCAGCTACGTAGGAGCCTACCTTGGCATTTAATGTAACCTTGTTCCAATAGTCACTTGATGGAAATACCCCACGTGGGACTTCTCCTAACGCAAAGGTATTCTGTAGTCGTTCACGTGTTCAGCATCGCTGGGAGTTATACTTTCTTCCCGTTAATGGGTCTTCCTAAGGAGCCACAACCTCAAGTGAAAACTTGTTAGGAGGTTCCCACCCTTAGAAAAGCGGTTGTGCGGTAAGGACGAAAAACCGCTTCGTGCCGGTTCAGTTGCCGCCACACTTCGACCCGTTATATCCGCAAGCTCTGCCCGAGGGAGTGTAGGAGCATGCGCCCGATTTGGGCATTCAAGACCTGCCATAGCCTCGACCACCGCCTGGGGTGCCTCAGTTTCCACAGTATATTATTCCTGGTCCTGCCCTAGGAGTAGCGTTGTATAAACAGTTGCGGCATGATATTGACATCCTTACTGATATGGTGGGCACGATGTCTTATGCGATGTAGTGGTTGTTGAGGAGGCGCAAGAGCGACGTCAGCATGAGGGGTTACCTCCCCGACCGTATCATCCGCTTCCAGGACAACATTAGCAGCTGAAAGAGCAGCAGTAAGATCCGTAGCCATAGACGAGCCTTTTGTTCTTGTTTTTGTATTTAGTATTCAGTTATATTTTATTTTTGTTATGAATGTACAATATTATGTTGTACATATCAAACTTATTATCATATTTAGTCGTATTTACGTATGTATCAAAATACTAAAACCGTATAATTCTGAGAATGGCATAATATTGAAACGGTATAATGTTCGAACCATACCGAAGAAATTAATGGTCAAATATTTTATACGATATAGTATTGAGACGACATAATATTCGAACCGAACGTGAGTTAAAAAACGGTATTATATTTTAAGCGATAAAATATTGAAACGGTATAATACTCGAACCGTACCGAACAAATTAACGGTGTAATATTTTAAGCGATATAATATTGAAACGCATAATGTTCGAACCTGACGGGAGTTTACAAAAAAAGGTATTATATTTTGAACTATAAAATAATGAAACGATATAATATTTGAATAGTACTGAACAAATTAACTGTGAAATATTTTAAATGATATAATATTGAATCGGGATAATGTTCGAATTGGACGGTAGTTAAAAAAAAGTATTATATTTTAAACCATAAAATATTGAAATGGTATAATATTCGATTAACGTTATAATATTTTAAGCGATATAATATTGAAACACATATTGTTTGAACCGGACGGGAGTTAACAAAAAAAGGTATTATATATTAAATGATAAAATATTGAAACGGTATAACATTTGAAACATACCGAACAAATTAACAGTGTAATATTTTAAATGATATAATATGGAAAGGGTAATGTTCGAACCGGACATGATTTTATAACGCCAAACCCAAAATTCACCGGTCTATAACACTAACCCCAAAACTCAACCATTTTAATTCAGTCAGGTTATGTATGTCGCATACAGCCCTGTATGTGGCGTACATAAAACTTCAAATTATGTTCCCGACATAGTTATTAAACACTGATTTTGATGCAACTCTATACGCCGTGTACATGCATGTACACAAAGTATATAACCCCTAAAATGTACGAATAGTTGACTTGATGTGAAAATAGTTGGAACCCTATTTATACTATCAATTATTAGCCAAAATAAAAAACTGTACACTATCAAAATGCTCTTAACAAGAAACAAGTGATTTTACATAAAAAGTCAATTTTCTTTTTTCAGATTTGGGTTTCTATTTTCACTAAAAAATAATTAACCTTAGCCATCCGTAATGGTTAATATTTTTTAAGGGGTAATTTTTGCCACATGAACAATTATAATGGTTAAGATCCCTTAAGTGCCCTTTTATTCATTATTTTTCATGTTTTTCCTTCTCATTGGGCATTATTTTAGAAATATCCCTCTCTTTTCATGCCCCTATAATACCCATGAGAAATGGTGTGGAGGGTTTTATCAAACTTTTCCACGCCCTTATAATACCCATTACGAATGACCTTATATAAGGTGCACCCCATTCATCCTATTTAAAAGCGTAATTCGCAACAGCCCATGATTCACCAGCATGTTATACTGATCACTTTAATTTACAGACATAATGAACTTCCCCGAAATATCCGAGTAAACAAACAAAAGGAAAATGTAAACATGCTTACCTTCCATAGGTAATGTTCCATTTAAATCATTTAATCTCAAGAGGAGGACTTCCAGGTAAGGCATATTAGGTACTTCTGAAAACACCAGTTAATTGGATAAAACGTTTAGAAAAACTATGCTCTTAATGATTCAAGTAAAACTAGAATGATATAAACCAGATTCAATAACCAAAGTAACCTATGCTATATATTTTAGGATTCTGAAATGGTGTTAGATCTCAAGACAAACATACCATTTGTAAAAAGTCTTCCTCCCACTCCACCACTCTCCAATGAAAGATATCTTAGGGATGGAAAAGCAGCCATGGAGCTCATAATGCCATCATTGAAGAAGTTCCAGTCAAGATTTAAGTGCACAAGGTTGCTCATGGTACCTAAATTGTTCATGCAAATCAAAGCAAGTATAACTAAGTGGTTCTTGAATTAACTATAAAAACTCATGTATGGCACTACAACAAGTAAGAAGCTATGCATATGGAATGGGAAGTTGTAAAGGAAATAGCGTTTAAAAACACATTTTAACAACTTAACCATTTAATGTAATTTGTAAAGGACGTAAGATGAGAGTAACTCAAGTCAAGTGTCTTCAACTCTCTCAAGGAAGATAATTCTGCACATGTAAGTTAATAAGTAGCAACAAAGTTAGAGATTAAATACTTTTATTTTATTTTATTTTATTTTATTTTATTATTATTATTATTATTATTATTATTATTATTATTTTTTTTTTTTTTTTTTTTTTTTTTTTTGTTAATGATGAGGATTTCACAAGAAATTTACATGCCTTCCATTGGAAAATCGGTTCCCAAAGTAGAAGAATAACTGAGATCAAGAATCTTGAGGGATGGGAGAAAACTTAGGCATGATATGACGCTCTTGTTGAAATTGTTATCTCCAAGAGATACACACTCTAGTCTTTCCAATCTCATCAGACTCTTACAACCTATAAAAAATTCATGAGAAAGACCAAGGTCATGTATATTAAATTTGTAATAACAAATGAACTGAAGAATGAGAGAAAACATAACGTTTTGATTACTTTTTTACCTTCGATACTTGGTAAGATGTAGAGCTTGTTACAACTTAAATCCAACGTCTTCATGTTAGTGAAATTACTTAACACTGTCATACAAGATAACATAAATGTGTAAGATGTAATATATATGATCTCCTTTCTCTCCTTGTCCTTGTAGAAATAATTTTTTGGTGATTATCCCAACAAAATAAACAACGTTTCTTTTCTAACCCACTAATAGGTATTAGGGTGGACAGTATGGGGGCCGGGGAAGGGCCATTGAAACCCGTCCCTGTTCAGGAACACGCCCTCCATATGTGGGCTGCTTTCTTTTCACTAAAAGTCGGTGATCCTACACCGATCATCGGTGAAGTTTGTTTGTGCATTTATTTTTCTTTTATTTTTGGGCCAAACTATCTACACACCTTGGTTGGCTATCTACACACTTAGGGTTTTCCTACGCTGCGTATAGACCTACACGAAGCGTATAGGGTTACCCCTCTACGCTGCGTATAGACCCATATGGAGAGTAGGTATGGGGTAGGTACACGACCAGATAGTCAAACCTAGTACCATGTCAAATCAGTCTGGCATACGCTGATTATAGACCTATACGAAGCGTATGTACAAAAAGTAAGACGTTGCGTATAGACCTATACGCAGCGTTTGTCAGACTGATTTGACACTGATACGATGTTGTCTAGGCACGTGAATAAAGCTATACGCAGAGTATAGATCTATACTCAGAGTACGATTGTAAATTCAAAAGTCTATTTAGCCATGCATCTGCCTTCGACTTCAAACAGCATTCAAAAGTCTGTTACTTCCTTCAAAATTCTTTCTTCTGTGTATCTTCATTTCCTCTGTATCAAACACAATATTGTTAAAATGTCATCATTTTGGGGCGAGAATTATTTCCTTAATCGCTATTCTAACGACGAGAATTTTGGCACGCCGCCCTGTCTTGGGTTTTTCTCAAGTGGTGACGGCTAGTGTTTGATTATTTGTGTGTGGCGCGGGGAAACGGTATAGAGCGCGGGCTCTGATACCATGTAAGATGGTAAAAGACTTGTTGATATTATTGATATGTTTGGTTAGAATATATAGAGATCACAAGGAAACCTAGAAACCTAACCGAGCCTGTGGGCTGACATTAATAAACCCTAGTCTAATAATACAGTCCAATACTCCCCCGCAGTCAGAGCGGTAGAAAATCGGACGCTTAGACTGGAAAAAAAAACAAACAAAACAATAAAACTAAACTAGTCTCAATCTCGGTTCTTGAGTCCAAATTTCTGCCAAAAAATCACAAGTCGTCCGGTTTTGCAAAAAGAAATAACAATCCGTATTCTTCAATACTTCACATTAAATCGGTGTACGGCTTCCACTGCTTTAGTTTCTTAGTTCCCAGAATAATAACACAAGACAAGCAAGATTCCAATCGGCCATAGCAAGACGAACAAGGAAGAAACGCTGTAGAAGACAACTGGCGACCATGGTCGAGCGAAGTGTGTCTAAGAGAGATAGTAAAGGCCGGTGACCGTGGTGAGGCACGGCTTCAAAAAGAAGTGAGTTCCGTAGATCAAAGAAATAGATCTGATAGTTTGATAGGCTGGACCGTGGTCCGGTGAGAACAAAAGAAAGAAATGAAACAAATAGATACCCGGCGACCATGGTCGTGCGGGGGGGTGTCAAACCGAACACCGATGACCGTTGTCAGGCGAGGACTTCGAAATGAAGTGAGATCCGTAGATCAAATAAAGATATAAGGAGAAGGCCGGTGTAGATCTAAGTGATCAACCAGTGGTTTAGACCGATGGTCGCGGTGACAATGAACGGCACGACTGTGGAGCGTAGTCCAGCAAGCGGTTCAGCAACGCGGCTAGTGGCTAGTGGCTAATGGACCGTAGGCCTACTAGAAAGAGCGGCTCAACTAAACGGCGGTGCCAGAGGACCGTAGTCCTGCAAAAGAATGGCGCGGAGTAGCGGCTCAAGAAAAACCGGCAGCGGCATGGGACTGTAGTCGTGTATGGGGCTCGCGACAAGATCGACGACCGTAAAATCAATTCGAAAATTCTTACTCGATAATAAAACCAATTGTTTTCTTTATTTGGCTTGTTTGATAATACTGAATCACAAAACGGAATTTTATCACAAAAGTTGTGCATGAAGGTCATATGTGATGTCAGCAACATGTCACCAAAAGAAAAACTATCTTGCTTTTGTTTTAGGCTCCCCTTATTCCCACATACCCTATATCTTATTTTCACATCCCCTATTGTATACGGGCCGTATACAATTATACGGCTCGTATAGAATGTTTTTGAATAGGAAAATGCGCAGAGAATGTTTTTTTTGGTTTTATTATATACGGCCCGTATACAGTTATACGAGTCGTATACATGTGTATACGATTTGTAAAACGTATACGGCTCAATTGATTTATTTTTGTGGGTTTTTGATGTTGGCACATGTATACGGGCCGTATATATTGGCGTTTTTTCAAGTATCACGTTTTATTCTCGTAAAAACACAATCATTCTAGGGTTTCTAAATTCTTCATCACCTTTAACAATGTCGATAAACGTTGATCGGAACATGCCGCTTAAATCGGAGCACAGGTAGAGTAACGTTACCGATCAGTCCGTTGATGAAAACCTTAGCGATCGCAGAGATCTTCGTGTTGGTTATTTATCGATTCCGAGTAACTAGCAGAAGAACCTGCCACAAACAAGTTCTCCACAGTTTGTTATTCAGATCTCTGTTCGGTCATCTTTCCAAACTACAACACACGATACTTTTAATAAGCTGTCATAGTTGTCAAATTCGATTTCAACAAATCTTTTCATTTTCCTTCAATTTCTAAAACATTCCCTGTTACATGAAGACGTGTCGGGTTCTTCTACTAGTGGTATTTTACTGAAGTATTGAAGATTGAGGCGGGCATTGTTTAAATCTGAATATAACTAGATGTTACGTGTATCAGCGTTGTTTATCACCCTGTGTGAGCATTGGAAACCCGACAAACAGTCTTGACAACTGTGACATTTTATCTATCTATGTGTGTCACATCCATCCTGTTATTGCAATCGATATGATTAATTTTTTCAGATTTTTTTCTAATTAGCGTTGTTAACTACCAAAAGAATACATACACAAATAGTTCTAGTGGACGAAGCAAAGAGATCGTTGTGTATCTGAATCAGGTTCTCAAACAAACACTACCAAAGATGGGTTGGTGAAAAATACCGGAGCTGTTATCTCGGTTATTCAGTACTCTTCTATATCAACTTGAACGGTATAAACGTTGATCGGAACATGCCGCTTAAATCGGAGCACAGGTAGAGTAACGTTACCGATCAGTCCGTTGATGAAAACCTTAGATGGGTTGGTGAAAAATACCGGAGCTGTTATCTCGGTTGTTCAGTACTCTCCTATATCAACTTGAACGGTTGATGGTTACAAGGATCGTTCTAATAGATTAAAGAGAATAAACCATTTTTTACCAATTTTCACTCCAGTAGTTGAAACTTGAGCGCAGTAATCAATTCAAAACCCTCACCCTCAAAAATCAACCAGAAACCAAAGGAAAAAAGGGCTGATAATGGCTGATGGTTCTTCGTTGAGGAAACCAAACGTAGACGGAGATGATAGGCCTGGTAACCGGAAGAGAAATCAATTGTATTTTTTTAGTTGATTCTCTTGTTAAGTTTCTGAACCAACCGAAATCCACAAATTCCAACAGTTTCTTCATAGATTTCGTCCGGTTTCCAAACTCTTTCACACAAAGTTAATATTCACTGTGGTGGATGCAAGCATAAAGTTAGAAAAATACTCAAGTTGAACGGACGATATGTATCAACAAATTGTGAGTGGGAATATGGCTATGAAGAATAGTATGGATAAACAATCACCGGTACGGGTTTTTCTGCTAGTTATTCGGAATGTTTCGAATCATCACAGAATACGTGTCGGGTTCTACTGCTTGAACATGAGTTTGAGTCCATTGTGGTTCGTGAATGTTTCGAATCATCACGACAAGGATCGTTCTAGTAGATTAAAGAGAATAACCCCTTTTTTACCATTTTTTACCCATAGTATACGAGCCGTATAATAATATACGGCCCGTATACAACCATCGTATACATTGTATACGATCGGTAAAAATATTTTTTACCAATGGTATACGGCCGTATAAACCGTATACGACTCGTATACATATGGTAAAAAATGGTAAAAACCTCTTTAATCTATTAGAACGATCCAATAAACGAAGAACAAAGCCTATTTTCAAAACGCAGGTTCATACAGTGCTGTAATAGGTTGTGGTTCAGTTTGTTACCGTATACTTTTACTGTAGTTGAGGAAACCAAACGTAGACGGAGATGATAGGCCTGGTAACCGCAAGAGAAATCAATTGTCTCAAACACTACTAAACATCTGCTTTCTGAATCTGAATCAGAATGTTAACTTTTTAGTTGCTTATCTTGTTAAGTTGTGTATTGACGAAGCTGACAAACACATTGGTATTTTCTCAAAATGTGCAAACTTGAAGAATCTCACATTAAAGGAGTTTGCAACAACGGGATCAGATGGTTTGAGTATCTTTCATCCTCGTTTGGCTAATCTCACACTTGAAAATGACAACATTGGTATTTTCACAAAATGTACAAACTTGAAAATGACAACTTGCGAGATCTGACCCAACCGAAATCCACAATTATTTTACTCATAAACCCTTGAATCCCAACGCTTCATTTGTAACCGTAAGGATGATGCAAATTTGTACGTAAAGATCTCTACACAAACTCTTCTACATCTTTTAACCAGTTGTCCATCACTTAAGACCTTGAAAGATTTGTTGAAATCGAAGCATTCACGAACCACAATGGACTCAGACTCATGTTCAAGTAAGTGTCTAAAAATCTAAAAATTCAGGTTTACCTTGTAAATTTCTCAAAACAAACTCTCGTTTCTTCATCTTCATCTTCAAGAACAATGATGAACAGATGATGTCAGATAATACTTCATTTGTTGAGAAACCATTATCTTGTGATACTACAAGGATCGTTCTAATAGATTAAAGAGAATAAACCATTTTTTTACCATTTTTTACCATAGTATACGAGCCGTATCAGAATATACGGCCCGTATACAATCATCGTATACATTGTATACGATCGGTAAATTTGTTTTTTACCAAGAGTATACGGCCGTATAAACGGTATACGGCCCGTATACATATGGTAAAAAATGGTAAAAACATTTCTTTCTTTCCTTTTTTTAGTTGCTTCTCTTGTTAAGTTTCTGAACCAACCGAAATCCACAAATTCCAACAGTTTCTTCGTGGATTCCGTCCGGTTTCCAAACTCGGTCATTCCTTGTGATTCATGAACGTTGTATTCTTGTCTTTCAGAAGAGTGCTGTAATAGAGAAATCATCCTATGTCTTTTATCAACCGAAGAGGCAGCAAGGACAGATAATACTTCATTTGTCGAGAAACCATACTGTCAAGAAACTAACATCTTTTAATACTTCATTGCGTATGTGCTTGTGCTGTAGAAACCGGTGATGAATTTGTGTATCTAAATCAGGTTCTCTGCCTTAGATCGGTCATTCCTTGTGATACATGAACGTTGTATTCTTGTCTTTCAAGACAAGGATCGTTGGAAGGATTGTAGTAGCAGGACATTGGTACCACTGTGAATATTGCATCAGGAGGGGAGAGAGTCTGATACAATAAGGATGTTGGGAATTAAACGCATGTACGTGACAAAATAAGGATGTTCGCATAAACATATATTCGTTTCATAACCTCCTCCTATAAATCAACCACAATGGACTCAGACTCATACTACTCACCCTCCCCTGAGGAAAAGTTTTCCCGACGACTCAACAAAATCCTGATAGAGAAAAAACATCAACAACCATTTTTTTCTTTTCCTTCAATTTCGAGAACATTCTCCCTGTGTATGTGCTTGTGCTGTAAAAACCGGTGATGAATTTGTATACACAACTGAACATTAATTGATATTGTTTTAGACAACAACAGATAATGAACGGATTGTTGGTGGATAACGCAAACAAGTTCTCCACAGTTTGTTATTCGGATCTCTATTCGGTCATATTTCCAAACTACAACACACGATAAGTTTAAACTTTTATAGTGTGTGATTTGACCAGGAAATGATTGGAGGTGAAGGTTCAGTGCACGAATCCCGCGTTGATAGCTTCCGTTTTATTACAGTCATACGACACGTTTTCTTGTTCTTCAATCTTTGTTACTTGTGAATGTTTTATTTTTTTCTACTTTTAGAAAATTTTGAGCACCTCACCACTCTAAAATATTTGAAAAATCAAAATTTCGTTCCATACGGGCCGTATATTAGTATACGGCCCGTATACACGTTCGTATACATTGTATACGACCAGGCAAACTTATTTACACATGGTGTATACGGGCCGTATACTGTTATACGCCCGTATAGAATAAAAACAACTGACAAAGTCTGCTGGCACAGACTTTGTCAAGTTGTTTTTATTCTATACGGGCCGTATAACAGTATAAGGCCCGTATACACCATGTGTAAATAAGTTTTCCCATGTGTTAATATTACGACCCTTGTTTTATTTTGAATGGCACCTACTCTGTGTCCTCAAAAAGAAAATAAAGGGATGACCAAGATTGCACAGCGGAGCAAGCACATTCAATTTCCAGATCAGTGCGGCGGACAGGGTGAACAAGGGATATTGTTTGGAACTGCAACTGAGACTTTATTTAGAACGTGAAATAAGAAAAAAAGAATGAAAGGAAACGAACGGAGGCCGGACAGGGCGGCGGCAGTGGCTGCATGCCGCCCTGTCTAGTGTTTTTCTCAAGTGGTGATGGCCAGGGTTTTGTTATTTGTGTGTGATGCGGTGGAAACGATATAGAGACTAGGTTGGCTCTGATACCATGTAAGAATGGCAAAACTGGTTGATTCATTCATTCATTAACGATTACAATACATGGAGATGTCACGAAACCTTAGCCACCTAAAGTGAGCCCATGGGCTCACACAATATACTCGAATAGTTATAACTTTGTTATCGTTTGTAAACCCTTACGACTTGATTTTAGTTTGTTAATAAACTAGGTTTGAACCCCGTGTATTACACGGGCTGTATAAATATAATTTTATAAAATAAATAATAAAAAAAATATATCATTTAGAAAAAGCTCGTGTTGAATAAAATATAATGTTATATGCTAATACATACAATCGTCAAGATTTATCTTTTAAAAATGAACTTTGGTGTTCTATTTACTTATTATAACATTTTAGTTTGTTTTTTATTTTAGTTAGTTTTATGAACCTTCATGCTTATTTGTTTATTTTATTTATAAAACACTCGTTTCAAATTTGTATTCAAGAGGGTTTACGGTACAAAAAGGTGGAAATCGATCCCAATGTTTTTAAATATTTCATCATTTTTATGAATTATACCGTAAAATCGAGAATTAAGTTCTCTTTGAATGGAGTATAGAATTGTTATATTTAAAAAATGGTTTTCTTTCTAAATATTGATGCAATGTGGATAAATAATGGGTTTAAACCAATTATAAAATACGCCTAACATTTTAGAGGTGAAACTAAGTAGTCAAGATTTGACATTTGAAAGAATTATGTGACTATAATGGTGGGTTCAAACCATTATAGCGATGCATCTAAAATCACGTATAATTTGATAGAAGCATATGCCCCGAACCTAGAATAATTATTTATTCTATTAAAAAAACAATAATACAGTTTATTAGTATATAACAAACGGGAACCTTTGATTCCTAATTTACCATAATTTCAATCACCGAACTCCAAAGTATATATATCCACTCATAATACGCGGAATTTAACTTTATAATTATATAAAAAAACAAACTTTTATCTTTATTTAAATATTTGTTTAAAATTATTTATAGAAAAACAAATATTTATTCTTATCTAATTTTTATTTTAAATTATTAATATTTAATATAAGAGATAAATAGAAAAATAAGGTGAGAAAGCACCAGAGTGTGACACGTGTCCATAAAAGATTTTCATTTATTAGTATAGAAAGATTTGATACATTTATATTAGTTATAGATAATTATTAATTAAATATAAATTTATACGTTTATCTCTAACTATACTAATTAATATTATACTATATATTATATTATATTATATTTTGTGTATAAAAATTAATATATAATATTATTATTAAAAGTGAGGAGGCACGAGAGAGTGACACGTGTACAAAAAGATTTTCATTTATTAGTATAGGAAAGAGTTTATTACATTTTTTAAATTATCTTAAACTATATAACTAAAATACATTGAAATTTAATTTATTTTTTTATATATATCTTTTATGTGAGTTTATATTTTAAACATTTAAATATATAAATTGCTTTAAAGTTTAAATTAAAATAAAGGTTATTCGATTTTAATAATCCTAAGTTTTACATGTTGGCCGATAATAATCTCAACTTTAAAAATTCCCTACAATGATCTAAACTTGTAAGAATTTACCCGTGTAGGTCCTTTTCAAATTGTAGGTGTACTTAATTCAATTAAGGAGGCTTTACGTGCACTTGAATCTGTCGAGAATGCCAAATTCTTATATGTTATAAAAGGATCAATTGTGACCAAATTCTTACAAGTTGGATCATTGAAATAAACTTTTAAAGTTGAGATCATTATTGGCCAACATGTGAAACTTAAGATTATTAAAATTCCATAACCCTTAAAATAATTTGGTTTTAATAAAAGTTGATATGTCGCTAACGTGTCACACGGAAAAAATTGAGACTGCACCCTTAGTGAAAGACGTAGACTTAAGTTATACTTTTTTTTATTTTTTCTAAGGGCAAATTTTATTTTTATTCCAACTAAGACTTAAACCTATTAACTATTCAATTTAGATACTCGTAAAAGATTTGCTTCTTCCATTAGACCATCCGTAGTGGGGCGTGATTTTTAAAAAAAATTGAAAAAAACGCCCCAAAACGCCTCTCCCCCACTACACAAGGCGTGATCCGGCGTTATTTTGTTCCATTTTGCAAGCCGGCGTTTTTTTTAAAACGCCAAAGTGGTCAAATGCAAACAAAAGGTGGCCAATGGGATTTTTGCATGTGGCAATGAGACAGTTTGCTTTTTTGACTAGCCAATCAATCAACAACCATTTGCCTTTTTAATTTTTTTTTTAATGATTGGAAGGGGCATTATCAGGCATTATTCCCACTACGCCACTTTTGCTATAATGCCCCATCGCTGACTAGGACGCCACGTGTCGGATAATGCCTCATGGTGGGGGCATTATAACCCACTACCACTACACATGGTCTTAGGCCACTGACTCCAATGGTTAAATTATATGATATTTAATAATTTCATTTGGAGTAAACTGCCATTTTGGTCCATGTGGTTTGGGCATTTTTGCCATTTTAGTCCAAATCTCAAACTTTTTAAATCTGGGTCCCTGTGGTTTCATCTTTATTGCCATTTTAGTCCAAAATTCAAAATCCCCCTTTTTTTAATTGTTCCAAAAAGTTTGAGATTTGGACTAAAATGGCAATAAAAGTGAAACCACAGGGACCAAAATGGCAGTTTACTCTTAATTTTGGACTAAAATGGCAATAAAAGTGAAACCACAGGGACCCAGATTTAAAAAGTTTGAGATTTGGACTAAAATGGCAAAAGTGTCTAAACCACAGGGAACAAAATGGCAGTTTACTCTTTCATTTGTTATAGTTTGACTTACTCGTCACCTAAAGCCTATAAATATGCCGTGTTCAAATTATTATTTTTATTAATGTCAGATGAATATTATGTGTGATTATTAGCCTTTCAAAAAGAAATATGTGTGATTATTGTGATAATCTTAATTTAACTGTGTTCAATTTATTTATTTTTTATTAATGTCAGATGAATATTATGTGTGATTATTAGCCTTTCAAAAAAATACATGTGTGATTATTGTGAGGCTATGAGGTGTGGATGGAGCCCCATGGGGCTTTATCATGCCACCTAGGCTCCATGTCATCGCCATGTCAGCATGGGGGCTTTATCATGCCCCCCTTTAATTTGGAGGGTGTGGATGGGGCCCCGTGTCATGATTATCTAATTATTCTTTTATTTAAATATTTATTTTTTAACTAGAAAATAAAAACAAAACACAACTTCATTAAAAAAAAAACACTAGATAATTTCATTTAAAAAATAAAAACACTACATAATTTCATTAAAAAAAACACTAGATAATTTCATTTAAAAAAACACTACATAACTTCATTTAAAAAATAAAACCACTACTCGTCGTCTGTGTCGAGTCCTCCTTGTTCACGATAAAACCATAGGTGCTCTGTCAGATCAGCTCGAAGGTTTTGGTGTGTGTGCCTAGCCCGTATCTTTGCTCGGATATCTTCTTTCTCAGCGTATGTTTGTATAGGGTTTGTCGGTTGGATACTTTCATCATAGCTTTCTCCACAAAATGCTCTACCAGAGTCCTCCAATATCATGTTATGCAAAATGATACACGTATACATAACGTTTCTCATTTTACTTTTTTCAAGTATCCTCGAAGGCTGGGTGATGATAGACCATCTTTTCTTTAACACACCGAAAGCCCGCTCGATATCTTTTCTTGCTGACTCTTTGTTTTTTCTTGAAATACAATCTTTTTTCGTCATCTGGACACGAGGGACTTTTTACCAACGTCGCTCACTCGGAATAAATACCGTCTGTGAGATAATAGCCATATTTATATTGCACGTCGTTTGCATAGAATGAAGTATCTGGTGCAACACCGTCTATGACATCGTCGAATAGATTCGAGGTCATTAAAACAGTAATGTCATTGTTCGTACCAGCCATGCCAAAGTACGCATGCCAAATCCATAAATCTTGAGAAGCGACCGCTTGTAATATTACGGTAGGACCATCGTGGTCACCACGATGATGTTGCCCTTTCCAAGCGGTTGGGCATGCCCCCCATTCCCAGTGCATGCAATCAAGACTTCCCAACATTCCAGGAAACCCATGTAAGCGCTGATGGGCCTCGTATAGAATTGGAACGTCGGCTGCGGTTGGCATCCTCAAATATCGTCTCCCGTACAGAGAGATTACACCTAATAAATTATTGCTAATTTAAAAATAATAACGACGTAAAAAAATAATAAATACTAGTGTTAATAAAAGTTACCTTCACAAAAATTTTCAAGAGACTCACGACACATTCTTGACGACATCCTTAAATACTCATCCCACGCATCACTCGATGTGTCGTACGCTAGTTGCCTAATTGCTGCCGTACATTTTTGTAGTCTAGAGAAACCAACCTTGCCACTTGCACTTACCCTACGCGTGAAAAAAGGGGATTCGCCCGCAAGATCATTGGAAATTTTAACGAATAGTCGTCGGCTCATACGAAACCTACGCTTAAACTGATCATCATCGTACACGTGAGTTTCACAAAAATAATCTTGCACTAGACGTTCATGAGCAGCTAACCGATTCCGTTCAATAGGCGGTTGTCTGGTACGCGATGCAGAGGATTCGGCTTCTTGCAAATAATTAATCGCCTCCTGCGCCATGGCAATAACCATATCATCAAGAACACCGTCAGATGACGAGCTCGAAGAAGACATTTTTAAGTTGTGATTGGTGTGTGTTTTAGTTGTGATTGGTGTGTGTTTTGGTTGTGATTGGTGAGTTTTTAGTTTAGAATTGTTTATATATATAATAAAATTAAGATTTTTTTTTTTAAATTCGACCGTTTCACAACGGTCATCTTTGACCAACTCATACTCGTTCAACGCGTTTCAGCTCGCTACCACCATGGCGGGCCTTCAATGGCGCCCCGGCTATGGCGCCGGGGGTGTGGTCGATGGCGGAGGGGGCGCTATAGGCGTCCAGCTGGCGAAGGGTGGCGCCCCACACCCTCCAGCCTGATAATCTTAATTTAACTTGCACACAACACTTGTTTAAATGAATTCTAAAGTATTATGGTGCCTACACAAATTGGGATTTTATAGATATCCAAGTGATAGATTTTAATACCTGTATTTCTTTAGAAGTTCCTTTTCTTCCATGTTATGATTGTGTACTATTAAATGCAAAAAAGTTATGGAGACGAGTTAGGTGCTGTTTGTTTTTTCTGCACGAAAACCTCTTCTGCTGCAGGCCACATCTGCAGACATCTGCAGGAGAAGAGGTGGACCAAATGTCTGCAGTCTGCAAGGAGAAGAGGGTTTGTTTTTTTTTTATATAAAACCTCTTCACCCTTTTAAAACACACACACAACACTGATCTCTCTACTCTCTCTCTACTCTCTCTCTACAAACTTCACCACCGCCATCATCATCACCGCCACCACTTCACCACCGCCACCACTTCACCACCGTCATCATCACCACCGCCATCATCACCACCACTTCACCACCGCCATCATCAACACCGCCACACACTGATCTCTCTCTACTCTCTCTCTAACAGATCGATGATGATGATGATGATGATGTAACAGATCGATGACGATTTGGGGTTTAGGGTTTTGTTTGCCATCGATTTAGGGTTTCGGAGGTGGAGGTCGATGGGCGGAGGTGGGGGTTTCGGAGGTGGAGGTGGGGGTTTCGGAGGTGGAGGCGGAGGTGGGGGTTTCGGAGGTGATGGCGGAGCAGTGGTGGTGGTGGCGGAGCAGGGGTGGTGATGATGATGATGATGATGGTGGCGGAGCAGGGGTGGTGGTGGCGGAGCAGTGGTGATGGTGGCGGAGCAGGGGTGGTGGTGGCGGAGCAGTGGTGATGGTGGCGGAGCAGAGGTGGTGATGATGATGATGATGATGGTGGCGGAGCAGGGGTGGTGGTGGCGGAGAAGGGGTGGAGGTGGAGGTGGTGCCAAGAAGTGGTAAGAAGCTTGGTTTTATATCTTCCTCAGGAAGAGGCTGGGGAGAGGTACAAAGCACTTCTCAAAAAATAAACAAACACTCTTCTGAGGCTAAACCTCTTTCCGCGTCTGCACGGTGCAGACAGAAGAGGCCAGGAAGCTCTTCTTGAAAAAAACAAACACCACCTTACTCTTTAATTCCTCTTCATCATGTTTTTTCCTCGTTCTTTCTTATTAATTAGCATTTAATGGTCAATGAAATAAAAGTTCGGTTATCTAGAATAACCCAATGGTGCCAATGATCTTTAGATCAAGTGGTGGAGGACTTGCATTTCTCTTGAGAGATGCAAGTTCGACTCTCACTTCGTGCAGAGTGAGGCACTGGTGGGTAATGATAGGAGACCCAGGGAAACCTGGGTTGGATCCTTGAGCCAAATGGGTTTTACTGCTAATTTCACTATCGTGTCTACAGGCGGGTGGGTTACCGGGTTTTCCCCGGAATTGGTGGTGGACTCGGCTTACTCTCGGAGTACTCCGTTTGTCCAGTGGGTGCCCCGAGAGTGCACGGGATTAATTCTGTTGCCGTTCAAAAAAAAAAAAATAACCCAATGGCAAAAAACGACCACATACGATATTAGGAATAAAATTTTTATGTTTCCCTCTTATTAAATAATAATAATAAATCATATTTATATCATATAAATTAGCAACAAATGGAGGCATTAGAGCATTCTCATCCAATCCATCAAATTATATATACATTCCACTAAAAAACAACTCTTATATCAATATATTTTCACTAAAAACAAATACTTTTTCTCTCTCCTTTTCAATTAAATAATATTATCATCACATTTTTCTCTTTCCTTCACTCACAACCACTTTCAATATATATTAAAAAAATTATACCGGGTGAACAGTGTTCCCCCAAATATACAGATGAACAGTAACATTTTCTCTCTCCTCCACTCACAACCACTTTTTATACCCTTTACAATATAAAAACTCACCCTCACAAGTTTTGATGGATTGGATGAGAATGTTCTTAGGTGTTGTACCCTATGTTTTGGGGGTTTTTCAAAAAAATTTGTTGATATTTCACTTTAAACCCAAAAGTACTTGATATTGTAGGTTTAACCCAAAGTTTTTTGTTTTTCCAATTTAACATCACAACTTTTTTACTTTCAACTTTGATCCCCTATGTTTTTCATATTTTGCAAAATTTTTCGTTTTACCTTTGGTTCTAAATTTTGTGAGTTAACACGACACAATTTGTGTGTGGAACAACGATTTTATGTTTTGTTATACGTTTCGTTCTAAATTTTGCGAGTGAACATGGTGTAACGTACGTGTGTGGTTCAGTGTATTTACGCTGTCTATTTTTTCCCGTTTAATAAGTTCGTCACAATGCGCGAGTCCTAAATCGAGTTAGTTATTATTTTCTTTCTTTTATATGTCGGTCTAATTTCTCCACATAAAAAAGCCACAACTTCAATGTTGGTGGTCGTTGGCTATAGTGTGGCGTTGGTGCTATTTGTCACGGTCTTATGCCTCCGCCGCAACGCAGGGGCTTAACACGATAGGTTATTTATATGGATACAAGTCATGTAACGTAGTAATTATGATACCATTAATTGTATTGAGCTTATTTGGTGAATTATTTATTTGTATAAGATAGTTCTAAAGACTTAACCGACAAAAAACATTTTTAACACATTGTAAATGCGAATCTGATCAACAACGTGTCAATTTCGTTGGGCGCGGCGCAACGCGCGCGGGTCAATGTTCTAGTTTTTTTCAATTTTTATCTCTTCTATTAAACAATAATATTAATCATAATCATAAATTCCTCATTGAGCTCTTATTTATTTAACATTTATTTTCTAAACTATTTATTTTATTTTTTCTATTTATTAATAACTAATTTAATATTTCATTGATCCAAACCTATATAATACACAAATTTATAACCCAGTGAGAAACAAAAAAAAAATGTTTTAAAAAGTAAATAGTAAATCAAAGTTCACTTTTTTAAATGCATATCTAGCGTGAAGATATGTGTCAGCCGATTATATTACATTTATTCAACTTGTATAATACACATATTTGTTCAGCGCGTGCAATACACGAGTTTTTTTAAGATACAACTTTTTTTGTTACACTTAAAGTGTGTATATATATATATATATATATATATATAGGGGGCGCTAAAATGAAAACAACCCCCAGTTTAGAGAACCACTTTCCAACCATTGATCTTGGAAGATGGATGGATGAAATTAAAAGTAATAAAAACAATATAAAATTCTTTTTGTCTTATTATGTTTTTAATAATTTAATGTCAAAAAGGTAGTTTAGTAAATTTGCTTGTTTTGTCTTTATTGTATTTATTGTTTTTTATTATTTTTTGTCTTATTCAATTAATTGTTTTTTATTAAAATCAGATTTTTAATTAAAAAACATTTTAAAATACGATTTTTTTTACAAAAAAAAACACTTTTTTCAGGATTTTTTTTAGAAAAAACGTTTTTACGAGCCGTTTTTTACGCCATTTTTTACGCGTCGTTTTTTCGCCCAGTTTTTACGCGCCGTTTTTGCGCCCGCTTTTTTTACGCGCCGTATTTACGCCCCGTTTACACGCCGTTTTTAACGCCCCCTTTTTATGCGCCGTTTTTTAAGATTCGTATTTACGCGCCGTTTTTTGCGCCCCGTTTTTTACGCGCCGTCTTTTTACGCCCGGTGTTACGCGCCGTTTTTTACGCCCATTTTAACGCCACGTATTTAGGCGCCGTTTTATCACCCGGTTTTTTTACGAGCTGTTTTTTTTAGGCGCCGTTTTTTTACACACGCGTTTATAAACTTTTTTTTACGGTTTTAAATTTTTTTTACGGAATTTTTTTTAAGGTTTTACACTTTTTTTTACAAAAAACCTTTTTACAAAAACTTTTTAACAAAAAACAAAAATTTATACGAAAACTTTTTTACGGTTTTAACCATTTTCTTACAAAAAAATTTTTTTACACATACGTTTTTTTTTTTTTTACTTTTTTACGAAAACTTTTTTTTTACAAAAACTTTTTTTTACAAAAACTTTTTTTTTATAAAAACTTTTTTACCAATATTTTTTTACAAAATTTCTTTAAAAATATTTTTTACAAAAAGACTTTAAAGAGGAGAAAAATGATTTGATGGTTTTGATTAAAAAGATAATTTAAAAAGGAGAGAGATGATTTGATGGTTTTGAAGAGAGAGAAATTGAAATGACTTTAAAAAGAGACCTTAAAGATGAGAGAGATGATTTGATTGTTTTGATTAAATAACTATATTACCCTTTTGGTTGTCATTATCTGATTGGTGGAGAGTGGTTCTCGCAACTGGGGGTGAGTTTCATTTTAGAGCCCCCTATATATATATATAAATAGGGTAAGGTTCATGCGAGAACCACCCTTATTGCGAGAACCGCGAGAGGCAATGTGAACACAAAATAAATTCTAAAAAAAATCAAAAAAGCACTCAATTTTTTTTCAAAAAATCGCTATATTTCGTTACTATTAAAAAAAAACTTTTTTTTCGAGTAACAGATATCTATGCACATGTGCATATGTATCATTACTTCGATAAATTCGGTAATACGTTGTCAGGAATACGCAATTGCACTTTAATTTACAATACTATTCGTAATACGCTACTTTTTACATTACCAATATTTAAAATGCACATGTGCATCATTAGGTATAACCATGATATAACGTGTTTTGGTAGAAAAAGTTTGTGATTTTGAATGGAGAAGTAGGCCCATATACATGTTTTTTGGTTAGTTATATCTAGTGGTTGATGGTTTGGTTATAGTTGTCAATTTATGATGTAATATGTTGATTGGATGGTATAAATGATGTTTACATACATGTAATAAAGTGAAAATATCGGTAATGGTATTGTATTATGGATGGTATGAGGTAATTGTATTGTATTATGGATGGTAGGAGGTAATGGTATTGTATTATGGATGGTATGATAGATGAAAGGGAAAGTGTATTCAAAGTAGTATACCAAAACACCTTATTTCATGTTGATACATATAAATGCATATGTGCTGATATTGGTAATGTAAAAAGTAATGTATTTCATATGGTAGTGTAAATGAAAGTACAATTGTCTAATATGTGTAATGAATTACGGAATTTGTCAAATAAATGACAAAAATGCACATGTGCATGCTTGTGTATTATGGATGGAATGATAGATGAAAGAGAAACTAGTGTACCAACACACCTTATTTCATGTTGAAACATATAGATGCACATGTGCATTTCTAATATTGGTAACGTAAAAACTAGTGTATTACACGTGGTAGTGTAAATGAAAGTGCAATTGTCTAATATTTGTAATGAATTACGGAATTTGTCAAAGAAATGATACAAATGCACATGTGCATGGACAACTGTGACTCGAAAAAAAAAAAAATTTGAAATTTTTTTTTATTGTAAACAAAATATAGCTATTTTTACAAAAAAAAAATAGTAAAATTTTTTTTTTTTGGGTGTTTTTTAGATTTTTTTTAGGTATTACTGTTTGTGTTCACACTAGTTCTCGCGGTTCTCGCAATAAATGGTGGTTCCTAACGGATCTTTGTCCTATATACATATATATATATAGGATAAGGATAGTGTAAAAAGGGTCTAAAGTGTGAGAAGTGTGAGAAGTGTATTATAACACTATATATAATACTATATAATACTATATAACACCATATAAACACCGTATAACAATATGTAACACCATATAATACCATATAACACTATGTAACACTATATATCATTATATAACAAATATAACACTATACATCTATCATAGACATGCTATCAGACAACCTATAGTGTTATATTTGTTATATAATGATATATAGTGTTACAAAGTGTTATATGATATTATATGGTGTTACATATTGTTATACGGTGTTTATATGGTGTTATATAGTATTATATATAGTGTTATAATACACTTCTCACACTTTGAGCACTTTTTACAGGATCCTCTACCTATATATATATATATATATATATATATATATAGGGAACGCTAAAATAAAAACCACCCCCAGTTTTAAGAACCATGAGAACCACTCTCAACCAATCACAATAAGGGGAATTTTGGTCATTTCCTTCAAAATGTCTAATCTTCCTCTCTCTCTTCATTTATTGTAGCAGACTTTTATATATCTCTTATCTCTCCTCTCACTTCTCCCATCCCTCATCTCACCAGCATCTCTCACCTCTCTCTATCTCTCTTCTTTCATCTAGAACAAAAAAAAACAATGACGAAGGAAATGAACAACGATGAACGGAGATTCGACGGCGACCGAAGATGTCGATCGAAAAGGATGCAGGTTTGGTGGTGGTCGCGGGAGAAGTCGATTGTTATACCTGTGAAAGATCGATGAGAAGTGATGTGGTGACAGGTGTTGATGGACAGCGACCGGAGATTATGCAGGTTCCGGCGACGATGCAGATGACCGGAGGCGAGATAACAGACAGAAGGTTGATTGTACGTCGTCAGAGAAAAAACGATGGCGAGAAGAAAGATGATGGTGAAGACACGAGAGATGGTGATGAAGATGAATGACAGTGATGGTGGAGGAGGTTCGATGGCCGTCGGAGAATAACAGTGATGAACGGAGAAGATGTGGGAGGTGGTGGTCCCCAGAGAACGGTGTTCGGTGGACATCAGGGTATCCAACTATTTTATATCTTTTTATGTTCTTGAACTCTTGATTGTTTTCCTAATTTCCTACTTTTCTGATAGGGTTTTCTATCAAATCTACTTTTTTTATTCGCATAAAGACTAATTGTGTCACACCCCAACCGATGGCGGAAACATCGGGATGAGACGAACAAATTGCTCAAAACATCATAACACTATGTGACAATATTTAATTAAATTCAAACTTCATTGCAAGAACTAAATTGTCATACAACATGTAAAATGGAAATACAACATAGTTCAAATTCAAATCAACAAAAGATAAATAGATTAAAGGTGTGTATCTAGTCCACCCTACACTTGTTTCATCAATCATCCATAATTCATTAATCAACCTGCAACATGTATTAAAATAGGGTTTCAATGCAAAGGCAATGAGCGAGTATACAAGTTTGTTTACATAGCATAATAGGATAAAACTCAAATCCAACATGATTCATAATATGTGAATTACTAGTATGCAATTTTGGCGTACACTATGATCAAACCCAAGAATCCAACGCATAAAATAGCCTAATCCCAATTGATAGCGGGATGGTAAATGTTTAACTTAACAATACCCCAAGTTTAACGGGCGGTGCGTAAATCCTATAGCGCTATAATTGTTAAGGTGGGCTAGCAAAGTTAATGAGCATATACGTTCCAAATCGTTCAAATAGAGCATACAAGAATCATAAGTAAAGCACATTAGTTTCATGTTTGTACAAGGATTGAGTATGTTTAGTTTCTAGTTTCAAAGATTGTTTACATAATGTACATGTTGCATCCCAAAATAAAAATGGGAAAAGGGGATCGAGTATACTCACATAATTGCTAAGTCTTCCGATTATCCAAGTATGACGAGTTGATGAGATAGGAGGACGGAACACCGAGGTCACCCTATATGGGCAAGCGATGGTGCATGAGTAAACGGAATTATGACGGAGGATTTAAAGTGGAATATAAAGTATATCTAGCTAATATAAATGTATATATATACTATACAAATTCATTTATAAAAAAAAAATAGAAACTTGTTTTCACAAAGTATGAAATGAACAGTATGGCTATTTTTACCAAGGCCATAAAAATATTGAGCTAGATTAAATATGAATCAATATTTCATCATTCTTATTTTAATAACGAAAACATCTAACTATTATGTTCCCTTCGGTTCATATGCCAAAAGTAATGAATCAAAAATAATCAAACATTCTTCTTCTTTTTTTTTTATTATTTTTTTTATACCCAAATGAATGGAGTTTATAAAAAAAATAATGCTGTGTCCTTTCGTTAATCATACCCTCTTTTTTTTTTTTTTTTCCTATTACTATTTTCTTTTTGAATTATAATAATATTATTGTGTTAATTATAATAATATTATTGGTGGTTAGAAAAGTACAAAATTATGTTATTATAATGATAACTTCATGTGGAAGGATGCATGCACAGACATATTTCTCCACTTATTATCTAATATAACAATTTCCGTCGAATCTTATGAACAGTAGGATAATTGCCAAAATTTAAGGCCTTATTTACACAATTGTCATGGCATTATTTTTGTTCAATAGAGTGTGAGGAC
Source organism: Helianthus tuberosus (assembly GCA_030545235.1). Taxonomy (NCBI): domain Eukaryota; kingdom Viridiplantae; phylum Streptophyta; class Magnoliopsida; order Asterales; family Asteraceae; genus Helianthus; species Helianthus tuberosus. The sequence continues at coordinate 204,649,969 of CM060369.1, forward strand.
CAGAGATTCAGACAGAGAGAAAAGAAGAAAGAGTTCACTGTCTTTCAAGACAAAAACAAATCCCGGTCTCCACCAAAAAATAACCCATAGAGGAGGCTCAAATCTAATAAGAAATTTTAGGTGTTAGCTACGGTGATGGTCTCAGTTGCGGTGGGGACTTTTTCCCGAAGAGAGATGGCGCATGATAGCATCGGTGGAAAGAGAAGAGTGACAGCCAAAGGGGGTGGCAACCGGCAAACGACGGTTGTTGTTGGTTGAGTAGTTCTTGATTATAATAACAGAGTACAAAGACTCTTTGGGTGGCCGGTGACGGCAAGGCAACGGTTACATAATCGACTAATGGTGTTGCGGTGGTGGAATCCCCGTGGTCGGCGACGACGGAGAGATGAATAAACCGATGTGGGCATGTGGGTGAAATAGACAATGTGTATGTGTGGGTTTGTGTATGTATGTGAAAGAGAAAAGGGTGGAGATGATGCTGCCATGGGAAAAACAAGGGCTGAAATGTGGGGTAACATATATGGTTTCAAGGTCATCCTTCTAATATAAAAACACAACACATTTTCTAATACTTACTGTAAAAATATAATTCAAACTAGTTATTTAATGTTTGTATGAGCATATATACTTGATTCATGCTTTTATTTTAGTTTGGTCATCATCTTCAATAAACAAAACAACAGAAAACGAGCATGTATGTGCATATTTGTATATATATTTCTTACTTTTAGAACTAACAGTTTAGTGTTAAAGATTGTTAACATCAAAAATTAATGGTATGCAAGGGATTAAAACAAACGAAAAGGATTTAAAATGAACAGAAGCAAAAGACGTAAACCGAAACGGGGCGTTCGATGCTTTACTTGGCTTTCATCTTCTTTGCTTGGATGTTAACAATATAAGAATTTAAAATGAAAGGAATACATACAAAGAAGAAGGGAATATACCGAACAGTGGTGATAAAACGAGTTCCGGGTTAGTTTCCAGCAGAGTAACACACGAGAATGGGAAAGGTATACCGAATCGAAGTGAAACGATCCTCGTCGCGAGCTCCGACCTTCGGCAAAGCTACGGTGCTCTCCGGTGACGTGCAACGATACAGTTACGTGATTCCGGCAACGAGCTTGTTGTCGGGACAGAAGGAGTGAGGGTGTTCCTCGAGATGTGAGGGTATCGAGAGGTGTAGGATGTCGAGAGGTGTAGGAGGTGATGGTTTGTGCTTGATCGGAGAGAAGGGGGGGTCGTAGGGGGTGTTGTGCTTGGGCGGCAACCTTTCAAAAGGAGATCTGGTGCTGTAACTAATAAATGGTGTGCATTATAATAGGTTAACACCCAACAACTTCAGCCATAAAAGTCGGCCGCAAGACTCTTTAGCCTTTTCATTTTCTTTCTTTCTTTTTTTTCTTTTTAGCATAAGATGTTCATTGGTAAGGTAGAAAGGTGTTACAACGTTATTTTATGTATAAACTAACATTCTTAGGTCTAAAACGCATATAAGACATGAATTTAAATGCTAAATAAGTATGTGAACATGATTGTCGTGTTGTAAACAAAAATAATGTGAAGTATGGGAATGTTTAGACAAGCACATGTAACATGTAATGAAGCGTTAGATAAATATAAGTCTCGTATTTCAATTATACGAACGAAATACGATTTTTAGGGGAAGCAAGTTTCCAAAAATAGGAATACAAGACTCGCTTGCTAAATAAGGAAGGTTACGAAAAGCAGGGCGTTACAAATTGATAAAGGTTTTCTTATAGATTGGCTGGAATCTGAGCACAAGGGTGTGTTTTTTCTGTAGATTTAATATTGAAAATACTGATCACACACCAGAAAAGAGAAATAGGGCTTTGCTGTTATTGTATTTTTTATTGTATTTAGTTTAAAGATTTTGTAAAGGAGTTACTACAGTAGATCTTTTGGTTCCATTTGGTACCCCTCACTTCATGACTTTAGGATTCCACCAATCTAGATGTGCCACATCAGACCTTCCCTCGTGGCCTTAATTATTGAGACTGAACCCCTTGAAAAATAAATTTGTGTTAGCCAATTTTTTTCATCTCAAAGTCCCTCAAATCAAACCCTGTTCTTCATTTTCACGGGCTTATAATGAATCCGCTGTGGCCAACGACTAGGTTATCCAGTAGATACATCGATCGCATTCGTTTTCCAGCGTGGTATCATCAAGATTCACGTACAAAATGCAAAGGCGTTTTGAGGATGAGAATCTTGATGCTGCTGCATCGGAAATAAAACGACTACAAGTAGCAGATCAAGGTATGTGGTGTCAAGACTGACTCACCATATGTGTCAGTTTCCAACTCTCCCAAACTGGTTATCAGGAGGGTGTTCTTGTTTTATGTGTGAGTTTCTCTTTAATTAGTAAAAAATGTTACTTTCACTATGGTAGCATTTATAAGATTGATTTATACTTTTAGTGGCTAATCTGCTGGCGCATGCCTTGCTTTATTTGTTCACAAAGTACTGCAGTGACCGTACTAAAACTATCATTTCAGATTTTATTTAGTTAACACGCACCGAGCTCGAACCGATATTTTAGTAACTTGTTACGTTTGGCATTTTGATACAAATTTTATATATTGTGTTTATATTGTTGAAAATTGTTGAGTTTTGAAAAGACAACGACAACTTGAGTTGTCGGCTTATTCCAAAAACAGAGGAAACTCTGTCCGTTTTCCGTAAAAACGTAAAACGAAAATAGTTTAACATAAAACGTAAAACGTAAGAAGTTTAACGTAAAACGTAAAAAGTGTAACGTAAAACGTAAAAATTTGAACTTAAAACGTAAAAAGTTTAACGTAAAACGTAAATTTTTTAACGTAGAACGTAAAGTTTTTAACGTAAAACGTAAACTTTTTAATGTAAAACGTAAAAAGTTTAACGTAAAACGTAAACTTTTTAACGTAAAACTTAAAACGTAAAGTTTTTAACGTAAAACGTAAACTTTTTAACGTAAAACGTAAACTTTTTAACGTAAAACGTAAACTTTTTAACGTAAAACGTAAACTTTTTAATGTAAAACGTAAAACTTTTTTATGTAAATTGTAAAACGTAAAAAACGGCTCATTAAAAAACGACGCACGAAAAGCGGTGCGTAAAAACGGCGCGTAAAAAAAACGACGTGTGAAAAAGACGGGCGGACAACGGCGTGTAAAAAACGGCGCGCAAAAAAATTTGGTTTGGTTAAAATATCTGAATTTAAAATGGATTTTTAATTTTAAAATTCTATTTAAAAAATAACAATTAATATAATAATACAAAAATAGTAATAAAAAACAATAAAGACAAAAAAACAAAATTGAGTAAATTTACTAAACTAACCTTTTGGATTAAAATATTAAAGACATAATAAGACAAAAAATATTTAATAATACTTTTTAATTACTTTTAATCTCATCCATTGATCTTAAAGATCTAATGGTTGAAAAGTGGTTCCCTCGGTTCTTACAACTGGGGATGGTTTCATTTTAGCGCTCCCCTATATATATATATATATAGGGGAAGATTTAAATGAGAACACTATTCGAAAACTTGGTCAAAAACAATTCAAATTCAGAAATTTTTTTACACTTATCAATATTATTCGAATAAAATGTTATAAATTTAATTTACATGTTTAAATTTACACGAATTCGTAAATAAAGAAAATTTACACATGTGTAAGTTTGCCCTTTACACATGTGTAAATCCGTTATATTTACACATGATGAGTAAAAAAATCTAATAAGCGTGATTTTGAGAGTAGAAATGAATTATTTGATGTTGTAAATTCATTTTTTGATGTTGTATCTTAATTACAATGAGGATTGTATTAAAAAAATGGTTTTGATTGATTTTCTCATTTGTTCTCACGGTTCTCGTAATATTTATATATATGAATATATATGTGGATGGGTTAAAGTAAGAAACACCTTAGGTTGTGAGAACCGTGAGAACTAAGTCATTTAAAAGGTTTTCCGAAATCTTTTTTTCTCAAAAATCATAAAAAGATCACTTGTTTTAGCAAAAAAAAATTAAAAAAATGCCGCATGCACACATTAACATGAGCCGTAAAAAAATATTTATCTTCGTACAAAATTACACCAGCGCATAAAAAAACTTGGATCAGTAAAACTACCGACTCGACAATTTTTTTACAGACGCGTTTATCATATTTTTATCTACGTTTGTGCAAAAAAAATTTGGCCCAACTCGCACGGGGAAAGAAGGAGTTATCACGGTTCTCACAACTCGTGGTGGTTCTCATTTGAACCGATCCCTATATTATATGTATATATATATATATGGGAGGGTTTAAATGAGAACGCTAAATATCGCGAGAAGCGTGAGAAGGAATGAAAAAACCACGAGAACTTGGTCAAAAACAATTCAAATTCAAAATTTATTTTTACACTTATCATTATTATTCGAATACAATGTTAGAAATTAAATTTACACATTTAATTTTCATGAATTCGTCTGGTTGACAGGACCAAAACGATGCCAAAGCTCGGTGTTTTGGTCCGGTCAACAGACCCATCAGACACCCGTCAGTCTTTTGTCTGGTTGACCGGACCAAAACGCCGCGCTTTGACCACAGCTCGACACTGCAGGGTGTGCATATATGACAAAAAACACCTTTTGGTGTGTAGATAGCCAATGTGGTGTGCCAATAGGTACACCCATAAAGAAATATACACATGTGTAAGTTTGCCATTTACACATGTGTAAATTTATTATATTTACACATGTGTAAAAAATCTAGTACGAGTGATTTTGAGAGGAGAAATGCATTACTTGATGTTGTAAATTCTTTTTTGATGTTGTATTTTTATTACAATGAAGTTTGTATTAAAAAAAATCCGGTTTTGATGGGTTTTTTCATTCGTTCTCACGGTTCTCGCAATATTTAGCGTTCTCAAGATAACCCTCCCTTATATATATATATATCAAATTCAAAATTTATTTTTACACTTATCATTATTATTCGAATACAATGTTAGAAATTAAATTTACACATTTAATTTTCATGAATTCGTCTGGTTGACAGGACCAAAACGATGCCAAAGCTCGGTGTTTTGGTCCGGTCAACAGACCCGTCAGACACCCGTCAGTCTTTTGTCTGGTTGACCGGACCAAAACGCCGCGCTTTGACCACAGCTCGACACTGCAGGGTGTGCATATATGACAAAAAACACCTTTTGGTGTGTAGATAGCCAATGTGGTGTGCCAATAGGTACACCCATAAAGAAATATACACATGTGTAAGTTTGCCATTTACACATGTGTAAATTTGTTATATTTACACATTTGTAAAAAATCTAGTACGAGTGATTTTGAGAGGAGAAATGCATTACTTGATGTTGTAAATTCTTTTTTGATGTTGTATTTTTATTACAATGAAGTTTGTATTAAAAAAATCCGGTTTTGATGGGTTTTTTCATTCGTTCTCACGGTTCTCGCAATATTTAGCGTTCTCAAAATAACCCTCCCTTATATATATATATATATATATATATATATATATAGGGGATCGCTAGAATGAGAACCACCACGAGTTATGAGAACCACGAGAACCGCGCCCCGCGGGTGGCCGTCGGCGACGAAATTTTTTTTACACCTAGATCCGTATATTTTAGCGGGGGGTTTAAATTTTCGGTTCAAACGGCGCGCCCGAGGGGGTAGTTTTTTACGCCCAAAGTTTGGGTTTTTTTAATTTTTTTAATTTTTCTTTTTTTTTTTACCAAACTTTGGGCGTAAAAAACTACCCCCTCGGGCGCGCCGTTTGAACCGAAAATTTAAACCCCCCGCTAAAATATACGGATCTAGGTGTAAAAAAAATTTCGTCGCCGACGGCCACCCGCGGGGCGCGGTTCTCGTGGTTCTCATAACTCGTGGTGGTTCTCATTCTAGCGGCTCCCTATATATATATATATATATAAAGTGTATCGTACAAGAGGCCTTAACGTACAACGCATACGTGATGGGAAATCGCACGTTATGGTTTTAAAAAAACAAAATCGCTTGTACATGTAAAATGAACTAAAAAAATGATGAAAAATGGAAATCGCTTGTTGTAAAGAAAATTTCGCATGTTGATAATATCTTGCGTACGCGTCGTACGTTAAGGCATTTTGTACGTTAACTGGCCTCTCTCTCTCTCTTTATATATATATATATATATATGTATATATTCATCCCGTGTAATACACAGCGTTCTAACTTAGTACATGCATATAACGGAAGGCAAAAAAAACTTATTTTGTGAAAGTAGTTTTTTTTAATGGTTAAACTTGCACACTATATATGGGGAATGAACCCATAACCTCATACTATCCTACGCGTTATCTAACTCATCAACACCATTAGGCTATTCCCAATGGATAAAAGGATGTAACTAGTGAGATCCGAACCCAGGCCTTTGGGAAATTAGTTTCTGCATCTCAAAGAATCTGGTTTCCATGGTCTTATGAAAAGGGAGTTAAGATGAAATATTATTACCTTGAATCTGTAAGGTACCGTAATAGCCACAACAAGTGAGGTGCAATACCTCCAAGTTTTCTGCAACTGAAAATTTAGAAATATCTGTAGAAGACGACATTTTTTAGAAGGTGAACACATATTATAACAAAAATTAAGAAGTTGGAAAGGCAAATAACGTGCCATAAGTTGGTGAGAACTGATATCCATTAAAGTAACTGAGATCTAAAGTTTTGAGTGATGTGAGGGCGCTCAGTAAAGGAAATATGTTAGCTTCAATATTATTAGTGCTCAGGTTGAGTATCTCCAGCTTGTTCAAACTCGACAAACTTCCAAGGCCTGCAAAAAACGAGCGATTGTTGTGTTTTTTGATATCTTGAAGTAAACCCATCAGCTTAAAGAGTTAAAGGCACGTTGAAATATAGATATTCATGAATATGATTATCAGGGCCGGCCCTGAGAATTCGTGAACCCTGTTCGAGCTCGAAAAAACGTGCCCTTAGGCCTTAACGAAACTGGGTATCGAGTTCACTAAAAGTCTAAAACTAATGTCAATGTGCTAATAACTTATCTAAACCATAAGAATATTTTTGTAAGTGGCCTATGTTGGTGTTTGTACATGTATACCCTATTAAAAAATATTTAACATATACATATAGAGGTTTTTTTTATAAAAAAACATGCCCTTTGAAATATCATGCCATGGCGGGTGGTCCTCCCCGCCAACCCTCACGGCCGGCCATGATGATTATAGTCTATTTACTCGTATCTTAAAAAAAATGAACCACATGATACCTGTGCTCACAATCGTATTGTCAATAAAATTGCATGACAAATCAAGACTTTTCAAATCTTTGAAACGAAGGAAGGGAGAAAAGTTTAACGACCACCGCAAGTCAAAGTTTAATTCACTTCCATATACCCTAAAGAACATGTTGAATACGTTGCTCAAAGAGAGATCTGTTATATATCCTGTGGTTGTGTTGCAATTGATTCTCTCCCAGTCACAACAATCGCCATGGTCAACCCAGGTGGAGAGAAGATTGTTTACATCAAAACGGTATGATGACTCATGAAGGGAGGCTTTGACTTCGAGTAGTGCCTTCCTCTCATCTTCAATACAAACTCCTTGTGTTTGTTCGACCATGAAAATCAGTAACATCATGAATGTTAACAAAGATGTTTTATGATCGCCTAAGAATGGACTCCCCATTTTAGTACCAAATGAAAAAAAAAAAGATCAAGAAGTTGGATTTGTAATAGTGGCTTTCTAGGGACTCAAAATTATATAGTGAATGTCTAAAGGTAGGCTATTATATAGGAGAAATATTCTTAGGGTGAGAGGGGCACTCCCCTCTTAGGGGAGTCCCCTCTCTTACGCACACTCAATTAGGTTATGCCACGTCAACTCCTCTCTTAAACTCCTCTCACACCCTCAATTTGATGGCGGCACTCCCCTCTTAGGGACTTGTTTTTTTATTCAAAAAAAAAAAAAATGTTTTGATTAGTTGAAAAAAGGGTGGCCCACCATCTCTCTCCCTCCTTCAAGCGGTGTCTCCTCCCCGATTCCCCTCCCCTATTTGCGTCCCCGCGGTGATGGCGGCGGTGTTCCCGATCGGGGAATGGGGTCACCGATTTGGGTCCCCGCTAGTTCCCCGTGCACCCTTAACAAAGTATTCTGACCCAGCTTTGGCTACACGGCATAGGCTTTTTCCTCTTGAAGAAAAAAATAGGATTGAAATTCTGGCATACGATATAATTATTATTTATTGGTGTAGTTTATAAGTAGAAATATAACCTTTGTCGTTCGAAAAAAAAAAAAAGTATTATGACCTGCTCTAAAATGTCGTGTTTCTCCGTCTTAAGCGACGTCCATTCTTTTTGTCTCTTAAATAATACGTAAACATGTGGTACTTTTATTTAACAGAAATAACGAAAATAAACATCTGAAGTGTCTAAATATTGGGAACACATGAAAATCTATTCACTTTAGAATGTAACATATATCCCAAGAGTCTAAAACATAGACTCCTAAATTATGATGGACTCACACTTAAATCCAATAGGGAAGAGCAGTGTGTACATAACTATGTTTGTTATTGCGTCTAAATTTAGACTCTAAAAAATCAATCAGATTAACTAAAGCGGAGGATACAAACTCAAGGGCAGGGAATACAAAAAACCGTTGGCATGGATGAACCAAAGGTTTAAAAGATAAAATAATAGTTGGCAAGGAATAAAAAAATATTTTGATCTTCATTAAATATATTTAATATGATGTTAAATGTATAAATTTCGCATTCATACATTCTTGATAAAATTTAACTAACATGGTGATCTCCTTAAGTAGTGGAAGCTATAAAATAAATCAATAAATTTGGAAACTAACGTGGTAATCTATATTAGTGGAGACTTTAAATTAAACAAACAAAGCTATTTTTAATGAAAAAGGCTATAAAAATGACAAGTAACAGAAAATATTTTAATTTATTAGGTAGTGAGATGAAATTAAAGGATTTAAAAAGTTTATAATCTTGTCATTTATGTAGTAAATTGGTACTTATTTTGTAATTAGTATTTCAATCATAATAAAATACGAATTTTGAATTTTGTATTGAACGCATGGTGGTAATAGCAAAGTTCTAAACTCAAGTGATGTTATTTAGAGGAAGCATAAATATGACGGAGCAGAAAAAGCAGCCAACGAAACAAAAGCATGGCTATTCGGGGTAACCGAGCGGCCACAAGTTATCTCATAAACATGCGACCGTAGATAGCGTTGGATAGCCCAAGCCCACCATAATCAGTTCTGTGGAAAACCCGCCGCCGAAAAACTCACTGTGGTAAAACTCGGTTGAGATAGAATTTAAACTTGAGATCTCTAGCCTCAAATGCAAACTTTTACTTCCTCTCCAATGCCATTTAAACAATAGCAATTATGCGATCAGAAATTTTAAATGTTTCCATGAAGTTTGATGTAACTTAAGAGAGAAATGATCATAAGGAAGATATTACCCTTTTAAATGTTTCCATGGGTTTTGAAACGAGTCAAGGCTGATATTAAGAAATGGAGAGCGGAAAAAAGAAAACTTGAATATGGGGAAATGGATGACCTTCTGAAAAAGATTGAAACCTTGGAAAATAAAGCTATGTCTGGGCCCCTTTCGGCTGATGAAAGAAAGGAAAGAATTGGCGTTCGGGTTAAAGTGAATGATTTAGAGACGGAGAAGTTAAAAGATATCCAACAAAAGGCGAGGGTTAGATGGTTAAAATTTGGGGACGAAAATAGTAGTTATTTTCATAAAGTCGTCTCGTTGAATTTAGCAAGAAACAGAATTAACAGTCTGTGGTTTAACGGTGAGGCGGTGTCGGACCCGGGTATGCTTAAGGAAGAGATTAGAAGCTGGTTCAGAAAACAGTTCTCGGAGCCGATTAGAAGGAGGCCTGATTTTGCGGATTCTGGGCTTCCTCTAGTTACGGATCAGCTGGGGTTGGGTCTATGCGAAAGGTTTACGGATAAGGAAGTCTTCTTGGCGGTCCAATGCTGTGATGGAGATAAAGCCCCTGGCCCGGACGGGTTCTCGATGAGATTTATTAAAGTTTTTTGGGAGAAGCTGAAACTTTGGATTTTGAATATGTTGAATGATTTTCACGGCTCGGGAGAAATTAGTAAGGGGTGTAACTCCTCCTTTGTCGCCCTCATACCCAAAGTTAGTGATCCTCAACTGATTACTAGCTTCCGTCCTATTTCGTTGGTGGGCTCGATCTACAAGATCATCGCCAAGGTTCTTGCAAATCGTCTGAAAATAGTTGTCAATGATATCGCATCTCCTAATCAATCGGCTTTTGTGGGAGGCCGAAACATCCTTGATAGCCCACTAATCGTTAGCGAAATAGTGACTTGGGCAAAAAAATCTAAAACGAAAATTCTTATCCTTAAGGTTGACTTCGAAAAGGCGTATGATACGATTAATTGGAAATTCCTCTTTAGGATTATGGAGAAGATGAATTTCCCGCAACTTTGGATTAAGTGGATAAGAGGTTGTTTGAGCTCGGGCATGGGATCGGTTTTGGTTAATGGGTCTCCCACCGAAGAATTCAAATATAAGCGGGGCCTTAGACAAGGTGACCCCCTCTCTTCGTTCCTCTTTATTATAGCCATGGAAATTGTGGGTATATTCATGAATAGGGCGTGTAACTTGGGTATTTTCCATGGTTGTCAACTTCCAAACGGGGGCCCTCTTATTTCGCATCTTTGCTACGCAGATGACGTATTGTTTCTTGGGTCTTGGTCGGAACATAACATCTTAGCTTTGAACCGGCTCTTACGTTGGTTAAGCCTGGTTACGGGTCTTAAGATTAACCGATCCAAAAGTCAAGTATATGGTGTTGGGGTTTCGGCGTCCGAAGTAAACGACCTAGCCCGGTCGATTAAATGTGAAGCAGGGTCTTTTCAGTTCGTGTATTTGGGAATTCCTATCGGAGTCAATATGAAAAAAGTTAAATTCTGGAAACCGGTGATCGACAAGTTCAAAACCAAACTCTCGAAATGGAAAGCTAGACATCTCTCTTTCGCGGGTCGTATGACACTCGCTAAGTCCGTTCTTGGGAGCCTCCCGTCTTATTTTCTTTCTCTTTTTGCCGCACCCAAAGGGGTCGTACATAAGCTTGAAAAAATTAGGAGAGAATTTATTTGGGGTAAGTCTATTACGGGTCATAAGTTGAGATGGATCCGCTGGGAGCTCATTTTGAAAGCTAAAAAGCGTGGGGGGATGGGACTCGGAGGCATTCAGAGTTTTAATTATGCTATGCTCGTTAAGTGGTGGTGGCGGTTCAAAGAGAATCCTAACCAGCTTTGGGCGGCCGTTGTGGGGGCTATACATAAAAAAATTGGTTCCTCTGATACTCCTTTTTTTTCCTCTTAAAAAGAGTATTACGGGGATTTGGAAGGATATTGGCTCGGTGGAAGTGGCTTTGGCAAAAATTGGCATAAATATTAAAGATAATCTCATCGTGACCGGAGATGGCTGGAAGTGGAGATCGGATCCTGACAACTCCTTCACCGTAAAGCAGGTCAGATTCGATATTGACTCGGCTCTTGTGTCTGACACTAACGTCGACTTAGTGTATAAATGGAATAGCTGGGTCCCTCCTAAGGTAAATTACTTGTTTTGGCGAGCGCTTATCGGTAAAATTGCTTCCAAAGTCGGTCTTGTGCAAAGGGGAGTCCCAATCGGTGACTGCCTGTGTCCTCGGTGTGGTTTAGAAGCGGAGGACACTGATCATATCTTCGTGGGCTGCCTTTGGGCCCGATGTCTGTGGTGGAACGTCCTTTCCTGGATGCGGATCTCCTTCCCCACGGACATAGGGACTTTATCGGACCTGGTGGAGTTTCTTGACAACCAGCCGGGAAGTAAAGTGTGGAAGAGGACTGTTTTCTCTTCTGTTTCGGCAGCTGTGTGGAGGATATGGAAAGCTAGAAACGAAAAAATTTTTGAAGGCAAGTTCATCCCGTTAATCAGATCTGTGGAGCAAGTTAAAGAAGACGCCTTTCTGTGGATAAGTAGTCGTTCTTCCCGCCATCAGTTAAGCTGGGACAAATGGAGAACCTTTGATGTTTCTGAATTAATGTAATCTTGTTTGTTTGCTCGGTCGCCTGTTTTGTTTTTGTTTTCCTTGTTTTCTGTTTGTGTTCCCAGTTTCTTGCTGACTCTTTATATATATATATAAAGTGTGTTTGCCGTTAAAAAAAAAATAGAAAGAGTTATTATTTGTCCCATTTGAAATTTAATAGAAAGAGTTATTATTTGCCTCAGTCTCACGCAAATATTGTGGTTGGCTATTAATTTGGTAGACCGTAGACCAACATAATATGCGTGGGACCTGAGATAAAAGACATTTATCGTATGTAAAAGCCAAAGGGGATATAATTGGAATTTAAGACTTATATTATATTATCAAGTGGGACAAGAAGAAAGAACGACTATATGACAATAAAGTCATTATGACATGACAATGAAGGTATAATGACAAGAAGGAATATGAGAGCATTCTCATTAAATCCATCAAAACTTGTGAGCGTAAGTTTTTATATTGTAAAGGATATAAAAAGTGGTTGTAAGTGGAGGAGAGAGAAAATGTTACTGTTCATCTGTATATTTGGGGGACACTGTTCACCTAGTATAATTTTTTTAATATATATTGAAAGTGGTTGTGAGTGAAGGAAAGAGAAAAATATGATGATAATATTATTTAATTGAAAAGGAGAGAGAAAAAGTATTTGTTTTTAGTGTAAATATATTGATATAGGAGTTGTTTTTTAGTGGAATGTATGTATAATTTAATGGATTGGATGAGAATGCTCTGACATGACAATGAAGTCATTATCTCTTCTTTAAGATAAAGCGTAATGTAATTTACGAACATAAAATTGGTCATCTAATGTTAAACCAAGAAATATCACTTTTTTTTTTTTGACAAGAACAATGATTTAATAACTTTCTATAATATACAGGAAACCCGTTATTTCCTACGAAAAATGGCTTTTTTTTAATTAAAAGATTTATTTTTCCTACGGAATCGCCTTTTTCTAATCAGAAGATTTCTGTTTCATAAACAGGTGATTTTAGAATTGTAATAAATTATAATGGTTAAAATTAAGTTTTCAAGAGAGAAGGAGTTGAATATTGAGTATAGAAGAATATTTATGCTAATAAAGGGTTGGGATGTAAATTTGATGAAGGTTGCAAAGGTATCGAAAAGTCTAGATATATGGGGAGTGGTATACACTCCAATATGGTCCAAATTCTCCATTGACTTGTTCAGTTCACAAACAACTATATGCCTTTATGACTAAATTGGCTTTATCATTGTGGTTCGTGTCAAATGCTTATATTAAACTTGTCTCGGGTTAAAATGTGTTGTTCTAGAAATAAAAAAGAAATCAACATAGGCTCATTTGCAATATAACTTTTATGGCTACTAGTGAATGGGCGGAGGTGGAGGCTGTGGTCAAAGTTACGATGGTGTGGTTACAGACGTATAGTTGGAGGTTCTGATGTACAAAAGTTGAGGTGGTTGGTTTTAATCCCAAGTTTGGTTAAAAGTGAAAGATGGCAAAAGCTGGAAGGTTGTTTATGATAATTCTTGGTGAATTAAATCAGAGATAAATGTTAGCTTAATTAAATAGTTTTTTATTTAATTTAGTTTGAAAGGTGGCAAAAATTGAATGGTATTGACTTCATAATTACAACAAAGTAGAAATTAAAAATCACAATTAGTCAAACAATAAACGTGGACATCATCTGTTGAGTATGAAGCCACTTGATCAAGTGGACATCAGAAATGCTTTTCTGATCAAAGGATAAGAGGATAAGAAGATAGGGTTATCCAATATTCTCTGTTCCCCATTATTCCCGGGTCATGTTTGTGACATTCTTTCTCTTCCTTCAATCTCTATATAAGAGATTCATTTGTAGTGTAATCTTTGTACCTCACCAAGAAATATAAACTCCTAGTTACCCGTGGACGTAGGTCAGTTTAGACCAAACCAAGTAAATCCTTGTGTTCTTGATTGTGGCAGATTGTGAGAGCAGAGAGTGTGTGTGGTCCGAGTTCGTGTGTAAGAGCATTCGATCCTAACAACTGGTATCAGAGTTCAGGGCTCTTGATCGACTCACACGAACAGAAGAAGGAGGTGTACAGGAAAGAGAAGATACTGACCTGTGATACCGGAACTAGGGTTCTGGTTAGAAGCAGCCGCCGTCAGAATCACGGCCACCGCCGTCAGAACCGCCTCTACCACAATCAGAAGCCGCCGCCAGAACCACCACCGCCTCCGTTCTCTTCACCCTCGCGACTAGGGTTTGCTGACCCAGTAGCCGCCGTTACTTAGGGTTTTCGATCCTTGCCTTTTCTGGGTGTTGATTGCGTCCAGAAGAGAAGAGAGGAGTAGAAGGAGAGCAGATTTGTTTTGTTCTGTGGGGAAGAAGAAGCTGTACGTGCTTTATTTCTTTTTTTGGTAGAGAAATGAGGTTTCTCAATTTGACCAAGGAGGCCCCTCAACTTTAAACAAGGAAGAAAATTGGGTTTAGTTCTTTTTTATTTAATCCTTTGGCAGTAGTAGCCAAACTTTTATTTGTTAAAGAACTAAGTTTTTTTTTGTTTTTGGGGGGGGGGGGGCATTGGGCAGAAGGTTTATAACTAGCAGATCAGTTTTTAACCGGTTAAACCAGCAATTTTTCAGTATATCGTTTCGTTGAAGATCGAAGAAACAGAACCGTAGACCAATGCTTGTTTCGGTTGTTTCAGTTTGATTTTCGGTTTATTTTTAGATTTTAGTTTGGTTTAGTCGTGTTTGAGTTATCATGGCAGAAGACGAGAAGGTGCAAATCGACAAGTTTAACGGTACAGATTTTAGCTGGTGGAAGATGCAGATTGAGGCATTATTGGTTCAAAAAGATCTTGATATTGTGTTATCAGGAGTTAGACTAGAAAGGGTGGAACTAGCAGATTGGGAATCAAAAGACAGGAAAGCAAGGGCAGTTATTACATTGGCGTTATCATAGACTGTGGCATTCAATATCATGAAGGAAACCACAACTAGTGGCATGATGTTAGCCCTATCTAACATGTACGAGAAGCCTTCGGCAGCTAATAAGGTCTTTCTGATTCGAGAGCTGGTGAATACTAGAATGAGGGAAGGCAGTTCAGTCACAGAGCACATCAATAAGTTGAATTCAATTTTGGCTAGACTTGTGTTAATGGACATCAAATTCGAAGATGAAGTTCAAGCTTTGCTACTGTAACATCCGCCAAAAACGGGTTTAGGAAAAACCTGACTCATTTTGTAACCGTATCTGAACCATAATAACTAAAAATCGACTTTATAATTATTTATTAATTTAAAATTGGCGTGTATTAGTTTAATCAATTTAAATATTTCCGAGTTGTTGTATGGTATCCTATAGTATCGTATCGTATTGCATCGTATATTCCTATAGGCCTATATGGGTGTTGTATGGTATCCTATAGTATCGTATTGCATCGTATCGTATCGTATCGTATCATATCATATCGTATCGTCTCGTCTCGTATCGTATCGTATCGTATAGTGTAGTGTAGTGTAGTGCAGTGCAGTGCAGTGCAGTGCAGTGCAGTGCAGTGCAGTGCAGTGCAGTGCAGTGTAGTGTAGTATAGTATAGTATCGTATCGTGTAGTGCAGTACAGTGCAGTGCAGTGTAGTGTAGTGTAGTATAGTATGGGCCTATACGGGACCTAAACTACACATATATGAGACCTATAAGCCTATAAGCCTACGGGATCTAAGCTACACATATAGTCCTATACGAGACTTATACTACAAACTATATGCTTACGTGTACCTATATTATATCCATAGGCCTATACGAGACCTATAAGCCTATATGGGACCTATACAAGACTTATACTACACCATATGATACGATACTACACCTATAGGCCTATACGAGACGATACTACACATATATGTCTGCCTATACATGATTTATACTACACGATACGATAGGATACAATATTATATTACATGTATGGGCCTATATGAGATTTATACTACACTATATGATACGATATTATATCCATCGACCTATACGAGACCTATATTATATTATACGATAGAATATCTAACAATGTTTTTTTTACTACACTATACGATACGATAGGATACAACATTATATTACACATATTGGCCTATACGAGATTTATACTACACTATATGATACGATGCTACATCCATAGGCCTATACGAAACATATATTATACTATACGATAGAATACTTAACAATTTTTTTTATTTATCTATTTTTAAAAATTACTTATTAGAAAAATGTGCTAAAACGATAAATAATGTATAACAATGTTTCTTTAAAAAAACACTACCCTTTATATACGCTGCGTATAGGCCTATACCCGGCATATATAAAGGGTCAAATTCCCACATCATATCAGAGATTCTCTTGGAAATTGAAAAAGGTAGCTATACGCCGCGTATATGTAACACCCCGAAAACGGGTTTGGTAATCAAACCACGTTAATACTACAGGACGGGTAAAATACAGTTAGTGGTAAAACTTACCCGGTAAATTCTAGGATTTAAATAAATAAATCTAATATTTATTAAAAGGATGAGAAATACTTTAAGAAAGCAAAGTATATAAAAGGCCCGAGATTTAACGGGACTTAAAATAAAACGGGTTGTGAACAAGATAAAGTAACTAGGAAATAAATAACCTAGTACAAGTCTTGTAATTAAATGAAAGAACAAAATATCAAGTTATAAACTAAATAAAAGTGGAGGGGCCTATGTTGTTAAAATCTAAACTTATATTATAAAGTTTAATAAAAATAAAAAAAAACAAACACACCATTTAGGTGCCTGGTTCGATCAACAGGAGGAGGAGGGCGACCCCCACTCTCAAAACCATAACAACTCACTAATCTAACAAATTGAAGGCTCAAACCAAGTTAAAATAAAAAATCGAGCATAGATTACTGATCCCCATTGCAAGGGGGTTGTAAGGTATGTAAAATTTGATGTTAATTATCTGTTTGAAATTCTCATGAATTTGGGAAATCTGAAATTTGATGTTGCATGTTTGCTATTTGGGTAGAATAAGAATGATATAGTGTCTAGGAGTGAAACCTAGACAATAACATGTGAAATCATGCCTAAATTCTGGAAATTTCATGAGTACATTGAAGGTCATTCATGGGTTTTGTGAGAAAATGATGAACACTAGGGTGTAGAATGCTAATCTAGTGTAAATTGATGCATAGAAACTGATTTATGAAAATATGATGTGTAATTCTATAAGTAATAGCTCAATTGATGTTAATCAAGGCTAAGTAGCAAGCCATGAATTAGAAAATAAAAGATGTAAAATTCTGCCCGTTAAGTGTTTGTAAAAATGCCCCAAAGAAGACTCGAAATTGAAATTTAAAGTTAAAACGCATGATTGTGATGATTTAGCAAATTATGCGATACATGATTGAAAAAGGGTTCTAAACGGATTGTGAATTGAACTCTTTAGGCGAGGAATCCGGATCGTCAAGTGGACAAGCCAGTGGAAATACGCGTTTGAAAAGGATGCTTAAAAGGTACGTAACTACGATTCCGTTACGTTATGCTTGATTTCGTATTTTCGCTAGTAGACTTTAAATTAGCATAATACATGAAATTGGCATTTAGTTGAAGTGACAAAGATCACTAGGTAAATAAACGGGTCAAAAGGTGAAATTATCACCCTTTGACAATATCGACTAATGGTTTGTCGAGTAACATGTTTATAAGAATAAATATCAAATGGATACGCTCATCGCTATTGCTTAGCGGCTACTAAGTCAAGGTATTGAAACGGGTCAATATATTGATCCGAGCCAGGTATGTATAATGATTCAACTCATCGTGTAGAACTTGAGATTCTATAAGAGTTAGACAAGGTTAAAATATAGTTATTCGGTTATCTTTTAGGTAAACTGAATAAATTGAGTTATGATTAAGGTGTTTTAGAAGCACATGGGTTTATAAACAAGATTATAGTTAAAAGGTCGGATTTTGGGTCAAACAAGTATTTAAAAGTTCCTTTGTAGTAAAGAAAGGATGAAAATTGACCAAATTGCCCTTGTAAGCTAATTCGAACGAACGACCCTTGTGAGAGGTTCGGAAACGAGTTTTATGATTAAATAAATGCTTAGAATAAGAAAAGATAGTGAAAGATGTAAATTCTTGGGTCGAATGACTTTATATGAGTCTTTGCCGTAAAAAGATAATCCGAGGGGTATAATTCGGAACATATAGATATCCACATTAAATCCAACACACATATAGTTGTGGTGAAAGATTACTTGATAAGAAATGTAGGAATAAGATGCTAGAAATGTATGAAAGCGAGTTCAAGTTCTAAAGTGCTTAAATACCCTTAACGGGTCAAAATAAGCATACGAGCGAAAACGTATTTAAATTGTGTGAGAAACCTGTGATTAGAACCTAACGTGGTAGATAACATTAATTTGAAGAGGTGCATGTGAAATAAGGATTAAACAAATATGTTTGTTTGATAAAATGCATAAACGGGTTAAAATTTGGTAAAGCGGCAAGGAGTCGAAGGCTTAGAAGTCTCAAAATTTATTATGTAGGATGTTGGATTTTAACTCCATTTGATGGAGGATCAAATTACAATCATGTAGGAAGAAACAGTAGGTCAAACGGACAAGCGGATTGAAAGATACGAAAGTTTTCGTGTCAAAAACGGCAAAATGGGAGGGTCTGATACAGGGGCCACCGTAACTTACGGTGGGGGCTGAAAGCATTACGGCAGTTACCTCCTGCCTTACGGTGGAGGTATTTTATACCAGGGGCCACCGTAACTTACGGTGCCCACCGTAAGTTACGGTGGAAGCCAGTTTCAAGTCTTTGTTTCTGGGACAAAGATATCAATGTTGGAATTTCCTTATTTCCTTGTTTAATTCGATTATTTGACCAAATGTTCCTTGTTGTACTAGTTATTTAATTATCAAAACTGAATTTTAAGTTGGTTTTGATCACAGGTGAATGTCGAGAGTCCCGGATGAAGATCGAGCATCGAGCAAGAACCGAACACACGTTAAACGAAGCTTCCGCAATGCTGTTTCGTCGTTATTCTAAAACGGCGAATTAAACCACATTAAGTTGTATCACTTTAAATTGTAAAATTTTTTAATAAATCAGTATTTTAGCCTGAAC
Organism: Helianthus tuberosus; assembly: GCA_030545235.1. Taxonomy (NCBI): domain Eukaryota; kingdom Viridiplantae; phylum Streptophyta; class Magnoliopsida; order Asterales; family Asteraceae; genus Helianthus; species Helianthus tuberosus. The sequence continues at coordinate 204,669,212 of CM060369.1, forward strand.
GTTTAAATATAAATAATCGGTAATTGTGATTATTTATGGAAATCGCTAAATAAATTTATGGGTGTTACAGTATAGACATATACGCGACGTATATAAAGCTAGGGTTTGGTGTGCAGATAGACATTTTGGTGTGCAAATATGTACACCCTTATATAAAAGTCCCCAAATCAAAAACCTGAATCACTTGAACCATTATATCATTCTTTATAATTTAAAATTATTGTTATATCAATTTTAGGGTGATTTGGTCATTTGACTTACCTCGTATATTCGTGCGATAATTCATGTGGATTAATTCTTCGCAACATGGAGTAGATCTATTTTTCTCCCCTTTTTGATCATTAAATATTTTTAGGGTGTGACATGTGTCTTGTTGTTCTATTGTATTATGTTTGTTGATGCACTTTTTGTATTGAACGCATGGTGGTAATAGAAAAGTTCTAGACTCGAGTGATGTTATTTAGATGAGGCATAAACATGACGGAGCAGAAAACGCGACCAACAAAATAAAAGCCTGACTATCCGGGGTAACCCAATGTCCAAAGGCTATCTCATACGCATGCGGCCGTAGATAGCGTTGGGTAGCCCAAGCCCACCATCATTAGTTCTGTGGAAAACTCGCCGCCGGAAAACTCACTACGATAAAACCCAGTTGAGATCGAATTTGAACTTGAGATCTTTAGCCTCAAATGCAAACTTTTACTTCCTCTCTAATGCCATTTAAATAATAGCAATTCCGTGATCAGAAATGTTAAATGTTTCCATGAAGTTTGATGCAACTTGATAGAGAAATGACCATAACTTGGGTTCCATTTTAATTTATACAGAAAGACTTATTTTTTTAACGACAACTCACTTTATATATATATAGAGAGAGAGAGAGTAAATTGCCATTTTAGTCCCTGAGGTTTGTTTAAATTTGCCATTTTAGTCTAAATAGTTTTTTTTCGCCTCTGGGTCCCTGGCTTTTCCTTTTGTTGCCATTTTGATCACATACCCTAACTTCATCCAAAAACCTCATTTTTAACCAGGGGTATTTTGGGGATTTCAATTTAAATTTTTTCAATTGCTATTTTGATCCAAAATTTATTTTACATTAAAAAATAAAAGAAAAAAATTAATGTTATTATTATTATTATTATTATTTATTATATAAAACACATTTTATAAAACAAATATAATTTCACCCATTTAAAAAAATCTGAATTGTTTTTACTTTTATTTATTTCTTTATTATACAAAACCAATCCATCACCACCCACCCACTTTCTTCCTCAATATCTGGACAACACAACCCCTAAAACCCATATTCCCATCACAGTTTTCCGACGAGCCACGTTTTACCGCGAATCCACTTCCTGACGAGTCGTGTTTCCCGGCGAAACACGTTTCCGGCGAGTAGGTAGAGTACCAAGCTTTGTTTCAGGCGAGTATTAAGTGTCTCAGGCACGTTTTAGGCTATTTCCGGTGATGATGATGGCAGTGATTCAGATTTTGTGGCGGTGGGAGGTGAATGGGGAGGTGGGTGACGTCGGTGGGAGGTGTGCGGCGGTCGGTTCCAGCGACATCAGAAGATGGACTTGGGTTCCGGATGGTTTTGTGGTGGTTATCGGGAGGAGATAAGTATTTCATATCCAATTTCTTGTGATTCCAAGTGATCTTGGGGAACTCAATTAGGTATTTTAAGTGAGATAGTGGTGGTTTTTGGCTGGATGATGGGGGTGGTGGCAGATGAAACGTCTGTGTATTGTGGGTTTAGTATTGTTAATATAATAATTTTATTATACCTATATTATAATTATTATATATAAATGATTAAAAGAAAAAAAAGTTATAAACATGGTTTTGGATGAAAATGGCAATTTTGAAACATTTTTTTTGTTAATGCCAAGAATACCCCAGGTTAAAACTGAGGGTTTTTAACTGAGCTAGGCAATGTGATCAAAATGGCAAGAAAATGGAAAACTCAGGGACCCAGAGGTGAACAAAAAACTATTTGGACTAAAATGGCAATTTGGGACAAAACTCAAGGACTAAAATGGCAATTTACTCATATATATATATAGGGTAAGGTTCATGCGAGAACCACCTTTATTGCGAGAACCGCGAGAACCAATGTGAACACAACCTAAAATAGCTAAAAAAACCTACCCCCCCCCCCCAAGCTAAATGCTAAAAACTATACCCCCCAAAAAACCTAAAAAAAACCTAACCACCCCCCCCCCCCCACCCCCCAAAAACCTAACCCCCCCCCCCTCGCAAGCTAAAAAGCTAAAAAACTAAACCCCCAAAAAACCTAAAAAAATAAAAAAAAAATCTAATTTTTTTTTTACTATTTTTAAGTTAAAATCGCTACTTTTAGAAGCAAAAAAAAAAAAAAAAAAATTTTAAAAATTTTTTTTTGCTACTAAAAGTAGCGATTTTTTTATAAAAAAAATTAAAAAAAAAATAAATTTTTTTTTGTGTGTTTTTTAGCTATTTTTAGGTATTTTTGTTGTGTTCACATTGGTTCTCGCGGTTCTCGCAATAAGGAGTGGTTCCTAACGGGTTTTTGTCCTATATATATATATATATATATATATATAGGGAGCCGCTAGAATGAGTGTTGGATCTGAGTTTGTTTTTTATTGTATTTTCGTTTGAAATTAAGATGAAAATGAAAGAGTTGTGCAGCGGAATTAAGATGAAAACAAACTTTGCATACAATCAAACGAGAGTAATACTTTAATCAAACATCTTTACACAATGAATCGAAAGATTGAATTTGTTTCAACAACGATTACAATGATTGATGAATGAATGCAAACTCCCCCTCAGCCAGAGCTCAGTAGTTTGTTCGTGCAAAGAAGACGATGTTGCAAAAGAGCTAATAGAACAGTACAAAGTACTGAACTATTTATAAGCACTTGCAAACTACTGAGCATCTTTAGCTGACTTCACCATGAAAGTGACATCTAACCTCCTAACAAACTCTAACCTCTGATCTATACAAGCACTGATGTACTAACTACTGCTATTACAATTCATTACATAAAAGACTCTTAAACAGCTGTTGCATCCTTCCACTGCTGTGAACCCAGCAGTGCTTGTCCGGATCAGCAGTACTTGACTCAAGGCAGTAGATTGAATCAGCAGAGCTTTGGTCTTCCATCAGTCTTTGACATTGGGCAGAAGATGCAAGGCAGCAGTTGCAGGTCAGCACTTAGTAAGATCAGCAGATAGGAGGTCAGTAGATATGAAACCACTTTCAAGGGGAGAGATTTGTATGAACCAACTGTAATCGTCTGCTTATTCTGGATCCACTGCTATGATCCAGTTTTGGCTTTAATTATCTGTTCCTCTGATAGGGTTCAATCCCAACAATCTCCCCCTGGAACAGATAATGCCAAAACTCTTCATTATTTGTGGAAATCTTTATTGCCTCATCAACAGTTCCCTTATCTGACCTTTAAATTGTAATTCAAAGTCTAGGGCATCTGTATCTTCATCATCCCTGCTAAGTGGAAGATCAAGGAGATCCTGCAAATCTTCAAGACTCAGGCCAAGAGCTTGTTCCCTTGATATTTTCTCCACTTCTCCACCAGACCTGAGCAAAGTCAATACGCAGGTCTGTTTGTCAGTTTCCCACTTTTGTATTTTTGAGCCTGGTGGGTTTCTTGGGAGATGTTTATTTGCAGAAGTATTTGGTGAGGCTGGCCTATTCATGACTGGCTGAGCAGCACTTGCAGATTGTTCCAATTCAAGATCTTCTTTTATCATTACTTTCGTGCCTGCTTTTACAATGGCATCCCCAGCTAATAGATCTTGAATTGTTTCCATACTAAACTGGTTTTTGCTCCTTCTTTTGTAGATGGCAGCACCAGCTGGAGCAGTGGTTCTTTTGACTTGCAGCTTTGGTGGTTTTTTAGAAACCTCTGCTTTAGAATAGTCAGGCTTTTGAGGAACTATGGGATCTTTCTTTCTTAATTGTTCCAACTTTTTGTAAGTAGCCCTGACCACATCTTCTTTCCATCTAGCAACTTGTCTTTTGTTTCCATAATCAGCTGCTACCAATTCCTCTTTCATTCTCCTCAGATCTTCCTGTTTGTCAGGTACATTCTTTCTAAACTTTGCCCAGTTGGGAGGAGTGTGAGTGACATTCCTTTTTATCATGTCTTGAATTCTTGCTGCTTCATTTTCAAGTTCAGGAATAGTCCACTCTTTGTACATGTATCTCTCTCCTTTGTACTTCTTGTGAGCCATGATGCTTTCAATGTAGTCTTTCTTCAGAGTTTCAGCTGCTCTTTCAGAAATTTGTTGACTAACATTTTTTGCAAATTGCTCTAGGGATCTGACTTGTGTGAGCAAATATTGACTTCTCTGTGCAATCTCTTTATCAGTCTTCCCTTGTGTATTTTTCTTTGAGATATCCTCTGCTTGCTTTGCCTTGATTTCCAAATATTCATCAACATTTTTAGGCCAGGGATATCCTTTTATTGATGGCAAACTCCTTTTGGCAGGGTCATCCTCAAAGTAAAAAGATTTTATTTCTTCTCTAACAGCTGCTAATTCAAGAGGAAATTGAACACCTGCAGGAGGTAAGGGCTTGTACATTTTAACTGAAGAGAGAGGAACAGGTTTTGGAATTGTGACAAGTGCTAAAGATTTTGAAGATGTTTGTGGTGGTGAATTGTCATCATCTTTGAGAATTAGTCTTCTCCTTTTTGTGGGAGGGACTGATGATGTTTTGGATGGAACAGTGGTGGTAGATGTAGTGGCAGTGGATTGTGATTGACTAACAGCTGTTGAAACAACTGGTGTTTCAACCACTGTTGTCATTACAACAGATGTTATAACATCTGCTGTCTTCTGCTGTATGTCAGCAGGTGAAAGTGGTGGTGAGATTGTTTTTAGTGGTGACAGTGGTGGTGGTAAAGTAGTAGTTGTGGTGTGTGTTGAAGTGGTGTGTGTTGGAGTGAGAACAGATGTTGAAACTACTGAAGTACCAGCAGTAGTTGATACAGCAGGAGTTACAACAGCTGTTTGGGTGGAGGTTTGATGCTTATGGCTTTTGGATGGTGGTTTTGGAGGCTTTGGAAATCTGGATGGGATGGACTTGGGTTTCCTTTTTGTCTTGGAATTTTTAGTATCCTTTGAACCAGAACAACCCTGTGCATACAGTTCCATGAAAGCTCTTTTCTCCTCATTCCATCTTGAGATATCCTTTGCCATTCTATCTCTTTTAACACTTGCTACTCCTTCATCAAGTACTTCTTGAGTAACATCAACCTTTTTACTACCATCTGGCAAGGGAATTTTTCTGGTCATTGCATCCCTTTCTGGTTCAATGTAAAGACCATCATCTATCCCCTTTTTCTTCCACTCCTTAATTTTCTCCCCCTTTTTGGCATTATCTTCTGGGAGTTGATCAATGAAAAGTACTATTGGAGGAGCAGTGCCAGTGGTTTGCAGGATCTGAGTTTTGAGAGCCTTTGGATCAGCCTGAGTGTTCTTGAACCTTGACTCCATTGCATTTCGCAGCTGTTGGACATGTTTTTCATGTTGCTGATCTGCTAGTTTTGCTTGTTGATGAAGAAAAGGTTGAAATAAATCCCAGAGCTCATTTGTAGCAGGTGCCCTTTGTGGAGCAGGTGCTTGAGGTGGAACAGCAGTTGATTGTACCTTTTGTACTTGTAACACCTGTTGTAGCATATCTTTGAGTTCTGCAACAGAGTTATCAAGTTTATCAATGCGATCCGTCAATTTCTGGTACTTTAAACCATCACCCAAGTTAATGGGATCATCTGATTTCCCACTAGCAGTGGTTTTATCAGTGGTAGATGTAGGGAGTATACTCCAAACATTAACCACTGATGCCCCTTTTTCTTGGTACTGGGGTCTTCTTCCTTCAACACTTGACAACCTTTTGATGTTGCCAGTAGGATAAATAAATCCACTGGTGGTTGACAGAGGTGCTATAAAAGGAATTGCCTCCAAGGAAGTCTTATTGATGTAACCACTGTCCAAATGTAACCCAGTGGGTGTAACAGTTGTAGTGGCTGCTTCACTTGGATTACCACCAAGAGTTACTTGTAACTCAAGGGGTCTAACCTCCACAGGTTGTGTTGGTGGGTTAGCAAAGATTGATACATCAGACCCAGTCAGTTGTTGAGGCATATTCTCATTGATAGGTGATTGAGAAGGACTGGTTAATGCCTGGTTCAAATCAATTGCATCCAACAGTAGTTTAGTTGGTGGGGGAATTGTGGATGTGAAGGGTGGGGTAGAAAGTGGAATTGCCCCGGGTATTGAGCTGTGGATGATAGAAACGAGTGTTTCCAGAGCATCATGATGTGGAGACCCTGTTTGTACAACCTGTTCTTTTTGTGAAGAAGCAGGAGGAGTTTCGGTTATTGGTTGAGATATTTGTACCAACTGCTGTGAGGAAGTAGCAGCAGTGGTTTCTTGTGACTTTTGTGTTGTCACTGGCAGGAGCTCTGGTATCTCATCCTCCAGAGATGCCTTTTTGATGGTTTTGGGGGGTTTTTGTGTTTTTCTTTTTGTTGGCTTTTTGGTGATTTTAGGTGTGGGTTTCAAAACAGTTGTGCTGCTGCTTTGATCACCTTGAGCAGTGGGCTCAGCAGCAGATACCTGAGGAGCAGTTGTAACTGCTAAAATCTGCTCAGGCACCTCTGCTTGTGTTTTGCAAGGTGCTAACATTCTTGAAAAAGTTTCAGTTGTTAAACTGTTTATTTGAGTAGAATCACCTTGGTTTATTACAGCTAAATCATCCTTACTGTATTTCTTTGCAAAATAGTAACTTAAAAACCTTGGAAACAGTAAGAATGATTTTGTTTCAATATTATTAACCAAATCTTTGAAAATTTCCCGAGAATAGTTAAAATTTTCTCCTTGAAGAATAGCATATCCCAGATTTTGAATCTTTAAAGGGATTTCATTGAAAGAAGTGGTTTTGTTTGAAACACAGAGTAGGAGGGTATGGAATAAAAATCTGGGTGCAGAAGGAAAATAACCTTTTTCTAAGGTAAGTTTCTTCATCATTGTTGCTTCATACCCTCGCTCAATGAAGTCATTTTGTAACTCAAATTTAGTGAAAGCAGTTTTACCTTCCTGATCCTTGAGTTGAAAGACCTCTGAAATGGATTGTGGCATGATTTGGACAGCTTTTCCCTTTATAGAAGAGTTTATGGTTGTTGCAGTGTCTCCTTGTTTTTCAAGAGTTGCATTCTTCCAGAACTCCCTTTGGGTTGCCAAATAGATTGGTGCATCGGCGGTGAACAAAGTTTTGTACTTTGATTTTGCCATGATATCAATGATGGAATCGAAAACATTTATGGTTCCTGGTTTTGTGAGAAGACCGAGGAGATTGTGAGATGGTTTATATGGAATTTCAGTGGAGATTGCCTTTTGAGAGGCTGTTTTCGATGAGGATTTGGATGAGGGTTTTGCAGATTTCTTTGATTTTGTCATTTTGAAGATGAATGATCGAAGAAATTTTTTGTGGAAAATGTGATGAAAAACTGTTTTGAGAAGAGAATTTTTAAGAATTCAATTCGACAGTAAAACCCTGCTTTGATGGTGAATGGGGGATTTTATAGGGAAGAAAGTGAATGCTGAGGTGGCAGCCGTTACAAAAAGGTCTGACCAATATGTACTGCCCACGTGACAACCCCTGGTGAAAGTGAAGGACAGTACTTTTATGAAAGTGACTGATGAAGGCAGTGGTAGTAGAGCAGTGGATGATTTTCACTATCAGTGGATAGCATATCAGTGGATAAGACACTGCTTTTGAACAACAGAGTTTATCAAAGGAATGAGAGAACAGGAGTTGACTTTCAGCAGTGGACAGACTTTTGAAGTAGAGCAGACTTTTGAACAATCAGTGGTTAATGGCAGACTTTTAAGGATTTTAATGAAAAATATCATTTTTAGCTATTTTTAAGGATGGAGTTTCGATTTTCTGAAAACATTTTGTTGCTTTTATTCATAGAAAAACAAGATGTTGCTTGTTATTCCATGTTCAGCATCCCAATCCTAGAGACCAAACTTTCAAAAGTGGCTGTATCAAGTGCTTTTGTGAGCACATCAGCCAGCTGGTCTTTAGTTGGGACATGATGCAGAGAAATCAAACCTTTTTCATAGCAATCCCTCACAAAGTGATGTCTGATGTCGATGTGTTTGGTGGTTGAATGGAAAACTGGATTTTTGATGATATTTTCTGCTCCCTGGCTATCCAACATGAGTGGTGTCTTTAAGGCAGTGACACCAAAATCCAGTAACTGATTTTGAAGCCACAGGAGTTGGGCTGTATAGCTTGCAGCAGCAATGTATTCAGCTTCAGCAGTGGATGTTGAAACAGCTGCTTGCTTTTTGCTTTGCCATGAAACTAAGCAATCACCTAGAAACTGGCACCCTCCTGATGTGGACTTCCTTGTTGTGTTGCATCCAGCAAAGTCACTGTCTGAAAAACCTGAAAGCTTGATGTTCCCATTAGCTGGATACCAGATACCAAGTGTGGGAGCACCTTTTATGTATCTGAAGATCCTTTTTACAGGAATGAGATTTGATTTTCTAGGAGCTGATTGACTTCTTGCACAGACACATGTTGCAAACATGATGTCTGGTCTAGATGCAGTTAGGTATAGTAAAGACCCAATCATGCTTCTATAAAGTGTTTGGTCAATCAGCTCATCCTTTTCATCAGACATGACCAGCTTATTTGTTGCCATGGGTGTGCTGCATGGTTTACAATCATTCATATCAAATTTGGTTAAAAGTTCTTTAGCATATTTGCTTTGATGAATGAAAGTTCCATTTTGCATTTGCTGTACTTGGAGACCAAGAAAGCATTGCAGCTCACCCATTGCACTCATTTCAAACTCAGCTGTCATGAGTTCTCTAAACTCTTCACACATTGAGTTACATGTGCTTCCAAAAATAATGTCATCCACATAAATCTGGACAATCATTAAATCCTTCCCTCTCCATTTTAAAAACAGTGTTTTATCAATGGTACCTCTTTTGAAACCATTTGAGAGTAGGAAGTTGGAAAGAGTTTCATACCAGGCCCTTGGTGCTTGTTTCAAGCCATACAATGCTTTGTTTAGCCTGTAGACATGATCTGGATAAAATGGATCCTCAAAACCTAGAGGTTGACAAACATACACCTCTTCTTGAATTGTACCATAGAGGAAAGCACTTTTGATATCCATTTGAAACACCTTCATATTGTGGTTGACAGCAAAGGCCAGGAACAGTCTAATTGCTTCTAATCTTGCAACAGGGGCAAATGTTTCATCATAATCAATCCCCTCTTCCTGTCTGTAACCTTGAACCACAAGCCTGGCTTTATTCTTGACAACAATACCCCTTTCATCAGTTTTGTTCTTGAAGACCCACTTTGTGCCAATGGGACTAACCTCTTCTGGCAGTGGTACAAGCTCCCATACTTGTTGTCTTTTAAACTGTTGGAGCTCCTCTTGCATGGCTTCTACCCAGCTGTTGTCTTTCAGTGCCTCTTGGTACTTGACTGGCTGATGGAGTGATAGAAAACCAGCAAAAAGACAAATGTTTTGGGTTTGGCTTCTTGTGAGCACCCCTTCATTTATGTTGCCAATGATTTGATCAGGTGGATGAGATCTCAAGAAGATTAAATCTCCTTGGTATGGTATGATGGCATTGGTTGGTGAAGGCTGCAAATGTGTATCATCTGAGCTAACCACTGCTGGGGACTTTGATGATCCAGCAGTGGCTTCAAAAGGTGGTGGAATAGGAGGTAATGAAGTGGACAACTGCTGACTTTTATCCACTGTTTGAGGACTTTTGTCAGCAGTGGTTGAGGATGTGGAAGCAGTGGTTGATGGGCTACTTTGGTCAACAACTGTTGAGGTAGCAGTGGTTGAGCTTTGGCAACTGTTTTGAACAGCTGGTGCTTTTCCCTTTGTGGCAGACCTTTGAGGGATGATGATTTCATACCCATAGTCTGGTGTTGTATCCTCTGATGGACCTGCACTGTTAGTCTTGACAGTAGTATTTTCAAAAGTAAATTTTTCAAGATCAAACAGATCTGCAGGGTTTGCTGGTATTTTCATTGATGAAAGTTCATTGAACTTTACATTCAAAGTCTCCTCCACTGCCTTGGTCCGTGTATTGAACACTTTGTAGGCCTTGGCAGTGGTAGAGTATCCCAAATGATAACCACAATCAATTTTGGCTGCAAATTTTGAAATAGAATCTTTTAAGTTCAAAATAAAGCATGGGCAGCCAAACAATTTGAAATATGAGATCAGTGGTTTGATTTTATACAGAATTTCATAAGCAGTCTTTTTGTGCCTGGGGTTTATTAAAACTCTCTTCTGAACATAGCAAGCAGTGTTTACTGCCTCTGCCCAGAAAGTTAATGGCAAACCTGAATCTGCAAGCATGGTTTTGGCAGCCTCAATCAAAGTTCTGTTCTTCCTTTCCACTACCCCATTCTGCTCTGGTGTTCTAGGGATACTGTACTGCCTTACAATCCCTTTCTTCACACAGAAGGCATCCAACTCCTTATTTTTGAATTCTGTGCCATTGTCACTCCTAAAGCTTTTCACTGGAAGGTCAAATTGCTTTTCAACCTGTGTCACAAAGTCTTGCAAGATGCCTGCAGTCTCATCTTTAGAGTGTAAAAAGAAAGTCCATGTAAACCTAGAAAAGTCATCAACAATAACCAAACAGTATCTTTTCTTTTTAAGGCTCATGACTTGAACTGGGCCAAACAAATCCATGTGTAGCATTTGCAAACACTGGGTTGTTTTGGACTCTTCAATGGACTTGTAAGAACTTTTATGCTGTTTTCCTTTTAAACAGGAAATGCAATGTTCAGGACATGAAAACAATTTTTGTGGTAGGCCTCTCACCAACCCATTTTTTGAAATTTCTGTGATTGTCTTAAGATTTGTGTGTCCCAGTCTTCTGTGCCAAAGTTCTGTCTCTTTGTTAGAGGCAGCTGAGAACAGACAGGCATCAGCTCTGGGACACTCTTTTGACATGTCAACAACATAAACATTGCCACTTCTTTGAGCAACAAGTTTAGTTTGACCAGTTTGGATTATTGCTTCAATCTTTTTGACCATTTCTGGTCCAACAATCCTACAACAGTCTTTTGTGAAGAATGACCCAAATCCCTTGTCACTCATTTGGGACACACTCAGAAGGTTGAATTTTAGATTGTCTATTAGATTGACATTTTCAAATTTTACTTTTCCAGACTGCACTGTACCAGACCCCAGAACTTTCCCTTTACTATTATTCCCAAAGGATATATCACCCCCTCCATGGATTTTAAAGTCTTTGAGAAGGGCTTTACATCCTGTCATGTGCCTGGAGCCTCCACTATCTACATACCAAAGACTATCAAAGCATGCAGAAGCTCCCTGCACATGAAGTAAAAGGATTAGTTCATTAAGGTCTCCAAAGCCAGCAGGGCTTTGGATGGGGTCTCAACAGTGTCTGGGATGGATGCAGAATGGTGGACAGTGGTTAGGTCAGGGGTTTGGACTGTTTTAGGACAGTGTTTCTCTAACCACTGTTGTGGGTCCTGACCAATCATCTGCTGGTAACCAAATGGATGCCTGTTCACTTTGGGTTTAGAGGGCCTTTTGTAGGCCTCATAAACGTGTGGAATCCTTTGGTAAGACTGTTTTTCCTTGCCTTTTCTGAACTGATTGGCAGGGGGTGCATCAGTAACCTGAACATCTCTTTTGACAGATGTTTGGTTCAGCTGTTTTGTAACAGCTGTTTGGACTGGCACAAATAGTGGTTGTTTCTTGGTGAATTTGACAGATGTTGATGATGATGATGGACTCAAGGATGTTTTAGCAATGTACTCATTCTTTTTCACATCAAAGTTTTTGAGATACACACATGCTTGAGTTTTGTGGTTTGTTTTACCACAAACACTGCAACTTTCTGCTGAAACAATGACACTTGTTTTGTTTAAATCATAAGCTTTCAAGTGGAAACAATCTTTTGTTAGATGATTCCTTTTCTCACATAATTCACAAAACAAGTTATCAATTTTTTCTTTATTCTTTCTCTTTTCAGACTCCTTTGCAGCAGAGGTTTTAACCACTGCTGGGATGTCCTTGAGAGGTATGACTTTAGCTTTTGGAGCTTTAACACCATCAGTTGATGTAAAGTCCATTGGCTTGAAATTTTCAAGAATATCACACTCATCAGACCATTTTGGTTTAAACTGATGATCTTCAAGCTCCTTGAAAGTGGAGGAGCCCATTGGTTTGGTAAGTGTGATTTTGTTACCAAGTTTGTCAGTGATTTTCACTTCTTGGCCATTCTTGTTTGTGGGGATGAGCTCAGTAGCTTCATCAGTGGTTTGGACAGATTTTTCAAAAGCAATATGTTCATCATCATATTTTCTATAACCAACCCCAAATTTCACATTGCTTTCAATCTGTTTAGCAAGCATCACCTCATATCCTCTGCAGGATTCCACCCATCTTTCACAAGTAATATGGGTGGATTCCAACTCCTTTTTACAAACTTGGTATTTTTCTACCATAGTTTGAAGTTGGGTTTTGGTGATGCTTTGTTCTTCTTTTAGACAGCTGATTTCTTTTTCCTTTTCAGTCAATTTGTTTTTAAGTTCTTTTAAAGACTTTTCAAATTTAACCTCATCAGTCAAGATTTTATCCCGAAGGTTTTCATTCACCTCTTTGATGTTAGCAAAAGCAATTATGCAATTGTCAGAACACAGTTTTTCAAGAACTTGAGGAGATACCTTGGCAACTGCCATCATAGCACAATCACATTGAGGATTTTCTTCATCATCTGCTCTTTCTTCTTTCTCACCAGCTTTCTCATTTTTCTCTTCTTCTTTGTCCTCTTTGGACCATGGGTCTGTCAGTGGTTCAATCAGGGTTTCTGAATTTTCTCTCAGCAGTAGTTCACCAGCCACAGCAGTAACCACTGCTTCAGTCACCTCATCCACTGTTTCAATACTCAGCTGTTCCCATTCAGTTTCAACCCCCTCCTGTATTGACTCTAATGCCATCAAACAAAACTCATCATGAGAAGAATCATTAGAAGCAAAGAGTGCAAAATTTTCATCACTAAGGTCTTCAGGCATACTGCTCCAGTCAACAAACCCTTGAGTGAAAAAACTTTGTTGATCTGGTTGTACTGCTGCTGGAGCAGTGGTTTGAGGTGCAACAGGTTGCACTTGTACCTGTGGAGCAGGGGTTTGAATGTACTGAATTTGTGGGACAGTAGTTTGGACATAGTGCACTGGCACAGGGGCAGCAGCATAGTGAGCAGTGTTCACTTGAGCTGCAGGCGTATATTGGGTATAGTGCACAGTGTTTTGACTTTGTGGTCTAGGGTTAGAGCTAGGGTGAGTGATTATGGGACCAGTAGTTTGACTCCTACATTCCCTAGCAAAGTGTCCCAACCTATTACACTTGTAGCACTTGATTTTCGATTTATCCAACCCAACCCTTAGATTCCCATGCAGACCTGGGAATTTTCGCCCGGTTCTTTTGTAAAATTTGCTAGTTCTAACACTTAGCAAGGCCAGTTGGTGCAGAATATCCATCTCTTCTAAATCAGTGGGATCAAAGTGTTGTAAATCATTGAGTTCAAAGCACAAATTATCTGACATCTGGTTTTCAGTGTTTGCAGTGAAAGCATAGTTTGCAGAGTGAGAATCGGGGTTGGTAAAGCTACCACCAGCTGTTATATCAATGAAATGATCATAACCCTGGTCCTTACTACTGCCACCAGATTCTTCCTGACCCAGAAGAGCTGTGCTACCGAATGAGTAATCATCAGTGGCTTTTCCACACTCTTGCAACTTGTTTTTCTGGTTCAACTCCCTTTCATAGGTCAGGAGTCTACCATGAAGTTGGGTTAGGGTCAGATCTTTGAACTCAACAGAGTTTCTAGTCACAAATGCAATTGTGTCCCATTTATCAGGTAGTGATCTAAGAAACCTGCTATTTTGGGTTGATTTTGGAAATTCAACCTTAACAAGTCTTAGCTCACTGATGAGACAACTGAACCGTTCAAATTGTTGGGTCAATGTTTCACCCTTAATGTGACAAAAGGTTTCATACTGCTGATTCAGAATTTCCCTATTGTTTTCAATAACTTCTTCAGTACCCCCAAACTGTTCCTTCAGTGCATCCCATAGCTCTTTGGCACTGTTGCAATGCAACAGTCCAGCATAGATCTCATTTGGTAATGCAGATGCTATGATGCTAAATGCTTTGGCATCCAGTTTGAACTTTTGAAAATCAGTTTCAGTATAGTTTTCATAAGGTTTTGGTACGTTCTTCTTTGGATCCTCAGCACTTGGCACCATAGGAACATGGGGACCGAAAACGACAGACCTCCAACATCCGGTGTTCTGTTGAGCAAGGATGTGACCCATCCTTCGCTCCCAGATGTTGTATTCATTTCTTTTAAGCATAGGTGGTTTAAAAAGAGAGCCGATGTTGTTTTTATCATCTTGAGATTGTGACGTCATTCTTGTTGTTTTACAGACACTGAGAAATCAACTTTAATGGTGATTAATCCTTGCTCTGTTTTTCAACGGACGAACAAACGATCAGTATCAACTGTTATGAGCTGAACTATTTACGTCAAAAAGATTGTTAGATCAAATTTGACTGTCCAAGCTCTGATACCAATTGTTGGATCTGAGTTTGTTTTTGATTGTATTTTCGTTTGAAATTAAGATGAAAATGAAAGAGTTGTGCAGCGGAATTAAGATGAAAACAAACTTTGCATACAATCAAACGAGAGTAATACTTTAATCAAACATCTTTACACAATGAATCGAAAGATTGAATTTGTTTCAACAACGATTACAATGATTGATGAATGAATGCAAACTCCCCCTCAGCCAGAGCTCAGTAGTTTGTTCGTGCAAAGAAGACGATGTTGCAAAAGAGCTAATAGAACAATACAAAGTACTGAACTATTTATAGGCACTTGCAAACTACTGAGCATCTTTAGCTGACGTCACCATGAAAGTGACATCTAACCTCCTAACAAACTCTAACCTCTGATCTATACAAGCACTGATGTACTAACTACTGCTATTACAATTCATTACATAAAAGACTCTTAAACAGCTGTTGCATCCTTCCACTGCTGTGAACCCAGCAGTGCTTGTCCGGATCAGCAGTACTTGACTCAAGGCAGTAGATTGAATCAGCAGAGCTTTGGTCTTCCATCAGTCTTTGACATTGGGCAGAAGATGCAAGGCAGCAGTTGCAGGTCAGCACTTAGTAAGATCAGCAGATAGGAGGTCAGTAGATATGAAACCACTTTCAAGGGGAGAGATTTGTATGAACCAACTGTAATCGTCTGCTTATTCTGGATCCACTGCTATGATCCAGTTTTGGCTTTAATTATCTGTTCCTCTGATAGGGTTCAATCCCAACAATGAGAACCACCCCGAGTTATGAGAACCGCGAGAACCGCGACCCACGGGGGGGCGTTGACCACGATTTTTTTTTACACCTAGATGTGTATATTTTAAAAACATTTGTAAAAAAAAAATTTCAAACGACGCGACCGAGGGGGTAGTTTTTTACACCCAAAGTTTGTAAAAAAAAAAAAGAAAAAAAAAATAAAAACACCAAACTTTGGGTGTAAAAAACTACCCCCTCGGCCGCGCCGTTTGAAATTTTTTTTTACGAATGTTTTTAAAATATACACATCTAGGTGTAAAAAAAAATCGTGGTCAACGCCCCCCCCGTGGGTCGCTGTTCTCGCGGTTCTCATAACTCGGGGTGGTTCTCATATATATATATATATATATAGTGTAAGGTTTATTGGGGAACACTAAAAAAGTGGGGAACCGGGGAACACTCTTAAAAATTTAACTTAACATGTTAAAATTTTTTTTTTAAACATCTTTTTCGGGGCTTTTTCTTATATATACTTGTAGAAGCATTTTTAATAAAAAAAATCAAAAACTAAAAATATTAAAAAAAACAATTAAAAAAGGCTAAAAATTGTTTTTTTAGAAAAACTATTTTTTTACTCGACTAGATTCTCCTCCTTTTTATAAAGAAAAGCGCTGAAAAATTTAAAAAAAAATATTTTTAATATGTTAAATTAATTCTATAAGATAAAACTGTTTTTTAAACATTTTTTTATATTTTTAGTTTTTGATTTTTTTATCAAAAATGTTTCTACTTGTATTTATAAGAAAAAGCGCCGAAAAAAAATTAGAAAAATATTTTTTTAACATGTTAAGTATAATTTTTAAAAGTGTTCCCCCGTTCCCCACTTTTTTAGTGTTCCCCAATGAACCCTCCCATATATATATATATATATATATATATATATATATATATATATATATATATATATATATATATATATATATATATATATATATATATATATATATATAGAGGACCTCTAAAATTAGAACCACCTCCAGTTGTAAGAACCGCGAGAACCACTTTCTAGCCATTAGATCAAGTAGATGGATGGATGAGATTAAAAGTATTTAAATATAATATTAAGTATTTTTTGTCTTATTATGACTTTAATATTTTAATCCAAAAGGGTATTTAAATAAAATCACTCTATTTTGTCTTTTTGAGTTTATTGTTTTTTTATTACTTTATTGTATTATTATATTAGATTTTTATTTTTTAAACATAGTTTTTTTATTAAAGCATTTTTAAATTCAGATTTATTTAAATATTTTTACGTATAACGTTTTACGTTTTTATGCCCGGCCTTTTCACGCCCCGTTTTTTGAAGCCCCGTTTTTACGCCCGGCTTTTTCACGCGTCGTTTTTTCAACGCGTCATTTTTACGTTAACGTTATTTACGTTTTACGCGCCGGTTTTTTACGTTTTACGCGCCAGTTTTTACGTTAACGTTTTTTATGTTTTACGCCCCGGTTTTTACGTTAACGTTTTTTACGTTTTTACGTTTTACGCGCCAGTTTTTTACGTTTTACGTGCCGGTTTTTTACGTTAATGTTTTTTTACGTTTTACGCGTCGGTTTTTTTCGTTAACGTTTTTTTACGTTTTACTAAAAATTTTTTTACGTTTTACGTTTTACGAAAAACTTTTTACGTTTTACGTAAAACTTTTTACGTTAAAAAGTTTACGGTTTAATTTTTTTTTACAAAATTTTTTTTACATAAAAACGAACGCACCCAGAAAATCATTACTCGGTAGGTGTGTCAGATAGTTTGCTATCATCATCGACGCCTCAAAAAAAAAAAATTATAAAAACCCAACAAACAAAAATAAAAAAGAACGAGTGGATTCTGGAAAAAAAACAAAGTTTTGGCTCAGATTTTCCGATAATCAGAGGCTGCAAAGTGGGGTTGCTGGTTCAAAGACCTACCCTCCACCATCGTCCGTTTTTTTTTTGCATCATCACCGGCGATTCAAAAAAGCACCAGAGTCAACCGATTTAAACATTCAAAAGGAACATGAACATCATTCAAACCCAGAAGGAACATGAACATCATTCAAACCCAGAAGGAACATGAACATCATTCAACCGATTTAAACATTCAACAGAATCAAACCCAAGATTGAAGCAGATAAAACAAACCATAAAGAAAGTCAAACCCCCAAGATTCAAACCCAGATTCAACAGAATCAAACCTGCAGCAAAAACAGTTACCCAAAAACATGATTGAAGCAGATAAAATCAACAAGGGGTGACAAAAAGGTCCAGAAGTTCAGATCTACAAACAGTTACCACCGCCATCACCGATCTCTGCCCCAAAACCCCCACCGGTCTCCCCACAAACCACCACCGCTTTCCGCCTCTGTTTTGGGCCACCGGCATCATGAGCCGCCACCATAGTTGGGGGTGGCCGGCGATAACTTTGGAATCGAGAAAGTGGGGGTGAAGAAACATCACTAAAAATGACCCCCTGATAAATCGAGAAACTTGGGGTGGCTGGTGGTGGATCCTGACGGGGGTGGCAATTGGGGGGAGGTAGTCGGCCGGTGGGGGTGGCTGGTGGTGGACCCACAGTTGGGGTGGCCGGCGATAACTTTGTCGCCATCACCACTGTGGCCGGAAATTTCTTTCACTCTCTCCCCAATCTCTCTCCGTCCCTCTTGTTGTCGCCGCCGTACGCCACCACCAAACGGTGGTGGCCAACCGTTTTACCCGAGAAATGGGAGTTTGATTTTGGGATTTAAAGAAAATGATTCAAGAGAGAGAAAGGTTGGTTTGAGTTTTACCGGAGAAATGGCTGGTTTGAGTTTTGATTTTGGGATTTAAAGAAAATGATTCAAGAGAGAGAAAGTCTCTGCAACTTTAAAGACAGACATAGGAGAGAGGAGAGATGAGAGATTGGACATTTAAAGGAAATGTCCAAACTACCCCTTTTTCTGATTGATTGAGAGTGGTTCTCGCGGTTCTTACAACTGGAGGTGGTTTTCATTTTAGCGCTCCCCTATATATATATATATATATATATATATATATATAAAGAGCCAGCAAGAAGTTGAGAAAGATTTATTATTTGCCTCAGTCTCACGCAAATGTTGTGGTTGGCTATTAATTTGGTAGACCGTAGACCAACATAATATGTGTGGGACTTGAGATAAAAGAAATTTATCGTATGTAGGGGTGAGCAGAAAACCGAAATAACCGAACAGTAACCGAAATAACCAAAAAATACAGACCGAAAAAAACGTACCGAAACAAAAACCGACGGTTCGGTTTTCGGATTTTAATAACTGAAAATTTCGGTTCGATTTTCGGATGATCATTTTCAATAACCGAACTGAAAAGTTTTAATAGTATACCAAATCTATATATTTTTATGTTTAAGTTGTTTAAGTGTTTACGACTACTAAGAATTATTAATTTTATTCATGTTTGTTAAATATTTATAATAAGAACATTACCATGTTTATTTATCATTAAAATTACCCATTGTTTAAAAGAACTAACAAAGTTTAATATAAAAATTAAATGGTTTAAAAAAAAAACGACTTAACAAAAACTTTGAAGAAACATTAAAATAGATTAAAATGTTAGGTTTATGTGAATAATATTAATTTAAAAGACTAAATATATTAACTTAAATGTAAACACTTATGAAAGATTCTTAAACTTTGAATTATACTTTTAAGTTTTGGATCTTACATAATTTGTTTCAAAAACCGAAAAAACCGAAAAACCGAACCGAACCGTTGCTAAAACCGAAATAACCGAAATCGAAACAATTGAAACCGAACGGTTTTTAAAAACCAAAAACCAAACTTTCAGTTACGATTTTGATTTTACCCAAAAACCGAACCGAACCGAACCGAACCGTGCACACCCCTAATCGTATGTAAAAGCCAAAGGGGATATAATTGGAATTTAAGACTTATATTATCAAAGTATCAAGTGGGACAAGAAGAAAGAACGACTATATGACAATGAAGTCATTATGACATCACAATGAAGTCATTATATGTTCTCTAAGATAAAGTGTAATTTACGAACATAAAATTGGTCATCTAATGTTAAACCAAGAAATATCTTCTTTTTTTTTTTTTTTTTTTTTTTTTTTTTGTTGTGATAAGAACAATGATTTAATAACTTTCTATAATATACAGGAAACCCATTATGTCCTACGAAAAATGCCTTTTTCTAATTAAAAGATTTATTTTACCTACAAATCGCCTTTTTCTAATCAGAAGATTTCTGTTTCATATACAAGGTGATTTTAGAATTGTAATAAATTATAATGGTTAAAATTAAGTTTTCAAGAGAGAGGGAGTTGAATATTGAGTATAGAAGAATATTTCTGCTAATAAAGGGTTGGGATGTAAATTTGATGAAGGTTGCAAAGGTATCGAAAAGTCTAGATATATGGGGAGTGGTATACACTCCAATATGGTCCAAATTCTCCATTGACTTGTTCGCTTCACAAACAGCTATATGCCTGTATGGCTAAATTGGCTTTATCATTGTGGTTCTTGTCAAATGGTTATATTAAATTTGTCTCGAGTTAAAATGTGTTGTTCTAGAAATTAAAAAAAATCAACATATGCTCATTTATCAACATATGCTCATTTGCAATATAACTTTTATGGCTACTAGTGAATGGGCGGAGGTGGAGGCCGTGGTCGAAGTTACGATGGTGTGGTTACAGACGTATAGTTGGAGGTTCTGATGTACAAAAGTTGAGGTGGTTGGTTTTAATCCCAAGTTTGGTTAAAAGTGAAGGTGGAAAAAATTGAAAGGTTGTTTTTGATAATTCTTAGTGAATTAAATTAAAGATAAATGTTAGCTTAATTAAATAGTTTTTTATTTAATTTACTAGGGAGAAAGCCCGTGCGATGCACGGCATGCATAATAGCTATTGTTTGTTCGTGGTAAGACTTCTGACACGGCCGGTGCATAACATGTAAGACAATACGCCTACAAAGGGGCGTGCTTAAACTTTATTAAACCATGGACCATAATACCATATAAAATAATTCGACAATGATATGGGCCAGCTCATATATGTCACCTTTTCATTCTCTCTTTAAGAAAGGGAGGCGTATCCCATGTTGGATTAGGAACGAAAAACTGCATGGTCTCACTTAGTGATGGACATGGTTAGCCCATTGAACCAGCAAGGAGATTTCCATTACACCTAGGATTTCGCCACCTGTACACCCAATGTGTAATGGTTACCACAAGTGTTGCTGCAATGCATAGGCTTACTGGCCACATGTTTAGTCGATATGGAAACCAATGAGAAAAAAACACTACATTGTAAAACTCAATGGCAAATATTTTTTTTCCAGCAATAACAATACATCAGAAAAGAGTATATAATAAAATTAGCATAAACTTCAAAAAAAGTCCAACTTGATTTGGGTTGTGTCTGGTAATGGATAAGTCTGACTTGCTGAGCTATTTGTTTTAAGGCAAATTGGAAATAAATAATCCCAACTCACTGCTATTGGCCAATAATAATCCCAACTCATTTAATCACCAATAATAATCCCAACTATTCACTTTCGTTTGTAAAATAGTCCCACGTTAAAAATCACTAACTGAGTTAAAAATTTGCTGATGTGGAGTGACATGTGTGCGCTGACGTGGCCAATAACTCATTTAATCACCATTAAAAATTCAAACTACTCTCTTGTCTCCTCTTTATAATTATAAATTCAAACTCTGCAAATGACATACAAACAAACACCAAATTATCAGCCTTATTTGCAAATGACATACAAACAAACACCAAATTATCAGCCTTATTTGCACACAAACCCCAAACGAAAACTGGGTTGGTCATCTTCTTTATCCTAATACCCACTGCCCTAGCACCACCACCGCCACCATCACCACCGTAACCACAACTGCCACCACCCTAGCACCACCACCGCACAGCATTTGCAACCAAATGATGAGCTCTACCCCCAATTGTGTTCACCCCAGAGTTGATCTTAGCAGCATCAGATCTAACCACAAGAGAACTCACTTTCCTCTCTGAAATTCAAATCAACAAACTTTACAAATCACAATGCAATTACCCCAAATCAAATAAACAATAAAGAATTGCAAAAATCGAAGTAATTGAAGATACCCAGAAGAGATCGGTGAGAAGAAAGGTGGAATTTCTTGGTGTCGATTTGATTGAGGAGTTGGGTTGGGTATAATTCTAATCGGAATGGGGCGGAGAAGTTGAGGAAGAAACAGGGGTGTTCGGTTGTTTGTTTTGGGTCGATTTGATTGAGGAGTTGGGTTGGGTATGGCAGACTTCGATTGTGCCGCCACTTCAATAGGGCATGTTTGGTTCAAAGATTATGAAAGTGGTGGTTACGGTGGTGATGGTGGCGGTGGTGGTGCTAGGGCAGTGGTGGTTACGGTGGTGATTTGAATAAAGAAGATGAAGTTTATTTATAAATAAAAATGGTAGGCCACATCAGCAACTCATTTAATCATCAGTGCCACATGTGAAGCCACATCAGCAAATTTTTAACTCAGTTAGTGATTTTTAACGTGGGACTATTTTACAAACGAAAGTGAATAGTTGGGATTATTATTGGTGATTAAATGAGTTGGGATTATTATTGGCCAATAGCAGTGAGTTGGGATTATTTATTTCCAATTTGCCAAATAAAAATGGTAGGCCACATCAGCAACTCATTTAATCATCAGTGCCACATGTGAAGCCACATCAGCAAATTTTTAACTCAGTTAGTGATTTTTAACGTGGGACTATTTTACAAACGAAAGTGAATAGTTGGGATTATTATTGGTGATTAAATGAGTTGGGATTATTATTGGCCAATAGCAGTGAGTTGGGATTATTTATTTCCAATTTGCCTTGTTTTAAAGAAGAAAACATCATAAATGTTATAACCTGAATGTATAAGAGTCGAGTTGGGTCTGGTAACGAATAATCCTGACCCACTGAGCTATTTATTTTGAAGCACAAAACATAAGAAATGTTATAACCTGAATGTATAAGAGGCATGGTTTAAAAAACGTTATGTATATACACAGCTGGTCGTGTATGGTGTAAAAAGTCTAGGGGCGTGCTTAAACGTTAGGTATTAACACTATTATTATTTATTTATTTATTAATATTATTACTATTAATATTACCGTTTTAGCATTTTCTTTTAACTAAATATTACTCTATGGCAATATGTCACATTTAAATTTTTGTCTCATGTGTATAACATTAATAAGAAAACCTGGATTCTGATGATCATAACTATGATTATCATGACTCCTTTTTGTTGTAAATATCAATGTCGGTAACATAATTATCAAAGATTTATATTTATTTCGATGTAGATTGCATTTAATATACGTCCTAATAATATTTTAACGACAAATACCAGGTGGGGTATAGGAAACATACCAACGAAGTACTTGTTTTCGGTTGGTTGGAGATCCTCAAACGCCGTAAGCAAGAAAGGGTAGCGTTCAAAACGACCGCCGTCATCATCAACCCGCTTCACAGTTGTCGAACCATGCAACCTGTTAGGCCCTAAAGTGTGAGACTGACGCATCAAATTAATACAACGAGCTATGGTTATGAACTGGGTCTTACCGGGTTAGTTTATGTTAGGTTGTGGACCTTTATAGGTCATTTGGGCCAAGCTTTAGGCCATGTGGGCCAAGCAGGCCCAAGGGAAGCCCATGTAGGGAAGTGGGCTTGTCCATGTATATAAACAAGTTTTCAACTTGTTTTTAGGTTTGAACCTCCATTGTTACAGAAATTCTAGAGAAACACAGAGTGGGAGGCGATTTGGTTGTGAGCACTTGTACTAGACGGTTTTGCTTTTCAAGTAATAGAATCGTGTGCAAGTGTTGAAAGTGATTCCGGTATTGTTCTTCGTTTTCATACTTTTCGGTTTATCTTGAATCACACCAAGTTTGGATTCCGCACAAACTTGGTGTTGTTTGATATCATTGAAAGATCCGGTTATACGGGACTTACAAGTGGTATCAGAGCCATTAGAACCTGTTTCTAGGCTCGGTGTGATATCAAATATTCAAGATTTGAAATTTTTGTTCATCGCGTTCTTCGTGTTCTTCGTGGTGTTCATCCGATTTTTATTGAAAATTCTTTTATTTTGGTGTTTTGATCTTTTGAAAAGGTGTTAAAAAAAAGGTTGTTTGAAATCTTTAAATATTTTCGGAAAAAATTCAAAATATTTAAACTTTTGAAAGAATTTATTAAATCCCAAATTTTAGGGATTGGATTTCCAAGATAAAACATTCTTTATTATTTCAAAAGTCAACAGATTTTTTTGAAACAAAGTTTCCGAATTATCTTTTGGATATAAACTTTCCTTTTCCTTTTGAAACATATCATTTCAAAACACAAAGGAGGTCTCGAGTCATCACGGTTTCTACTCTTCACGGTCTCGACTTGATTTCATAATTGATATTTGAGGTCTCGAGTCAAGCATTCTCTGGTTTCGAGTCCAATTTTTCAGGAAACAGAGGTCTCGAGTCACGGTCTCGATACATCACCAAAGTTTCATTCATCATCGCAGCCGGTCTCGACTCATCATTCTTCACAGCAGTCTCGAGTCGCAACCGAGATCTCCAGTAATTGATTTTTTCGTCTCGAGTCGCAACCGTCATCACCGGACATCATCAACGTCACTTCAATTGGTCTCAGAGTAGTGATCAAATCCAGTCGAAACAACAGTCTCGAGTCATCAACTTCATCCACGGTCTCGACTCTCATCACCTCACTGGTCTCGACTCATCTTCTTCCCAAACGATCTTGAGTCGCAACCTCGGTTCCGACTTTGTTCGACCTCGCATCTCCGCTGACCACCGCAACCACCATCACCATCATCGACGACACCGGTCATCTTCTCCGATCTGGTCTTCATCTCCATATCTCCAGAAACCTGCAACTATCCAGAACCCGGTAGTCTTCCTCACATCACCTCCACTTCAACGTCCGATCACGGTCATTAACTTACACCTCCGGTCATCTTCTCCTTCAACCATTGTCGTCGGATCTGCAACTACCACCTGCAACAACCAGCGACCATCACCTCCGACCACGACTTCCATCACCTCCGTTTAACTCCCGACGACCTCCGGTTACCATCTCCGTCTATCACCATAATCACCATCATTCATTAGTTGTCCGTTTTAAACTTGCAGCACATATTGAAATAGAGAAAAGAAAGTTTGGCGGCTAAACTTTTGAATATTAGGGTTTCTGTGTTCTGATTTACGAGGAAGAAGACAGGGGTGTACGATTGATTTGTTTTTATTAGGTCATCATTACATAATCATTAATTATAATATGTTAATATATTAATAATAATAATAGTAATAATTATATTAGGTTTTCTTTTAATAATAATAAAAAAAAAGGCAAGGGGATTATTTGTTTTGGGTGATAAGTTTTGACAGGTTTTTAAGAAGCGGTCCAGAAAGCGGGTTCATTCGCGGGCAAAAGGTTTGAGTTAGCGAGCACACGGGTTCTCGTTTGGTTTGTGTTTTGAGGAGAAGAACAAAAGTATCAACCACCCACTGAAATTATGGCATTCGTGTTTCACAAACCAGTGGCTCAAGAAATTACCAGAGAACAGATACTTTCTGTCTTTTGCACTCCTGAGTGTAGGGAAAGGGTTGAAGCTTATAGAATACACAACGCTGAGCTCATTCAAGATTATCAAGACATAAAAAATAAAAATTTTACCTTATCGAAAAACGAGAAACTTTATAAAGAAAAGATTGAGGCTCAGCAAAAAGACATCATCAAACTTAAGGATGATGTGAGTGTAAAAACAGCCCATTTCTTAGAAGCTCAGGAAAAAGTATGTATTTTAACTAAGGAACTGGAAGATATTAGAGACAAATATCAAATTAATGAACTTAATATCAAGAAATTTGATTCTTCCAGCAAACTAGTTAAAAACCTGTGCGATCAACAGCTTGCGTACAAAGAAAAGAAAGGGCGTGGTTTGGGTTATAATCAGACTCCTCCTCCATATAATGATAATTACACTTATCTGCCAATGACTGAGGAGGAGATGATGAATGAGAGTAACATGACTTATGGTTCCAAAACCAACAAGTCGTCTTCTCATGACAGACAAGTTGAGAAACAGAAGTCTACTCCATTAAATTTTGTTTCCAAAGGCTCAATTGATCCTAACGTTTCATCTTCATGTGCAGATGATATTTCTGAAGTAAAGTGTGGAGATGTTCATGGGAGTGAACCAGTCGTTATTTCAAATATTTCTGAACCTTATTTTGAACCTTATTCTGAACCAACTGAATCTGACATGGCTTTTAGTCGGTCTTTGTTTGCGTCATTTTCTGCTTATGTTTCGTCTTTTGAGCCTGATGTTTTGGGCAAAACTGATAATGTTTGTGTTGAATCTTTGAACACAAATTCTGGTGATGAATGTTTGTCAGTTAATACTTGTGATTGTGATGTTTCTAATTCTTCAGTTGATGATAGCGTTACAGGTGAGGTCCCTCAGGATACATTCAGTGAAACCACTGAAACTTCTTCCCAAGAAAATCAAGAATGTCCTGATTCTTCTTCTGAATCGGCCTCAGTGGACGTCCCTAATGTTGAATCTAGTGGGACCACATTGGAAACTGTGACTGAAAGCAGACCTCAAGTAGATTCACATGATACATGTGTTGACGAAACACGTGTTGATGAAACTTTATCTTCTTCATCTTCTGAAATTAAAACTGAACCTGATTTTGTAAAAGAAGAAAAAGGAGTTGAAATAAATGAACAGTCACAGACAAATGTTAATGAAATTAAAGATAAAATTGAAACACCGGTTTTTCAAAATGATCATGATAAAAGTGAGAAGGATGAATCTCATCATCCGTCTACATCTCATGCTTGTGCTGGTTATGATCAACAGGTACAAAAGAACTCAGAAAAGGCACACGGAACACAACCAAAGCAAACTAAGCAAGTTATGGAAGTTCGGTCATCTAGACAAATCAGATCTGCTAATGCTGCTTGCTCTCAGAATCTCCATACATTGAAACGACAAACATGTTTCAACTGTGGAATTCCTGGACACATTGCTAGAAATTGTGTTCATCGTCAAAAGGTGCAACAAAATGCTAATATTCACTCTTGTGCTGGTGTTTGTGAGCCGGTTCACAACACACAAAAGGAGCCAAAACGAGCAGATCAAAGTCGAGGATATAAGAAGTATGCTCATCAAAGACAATCACGATCACATAAGGCTCATGACAAGGTGATTGAAAGCTCCAATCAGGGAGAAAAGACGAAGAATGGTGCTCAAAGCAACAAGACTTCTGCAAACAACAAATACAAGCACCCCAATTCGTCTTCGTCTAAGAGAAATGTACAGGCGCATCCAGCGCAAAAAGGACCGGTTTGTCCTTCAGGACCTGCTAAAGCGAATCAAGCTGCTCAAAACGTCTTTCCGATGAAAAGACAAACTTGCTACAACTGTGGCATTGCGGGTCATATTGCTAGAAACTGCACAAGGCGTCCCTACGTACCCTACTATATGCAAAATCAGAGGGTTACATCAAAGGATAACAATCATTCCAAGCCAATGAAGGTATCATCACCTAAGGCAATGAAGAATGTGAATCCCAAGGTTAAACCTTCTGATGGGGATTGGAACGCGGCTAAAAACAAACGCAAGGTTGTTCAAGAACAAAAACGTCTTTCTAAAACTGAATCAGCTAATGTTGCTCAATCGAATGCAACAAACACGTTTGTTAAACCGAAACAGATTTGGAAACCCAAATCCAAAGCAGCAATATCTCCAATCCTTGAAACCAAAGGGGACCTATGTTTAAAAGAAGTGTCTTATTTTGATGCTTCAGGAAATCCCAGGACCACGATGGCCTGGGTACCAATGTCTTACTAATCTCCTTACTTTTCAGGAACAACTAAGGAGGAGCTGTTGACAATCTCTGGAATGTTGATAGCGGTTGTTACAGAGATAAAAACGGGTAACATTTCTCTGTTGCAAAAAGTTCAAATTTTTTTTACAGATGATATGTTTCCTTTGGAGGAGATTAAAGAAGTAAGAAATGATCAGCAAAAGGTACCGTTTAAATTCAGTACTTTGATTTGAATTTGATTAGTCTTCAATCTAATGACGGAACGGTTAAGCAAAAAATATTTTTCTCTTTTCTTAGTTTATCACTTTGTACATAATGTGTCCTTTCTCTAGTAAATGGTAAATTTGCGCAAAAATACAAGATTTATGCACAAATTTAGGGGGGGAGAGGAACATATAGATAGATATAGAGTTTATGGGGAGAAAACTCAGAAAATACAAAAAGAGTTTGCTGTAAATATGTATTGTTTTAGGGGGAGAAAATGAGAAAAATACAAAAACATTAAAAAAAAATGAAAAAGCCAAAAAGAAAAATTGCATAATATGGGAAGTGAAATAAATGTTCGTGTTAAAGGGTTTGACTAACACATGTAAGGTGCCATAGCTGAAAAGACTAGGATCTACTGTGATATGTCGATAGGCTTGACGCTCAACATGATAAAAGATACTAAGTGATATAAACATAACGAACTATGTACCATGTGGGTAACATACCAACGACGTATGATTTTATGGTCTTAAATCTTGCGTTGATAGATAGCCAACATCTGAGGTTTCGGGTCTTTATATTGTTGAATCATCCGGGGATATCTTGGCTGTCCTTCTGTTCAGAACTAAAATTGTACATGAACCCAGGAAAGAAAGTCACTTGGAATTAGCTCATTTCTATTTGAATGTCTGTATGTTGTCCTGATACACACAATTTTGATCTGATTATGAAATCTTCTCTGAAAAAGTCGTGTACCTCCTCTGCTGCATCCAGATATATGCTGACCTGGAGGTGCTAGGCAACGTCAGCTTCTGCTGCATCTAGATACATGCTGACCTAGCTGTACGTTGTCGCTCTGTAGATCAATTAACACCCGAAAGAGGCCCTCAAGTGCCCAAAAGAAACCCGAGAAACCTATATCAAATTGAGAAAAAACTCATTTGATCTGTATATTATACCATCTCTGCTTAAGATCTATTCTGTTCTCTTCTCAATCTATTCCCAGTTAAGATTTCAGAAATCTGGATTGGACTTGTGAAATATGTGGTAGGGAAGATACTTGCATGATAGAGTGTGTTGTTTATATTTCCAGGATTTGATTAGTATTTATTTGGGTGTTCATTGTTAAGAAATCAAAACATGATAAAACAGATTATATGCAGACCTAGACACAGTCAGGATATCTTAAAGGATGACATCAGTATACTCACCTGCTACGATGAATCATTGTGCTTACCTTGATCGTGGGGGTATGCCTTGGAATGGGACACACGGGTATAATAGTATAATATTTCCTAAAGCATATCACGAAGTTAAAAAATTGAAAGTTGAGCGTTAAAGTTTAAGTGGACAAACATATTGGCAATCGCATAGACCAGTTTGATTAGGCTCGTACTGAAAAGTGTTCCTTAGTTTGCCTGAGAACGAATTTTGATCCCATTGCAATTGTAATTGTATATTATGGTAGTTGTTTATATTTTGAGTTTTTATTTGTTTTTTAGTTCTCAATATTAAAAAAAAAAATTAAAAAATTGAAAAAATTCAAAAATACAAAAATAGTGTCTTGCTTTTCTATAAAAAAAAAAAATCCAAAAATAGAGTGCTTATTTGTTTTTCTTAAAATTAAAAATGTAACCGTTCTTGAAGATTTGACTGATCATCAAAAGTTAAAAGAATTTAAATTGTGAAATTTCATGTACCTAGTGTTCATGTGGTACTCTCCCTGTTGCATAAGAAATGTTTGCTTATGAGTTTGTGAGTATGTGCAGAACTTGATTTCAATCAAGAACAGGGGTTGTTGAAGACTGAGATGCTGTTAGCTGTTGACGAAGCATGGAGCAGCACAACAACAAGATGTACCTGAGTTAGAAGAATCGGATACGCAACGCCGTCTGACAGTGAAAGTACATTTGAAGAAGTACCATGAACCTGTTTGAAAGACAAAGATTGAAGAAGAAAAGAGCTGCTGAGAATCCTCCTCTCACAATCTTTTTAACAAAGACTTTCAAGAAGATGCTGATCGAGATCCTAATATGAAGCTAACCACAAGAGCTGAAGAAAGAGACCCAGTGCTGAGAGTTCAGAAGTTAAGAACTTCCATAACATCTGCAGCATAGTGACAACCATAGACTACGTTGAAGACGTTGCTGATTTCATGTTATGAAGACAATTTGATGGCATCAGTCTAGGGGGAGATTGTTAGGCCCTAAAGTGTGAGACTGACGCATCAAATTAATACAACGAGCTATGGTTATGAACTGGGTCTTACCGGGTTAGTTTATGTTAGGTTGTGGACCTTTATAGGTCATTTGGGCCAAGCTTTAGGCCATGTGGGCCAAGCAGGCCCAAGGGAAGCCCATGTAGGGAAGTGGGCTTGTCCATGTATATAAACAAGTTTTCAACTTGTTTTTAGGTTTGAACATCCATTGTTACAGAAATTCTAGAGAAACACAGAGTGGGAGGCGATTTGGTTGTGAGCACTTGTACTAGACGGTTTTGCTTTTCAAGTAATAGAATCGTGTGCAAGTGTTGAAAGTGATTCTGGTATTGTTCTTCGTTTTCATACTTTTCGGTTTATCTTGAATCACACCAAGTTTGGATTCCGCACAAACTTGGTGTTGTTTGATATCATTGAAAGATCCGGTTATACGGGACTTACACAACCCAATCACAAAGGGGCTGTCTTTAAGAACCCGATACTGATTTGTAGGTTGC
The DNA here is from genome assembly GCA_030545235.1 of Helianthus tuberosus. Lineage (NCBI taxonomy): Eukaryota > Viridiplantae > Streptophyta > Magnoliopsida > Asterales > Asteraceae > Helianthus > Helianthus tuberosus. Next base: position 204,699,477 of record CM060369.1, read on the forward strand.
ATGGCGAAACCGTTGACCAAATATACACCGCCCTCTTTGAGTTTGTCAAAGAAATAGTGGGCAATGTTATTCCTTGCGGTGCAATGCATCACGCCTCCCTGCGCAAATAAAGGCGTAGATTTTTTTTTCATAATCAAAAGTAGAAAAGCGTAAGAATGTGGGATAGCAGAGGGTAAAAAACTACCTTTATGTCAGTGACAATATAGTCGGTGCTCATGTACCTGCCGTTAACACTTGTCACGTCCCATTTTCTACAAACCATTATCATGATAGGTCCGGTGCTCCCTTCACGGAGTTCACTAAGGAACATATGGCTGCTTGTACCATGGTCCGACGTTTGCAAACTAAGGGGGCTGGCCATGGCAATAGAGGAGGAAAGGAAACTATGAACCTACAAACATAACAAAGCCGGCAATCTTATAGCCTAACCAAAGACCGTTCAACTGTCTACAAATTAATCATATACTAATGAATGATATTAAATGACAGGGATATTTAAACAGGCATAATAAAACAATGCAATTTAATTAATTTTAAAGCGACTTTTGGTATCCTAGCTTGTAGTTAGAGTTTCTTGAATTGGTTTTTATATAATGTTAGACTTTATAAAAGAGAACAATTTATTAAGAAATACCTACCACTTGTTTAATTCTTTTAATTTGAGTTAAATACATATTTTAGAGTTGTGTGGCTAACCTAAATATAGTATCATTAATGAACCTTAAAACCTATTTGTACCAATTGATCAATACAATTATCAATAAAGCGAGTTTTGATTAAATACGTGCTTTGGTATCCAATTCTTTCAGTATGTGGTTGCTACGGTTTTGTAGAGCATGTTGTTTCCGCTACTAAACCTCAATGGGCTGTTTATTTAGGAGTTTTAGGTGGCTATGGTGAGTCGTTTCTAGGGTTTCTAACATCTAATGAGAAGATGTGTAAGTTGTGGCAGATTGTAAGTGGCGACTAAGGTTTAGAAGTGCAGATCGTGTATGTATCCGCAGGATTCTCTCACATGGTTTTTGGATTCCTACCAATAATGTGTGTGAAGTTCACCGAGACTCATGTGGTCTATTGTATATTTTATCTATCTTAAACCTAAGAGTATTATACCATACACTCTCGGACTCTTTGTGAGCTCAGAACTAAACTTTTAATCTCATCAATACATCTCATATATAAGATCTGGAAGCCCAAACTGCTATCATTATGTATATATTATAGGAGAGCAAAATGATGAAGATTTAAAAATTTTATTTAGTTTATGAAATATAAATTATAAAAATATTCAAGGGTAAGAGACTTACTATGTTAACTTCACAGTTCACCTTGATAATTACACCCCCTGAAAGAATGGAGTATGCTTCCTCTTTTGTGGGAAAGATCACATCACCTTGAGGCTTTCTCATCAACTCTTTGTTTGAATAATATATGTACTGTTTATAATCACTTGGCAATCGATTATCCCATTCTATATTTGACGTTAAGAGATTGTTCACCTCTGATTTTTCAATTTCATCATCGTCCTCAAACTGCAAAATACATATAGTTTCTAGCTCAAGACAAACATATTCATGTTAAACCAAGATATCATACACAAAAGTTAAATTAGAGTCTTATAACAACTACTACTCAACAAATAAAAGAACATAAAATTATTCCTTCCCAACAAACTGGATATATTTCAACAACTTAAAACATGAAGTGTTTGCAATCATTTTGAAACAGAGTATTTTTTATTACGTTTGCTTTTTTTCTTCTTGGTTTCTATACACTTCCCTTTTTTATTACACCCCTGAAAGAATGGAGTATGTTAACTTCAGTTGAAGAACACAATAATATTCGAATATACCTTTTGTATTGGAAGAAACTTGATGCCTTCAATCAAGAGATGAGAACTAAAACCAAAAGATTTGTCCAGTAACTGTAATCTAACAACGAAATCAACAGTTCTTTCAAAATTGATTATTTGGAAGAGTTCAAAATTCACTAACCAGGTTCCACATTTGTTGAAAAGAAAAGCAAGATCAACTATCCTAAACTAACACAGTCTCACAACATCAACTATCCTATCCACATATACAACTACAAAAACCCTAAATCCATCAAATTAACAATACAATACACAAATTAGATTAACATAGATCAGAAATTACAGAACAAAACGACGTTCGATACCTGTAAAGCTCTTCAAAACTGAGGCCACTTGCGTTATGATTGTAAATCTCATGAATTGCATGCTCCAAAATCTTCCATGTCCTCTCGGCATACTTCGGATCCACGACCACTCGATGCTTAAACGCTTCGATTTGAAAATTCTTCTTCTTCTTCTTCTTCTTCTTCTTCTTCTGTGAACTCATTGTTTGTTCATATAGAATCGATTTTCCCCCGTTCCAAACCCTAATTGTTAGTAAGATTATTATCCTTTTTGATAATTTAGGATGTTCACAAATCCCCAGAAATGTAATCGGCCAGAAAGATACTCATCCGATTCTTGATAAAGAAAACCCTAACCCTAATGGTCTTAACACTATCATCGACACAACCGAAGCTTGAATAAGATAGATGGAAAGGTTTATCCACTGGGGTGGGTGGGCAGAGTAGGGATTTTGGTGATTTTAATAGATTCATGCCCTAACTTTGCTTCAATTGAGAATTTGTAGAGACACAAATGTATTTAAGAGGCTCATCATAATAAAGGCTGTAAAAAAGTTGATATAACTAAATTTTTAAGTATATATATAGATAGATATAGATATATATAGATAAATTTTTTTTCATTTTTCCATATTTTAGCAACCAGGGGTGTTCATGTGCGGGTTTTGACAGAAATTCTAGACTGAATCACTTGCTACAAACGACACAAAAAAACCTGCCACGTTGGTTGGTTTGGGGTTGGGGTTGGGGGGGGGGGGTGGTGTTCATTTCGGCAGTTGGAACCAACCTTTTTATTATTTTCTTTTCAAAATAATTCGCTTGAATTAACAAATATAAAACTATAAAAAAGGCTCATGATGGTAATACTTGTGATTCCATAAATAAAATTAAAAAAACATAAAAAAATAATAAAAGTTAAATGGCCGGTTCTAACGGTTTCCAGGCTCCAAACTGCCAAAAGCGAACAGTCAACCAAACCATACCGACCGACTTGCTTCGGTTTAAGTAGTTCGGTCGGTTTCAACTGTTTATAAGGCAAAGTTTTACCAACCAAGGTGAAAAAATAATTAAAATAACGCTTCCTATACCTTGTCTTCCAATTCTTGAAAGAGGATTATAGGGCAAGAAAATTGATCAACAAAATTGATAGGTGATCTCTCAAAGAATTCTCGTTCACCCCCTGTTGCAATGTTAGTATATCATCAGCTAGTAATTCACGTACATAAAAGGTTCAGATAGATGAAAACCGTCGTAGAAGCGGAAGTAAATGATAATTACCAACAAGATTATCCATGTATTGGGACTCAAAGTTGTGAGTTTCTTCTTTCAACAACTTCAGGTCAGCTACCTGCTCAAGATGGTTACCATATGTTAAACGTAGTGGTGACAAAATAAACGAAAAAAATTTCAACAGGTCATTAATAACTGAGTACTTACACCATATAAAGAAGCTCCAGCCATAAAGTTTTTTTAATGCAAGTGCAGCCAATGTTGTGCAACCGCTAGCCGAGCCACCAGTGATGCATAGTCTTGCACCATCTGCCTTTCCACTATCCACATGTATAAAAAGAAAACAGGAAAAAGAAAAACGAATATCAGCACAAGTTGAAAAAAAGGCAAATACATGTCACCGAATGGTTATTTTGTCGGGATTAAATTTGTGGTAAAATACCAATAACTGAGCGCAACTGCAACAATAAGCATCTTTGTACAGGGCTATCAACATGGCCCATAAAGCAAGAGGTCGTGGCTTCAAGCCTAGTTTGGACAACTGTGTGCCAACATTTTCTACTTAAATAAAAACAACAAATAGTAGAATAGAATTTAATATATTATCATAAAAATCATTCATTGTGTCTATCATCAACTCTAACTAATCAATTGATAGTGGAATTTAATAAGCATTTTGTTAAAAAAAATAGATACATTATAGAGGGTATAATCACCACGTCATACAAATTAAAGGACCATGACATTTAAAATACCAGCGAAAAGAGATCATGGCTTTGATAAATCTTATGATCAAACGGAAAAATACAAGTAACTTGAACTCACACACCGAAAGCATACCTCTGGATATACTACCTACATAATCTGTTGTGATTCACTACAAAAACATCTGCAATTTTAGTTACTTAGTAACATGACAATCTCAACATAAACAAATTATGTTTTTCTAGAGGATAACGAAGCAATTAGGGATCCAACTTCCAAAGGATAACAACAATAATCATCCAATCCTGCATAATCTACAAATCAATCCGAGGTTTGTACCTACAGATACAACCCTAACCTCCAATTTCATGGATGATAACATAAAGTGAAAAAAGACGGTTAATCCTTCTAGATAAACTCTATGAGAATGGTCGTATAATCACAAAAATAATAATCAATTCGATAAAGATTTAAAGATGATCAATTTAAAGAGGGGAATTTGTGTAGTTACCTGAGTCGATTAAAGCGATGGGAAATCAGTGACGATTAATGTTGGGAAAAAAGGAAAGAATCCGGCCGAATGTCCTGCGTAATTCAGAGGCTGTTTTGTTCCATTGTTAAGGATTGCATACTTTGTAACAGAGGGTGGAGTGGTTACGGCATTCAACATGGTTGTTTATGGCATTCAATACCTTCAAAGGGTGAAGGGAAGTTGAAGAATGATGGTTTATTGTGGCATTTAAGATGGTTGTTTATGACAATCAATACCTTGAATTGATTAGGGGTGAAAGGTAACGAAGAGAAGAAAGGGAATCAATAGGTTTCAGTTAGTATAATCGTCATTTCTCTGTCGCAATTAATCTCAGGGTGTAACAACTCTCATCAAAAGTCCTAATTATTAAATTAATTAGTCCAAAAGGAAACCCTAATTGAGACACCCAAGTGATTCTGAACAAACCCTAAAATTTTCAGAATTTTCAGAATCAGGATTAGGGCCCCTAAAACTCAAGGGGGGATAAACCCTAGTTGATAATTATCCTCAAAATTCGTTGTCAAATAACTGAAATGTTAAGTTGGCAACTCAGCAAAGCTAGTCCCAACCGTGGCTAGTCTATAGGCCTACTTTTTCACCCATACGCACCGTAGGGGTTTATTGCCTACGATGCGCAGGCTTGTAAAAAGGGCATACGCACCGTAGGGGTTGTTAGGCCTACGATGCGCAGGGCTGACCAAATTTCACCTATAAATAGCAGACATCGGCACTTGCTTTCTGAACATTTTACGTCGAAATAATTCCCACTATTACACTGATTTACGAACTGATATTCCAAATTACACCCCAGGATCTCGAAATTCTGCTACAAAACAGGGTATTAGCACAATCGCTGCTACCCGATTCATTTATCCGACGATCAAAATATCCAATGAATGTTTAAGTGCCGCCCACATTAGGGTTATACTTTATCGTTCGTCATTAATTTGACGGATCATCGTTAATTCGATGGATAAAGTATTATACTTTGTCATTCGTCATTAATTTGACAGATCATCGTTAATTCGATGGATGAAGTATTGCATTTTGTCATTCATTGTGAGAATTTGATCTCGTGAGTTATCGTAATTGCTGGATTGATTACTAACCCAGTTTTGTGTGCATTGTTATTTATATTAGGTTAATAAGGCTAATGCATAGATTAGACCCTGTCCGTATTAAATCAACAATGTGAGTCATTCTCTCTTTTTATCAAATCTATTTACAAAAGTATGTTATTTTCAAAGTTATAATTACGGGGATTAAGTCTTTGTAATCACCAAGTTACAGCCGGTATGTGGGGTTTTGTATACATTAGTTGATAATCGTCACCATTGGGGCAGCCAATTGGGGGATATGACCATAGTCACAGATTCGGTCGAGTGACAAATACCGTGGGTAGTTGGTTTGATAATAGAAACATTGTAATCGCTCTTAATACTGTAAATTATAACAAATGTGTCATTTTAGTAAATAGAATGATTCACTCAGTATTTCCCGCTGACAAAACCTTTTTCAAACATGTTTCAGGTGATCTGTTGTAATTCAGGAAAAGTGCTGGGGAGCATTTCAAGCTTAAGATAGTGGCTCATTATAAAATAAAGAAATAAGTTTTGTAACATAACGATTTATAGAAAAATCATACTAGTGTAAATTATCGGGGTTATATCCCGAACTGTGAAATAAAATAATCGGGGAAAATTTTAGCTTTAAACGATCCTGATGAAAATTTCCGCTGTTAAACTCAATTAAATAAATACCGCAGTATTTCTGTCCCGCGGCTCCTGAAACGGGTCAAACTGGGTCGAGGGCCGTGACAGAAAAAGGTGGTATCAGAGCCACTGGGTTAAGCTAATTAAGTATTTAGAAATACTTAATTTTTCCTGATTACTATTATGTGATTATGTGTTTTATTAACTGGCTATTTGTTAATTACAGTATGGGTAAACAAAAGCTGTCAAGCATCTATCTTAAATTAGATAGATCATCCAATGAGAAGGGAAGTTCATCCTGAACCAAATCCTCGAATCAGGCTGAAATTCCTGAAGAAGGAATATTTGTGCGAAAGGCACAATACGAGGAATCACTTTCTCCTAGAAGGAGGGAGATGATTATTAAGAAAAGTAAAGAGAAAATCCGAGAAAAGAAGATTAAACGGGAAACTCAGGAATTAATTGATAAATCACCTTGGGAAGATAAACTAGATGAGAAATGGGCAAATTTATATATGCTAGCCACAGTAGCAGAAAATATAAATCTTTAAAGATTAGCACCCTGCCCTCACAATCTAGAAACCCTGTGTGATAAATAAAATCTCAAAACCTAAGTGTGTTTTTCAGTTATCTTTGTAATCAACTAGTACACAGTATGTAATAAATTAAAAGGTTATTCATAAATTTTAACTTAGTATTTTATGCATTTTGCATATATGCTACATCAGCATGAGTGGGATATCTGAAGCTTTTCAGAACCTAAATCTTTACCCAGTAAATATCGAAGCTTCCAAAGAATATACTAGCTACTTTCCCGATGTAGAACAACCGGTAGAATTCAAGGTTCCACCTTTGAACAAGCCAAAACGAAAGAAAAGAAGTTATGTAGGATGGAGGAAAATACGTAAGAAAAAGCCAGTTACAAAACTGCCCAAAATAAACAATCCTTTGAAAAAGGGAAAAGAAATTATAACCGGAGAGAGTTCTAAACAACAGGAAATGGAAACTGAAGATAAAGAGGAGGTTAAGGAGATAGGAATACAGATGGAGGAGGTTACTAAAAAAATAGTAATGGAAGTTGGGCAAGGCTCTAGACCAGCTCAGATAGAAATCGGAGAGAGCTCCAATCCAAACCAGGAAAGGACTTTTCAAGATGAAATAGATTTCCTATTGGCAAGCTGTGAAACAATTCAGCCTGTCAATAATAATAATAATAATATTTTTAATTATCCTCTTGAAAACCAACTCCCTATGAATTGGGAACCAGCAATTCCAGACCCAATAGTCCACTCCCAACCCATAGGAATGGACGAATGGTGGACGAACGATTGACAATTTCAAAATATTGTCAACGATCCTTACTCTTTTCTTCCACAATTCGATCCGGAACCCTTACCTAATCCACCCATGAGTAATGAAAACATGGCTGAACTTCGCCACTTTGGCGAAGAGTTGTTTGATGCTGGAACTAGAATCAGGGAAATAGGGGGACAAATTGCTTGGAAGTACGATGAGAGGGAAATGCGTTTTTAGAACGGCAAGTGACGAGAGATAGTAAGATGGTAAAACGGTGTTTGTATAATAGTAATAGTAAAGTTAGTTTGTAAATAACAAATAAAACTCTGTATGATATTTGTGAGTAATGATGCATACTATAATGGATATAAAATGAAATCGAGAAATCGATTGTTTTGATTATATCTGTATTATAAAATTTTCTGATTGTTTGTATGTAATTGTTATTTAGCAGATACTAATAAAATTTATATATATATATTATCAGATGGCAAACAGTGGTAATGAACCTATAAATGAAGTTAATCAGTCTGAACAACATTCAAGAGATCAATATATGACTCGACAAGATATCGAAAACATTGTTGCTCAAGGGATAGCCAATGCTATTCCAGCATTCGTTGCTGCTATAAAGAATCCGATCGAACCACAACAAATTGTTCCTAGTAAACAGATTACTGAAGATAACTTCAGTAATAGTGTAAATGGAGGCAATAATCATGTTAATCATAATAAGGAACCACATCAAGCTCCATTACCCAAGAAAATGAAAACTGCAACGCCTGGTTGCACTTTCAAAGAATTCCTTGCTTGTAAACCCACTGAATTTGCAGGAAATGAAGGAGCAACTGCATCACTGCGTTGGTTAGAGAAAACCGAAGCAGTCATTGCAATATGTGGTAAAGAGGATCAGGTCATGTACGCATCCAATCTGTTCAAAGAAGGAGCACTCGAATGGTGGAACACTGTGTTACAATCAAAAGGAAGAGTAATAGCTTATGCTATGACTTGGGAAGAATTTAAGGGTTTGGTGGAAAGAAAATTCTGTCCCGAGTATGAAAAGGAACAGATGGCGAATAAGTTTCTAAATCATCGGATGATGAGTGTGGATTGTCGCGGTTATACCTCGACATTCTTTGAATATGCTAGAGTGGTACCAACACTGGCTTCGCCAGAATCGGTACTTATTTCTCGCTATATTTGGGGGCTAATTAGCGAAATCCGCAATATTGTTAAAGCTGCGAGACCTCGCACTATTGATGATGCGGTAGAATTAGCCAATACTCTAACCGATGAACTGGTGCGCACAAGAGATGAAGATAGGAAAAAGGCACTAGCTCAGAAAATTACCCAAGGATTTCGTGTGGGTAATAATAACAGCTTCAAGAGAAAAGGAACAGGGCAATCTCCAGCTCCGTCATTCTGCAGGAAATGCAAAAAGAAGCATTATGGAAGATGCGATAACACTTGCAATTTTTGCAAAACTATAGGACATCGTGAAGAAAACTGCAAAAAGAAAACAGTAATCTGTTTTAACTGTGGAGAAGCGGGGCATTATAAAACCGAATGTCCTAAATTGGTCAAACCAGTAGATAACAAACCCAAGGCGACCGAAGGAACCACAAAGAAGAATGCCAGAGCATTTCAGTTGACCACTCAAGAAGCAGAACTCATTCCAGATGTGATAGCGGGTACGTTCTTAGTTCACAACGTGTACGCAAAAGTATTATTTGACTCTGGTGCAAACCAAAGTTTTATAAATACTTCATTCTGTCAAGATCTTAGTTTACCTTTAACCAATATTAGGCAGATTTTTACAGTTGAAACAGCAGATGGAAATTCAGTTAAAATAGATAAAGTTTTGCAAGAAGGGAACATAGAACTTTTAGGACATAAATTCTCTGCAAAACTATTGCTGATGAATTTAGCTGAATTTGATGTTGTATTAGGAATGGATTGGTTAGTAGCCAACCATGCTAGAATCCTTTGTGATCAGAATTCCATAGAAATTCAATCACCTACCGGAGAAGTGATTAGGATTACAGCAGATAAACCACGTAAACCCATGAAGTTCATATCAGTAATGAAAGTTGCTAATTATGAACGAAAACAAGGAATAATGTATATGATTTCAGTAATCATTAGCACTAAGGGAAAAGATCTTAAGGAAATATCAGTAGTCTCAGAATATTCTGATGTATTTCCAGAAGATTTACCAGGATTACCTCCAGATAGGGAAGTAGAATTTAGGATTCATCTAATTCCAGAAACTACACCGATAGCCAAAGCACCTTATCGGTTAGCACCCACAGAAATGTTAGAATTGAAAAAGCAATTAGATGAATTACTAAGTAAAGGATTCATACAACCTAGCTCATCCCCTTGGGGAGCGCCAGTGTTGTTTGTAAAGAAAAAGGATGGTTCAATGAGAATGTGTATCGATTATAGGGAATTGAATAAGGTTACAATTAAGAATCGATATCCATTACCTAGGATTGATGATCTTTTTGATCAACTTCAGGGGGCTAGATATTTTTCTAAGATAGATTTACGCTCCGGATATCATCAATTAAAGGTACAAGAAGAAGACATACCTAAGACTGCTTTCAGAACTAGGTATGGTCATTACGAGTTTACAGTCATGCCCTTCGGGTTAACGAATGCACCTGCAGCATTCATGGACATGATGAATAGAATCTGTAAACCGTACTTGGATAAATTTGTAATTGTTTTCATAGACGATATACTTATTTATTCCAAAAGTCAGACAGAGCATTGTGAACATCTTCATGCACTCTTAACTTTGTTAAGAAAAGAAAAGTTGTACGCCAAATTCTCGAAATGTGAATTTTGGCTAAAGGAAGTACAATTCTTAGGACACATGGTGAATCATGAAGGTATTCACGTAGATCCTGCTAAGATAGAGGCAATTACCAAATGGAAGGTTCCACAAACAGCAATGGAAATAAGAAGTTTTATAGGTTTAGCTGGGTATTATAGACGGTTTATTAAGGATTTTTCCAAGATAGCTGTACCATTAACTAAGCTAACCTGTAAAGCTACTAAGTTTGAATGGAGACCTAAACAAGAAGAAGCTTTTAGGATTTTGAAGCAGAAACTAACCCATGCACCAATCTTAGCTTTACCAGAAGGAACTGAAGATTTTGAAGTATATTGTGATGCTTCAAAATTAGGATTTGGATGTGTGCTTATGCAACGCAAGAAGGTAATTGCGTACGCATCAAGGCAGTTGAAAAAGCACGAAGAAAACTATACGACTCATGATTTAGAATTAGGAGCCGTAATTTTTGCCCTTAAGATTTGGAGACATTATCTTTACGGAAGTAAATTTACTGTCTACACAGACCACAAAAGTTTAAGATATATATTTGGGCAAAAAGAGTTAAACATGAGGCAAAGGAGATGGATGGAAATATTAAGCGATTACGACTGTGATATTCAGTATCACGAAGGAAAAGCAAATGTAGTTGCAGATGCTTTAAGTCGTAAGTATTACGAGAAACAACGACGAGTTCGTGCTCTCAGATTAAATCTACAAATAGATTTAATGGAACAATTGAAGAATGTTCAAACTACAGCAATCAAGGATGATGCTGAAGGAATGAAAGGACGAATCAAGGAATTAGAACAAGGAGCAGATGGAATTTGGAGATTCCACAAAAGTAGAATTTGGGTACCTAAGCAGGGAGACTTAAGACCTAAGATTTTAGAAGAAGCTCATAAATCTAAGTACACTATGCATCCAGGAAACAATAAGATGTATCAAGATTTAAGAAAGAACTTTTGGTGGATAGGAATGAAAAAGGACATAGCAAGATACGTTTCTAAATGTCTTAATTGTTCACAAGTTAAGGCAGAACGTCAGAAACCTTCAGGTCTACTACAACAGTTAGAGATGCCAGTGTGGAAATGGGAACTTATACCAATGGATTTTGTTACTAAGTTACCCAAAACCAGAAAAGGTAATGATGCGATTTGGGTAATTGTGGACCGATTAACCAAATCAGCTCACTTTCTACCTATGAAAGAAACCTTTAGCATGGAAAGACTGGCTAAATTGTATGTAGATGAAGTTGTATCCTTACATGGAGTTCCACTCTCCATTGTTTCGGATAGAGATAGTCGTTTTACTTCCCATTTCTGGAAAAGTTTCCAGCAAGCTATGGGAACTTGATTAAATTTGAGTACTGCATATCATCCACAAACAGATGGGCAAAGTGAAAGAACGATCCAAACTCTAGAAGACATGCTCCGAGCATGTGTAATAGACTTTGGTGGAAGTTGGGATGATCACTTACCATTAATTGAATTCTCCTATAATAATAGTTATCATTCAAGCATTGAAACTGCTCCATTCGAGGCACTGTATGGAAGAAAGTGCAGAACTCCCGTTTGTTGGGCAGAAATAGGAGAAAGTCAATTATCAGGTCCTGAAATAGTGCAAGAAACGACTGATAAGATTACTCAAATCAAGGAAAGGTTGAAAACGGCTCGAGATCGCCAGAAGAGTTATGCAGACAATAGAAGCAAGCCGCTAGAATTCCAAGTGGGAGACAAGGTACTATTGAAAGTTTCTCCTTGGAAAGGAGTAGTCAGATTCGGAAAGAAAGGAAAGCTAAGTCCAAGATACGTAGGACCATTTTCAGTGATCCAACGTATAGGACCAGTAGCTTATCGTTTACAGCTACCAGAAGAATTAGCTGGAGTCCATAATGTATTTCATGTATCCAATCTCATGAAATGCTTATCAGATGAATCACTGGTAGTACCTCTTCGAGATATAGAAGTAAACGAAAAGTTAAAATTTGTTGAGAAACCTTTTCAAATTGAGGATCGAAAGATCAAGTTTCTCAAACACAAACGACTAGTTTTAGTCAAAGTAAAATGGGAATCAAAGAGGGGAGCTGAATACACTTGGGAACTGGAATCAGAAATGAAGAAAAAGTATCCTCAATTATTCCAATAAATCTCGAGGACGAGATTTTTCATAAGGTGGGGAGAATGTAACAACTCTCATCAAAAGTCATAATTATTAAATTAATTAGTCCAAAAGGAAACCCTAATTGAGACACCCAAGTGATTCTGAACAAACCCTAAAATTTTCAGAATTTTCAGAATCAGGATTAGGGCCCCTAAAACTCAAGGGGGGATAAACCCTAGTTGATAATTATCCTCAAAATTCGTTGTCAAATAACTGAAATGTTAAGTTGGCAACTCAGCAAAGCTAGTCCCAACCGTGGCTAGTCTATAGGCCTACTTTTTCACCCATACGCACCGTAGGGGTTTATTTCCTACGATGCGCAGGCTTGTAAAAAGGGCATACGCACCGTAGGGGTTGTTAGGCCTACAATGCGCAGGGCTGACCAAATTTCACCTATAAATAGCAGACATTGGCACTTGCTTTCTGAACATTTTACGTCGAAATAATTCCCACTATTACACTGATTTACGAACTGATATTCCAAATTACACCCCAGGATCTCGAAATTCTGCTACAAAACAGGGTATTAGCACAATCGCTGCTACGATTCATTTATCCGACGATCAAAATATCCAATGAATGTTTAAGTGCCGCCCACATTAGGGTTATACTTTATCGTTCGTCATTAATTTGACGGATCATCGTTAATTCGATGGATAAAGTATTATACTTTGTCATTCGTCATTAATTTGACGGATCATCGTTAATTCGATGGATGAAGTATTGCATTTTGTCATTCATTGTGAGAATTTGATCTCGTGAGTTATCGTAATTGCTGGATTGATTACTAACCCAGTTTTCTGTGCATTGTTATTTATATTAGGTTAATAAGGCTAATGCATAGATTAGACTCTGTCCGTATTAAATCAGCAATGTGAGTCATTCTCTCTTTTTATCAAATCTATTTACAAAAGTATGTTATTTTCAAAGTTATAATTACGGGGATTAAGTCTTTGTAATCACCAAGTTACAGCCGGTATGTGGGGTTTTGTATACATTACTTGATAATCGTCACCATTGGGGCAGCCAATTGGGGGATATGACCATAGTCACAGATTCGGTCAAGTGACAAATACCGTGGGTAGTTGGTTTGATAATAGAAACATTGTAATCGCTTTTAATACTGTAAATTATAACAAATGTGTCATTTTAGTAAATAGAATGATTCACTCAGTATTTCCCGCTGACAAAACCTTTTTCAAACATGTTTCAGGTGATCTGTTGTAATTCAGGAAAAGTGCTGGGGAGCATTTCAAGCTTAAGATAGTGGCTCATTATAAAATAAAGAAATAAGTTTTGTAACATAACGATTTCATAGAAAAATCATACTAGTGTAAATTATCGGGGTTATATCCCGAACTGTGAAATAAAATAATCGGGGAAAATTTTAGCTTTAAACGATCCTGATGAAAATTTCCGCTGTTAAACTCAATTAAATAAATACCGCAGTATTTCTGTCCCGCGGCTCCTGAAACGGGTCAAACAGGGTCGGGGGCCGTGACACAGGGAATCCGAATTACCAATTATGCCCTTAAAGGGTCTTAAAAGTTTGGAGTTTCTCTCATTTTGCCCCCTCTAAAATGGTTTGATCTATCTTGTACATAATGTTTCAAGACTTGTACCTATAGCAAAATTACCAAAATGGCAAAAAACCCAGTTTGCTTAATAAGGTATTATAGATATAGATAGATATAGATATATATAGATAAAAGTACTGCATTTAAAACATCATAAATGTTGATTTTAAAATAGAACATGTAACTAAATTTTAGATTATATATAGATTTTGAAAGATGGCAAAAGTTGAATGGTATTGACTTCATGATTACAACAAGGTAGAAATGAAAAATCACAATTAGTCAAACAATCAACGTGATCTACGACTTCCGATCCAATTTCCGTTACGAAGGTTAACTGTACCTCAAACAAATCAACATACAAATCAAACAAAACAGTTAAGACTCAACAATCACAATCAGTCAAACAGTCAACATGATCTATAATTTACAATCCAGAAATCGTTACGATCTAATCCCTCATATAGATCCCTCTCTGTTAGAGTACTTGTTTCTTTGCCCTTTCATAAGCATCCTCAAGTGTCTTTGGTCCAAACAACTTAACCCAACCCCCAGTTTCAGGTTTGAGACCCCCCCCCATGAATAAACTTGTAGCGTAATCCTCACTTAAAACCACTTTAGAAAGGAGAAAATAAAATGAATTACAATAATCTTGAAATGAAACTGTCTTTTGTAGGTTCCTGATTTCTTCCATAGCTGATGCAGTATTTAGAATTTTTGGTTCTTGATTCTTGGTGTTGAACAAGCTAGGACTCTGTTTTCCCTAATTCGGTGATCCCATCCATTCATCAGAAGTTTTTAACCCCTCCAAATTTCATAATCGGTTGGTGGTTTTGAATAATCTGGATTGTAGCCACAAAAATGAGCCATGCCTTCAAATTGTAACCCACCACAAGAACACCCACTGGTTCCACAAATGTGCACCCTGTTCTCCCATATCAAACCCCCTCTCGAACATAAGAACACCATTGTTATTGATACTGTAGAGATTGCTTGCTGAATTCTTCAATAATACTTAATAAGTGCCTTTAATTTTTGTTGTCAAGAACCCGTTGTTGCCCAAATTCTTCAATCGTTTGTTCAATTTCAATCCATGCAGATGATTATACACTGTCGATTGATTGCTAACCTAACCCACGGTCGAGAGGACGATAGCTCTAATACTATTGTAACGTGTGAAAATGGTTATCAAGCTTAATGATCGATAAAGAGAAAAAGAAGAACACTTAAGAGAGGAAGAACAGTAAAACCCAATTCAATTCATCGATGCTTTCTCATTCATTCACTGATTGTTTAAGTACAATTGAAGTGTTCGCAATAACCCCCTAAACTACTTAACAATTACAATTAACCCCTCCCACTTATTAACACGTAACACTAATAGCGAGTGAGATATGATCAAGCCTTGGATCGAATTAAGGAGAGAGTTCTTCGCCCTTTCTTGCGTCGACAGAGGAGAAGGAACGAGAGCACAGTGTCACCGATTGGATTTTTTTTTGTGGTTAGGGTTTGATTTTGTTTGCCTGTATATTATACTCATGCACAATACATGCACGGTTATAGGAAAGCAGGAGGGTGGGTCAAATGTTTAAAGGGGATTGGTGTAACACCACCTAAAAACGTGTCCAATTATATAAAGACACGTGTCCTAAACTCTAAACATGTAAAGGTTTGAGTTTGAAGGACTAAATTTGACAAACGATAAAACTATGTGTCTGGAGGGACTAAAAGTGTCATCATGCCAAACTTGTGCCTCTGAATGACCATACGTGAAGAATATATTCTTAGACGAGTGATTAATTAGATATAAGAAGCCGTTTATGAATATAATCGGAAGATTATAAAACTACAAGGTTTAAACGTGTCAACATTTTAATTCTGACCTCTGAGTGACCTTTTAACGAACCCGAGGCTTCGAAATATTCAAATATACTCTCAAGAATAAGTGGTATAAATTTCACGTAGTTTCGAGATTGTTCAGTAAGTTTTCAAGACTTTGGGTGAAAAGTGTCAACTTGATGAAACTTGCGTTTATAGTGATATTTAACGAAACCGAGCTTAACGAAGTTTGGTTATTCATCCTTGAGCCTTTACAAACTAACTACAAGGGCCTTACATGCAATAAATGAGGTTAAATAGGGTTTATAATGACCAGGGACTGAAACTGCCATTTCAGAAACTTGTTTAACCTGAACAGTAGGTTTACGCGCCTCTCGTAAAGCCCCTCTCTGACCTTACGCGGCCCGCCTAAAAACGCCCAGCGCCGAAAAATGAGGACAGGTGCAGGTTATCAGCTCCAAACCGACTTTAACTCCCTGTAATCGATACCAGGGGCTGTTAGATGGGTTTATATTACTACTAGGACACCTGGGGTGATCCTAGGAGGTCCCATTACAGCTGCAAGTGATCCATGAGTTTAGAATTTAGTATATAAGGAGCTCTTGTGTAGTGTTCATATGCACTTCATTTGCAACAATTTTCAAAACCCACTTCTGGAGTTGGCAAGCACTAGGAGAAGAATTTCAAGTGTAGAAAATATAGCAAGGACCATTAGTAAGAGTCTTAATCCCTGCTTAGTCCTTTTAATTAGTTTAAAAAACGAAAAGTCAAACATATCGTAATTAAGCTTTAACTTTCGGTTTAATCACAAATGGTCCAACCACTGACCGAAACAAAAGTGGTAATGGAACCATATTAAGGTAGGTGATTAACCCTTAAAAGAGCACCTCCTAATTATTTCGTTTGACTAGTTAATTGTCGGGTCAAACTAGTTTGACAAAAAGTCAAACTGGACAGAAAGTTTAAAAATAACATAAATTAATAAAACAGAGGTTCTAAATTATATTTTAACATTCTAATGACTTAGTAATTAATATTAGAACATGTCTAATCAGTCCTAACCCGGCAATTATCAGTCTAAGGTCATTTTATAACCGAAAGTCGCAAAAGCTTGACTTTTTATTTGACTTTCAGTTCTGACCCATTTAAGCTTAATTCTCCCCTGTTTTAAGCTTCCATTAGGACCACATTACTTAGTAGTATAACCCTCTGGAGTTGTATTGCTTGGTCCTTAGTAGTTTGAATTATATGCACTTGTTTGTTAATATGCTTATAAATGCCGTAAATGCCCTTTTGACATATAAACAAGATTTTTAGAAATGTAAAAACCTTTGCTACTGATATGTAAGCTTGTCCCGAAAATTTGACATCAGTTCTTGGTCTCAAATAGGAGATATGCTCGATATCGTAATTAGAAGCTTTTTATTAATTAAATTGCGATATCTTGCATAATATATGTTTAAACTTGGATTTTGAACCAAAACACATTAACTACTGTTAAGATATTATTTTTAAGGAATTTTAAGATTTTTGGTCAGATTATTATCTGTTTAAAACATAGGGTTCTTGTATAATTCGGTTAATGACGATAATACCCTTTTTAAGCATAAAATGAGACTAACAAATGATTTGAATGCCAAACTTTTTCCTACTGATTTCATACATTAAATAAATTATTTTGAGCATTTAAAACTGATCAAAATCTCAGATTTACATAAATATCTTGATTATCGTCAATTAGCGAGTTTTACACTAATTAGGTGCATAGTATGGTTTAAAACCATATTTAACACCTAAGACTTGTTACCTACTGAATTTTTAAACAAATTTAAATATAATTACAGTATGTATAAGTCATGAACTCAGATGTCCAAAAATGCCCTTAAAAGCCTATGTGAAATGACCAAAATGCCCTTTCGGGGCATAGTTTGGCCATAAATGGTAAACCTCACATATATGTAATATCTTACTGGTGTAATGAGATAAATTAAATATTTTTACTGAAAACAAAAGGCCAGAACTTCAGATTTTTATAAAATCTCTTTTATAATTATTAAAATGACCAAAATGCACTTATGGGACTTAAATTGGTTTAAATTACATTTTGGGCATATATGTTAACATCCTACTGATGTATTAACATATTTTAAGCATAATAACATTTGATACCTGTATATAATTCATTTGGTTACCCGTTACGCATTTATGCGTTCGGATCGGTTTATGTGACTAGTTTACGTAAAATAGCCGAAACGGGTTTAACCTTATCATTAAATCCTCAAATTCCAGAATGTGTTTAGTTTACCCATATTATACAAGTATCCAAACTTGTCAGGTCTAAACCACATTTTATTCCGGTCTCCGCTTAATCTAGCGTTTAGAACCGTAAAGTATCTTTCCCACTAACCGGTCTAAGTCTTTGACTTAAATAAAGACCCGTTAGTATCCTAATAGGTTATTAAACCTTTCATACAGATTGAGTAGCTACAGTAGAAGGTATTTCATAAGGCTTTAGGATTATACGGCTGAGTTACCTCTTTCATCTAGCTCATGTAAATACTTTTAACTTATTTTCCGTTATACGGGCTTGGGATACGGTATTATAATAATACCGCTTGCTCGGGTATGAAATCATTTAATCGGATTATGATTAATAAATTTACATAACCCGTTTTAATCTGTGTTGTTTGATAACATAAACATTGGGGGTTAATACGACCATGTCCTAGATATCCTCGGCTCATTTCATTTGAAAATGGCCACGACTTATGCACGGGGTGTAGGCATACACCTGACAGATGCAAATGCTAAATAACCCACATGTTGGGGATAACTCCTCCGTGGGTTTTATAAGTGGTGAGTCGGTTAATCATGACTGGCTTCCAAACCGGCCCCATATGTATGACAAACATGTAAAATTGTATACAAAATTTTATTAAAGATTGTCCCAAGTTATAAATGATTTATGCCTTGTGCACTTAAATCAATTTTCTTTAACTCTTTTCAAATGAGTCAGTTAATTGTATTTACCAGTGTAAACTGACGTATTTTCCAAAGACTGATTAAAGGTACCTCTCATAAATAGGCTGGAGCTACTAGGTGTCCAAAATAAGAGGATCTTGTAAATCCCTAGATACCTGGGGTCTGTTATTTCAATTTCATGTATTTTATTTTATGATCCGCCTGTGGATCTTATTACAACTAAGTCTGTATATTTTTTCATTCGGACACTCAGACACTATGGTTCGTAATAGTATTATTCACCAAGCCTTTCGCTGTGCTATTATATTGTGTATATTGACTATGATGATATCAACTATGTCACGATACTCCCCACCGGGCCCAACGGTAATACGTGAAAATATCGGGGTGTGACAATTGGGCTAGGGATTATGGGCCGCAGATGTAAAGGGCAAGGGGATGAGGGTTGGGTTTAATTTGCTTGGGCCAAAAGTGAGGGAAGGGGTGAGGTTAGTGGGTTTGCGCAAGGGTTTGAGTTCACGGTTGGGTTGTACACACATTGTTCGGGTTTCGGTTTCGGGTTGGGCCGTACTCATTTGTTCGGGTATTATTATTATAAAATATAAATAAATAATACGCTACTAGTTATCCGTGACACATGTTTTTTATATTTTATTTATAAAAATAAACTAAGTTATAAATACATAACGAGAACTGAAACAGGAAGAATACCTTATTTTTCAGGATATCACAACTGGTGTTTGATTAGTTGCTGGAACAACTAGTATTTCAACACTTGGAATATGTGGGCCTCTCTCAAAGGATTGAAACAGAGCTTCATCATGTCCATTAAGGAAGTTGATCATCCTGATTCTCCATTGGGGGTACTCCTTTCTGACCAAAGTCGGAGGCTTTGACATAGACCCGATGTTGAAAACATTTTCCATGTTTGAAAGTTTGTCATTTTTATGATAGAGGTGAAGTTTTTTTTAAAAGTATAAAAAAAAGATATACTTGAGCAATTGATCATTTGAAAATAAGTTATTCAATCTGCTTTGATACCAATTGTTGATTCCAGAAAAACAATGCTTTATCTAAAGTTGGCAAGTGATTTCAACTAATATGAAAATAATATGGGGAAATAGAAATCAATCTTTCAAGAGACACAACTACAAAATTTTCAAGTTTCTATCACTTTGAAAAGCTTACAAGGTGATCGTGAGATTATTGCCTAGTACAAACGAATACTCAAAGAATTCTGTGATGAAGGGTAATGGAGTTTTTGTAGTACGTATTGAATGCTAAGCTTGACTCATTTTCCTTCTGAGTTATATTCTCTGTTTATAGAGAATATGTGGTATAAATAAACATTTGTTTATTCATACACTTGACTGTGTAAAGTAGCTTTTTGGCAAATTCAATGATTCTGTTCAAGTCCACTTGCTACTAGAAGTTCGCGTAAACCTTATCCTTTTGACAAGTTGTTTCATTAGAAATTCTGATGAACTTCTTACTAGAAATCTGATATAGTCTATCAGATTTCTGATGATCAAAACATAGCAGATTCTAATGATCAGATTCGTCAGATTGGACTTTTCTAATCATCCTTCCTTGATTATGATCATTTTCTGACACTTGTTGAAGATAATGCTTATCTTTCTGTTGTTAGGTTGTCTTGTATCTTCTTTCTCTGATGACTTGTTGACCTTGTCATCTTCACAATTAAATCAGAATGATCTGATTTTCTTCAACACTTACAAAAAGTTTCCTAACAGAACTATATGGAGAGATGTTAGACATGTGTTACGCTAGGATTCGATCCACAATTATCGGGTTGTTACATAAAGTGATGAAAAACAACAACATGTTGGGTTCAAAGAACAAGAATGAGGCTGGTTCTAGCGGGTCCAAGGACCCGGGCAAGCAAGGTCAGAATTTAGTACAAATTAATAGTTTTGTTCAGAATTATGTATCACTAATTTCTGAAGCATTTTTATGTGCAGGATGATAATATTTCTTGGTGGGTTGATTTTGGTGCAATAAGCCATGTATGCAAGGATATTCGTTGGTTTAAATACTTTAAACCAATTAAAGATGGATCTATCATCAAGATAGGGAATGTTGCAACTGAACCAATCAAAGGAATAGGAACCGTGCAACTTGTTTTTACTTTTGGAAAATCTTTAATTTTGAACAATATTTTGTATGCACCCGGAATTCGAAAGAACCAGTTAAGTGGCATGGTGTTGAATAATTGTGTTACAAACAAGTGTTGGAAAGTAACAAGTATATCTTGTCAAGACATGGTACTTCTGTAGGATTTGGTTATCTTTGTAATGACATGTTTATGTTGAATGTTGATGTGTCTTATATGAATGAATCTTTTTTTGTTGCTTCAACTAGTAATGTTAATTACATAGCTTCTACTAGTAATAGTAACATCTTGACTGATTCGGAATTATGGCATGCTAGACTAGGACATGTACATTATAAAAGAATTAAAGAAATGTCTAAAATGAGCTTAATTCCTGCTATTAACATGAACAATGATAAATGCTATATTTGCAAAGTGAATAAGATAACTAAAACGCCTTTCATGCAACATGTTCATAGGGAAAGTAAAATGTTAGATTTGATACATAGCGATCTATGTGACTATCATGCTACACTATCACTAGGTAATAAAAAGTATGTAGTAATATTTTTAGATGGTGCTACTAGATTCTATTATGTTTATTTATTGCATGCTAAGGATGAAACTCTGGAAAAGTTTAAAATCTATAAACAAGAAGTAGAGCTTCATCGGATTGGGTTGATTAAAATTCTGTATACCGATAGAGGTGATGAATATTTTGATCCAGTGTATTTCCAATCAACGGGATTAATACACCATACCACATATCCTTACACACCGGAACAAAATGGTGTGGTGGAATGGAAGAATATCACTCTAAAGGAAACACATAATACCATGTTTTCCTTTTCGGGCCTAACTGTGTCGCAACCCCCGGCCCCTATCTCTGGGAACGGGCGGCCGCGAGCTAGTATCAGTGGTATCGGTGTTTATTCATTTTGGCAGCGGAATTTACATCAGGACCATAGCTAGGAAATATTTTATCAGAGTAAAATACCATATTTTTATAATAATAAATTTATTGGGATAAACCCAAGTTTCCATTACAAACATGTTTATAGGGATAGACCCTAATTTATTTAAATAAAACTCCTTCTTTATTTAGGTAACTTTTATAGCCACTTTTCCAAGCCTCCAGTGCTGTCCAGCTGGCTTCTAATTGGCTTTCACATTTTGTTACCAGAAACGTGTTTAAAAATATTTTATCAGCAAGAAATACTGGCGAGTGAATCCCAATTTAATCAAAATAGGTTTTATCATTGTACAGCATTGAGGCGATCTCGCAATTACGTTTGTTTATATTTCTACCTTAATTACCACCCATGGTACTGTCAATCCGACTTGTGGTCATGTTACTACTCACAGTGTAGTAACAAATTTTGTATACAAAACCCCAACATACCGACGATAATTGTAGAATTACAAATACTCAATCACTGTTAATTATGATTTAAAACAATTGAGGTTTTGTAAAACAGTTTACATAAAGGAGATTACTCACATTGCTAGTTTAGGTATTTCCTTTGTGACTTCCTGGTTATGATCTATTAATTTAAACAATACACCCGCGTTAGTATAATAACCCAATTTACATTAGTTATACCCTCCCCGAGACAGAACTCCAACGACTACTTCGGGCAGAGCCTCGACAGGCGTTACGGAGCACTAGATCAATCGGGCAGCGTATCTAATACGTAACCGGGGGTTATAATACTTACATCGAGGCAGAGCTTCGCTATTTTAGTGGGTATAATACCCAGGTATAATTTTAGCTTTAGAGAATTTGGAGAGAAAGATCGAAAATGAACGGTTTGCAACTGAAGGCCAACGGCCTCTATTTATAGTGCTGACCCGACAGCGGGTCGCGGCCCGCGACAGCCACTGCTGTCTTTCTCGCGGCCCGCGAGTTAGGTGGCTAGGGTTTATCTTGGGTTAGTCACCACTATAGACTCGCCGGGTGTTGTGCCACATGGCACCCTAGGGTTCCACCACCCCTTTACTCACTCGCACGCCGCGACGGACCACGGGGGTTCTGTCGCGCCCCGCCAGAGACCATTATATGTTGTTTTATTTAATTTTTGTGATATTAAAGGTATTTAGGGCCATTTTAAGTATACGGGGTGTATTTTAGGTCGTATAGGGATGTTATAAATATTTTAGGAGGGTTGTTATATCCTCCCCACATTGTTTTAGAACTCGTCCTCGAGGTTTACTGGAATAGGTGCAGATATTTCCTCTGCATCTCGGATTTAAGTTCCCATGTGTACTCTAGTCCTCTCTTGGAATCCCATCTTACTTTGACTAAAACCAATCTCTTGTGTTTGAGATTTTTGACTTTCCTGTCTTCAATCTGTAGGGGTCTTTCCACAAAATTAAGTTTCTCATTTACCTCTATGTCCTCAAGAGGTACCACTAATGATTCATCGGCTAAGCACTTTTTGAGATTACATATATGAAATACATCATATATTCCTGCCATTTCCTCTGGCAGTTGTAGCTGATACGCTACATGTCCTATTCTTCTAATAATCTCAAAGGGTCCAATATACCTGGGGCTTAGCTTTCCTCTCTTGATGAATCTAACTACTCTTTTCCAAGGAGAAACTTTTAATAATACCTAATCTCCTACCTGAAATTCCAACGGCTTTCGTCTGTTATCAGCATAACTCTTTTGTCAATCGCGTGCTGCTTTTAGTCTTTCCTTGACTTGAATAATCTTGTCCGTTGTTTCTTGTACTATCTCTGATCCAGAAAATTGCTTTTCTCCAATTTCTGTCCAACAGACTAGAGTTCGGCACTTTCGTCCATAAAGGGCTTCGAATGGTGCAGCGTTGATACTGGTATGATAGTTGTTATTATAGGGAAATTCTATTAATGGTAAATGATCATCCCAATTTCCTCCGAAATCAATTACACAAGATCTAAGCATATCTTCCATTGTCTGTATTGTCCTTTCGCTTTGTCCATCTATTTGAGGATGATAAGCTGTGCTTAGATTTAACTTTGTTCCCATTGCTTTTTGGAAACTTGTCCAAAAATGAGAAGTAAAACGACTATCTCTATCAGAAACAATAGATAAAGGAATTCCATGTAATGAAACTATTTCATTTACATATAGCTTAGCTAACTGTTCCATACTGAAAGTTTTCTTCATTGGCAAGAAATGAGCAGACTTGGTTAACCTATCTACAATCACCCATATTGTATCATTACCTTTTCGTGTCTTGGGTAATTTGGTAACAAAATCCATTGTTATCAATTCCTATTTCCATATTGGCATTTCTAATTGTTGTAATAAACCTGAGGGTTTCTGATGTTCAGCTTTAACCTGTGAACAGGTGAGACACTTGGCAACATAAGCTGCTATATCCTTTTTCATTCCTATCCAACAGAAATTCTTTCTAAAGTCTTGATACATCTTATCACTTCCAGGATGTATCGTATATTTAGACTTATGGGCTTCATCTAATATTCGGCAGCGTAGGTTTCCTAATTTAGGTATCCAAATCCTTTTCTTATGAAATCTCCAAATTCCATCTGTCCATTGTTCTAATTCCTTAATCATTCCTTTTAATTTTTCAGTATCTTCCTTAATTACTGATTCTTGTACTTCTCTAATCTGATTATTTAAATCTATCTGCAGATTTAATTTAAGAGAACGTACTTTTCTGGGCTTCTCATGATATTTTTGACTTAAAGTATCAGCTACCACATTAGCCTTTCCTGCATGATACTGGATATTGCAATTATAATCACTAAGAATTACCATCCGGCGTCTTTGTCTCATATTTAACTCTTTTTGCCCGAAAACATATCTTAAACTCTTATGATCAGTGAAAATGGTAAACTTACTACCATAAAGATAATGTCTCCAAATTTTTAGAGAAAAAATTATGGCTCCTAACTCTAAATCATGGGTTGAATAATTTTCTTCATGATTCTTAAGTTGTCTAGAGGCATAGGCTATAACCTTTTGACGTTGCATCAATACACATCCATAACCTAACTTAGAAGCGTCACAATAGACTACACAGTCTTCAGTTCCTTCTGGTAACGCTAGTATGGGTGCGTTGGTTAATCTTTTCTTAAGAATTCTAAATGCTTCTTCCTGTTTTGGTCCCCATTCAAACTTAACAGATTTACAGGTCAGTTTTGTTAAGGGAATGGCTATTCTAGAGAAATCTCGAATAAACCTTCTATAATAACCTGCCAGTCCTAGAAAACTTCTTACCTCCGTTGGTGATTGAGGGACTTTCCATTTAGTAATCGCCTCAATCTTTGTGGGATCCACATGAATTCCTTCATGATTAACTATATGTCCAAGGAATTGCACTTCTTCTAACCAAAATTCGCATTTCAAAAATTTAGGATAAAGCTTTTCTTTTCTTAGCAAATTTAGGAGTGCATGCAGATGCGCTGCATGTTCCTCTTTACTTTTAGAGTAAATGAGAATATCATCTATAAAGACAATTATGAATTTATCCAAATATGGCTTACATATTCGGTTCATCATGTCCATAAATGCGGCTGGGGCATTGGTTAAACCAAATGGCATGATGGTAAATTCATAACGGCCATACCTTGTCCTAAAAGCGGTCTTAGGAATGTCTTCTTCCTGTACCTTCAATTGATGATATCCTGAGCGTAAATCGATCTTAGAAAAGAATAGAGCTCCTTTTAGTTGATCAAACAGATCATCAATTCTCGGTAATGGGTACCGATTTTTAATCGTGATTTTGTTCAACTCTCAATAATCAA
This sequence comes from Helianthus tuberosus, assembly GCA_030545235.1. Classification (NCBI taxonomy): domain Eukaryota; kingdom Viridiplantae; phylum Streptophyta; class Magnoliopsida; order Asterales; family Asteraceae; genus Helianthus; species Helianthus tuberosus. The sequence continues at coordinate 204,725,380 of CM060369.1, forward strand.
TGCACATACGCATTGACCCTTCCTTCTTTTTGACAAACAAGATTGGTGCTCCCCATGGTGATGAACTGGGCTTTATGAATCCTTTCTCCAAAAGTTCATCTAACTGTTTCTTTAGTTCTTGCATCTCTGCGGGTGCCAAACGGTAAGGTGCCTTGGCAATCGATGCTGTTCCTGGTAACATGTGAATTCTGAATTTCACTTCTCTGTCTGGTGGTAGTCTCGGTAATTCTTCTGGGAAAACATCTGAGAATTGAGATATGATGTGTGCTAAATAGACTACTAAAATTAACTACTTTAGACTCTCTAAGCTAGACACTAAAAAGCTTTAAATCTAGACTCAACCTAAACCACACAATCGGCAAGTGTACCGATTACTGTAGTATGACCTAAGGAAGTCCGGATATCGAACCACGAGACTCAATTAATCACACAAATTAGACTCTAACAGACGCTGACAGACACGACTAAAACTATTTAATTGTTTTAGGGGGGGGGGGGTTACTGAAAATCTAAGGAAATCTATTAAACTAATTACTAAACTAGAACTAGGCTAATACGAAGTAAGGGAAGACTTTACTTATATGATGATAAAGACCACCTAGACTAGAATCCTGGCTTGATTTTAAGAATTTACCAATTAAGTTAACCGCATGTTTTATGGAACCGGGATCTTGTGATACTAAACCTATTAAGACACCAACTAAGCCCCTTAACCCTTCTCGAGGTGAAACTTATGGCACTACCTAGGCCGTTAATCCTACCGGTTATTAGACTTCCTTCTGGTTATCTAATTATTGTGCAAGTACCCTAATATTGACCTAGTTTTTTCCAATTATAGATCTAGGGTAGTTTGAGTTTCTTAACTTGACTTGATAGACTAATAAACCGACGGGGAAACTAAGGCATGACTTTTTCCAAAGACTGTCTAGAGCAATTCGCCAGGTAAGACCTACCAATAGCCCGACACCTTCCAGCTATAAGGACTAGTAGAATACTAAAATATAGCAAATTATTAACAATTACTTCTAAGGTTTATTGGCCAATTCACCCTAAAGGTCAAAGACACGAGGTTAAAGATCTAGCATGAACCTATTCTATAGCAGACAACCACCTAGATTCACACGAAGCAACTGATAATAATAAACCGAATCAAAGTACGCATACACATCAAATTAATAAACTAAACCTTTTACAAAACACAATCAATCCATGAAAGAAATGCAATTAACGAAAAAGGTTTAAACTTTATTCAATCCATTCATCATAGTCTAGGCGGTTTAAAAGTTTAGCCAAGCATATTAAACAAAGTAAACAAAGCAAAGATGTTCAAACAAGAATTCATCGTTATAAGTTTTGAAAGAGAAATCAACAAACAAGGAATTAGAAAACCCGTGTAAGTCTTCAATCTTCGTCCCGAACTCGTACCAATGATTCCGGTGATCAAAAACCCTCCGAACAGCTCGATAATTGCTCTGAAATTCGCCTATTGCCTCCTTAATTCGTCACTAGGGTTTTAATTATGATTTCTTGAGTTTTTATACCAAACCCTAATTGATAATGGAGAAAACTCGACCAGAAACCCCGTCGCGTTGCGCGACGGGTAAGTGCCTTCAGTGTCGCTTAGCGCGACGACTTAGTATTCCAGAAATTAATATTTTATATGGTGGCGGGGCGTGACTGCAATGATGTGTAGCCGTGGCGTAGCGCGACGGCTCAATTTTCACAGAATGCTGCGTTTTTCAACCAGCTTCAACACTCCAAATTCTCACAATTCATTCTAACTCCCGAACTCAGCTCATTCTTTATCGTTTTCAACATTTTCAGCATTAATGACCTGCAAAACTCGATTTAATCAATAGTATGCACATTCTAACGAAAAAAAACCCGGAAAACTATACAAACTGTACACAAATAAGAGATGTATTTTGCAATACATCAAGTATCCCCACACTTACTCTTTTTTCGTCCTCGAAAAAGAATTATGCAACGGAATCAGAGATGAATAGTTACTCGGGTCAAAAACTATTTATATTTTGTTAAAATCAAAGCTTGCATTAGCCGCGATTGCGAATATATTTGTCCCTTTAAACCCGAATCCGGTCTTAAGCTCTTATCATGTGAATTTATTTTAAGTGCGGCCAATCTATCTAGGGTCTCACGCTAGAATCTACAGTCCACCTAATTCCGCCTCAAGCTTATAGAACAAAAGGAACGATCACTGGACCAATTCCTAACCGTCTTATATCAAAACCAAGAGAATTTAAAACCAACTTTTTTTTTCAGCATTTTTCTTTCCTTTCATTTTTTTTCTTCTTTTTTGTTTTCATGAGCATAGACGTTGCTTTTACCTAACCCAGAGGTAGTCCGGCTGTAGAGTCGCTATCCCCAACTCGGATTACATAGGCGTCGGCAATTTTTATTTGCAAGTTCGATTTCACGTATCCTAGAGGCATTCCGTGTCGAAGTCGCTATCCCCAACCAAGATTCCATTGGCCTACGCTACTTTCATTCAGTTTCTAGCTCATTTTTTTCTATTTTTTTCATATTTAAAAATTCTAACGGTTTTAACTTATAACGGTGTTCCTTATACTCTTATTGGCGGTTTCAATTTCCCATATTTTCCAGATGAAAACCCACTAGTAGACCGACAATTAAGGTGTAACAACTCTTATTAAAAAGTCCTATTTATTACTTTAATTGTCCAATAGGAAACCCTAATTAAGAAACCCAAGTGATTCTGTATAAACCCTAAAAATTTCAGAACAATCAGAATCAGGATCAGGGCCCATAAAACTCAGGGGGGGTAAACCCGAGTCGGTAATATCTAAACAGTTTTACGTGTATTACGAAAATGAACGAGCCACCAACTCAGCTGAGCTACCTGGACACGGAGCAACCCTAGGGTAGAATAGGGTCTCTCGCGCCACGCGACGCGCACAAGGAGACCTTTCGCGTGGCGCGAGGGGAGCGAATTTTAAGTATAAATAGGATAGTCTGTTTCATGCAATTTTGCGTTCGTTCGACGTTAAAACTCAAAATATACGCTGAGATATCATAGAATTACTATAAAAACACACACGAATCACGAAGTACTGCCGCAATACAGGGTAATAACTCGATCGCTGCTACGATTCAATGTCCGATCGATTAAACTATCCAATGGATGTTTAAGTGCTGCCCACATTAGGGTTTATGCTTTGTCATTCGTCGTGAATACGATGGATGTTTAAGTATTGCACTTTGTCATTCGTTGTGAAGGATTAATCTCGTGAGTTATCGTAAATGCTGTATTAGTTACTAACCTAGTTTGTGTGCATTGTTATTTAAATTAGGTTAAAAGGCTAATCAGTAGGCTAGGCTCTGCTCAAATTAAATCTGCAATGTGAGTCATTCTCTTTTTATCAAATTACTTTCAAAATCATGTTTATTTTCAAAGGTTATAATTACAGTGATTAAGTTTATGTAATCACCAAGTTACAGCCGGTATGTGGGGTTTTGTATACATTACTTGATAACCGTCACTATTGGACAACGGGTTAGCCAATGAGTGATATGACCATAGTCACAGACACCATTGGACAATGAGGTTACCGATGAATGTCGAGTGACAAATATCGTGGGTAGTTGGTTGATATCTGGAAACATTGTAATCTCTCTTAATACTGTAAATTATAAAAGGTGTCGTTTTAGTAATAAATAGAATGATTCACCAGTATTTTCCGCTGACAAAACCTTTTTCAAATATGTTTCAGGTGATCTGTTGTGATCCAGGAAAAGTGCCGCGTAGCACTACAAGCTTAAAGAAGTGGCTTAATATAAAATAAAGAAACATGTTTTGTAAAATAAAGATTTCTCTGTGAAATCATATGATTGTAAATTAACGGGGTTTATCCCGAGCTGTGAAATAAAATAAATTAGGAAATTGCAGTTTTAAAAAGACCCTGATGAAATCTTCCGCTGTTAAACTCAATTAAAATAAATACCACGGGATTTTCTGTCCCGCGGCTCCTGAAACGGGTCAAACTGGGTCGGGGGCCGTGACAGAAAAAGGTGGTATCAGAGCCACTGATTTAAGCCTATTAAGTATTTAGAAAATACTTAATTTTACTAATTGCTATTCTGTGATCATGTGTTTTATTAATTGACTATTTGCTAGTTACAGTATGGGTAAGCAAAAGCTTTCAAACATCTATCTTAAATTAGATAGGTCATCTAATGAGAAGGGAAGTTCATCCCAAACTCCTGAAGAAGGAATATTTGTTCGAAAAGCCCAATATGAGGAACCACTTTCTCCTGATAAAAGAAGTTTAATTATTAGAAAAAGTCAGGAGAAATTAAAGAAATCCCGAGAAAAGAAAGTTAAACAGGAAACTCATGAATTAATCAGTAAATCACCATGGGAAGACAAGTTAGATGAAAAATGGGCGGATCTGTATATGCTAGCCACTGTAGCAGTAAATGCTAATCTTTAGAATACCATGACTCCGTATTAGCAACCTTATCACTTACAAGCTAGAAATATTATCCAGTAAATAAATAAAATTACAATAAAACCTAGTATGTTTAATTGTCAATTTTCTTTTGTATTAAAGTAGTCACATGGTATGCAATAATATTTAAAGGTTATCTATGAAATTTGTTATAAAATTTTAACTTAGCATTTTGTATTTTGCATATATGTTAAACAGCATGAACGATTTGTCTGAAGCCCTTCAAAACCTAAATCTCTATCCGGTGAAAATAGAGGTTTCCAGAGATTTCAATAGATATATACCAGATCTAGAAGAACCTATGGAAATCAACGCTCCACCTCTGGAAAAGCCAAAACCTCAGAAAAGAAAAAGATATGTATGGGGGAGGCGTGTACGTAGGAAAAAGCCAGCCAAGAGACTTCCTAAAATAGAAAATCCCTTAGACAAAGGAAAGGGGATTGAAGTCGGGGAAAGTTCTAGGCAGATGGAAATTCAGTTTGAGGAATATTCTAGGCAGATAGAAAAGGAGTGTGGGGAAGGTTTTAGTAAAAATCAGATGGAACTTGGGGAAAGCTCTAGGCAAATTGAGGAGTTACCATTTCAGGAAGAATTGGATCGTGCATTGGCAAGCTGTGATGTAGTCAGGCCTGTCAATAATAACTTTTACTCTTGTCCTGCCAAAAATCAACTCCCTATAAACCTAGAACCAGCAATTCCAGAATCTATAATTCACACCTAACCTCTAGAAATGGATGAGTGGTGGACTAATGATTGGCAATTCCAAAACCTGATCAACAGCCCTTATTCCTTTCGTCCTCAGTTTGACCCAGAACCTATACCAAACCCACCAATGAGAATTTAGCTGAACTCCGCCACTTTGGTGAGGAACTGGTAGATGCAGGAAATAGGATCAGGGAAGTAGGAGAACGAATCTCCTGGTAATACGACGTGAGGGAACGCCGTTATTGAAATACCAACTGACGAGGGTTAGCAGGGTTGTGAGACTATGGTTGTATAATAAATAATCATAAAATCAGTCTGTAAATTAATTACAAATAAGACTTTGTAAGATAAATGGTGTGTATTGAAGCATATTATAAAATATATATAAAAATGGAATCGAGAAATCGATAGTTTTGGCTATATGTTTTTTTAAAATATTTGTATGATTGTTGTGTATAATTATTATTTATTTGATACTCAGATGGCAAACGCTGGTAATGAACCAGTTAATAAGGTTAATCAATCTGAGCACTATCAAGAAGAGCAATTACTAAATAGGCAAGATATAGAGGATATCGTTGCCCAAGGAATAGCCAATGCTATTCCAGCAATAGTTGCTGCTGTACAGAAACCTGTTGAACCTCAACAAATAATTCCCAGCAAACGTATTTCTGAAGATAATTTCAGTAATAGCATAAATGGAGGCGGTAATCATACTAATCATGATAATGAACCACGGCAAGCACCGCTCCCTAAGAAAATGAAAGCTGCAACACCTGGTTGCACTTATAAAGAATTCCTTGCTTTTAAACCCGCTGAATTTGCAGGCAAAGAAGGGGCGACTGCAGCACTGCGTTGGTTCGAGAAAACCGAGGCAGTGATTATAATCAGTAAATGTGCCGAAAACGACAAAGTTATGTATACGTCAAATCTTTTCAAAGAAGAGGCGCTAGAATGGTGGAACACGGTACTTCAAGCCAAAGGAAGAAATATGGCCTACACCATGAATTAGGAAGAATTTAAGAATCTTATAGAAAGAAAATTCTGTCCTGAATATGAAAAAGAACAAATGGAAAATAAGTTCTTAAATCATCGTATGATGGGTGTAGATTGTCGAGGTTATACTTCGACATTCTTCGAATATGCTAGGGTGGTACCAACACTGGCTTCGCCAGAACCGGTACTCATTTCTCGCTATATTTGTGGATTAATTAGCGAAATCCGCAATATCATTAAAGCTGCGAGACCTCGCACTATTGATGATGCGGTGGAACTAGCTAACACCCTAACGGACGAATTGGTACGCACAAGAGATGAAAATAGGAAAAAGGAACTGGCTCAGAAAATTACCCAAGGATTTCGGGTGAGTAATAATAGTAGCTTCAAGAGAAGAGGAACAGGGCAATCTTCAAACCCGCCATTCTGTAGGAATTGCAGAAAGAAACATTTTGGAAGATGTAGTGTAACCTGCAATTTTTGTAAAATGGTAGGACATCGTGAAGAGAACTGCAGAAAGAAAACCATAGTCTGCTTTAACTGTGGAGAAGCTGGGCATTTCAAAACAGAATGTCCTAAATTGGTTAAACCAGCAGACAACAAAGCTAAACCAGCCGGCGGAGCTACCAAGAAGAATGTTCGTGCATTCCAGTTAACTACTCAGGAAGCCGAGCTAATTCCTGACGTGATAGCTCGTACGTTCTTAGTTCACAACATTTACGCAAAAGTATTATTTGACTCTGGTGCAAACCAAAGTTTTATAAATACTTCTTTCTGCCAAGCTCTTAATTTACCCTTAACTAACCTTAGGCTGATTTTTACAGTCGAAACGGCAGATGGGAATTCAGTGAAAATAGATAAGGTTTTGCAAAAAGAAAATATAGAACTTTCAGGTCATAAATTTCATGCAAACCTATTGCCAATGAAATTAGCTGAATTCGATGTCGTATTAGGAATGGATTGGTTAGTAGCCAACCATGCTCGAATCCTTTGTGATAGAAACTCTATAGAAATTCGGGTACCTACCGGAGAAGTGATTTTGATTACAGGAGATAAACCATGTAAACCCATGAAATTCATATCGGTAATGAAAATTGCTAGTTATAAACGAAAGCAAGGAATAGTATATATGATTTCAGTAATCATTAATACTAAGAATAAAGAACTTAAGGAGATTCCTGTAGTCTCAGAATACCCAGATGTATTCCCAGAAGAATTACCCGGATTACCTCCAAATAGGGAAGTAGAATTTAGAATTCATCTAATTCCAGGAACTACACCGATAGCCAAGGCACCTTATCGGTTAGCACCCACAGAAATGTTAGAATTGAAAAAGCAATTAGATGAATTACTAAGTAAAGGTTTCATACAACCTAGTTCATCCCCGTGGGGAGCACCAGTGTTGTTTGTAAAGAAGAAAGATGGTTCAATGAGAATGTGTATCGATTATAGAGAATTGAATAAGATTACAATTAAGAATCGATACCCATTACCTAAGATTGATGATCTTTTTGATCAACTCCAGGGAGCTAGATATTTTTCTAAGATTGATTTACGCTCTGGATATCATCAATTGAAGGTACAAGAAGAAGACATACCTAAAACTGCTTTCAGAACTAGGTATGGTCATTACGAGTTTACAGTCATGCCCTTCGGATTAACGAATGCACCTGCAGCATTCATGGACATGATGAATCGGATTTGTAAACCGTATTTGGATAAATTTGTAATTGTCTTTATCGACGATATACTTATTTATTCCAAAAGTCAGAATGCGCATTGGCAACACTTGCAAACACTCTTAACTTTGTTAAGAAAAGAAAAGCTTTATGCCAAATTCTCGAAGTGTGAATTCTGGCTAAAGGAAGTGCAATTTCTAGGACATATGGTGAATCATGAAGGTATTCACGTAGATCCTACTAAGATAGAGGCAATTACCAAATGGAAGGTTCCGTAATCCGCAATGGAAATTAGGAGTTTTATAGGTTTAGCTGGATATTATAGGCGGTTTATTAAGGATTTTTACAAGATAGCTGTACCATTAACTAAGCTAACCTGTAAAGCCGTTAAGTTTGAATGGGGACCTAAGCAAGAAGAAGCCTTTAGGATCTTGAAGCAGAAATTAACAAATGCCCCAATCTTAGCCTTACCAGAAGGAATTGAAGATTTTGAAGTATATTGTGATGCTTCAAAACTAGGATTAGGATGTGTGCTAATGCAACGCAAGAAGGTAAGTGCGTATGCTTCAAGGCAATTGAAAAAGCACGAGGAAAACTATACAACGCATGACTTAGAGCTAGGAGCAATAATTTTTGCCCTTAAAATTTGGAGACATTATCTTTACGGAAGTAAATTTACTGTCTATACAGATCATAAAAGTTTAAGGTATATATTTGGGCAAAAAGAGTTAAATATGAGGCAAAGGAGATGGATGGAAATTCTAAGTGACTACGACTGTGATATTCAGTATCACGAAGGAAAAGCAAATGTAGTTGCAGATGCCTTGAGTCGCAAGTATCATGAGAAACAACGACGGGTTCGTGCTCTTAGTTTAATTTACAATTAGATTTAATGGAGCAACTAAAGAATGTTCAAGAAACAGCAATAGAGGATGCTGCTGAAGGAATGAAGGGACGAATAAAAGAATTAGAACTAGGAGCTGATGGAATTTGGAGATTCCATAAAAGAAGAATTTGCGTACCTAAACAAGGAGATTTAAGAGATAAGATTTTAGAAGAAGCCCATAAATCTAGGTATACAATACACCCAGGAAACAATAAGATGTACCAAGATTTAAGAAATAATTTCTGGTGGATAGGAATGAAAAAGGACATAGCTAGATATGTTTCTAAATGTCTTACTTATTCACAAGTTAAGGCAGAACACCAGAAACCTTCAGGTTTACTACAACAATTAGAAATGCCTGTATGGAAATGGGAACTCATAACAATGGATTTTGTTACTAAGTTACCTAAAACCAGAAAAGGTAATGATGCGATTTGGGTAATTGTGGATCGATTAACCAAATCAACTCATTTTCTACCCATGAAGGAAACCTTTAGTATGGAAAGATTTGCCAAATTATACGTAGACGAAGTAGTATCCTTACATGGAGTTCCACTCTCCATTGTATCAGACAGGGATAGTCGTTTCACTTCCCATTTCTGGAAAAGTTTCCAGGAAGCAATGGGAACTCGACTAAATTTAAGCACGGCATATCATCCTCAAACAGACGGGCAAAGTGAAAGGACAATTCAAACCCTAGAAGACATGCTTCGGGCATGTGTTATAGATTTTGGTGGAAATTGGGATGACCACTTACCTTTAATTGAATTCTCCTATAACAATAGTTATCATTTAAGTATTGAATCTACCCTATTCGAAGCACTATACGGATGTAAGTGCAGAACTCCAGTATATTGGGCAGAAATAGGAGAGAGTCAATTATCAGGTCCCGAGATAGTGCAAGAGACCACCGACAAGATCACACAAATCAAGGAAAGATTAAAGACGGCTCGAGATCGTCAAAAGAGTTATGCAGATAATCGACTCAAGCCACTTGAATTTCAAGTTGGAGACAAAGTACTATTGAAAGTTTCCCCTTGGAAGGGAGTAGTTCAATTCGGTAAGAAAGGAAAGCTAAGTCCAAGATACGTAGGACCATTCTCAGTGATCCAACGTATAGGACCAGTTGCTTATCATTTACAACTACCAGAAGAATTGGCAGGAATAAATGATGTATTTCATGTATCCAACCTCAAGAAATGCCTATCAGATGAATTTTTGGTAGTACCTCTCAAAGATATAGAGATAAACGAAAAGCTGAAATTCGTAGAGAAACCTCTTCAAATTGAAGATCAAAAGATCAAGTTTCTCAAACACAAGAGGCTAAAACTGGTCAAGGTCAAGTGGGATTCAAAGAGAGGACCCGAATATACTTGGGAACTGGAATCGGAGATGAAGCGAAAGTATCCTCATTTGTTCCATTAAATCTCGAGGATGAGATTTTTATTAAGGTGGGGAGAATGTAACAACTTTTATTAAAAAGTCCTATTTATTACTTTAATTGTCCAATAGGAAACCCTAATTAAGAAACCCAAGTGATTCTGAATAAACCCTAAAAATTTCAGAACAATCGGAATCTGGATCAGGGCCCCTAAAACTCACGGGGGGTAAACCCTAGTCGGTAATATCTAAACAGTTTTACGTGTATTGCGAAAATGAACGAGCCACCAACTCAGCTAAGCTACCTGGACACGGAGCAACCCTAGGGTAGAATAGGGTCTCTCGCGCCACGTGACGCGCACAAGGAGACATTTCGCGTGGCGCGAGGGGAACGAATTTTAAGTATAAATAGGATAGTCTGTTTCATGCAATTTTGCGTTCGTTCGACGTTAAAACTCAAAATATACGCTGAGATATCATAGAATTACTATAAAAACACACACGAATCACGAAGTACTGCCGCAATACAGGGTAATAACTCGATCATTGCTACGATTCAATGTCCGATCGATTAAACTATCCAATGGATGTTTAAGTGCTGCCCACATTAGGGTTTATGCTTTGTCATTCGTCGTGAATACGATGGATGTTTAAGTATTGCACTTTGTCATTCGTTGTGAAGGATTAATCTCGTGAGTTATCGTAAATGCTGTATTAGTTACTAACCTAGTTTGTGTGCATTGTTATTTAAATTAGGTTAAAAGGCTAATCAGTAGGCTAGGCTCTGCTCAAATTAAATCTGCAATGTGAGTCATTCTCTTTTTATCAAATTACTTTCAAAATCATGTTTATTTTCAAAGGTTATAATTACAGTGATTAAGTTTATGTAATCACCAAGTTACAGCCGGTATGTGGGGTTTTGTATACATTACTTGATAACCGTCACTATTAGACAACGGGTTAGCCAATGAGTGATATGACCATAGTCACAGACACCATTGGACAATGAGGTTACCAATGAATGTCGAGTGACAAATATCGTGGGTAGTTGGTTGATATCTGGAAACATCGTAATCTCTCTTAATACTGTAAATTATAAAAGGTGTCGTTTTAGTAATAAATAGAATGATTCACTAGTATTTCCCGCTGACAAAACCTTTTTCAAACATGTTTCAGGTGATCTGTTGTGATCCAGGAAAAGTGCCGCGTAGCACTACAAGCTTAAAGAAGTGGCTCAATATAAAATAAAGAAACATGTTTTGTAAAATAAAGATTTCTCTGTGAAATCATATGATTGTAAATTAATGGGGTTTATCCCGAGCTGTGAAATAAAATAAATCGGGAAATTGCAGTTTTAAAAAGATCCTGATGAAATCTTCCGCTGTTAAACTCAATTAAAATAAATACCACGGGATTTTCTGTCCCGCGGCTCCTGAAACGGGTCAAACCGGGTCGGGGGCCGTGACATAAGGTATATTAAATCAAAGGAACTTAAAACCAAACCCGGGCCTATTCACATATCCCTAACTAGACACAAGCTCGATTTATTTAATCTCTTATTATTATTATTTGAACCCGGTCAAAAAATCATCCTTTGTATCATTTTCCGTATTAATGTGTAAACTTCTTTGTTCGAAAGACAGTTTATGATTTTTCAATTTTTTTTTTCATATTTATGACTCGATTATTTACATGTATCCCATCCCCACACTTAAAGATTGCATTATCCCTAATGCAAGAACGAAAATACGACTCAACTAATGTCACGACCCCCGACCCACCCTGGACGGAATCGGCAGCCGCGAACAGCCACGTGGTACCGGTGATTATTTTGAAAACGTTGCAGCAGAAATTTCATCAGGACCGTGAGTTAGGAAAAATATCAGAGTTTAGAAAACACCGGATTTTATTTATTAAATAGATGGGATAAACCCATGTTTTACAATGGTAGCTTTAATAAAGATAAATTTGATTACATAAAACAATATTTCTTAATTTGATTTAATTAATAAAATAAGCCACTTCTTGAAGCCTTTCAGTGCCATATCCATCTCTTACTCCAGTCTACTATAATTGCCTGAAACACGTTTTAAAAAGATTTTGTCAGCAGGAAATACTGGTGAACCATTCTATTTATTAAAACGACCTGTTTGTTATAATTTACAGTATTAAGGGAGATTACAATGTTTCAGATATCAACCAACTACCCACAGTATTTGTCACTCGACCGGATCAGTGACTATGGTCATATCACCATTGGCCACCCGTTTGTCCAATGGCAAAGATTATCAAGTAATGTATACAAAACCCCACATACTGGCTGTAATTTGGTGATTACATAAACTTAATCCCTGTAATTATAACTTTGAAAATAAACATGCTTTTGAAAGTAATTTGATAAAAAGAGAATGACTCACTTTATAAGCATGCAGATTCATATGGCCAAAGTTTAGTCTACAGATAAGCCTTGATATATTGCAGATTTATACAGGCAAAGCTTAGCCTATTGATTAGTCTTGTAATCCTAGTGCACACGAACTCGGTAAGTAACTAATACAACATTTACGATAACTCACGAGATTAAAACCCTCACAACGAATGACAAAGTACAATCACTTAAACATCCATCGGATTCACAACGAATGACAAAGTATTCCCCGAGTTCGGGTAGTACTCAAACATCCTGTCAGAATCACGACTAATGACAAAGGATAGTACTAAAACATCCATCGGATAGTTTCAATCGATCGGATATTGAATCGTAGCAGCGATCGAGTTATTACCCTGTTTTGCGGCAGCGATTAGTGATTCGTGTGTGTTTTGATAGTAAACAGAACGTAACTCAGTGTATGAAACGTATTTTTACGTCGTTCAAGTGCCAAAATTCGATTGCCAAACCCTGCTATTTATACCCGAAATTTACCCCTGCTTACGGACCGTAAGCCTCATCCCTTACGGTCCGTAAGGGACACCTATTTCCATAGGGTAGCTACGTGTGTTTGTAGGCTTGCTGGGTCAGTAGTTTCGTAAAATTCAATTTTGACAGAGTTTTATTTAGATAATCGTAACTAGGGTTTTACCCCCCTGAGTTTTAGGGGCCCTGATCCTGATTCTGATTGTTCTGAAAATTTTAGGGTTTGTGCAGAATCACATGGGTGTCTCAATTAGGGTTTCCTTTTGGATAAACTAATGAAATAAATAGGACTTTTGATGAGAGTTGTTACATCCTCCCCACCTTAATAAAAATCTCGTCCTCGAGATTTACTGGAATAATTGAGGATACTTTCGCTTCATTTTTTATTCCAGCTCCAAAGTGTATTCAGGTCCTCTCCTTGAATCCCACTTGACTTTGATCAATACTAGTCGTTTGTGCTTGAGAAACTTCACCTTTCGATCTTCTATCTGAAGAGGTTTCTCAACAAATTTTAATTTTTCGTTTACCTCTATATCTTGGAGAGGTAATACCAAAGATTCGTCTGATAGACATTTCTTGAGATTGGATACATGAAATACATCATGTACTCCAGCTAACTCTTCTGGTAGTTGTAAACGATAAGCAACTGGTCCTATACGTTGGATCACTGAAAATGGTCCTACGTATCTTGGACTTAGTTTTCCTTTCTTACCGAATCGAACTACTCCTTTCCAGGGTGAAACTTTCAAGAGTACCTTGTCTCCTACTTGGAATTCCAACGGCTTTCTTCTATTGTATGCATAACTCTTCTGACGATCTCGAGCCGTCTTTAGTCTTTCCTTGATTTGTGTAATCTTGTCGGTCGTCTCTTGCACTATTTCAGGTTCTGACAATTGACTTTCTCCTATTTCTGCCCAACAAACTGGAGTTCTGCACTTTCTTCCATACAGTGCTTCAAATGGGGCAGTTTCAATGCTCGAATGATAACTATTGTTATAGGAGAATTCAATTAAAGGTAAATGGTCGTCCCAATTTCCACCAAAATCTATCACACATGCTCGGAGCATGTCTTCTAGAGTTTGGATCGTCCTTTCACTTTGTCCGTCTGTTTGTGGATGATATGCAGTACTCAGATTTAGTCGAGTTCCCATTACTTGTTGGAAACTCGTCCAAAAGTGAAAAGTGAAACGACTATCCCTATCTGATACAATGGAGAGTGGAACTCCATGTAAGGATACGACTTTATCTACATACAACCTTGCCAATCTTTCCATGCTAAAGGTTTCTTTCATAGGTAGAAAATGAGCTGATTTGGTTAATCGATCCACAATTTCCCAAATCGCATCATTACCTTTTCTGGTTTTGGGTAACTTAGTAACAAAATCCATTGTTATGAGTTCCCATTTCCATACAGGCATTTCTAATTGTTGTATTAGACCTGAAGGTTTCTGATGTTCTGCCTTAACTTGTAAACAAGTAAGACACTTAGAAACATATCTAGCTATATCCTTCTTCATGCCTATCCACCAGAAATTATTTTTTAAATCTTGGTACATCTTATTGTTTCCTGGGTGCATAGTATACCTAGACTTATGAGCTTCTTCTAAAATCTTATTTCTTAATTCTCCCTGCTTCGGTACCTAAATCCTCTTCTTATGGAATCTCCAAATTCCATCAGTTCCTTATTCTAACTCTTTTATTCTTTCTTCATTCCTTTAGCATCATCCTTGATTACTGTTTCCTGAACACTCTTTATTTGTTCCATTAAATCTATCTGTAGATTTATTCTGAGAGCACGAACTCGCTTTTGCTTTTCATGATATTTACGACTTAAGGCATCTGCAACTACATTTGCCTTTCCTTCATGATAATGAATATCACAGTCGTAGTCACTTAGGATTTCCATCCATCTCCTTTGCCTCATATTTAACTCTTTTTGCCCAAATATATATCTTAAACTTTTATGATCTGTGTTGGTGCACGAATGTCTAAAGCCTGCGTCTTAGTCTTAGTGATTGATATATAGGGACTAGATATGTAACACCTCGAAAATTCACGTCCTATAATGTGTTGACACGTGTCATAATGTTTAAACGTGTGAAAGAAATATTATAGAAGGACTAAAGTTGACAAACATGGAAAGTATGTGAAAATACGTATTCTAAGTGTCAACTGTGAATAAATATAATGTACATTAACCCTACACGATGCTTATACCTTCAAACGAATAAATCATGGATCATACGAAGCCAAAAGTGAGAGATTACAAACGACAGGGGTCAAATGTGTCAACATGTTTAAGTTATGCCACTGAGTGACCTTTTGACAAACCCGAAGCTTTGTAATGGTTAATTATGCTCACTATAATGCACGATATAAATTTCATAAAGTTTCGTTATCGTATGAGCAAATTGTGATCAAATTCGTTTACAAGGGTTAAAAGCATTAACGTTGAAAGTTTGGACTTTTCGGGTTAACCGGAAATGTCCAGGGACTTGGTAAAGTGGGTACAAGTCCTAAAGCCCTTGTAAATAAATAAGAAGGGGTCAAATTGCAATATATAAAGGTTACTTGACCTTTCGGAAGAGCCAAGAGTCAATTGTGCAAAGAATGGAAAATGTGAAGGCTGATCAGAAGCCTAGCGGGGCGCTACACCAGAAGTGTAGCGGTGCGCTAGCCATGCCCAGATGCAGCAGATTGGCTGTTGGCTATGTTAAAGGTTGCAACTGATCTTTAATCGATTTTCCTCATCACCCTTGGCCCCTAAACAACCCCTAAACACTTAGGGACACTTGTTAATCAGTTGTGGACACTTGTAGACTTGTGTGTCAATTTCTTATGGTGATTACATTCACTATATAAAGCCATCCAAGTTCACCATTTTTCCTCACACCTTCTCCTACATTTGTGGATGATTCTGGAGCTCAAGCTTGCTTCCTAGTGATCATATCTCGTGCATAGGACCTCAGTAAGTATTCTAATCTTTCTCTAATTGCTTTTAGCTTAGTTAATTAGCTAAAAGTCAAACCGTCGTAATTACGGTTTGACTTCGAGATTAGTCAATAATGACTCAGTCTTATCTCGAATTAAAAGTAGTTTTAGAATGGTATTTATGTGGGTAATAAAACCCCAAAAGGGTTTCCCCTGATCACCATCCTAACCAGGGCAAATGTCGGGTCAAACCTTTACTTAAAAAGTCAACATAATGCTTAAAATGTCATTTAGGCATAATTAGCTATCTAGATCATATATAACCTGTTTGATTATTGTTATAACTTAATAATTAGTGTAAGAACATGTCTAAACATGTTCAACCCGACTATTTCCTGTTTAGACCCGGTTCGGAACCGAAAGTCGCAAAGCTTTGACTTTTGCTTTGACTTCAGTTCTGACCCGTTTAGGTATGTTTTAGAAATACCTTAGAGCTTCATTTGGACCAAGTTACATGCAAGTATAACCCTCTGTGATTATACACCTCGGTTCATTAGTTATCCGATTAATAAGCATGATTCCGTTAATTGCTCATATGTTGACCATTATGCCCTTATAACCTTAAAACGTGATTTATGAAAATGTAAAAGTGTAGAAACCTTAGTTACTGATATATAGACTTGTATGCAAAGTTTGACATCAGTTGGACTTGTAGATTAAGAGTTATGCTCATTGTCGCTAAATTAAAGCTTTATGTTAACAAAATGGCGTAATTAGCGTATAGCCTAGTTAAACATACTTTTTGATATCAAATCTTTTACCCACTGATGTTATATATTATTTTGGGATTTTTAAAGATTTTTAATTAATTTTAGGCCGAGCATAACTAGTAGTCGTAGGCTTAATCCGGTAATTGTCGGTTTTGCCCTTACGGGCCATAAAATGAGTTTTACTTATCTAAACGACTCCCAACCTTTTGCTACTGATCACATATGTTAAATAAATTATTTTAAGCCTTCTGGAAATATAAAAATATCAGATTTAAGTATAGAACCCGGAAATGGCCTTTAATCACCATAATTAGCGTTTTAACGCATAGTATGTCCTAAAATCATATTGGACGTACCCGGGTTGATACCTACTGATATATGAGGCAAATTATGATAATTTAACAGTAAGCAAAGGTTGATTAACTCAGACTTCGTTTTTGAGCTTTTCGGCTTATGTGAAATTACCAAAATACCCCTACGGGGCATAGTTTGGTTAAAGATGATAAATTTCACATATATGCTTTAGCCTACTGTTATAACTCATCAAACTGAGTATGTTTGCTGTTTACATCAGACCTGTAACTCAGTTAAACATTTAAACTCTTTTACATCCTTTAAAATGACCAAACTACCCCTACGGGGCATAGTTTGTGTTTAAATTCGTTTCGGGCATAATGGAAGACATCTTACTGATGTCACAACATATTTGAGGCATAATTAACTTAGGAAACCTGTAGATGGCTCTAATGAATACCCGTTACGCTTATTACGCGTTCGGTTCGGTTTATGTAACAAGTTTACATAAATTAGCCGAAACGGGTCAAACCTTATCGGTTTTATCTCAAAATCCAGAATGTGTTTAGTTTACCCATATTATACAAGTCTCCAAACTTGTCAGGTCTAAATCATATTCTATTACGGTCTTCGGTTAATCATGCGTAAGAACCGTATATTCCCTTAAGACTAACCGGTCTAAGCTTAGGCTTAATTAAAGACCCGTTAGCATTCTAATTAATTATTTATACCATCATTCCAGACTAGAGCTTTCCGGTAAATTGTACCTACGCTTACTTAAGTGACTACGGCTGAGTTATTAGATTCTTGCTATTTAAGACAGGAGCTAGCTCAGGTAAATACTCTTAACTTATTTTCCCTATACGGGCTTGGAATACGGTATAATGATACCGCTTGGTCGGGTATTGAATATTTAATCTTAATGAAGGTTAAATTATTGAGGTAACCCGGTTTAATCTGTATTGTTTGAAATAAAAGCCTTAGGGGTTAATGACCATGTCCCGGATATCCTTGACATCATTGTGTTATAAAATGGCCACGTCTTATGCACGGGGTGTAGGCGTACACCTGACAGTTGCATAAGGGAAACGGTATCTCACTCTCTTGTGGGCCTATACTTGTGGCGTGTCTGTTAATCTTGACTGGGTTTCTACATCGGGCCCTGAACGTACAACGAACATGTAAATCTGTATACAAGGTTATAACTATAATTGTTCCAAGTATAAAAAGATTAATTTTGCCTCTGTGCATTTTAATCAAAGTGTCAATATATTTTGTGCCATGTGCATCCAAACAAATTTTCAATCATTTTCCAAAATGAGTCGGTTGAGTGTATTTACCAGTGAAAACTGACGTATTTTCCAAAAGGGTTAAGTGACAGGTACTGAACATAATTGGCTGGAAGCTCAGGGCGCTATTAAGGAAATCTTGAAAGTTCTAGGCGTCTAAAGTCTGTTGAACAAATGATATGTTTTAAGATCCGCCTGTGGATCCCTTACCTTCCGTTGTAATACTTTGACATTACTTACATTCGGAATGTAATAATAATTATCTTTTGCTTCCGCTGTGCATTTATATATATTGTGTTGTTTGACTATTGTGTTGCCAACCACGTCACGATACTCCCCACCGGGCCCACCGGTGACACGTGGAAAATCGGGGTGTGACAGGTTGGTATCAGAGCCAACACTGAGTGAATTAAACACTAGCCTTTTGTGTTTAATCTCAGTTACACAATTGCACATATCTAAAACTTCTGAGTCTAGACTTAACATAGGAATAATCTCAATCCTAATCTGGAAATTTCACTTCAAAATTTTTATTGGATACGTCGCCAAGCAAAGAAGCTGTAATAAGAATTCTCCACATCTGGAGCCTGGAAATGCTGAGCTTTGTACCGCGACCAGGATGAAACGTGCAACCACAGAGAAAACATTCAGGAATTGAATGAAGAAGAAACTCCTTTTGCTGAAAAACGTTTCCGTATATAGTCCTTATAATGACATATTTATCATTCAGTCCCTCCGAGGACGACATTATTCTTTTGAAGTCCCATTTAGGGCAACCCTATACTTGTTTAAATTTTAAAGGAACGATTAAGTTTAAAAATATCATTCCTATATTATAAGATCTACCATTATAATAAAATGGCAAAATCTGAAAGGACAAGACCTAGCTTCGGGTCATATTAAGACCGGCCAAGATGGCAGTTCCTCAATTTAGATTTTGATCCTTAATAACATTCCTTTTGCAAGATCTACCATTATAATAAAAAGGGCAAAATCTAAAAGGACAAGACCTAGCTTCGGGTCATATTAAGACCGGCCAAGATGGCAGTTCCTCAATGTAGATTCAGATCCCTATTAACAGTTCAATTCAGAATTTTTTTTTTTCTGCGTTAAATATTAATAAAAATCTTAAAAGTGAAACCTAGCCTTCGGGTCATTTTAAGACCGGGCCAAGATGGTAAGACCTGTTTAAAAGATTCGAATCCCTGTTAACATCTATAAATATGTTAACACTCCTGACAGATGTGATTCGTTGGGAATCACACAAGTAATTAAGGATTCTTCAAAAGATTCCTAACCCAGTTTAATGATCCCTAAATCCTGGGTTTACATCATCAATTAAAATGATCATATTTTAACCATACGTGGTAATAAAATGCCTACGGGCCTTGCTCATTTCTACATGAG
Organism: Helianthus tuberosus; assembly: GCA_030545235.1. Lineage (NCBI taxonomy): Eukaryota > Viridiplantae > Streptophyta > Magnoliopsida > Asterales > Asteraceae > Helianthus > Helianthus tuberosus. The sequence continues at coordinate 204,745,121 of CM060369.1, forward strand.
CCAAAGTACAGTGGTAGCAATGACTCCCTGTCAGAAAAAGGTAATGAACTAGGTTCAAACCTCCAGGCTTTGATTCTCTGGAATCATGGCTTATAAATTAAACTTGTCTACGTGACTAGGCCATTTGTGCTATTATTAAAACCTTAATGCCTCGATTCTCTGAAATCATGGCTTATAAATTAAACTTGTCTACGCGACTAGGCCATTTGTGCTATTATTAAAACCTTAATGCCTCGATTCTCTGAAATCATAGAGCAAAATTTATAAATGTCCTTGTGACCAGGCCTATTGTGCCAGTATACCTTAATGTTATGATTCCTTGAAATCATAGGTTAAATAAAAATGTCCACGAGACTAGGCCTTTTGTGCCACAAATGAAACTGTTATTGTTTTATAATTAGGATAAATTATTATAGAAATCCTAAATAAACATGATAAATAAATTAACCAAATGTGGCCTCTGTTTACCATGGTTAACGAATTTCCCTAAGGGGCAATTCCATAATAAACTCCCAAATAAACTATTGCCCTTGTTTTCTGCAACAGTTAAATTATAATGGCTAACTCAGACGAGGGTAATAGCCATCCAGTGGAGCCAAATGTGAACGCCCAGATTACGTTAACGGGTGCCGAATTAAAAGCGATCATAGACGACGCTGTTACACAGGCTTTGGATAGGCAGTATGAGGAATACAGTGGTACTCGAAGTAGGACCCACTCTACACAGCCTTCAAAGCCTAAAACACACTCTGAAGCTCACAACAAGCCACCTCCCAAGAAAGATGATCCCAAGAATGGAGATGACGATCGTCGCTCCTCGAGCCATCACAGTGATCCGTCTCAACAAATCATACTGAATAAAGGACCCCGTGATAAGGGTTGCTCCTACAAGTACTTTGTGTCATGTAAACCCCGGGATTTTACAGGGGAGAAAGGAGCCATTGACTGTATGACATGGCTGGACGAGATGGATACTATTGTGGATATCAGCGGATGCGCTGAGAGGGATGTAGTGAAGTATGCATCCCAATCATTCAAGGGAGAGGCACTAGCATGGTGGAAGTCTCTCATTCAAGCTACGGGGAAGATCCCTTTGTACGAGATGACTTGGGATCAGTTCGTTGCTCTTATCAAAGAAAATTACTGTCCTCAACATGAAGTTGAGAAGATTGAGACTGAATTCTTGACATTAGTCATGGAGAACTTAGATTGTCAAGCATACCTTACAAATTTCAATACCAAGTCTCTATTGGTTCCTTATTTGATCACACCGGAACCCAAGAGAATTGCTCGCTTCATTGGGGGTTTAGCCCCAGAAATAAAAGCCAGTGTTAAGGCTTCAAGACCTACTACATTCAGGTCAGTGGCAGATCTGTCGCTATCTCTCACACTCGATGTGGTTAGGAACAAGGCTGCCAAAGTCTCGGAAGACGGAAAGCGTAAAAGGGAGGATGAGAATTCCCATCACTCCGATAGGAAGAGGAACTCTGAAGATAAGAAGAGTTCCGGGTTTAAGAGAGACAGCCAGCAGTCGGGAGAGAAGACCAGGTGCGAAACCTGTAAGAAATACCATCTTGGGAAATGCAGATTTGAATCTCAGCCTCTACCGTGTGGAATTTGCAAGTCTAGGGAACATAAAACCCTGGATTGCAAGAAGTTGAAAGATGCAACCTGTTATGGTTGCAACGAGAAGGGGCATATCAAGACCAACTGCCCGAGGAATCAGAAGAAGCCCGAGTAGGCCAAGAGAACAAATGCACGAGTTGTCAGGATGAACGCGAAGAGATGGTGCAGAATAAAAATAGTATAATATGTACCTTTCCTTATCAAACAGTTATGCAGAAACTTATTTGATATTGGCACATATAAATATATTATGAATGATAAAGGTTGAGAACTGTTGTCTCCACCTGATTAAGACTCCGGTCATTTAATGCACGGTAGGAAGTGACCGATGTTACTTTAGAAAATGCTCCAACAAATCCTATATTGATATTAATATCTATTAGAAATCATTTTTTTCTAATATCCTTATAGCAAACTTTTGGTTGCATACTTAAGGACTCAATATAGTGATAAAAATCGATTGGTTACCTTAAAAATCAAGTCCATATTGTGAGTGATAAGAAGCAATTAATTATCAAGACTCCTTATGAGACAACCCTCGTAATTACACGTGTCCGTACGATTAATTAATATTAAACATAAAAAAATGGTGGAACTGACCGTCCCCGGAATCGAACCCGGGTCTAGGCCGGCCGCACCCTTTCGCGCGCCTAGCCAACTGAGCTAGGTGCCTAGTTTGTGAAAATCTCCATTCTAATTAATTATAAGCACTTGTACAATAAACTTCCTTATCATTTATCAATAATAAATTTCTGCTAAGTGTCCTGTTTTTAATACAGGCAATCATAAATCTTCATGAACCATAAACTTAGCAAAATTTTTATTATCATCCACAAGGTATAACTTACCAAGGAAACCATAGTAACCGATTCTTCTAGTATCGGCAATGAATCCTTCCGAAAATCTAAGAGTACTCTTTCTTCGCATAGAGTACGACAACATATGTTATTTTAATTATTTTCTCATTGTTTTCTATCGCCTGCGAATGCCAAACTAAGTTTGATAAAAGTGTCATATGAGGACTGGCGTATCCTAGTGTGTCCCATAGATTATTTCCATGTCTGATCAGCATGGAGGTTTAATACATGGAACCCCTAAGATATCCCAATGATCATATTGTACTAAAGTCGACTAGTAGTATTCAAAGAAGATATCAAAAATGGAATTTTTCCAAGTAAATGTTCCCGATTAAGGAATTCGTGGACTTATAACATAAGGTGTCACTCATTTGACAAATAAGAAAGACGGTTCATATTGCTTATGCATACATGCCGCAACCCTAATTAGGCAACGATTAAGAATTTGCCATCAGCTACCCAGGATCTAAGGGCAAATTATTGGTGGATAGGCTTGAAAAGTCTGTAGCCACCCATGTAGCTAAATGCTTGACATGTGCGCAAGTCAAAGCCGAGCATCAAAAGCCGTTAGGCTTGCTACAACAGCCTGAACTTCCTACGTGGAAGTAGAGAAATGGTAACTATGGATTTTATTACCAAGTTACCCAAGACAAGGAAAGGAAATGAAATGATACGATAAGAGTTACAGTTGACAGACTGACTAAGTCCGCACATTTCCTACCCATCAAGGAGACTTATAGCTCCGATATGTTAGCCCAGTTATACGTGGATAAGATTGTAGCCCTACATGGCATACCTGTAGCTATTATCTCTGATAGAGATACTAGGTACACGACACATTTTTGGAAGAGTTTCCAACAATTTTTGGGCACACGTTTGAACTTTAGTACGGCTTACCATCCTCAGACAGACGGTCAGAGTGAGCGTACTATTCAAACGTTGGAAGACATGCTACGTGCATGTGCGATCGATTTAGGTGGTAGTTGGGATAAGAACCTACCATTAATCGAATTCTCCTACAACAATAGCTACCATACCAGCATTAAGGCTGCGCCTTTTCAGGCATTATACGGTAGAAAGTGTAGAACGTCAGTTTGTTGGGCGGAAGTTGGAGATGTCCAGTTATCAGGACCAGAGATCGTGTTCGAACGACGGACAAGATAGTCCAGATTCGTGACCGACTCAAAGCTGCCCGGGATAGGCAGAAGAGTTACGCTAATCCTAAGCGTAAGGATTTTCACTTCGAAGTAGGTGACAAAGTCCTACTTAAGGTGTCACCTGGAAGGGGGTGATGCGATTTGGTAAGAAAGGCAAACTAAGCCCGAGATACATAGGACCTTTCGAGGTTATCGAACGTGTCGGGTCAGTTGCCTATAAGTTAAACTTACTTGAAGAGCTCAGTGGAATTCACAATGTGTTCCACATCTGCAATCTGAAGAAGTGCTTCGCTGATGAATCACTGGTTATACCGCATACAGATGTGCATATAGATGAGAGCTTGAAGTTTGTGGAAAAACCCTTGTCGATTGAGGATCGACGGGTTAAGAAGCTTCGAAGGAAGCATGTACCTATTGTTAAGGTCAAATGGGATGCCCATAGAGGCCCCGAATTCACGTGGGAGGTTGAATCCACGATGAAAGAAAAGTACCCTTACTTATTTCAGTAAATCTCGGGTCGAGATTTATTTTACGGTGGTGAGGATGTAACACCTCGAAAATTCACGTCCTATAATGTGTTGACACGTGTCATAATGTTTAAACGTGTGAAAGAAATATTATAGAAGGACTAAAGTTGACAAACATGGAAAGTATGTGAAAATACGTATTCTAAGTGTCAACTGTGAATAAATATAATGTACATTAACCCTACACGATGCTTATACCTTCAAACGAATAAATCATGGATCATACGAAGCCAAAAGTGAGAGATTACAAACGACAGGGGTCAAATGTGTCAACATGTTTAAGTTATGCCACTGAGTGACCTTTTGACAAACCCGAAGCTTTGTAACGGTTAATTATGCTCACTAGAATGCACGATATAAATTTCATAAAGTTTCGTTATCGTATGAGCAATTTGTGATCAAATTCGTTTACAAGGGTTAAAAGCGTTAACGTTGAAAGTTTGGACTTTTCGGGTTAACCGGAAATGTCCAGGGACTTGGTAAAGTGGGTACAAGTCCTAAAGCCCTTGTAAATAAATAAGAAGGGGTCAAATTTCAATATATAAAGGTTACTTGACCTTTCGGAAGAGCCAAGAGACAATTGTGCAAAGAATGGAAAATGTGAAGGCTGATCAGAAGCCTAGCGGGGCGCTACACCAGAAGTGTAGCGGTGCGCTAGCCATGCCCAGATGCAGCAAATTGGCTGTTGGCTGTGTTAAAGGTTGCAACTGATCTTTAATCGATTTTCCTCATCACCCTTGGCCCCTAAACAACCCCTAAACACTTAGGGACACTTGTTAATCAGTTGTGGACACTTGTAGACTTGTGTGTCAATTTCTTATGGTGATTACATTCACTATATAAAGCCATCCAAGTTCACCATTTTTCCTCACACCTTCTCCTGCATTTGTGGATGATTCTGGAGCTCAAGCTTGCTTCCTAGTGATCATATCTCGTGCATAGGACCTCAGTAAGTATTCTAATCTTTCTCTAATTGCTTTTAGCTTAGTTAATTAGCTAAAAGTCAAACCGTCGTAATTACGGTTTGACTTCGAGATTAGTCAATAATGACTCAGTCTTATCTCGAATTAAAAGTAGTTTTAGAATGGTATTTATGTGGGTAATAAAACCTCAAAAGGGTTTCCCCTGATCACCATCCTAACCAGGGCAAATGTCGGGTCAAACCTTTACTTAAAAAGTCAACATAATGCTTAAAATGTCATTTAGGCATAATTAGCTATCTAGATCATATATAACCTGTTTGATTATTGTTATAACTTAATAATTAGTGTAAGAACATGTCTAAACATGTTCAACCCGACTATTTCCTGTTTAGACCCGGTTCGGAACCGAAAGTCGCAAAGCTTTGACTTTTGCTTTGACTTCAGTTCTGACCCGTTTAGGTATGTTTTAGAAATACCTTAGAGCTTCATTTGGACCAGGTTACATGCAAGTATAACCCTCTGTGATTATACACCTCGGTTCATTAGTTATCCGATTAATAAGCATGATTCCGTTAATTGCTCATATGTTGACCATTATGCCCTTATAACCTTAAAACGTGATTTATGAAAATGTAAAAGTGTAGAAACCTTAGTTACTGATATATAGACTTGTATGCAAAGTTTGACATCAGTTGGACTTGTAGATTAAGAGTTATGCTCATTGTCGCTAAATTAAAGCTTTATGTTAACAAAATGGCGTAATTAGCGTATAGCCTAGTTAAACATACTTTTTGATATCAAATATTTTACCCAATGATGTTATATATTATTTTGGGATTTTTAAAGATTTTTAATTAATTTTAGGCCGAGCATAACTAGTAGTCGTAGGCTTAATCCGGTAATTGTCGGTTTTGCCCTTACGGGCCATAAAATGAGTTTTACTTATCTAAACGACTCCCAACCTTTTGCTACTGATCACATATGTTAAATAAATTATTTTAAGCCTTCTAGAAATATAAAAATATCAGATTTAAGTATAGAACCCGGAAATGGCCTTTAATCACCATAATTAGCGTTTTAACGCATAGTATGTCCTAAAATCATATTGGACGTACCCGGGTTGATACCTACTGATATATGAGGCAAATTATGATAATTTAACAGTAAGCAAAGGTTGATTAACTCAGACTTCGTTTTTGAGCTTTTCGGCTTATGTGAAATTACCAAAATACCCCTACGGGGCATAGTTTGGTTAAAGATGATAAATTTCACATATATGCTTTAGCCTACTGTTATAACTCATCAAACTGAGTATGTTTGCTGTTTACATCAGACCTGTAACTCAGTTAAACATTTAAACTCTTTTACATCCTTTAAAATGACCAAACTACCCCTACGGGGCATAGTTTGTGTTTAAATTCGTTTCGGGCATAATGGAAGACATCTTACTGATGTCACAACATATTTGAGGCATAATTAACTTAGGAAACCTGTAGATGGCTCTAATGAATACCCGTTACGCTTATTACGCGTTCGGTTCGGTTTATGTAACAAGTTTACATAAATTAGCCGAAACGGGTCAAACCTTATCGGTTTTATCTCAAAATCCAGAATGTGTTTAGTTTACCCATATTATACAAGTCTCCAAACTTGTCAGGTCTAAATCATATTCTATTACGGTCTTCGCTTAATCATGCGTAAGAACCGTATATTCCCTTAAGACTAACCGGTCTAAGCTTAGGCTTAATTAAAGACCCGTTAGCATTCTAATTAATTATTTATACCATCATTCCAGACTAGAGCTTTCTGGTAAATTGTACCTACGCTTACTTAAGTGACTACGGCTGAGTTATTAGATTCTTGCTATTTAAGACAGGAGCTAGCTCAGGTAAATACTCTTAACTTATTTTCCCTATACGGGCTTGGAATACGGTATAATGATACCGCTTGGTCGGGTATTGAATATTTAATCTTAATGAAGGTTAAATTATTGAGGTAACCCGGTTTAATCTGTATTGTTTGAAATAAAAGCCTTAGGGGTTAATGACCATGTCCCGGATATCCTTGACATCATTGTGTTATAAAATGGCCACGTCTTATGCACGGGGTGTAGGCGTACACCTGACAGTTGCATAAGGGAAACGGTATCTCACTCTCTTGTGGGCCTATACTTGTGGCGTGTCTGTTAATCTTGACTCGATTTCTACATCGGGCCCTGAACGTACAACGAACATGTAAATCTGTATACAAGGTTATAACTATAATTGTTCCAAGTATAAAAAGATTAATTTTGCCTCTGTGCATTTTAATCAAAGTGTCAATATATTTTGTGCCATGTGCATCCAAACAAATTTTCAATCATTTTCCAAAATGAGTCGGTTGAGTGTATTTACCAGTGAAAACTGACGTATTTTCCAAAAGGGTTAAGTGACAGGTACTGAACATAATTGGCTGGAAGCTCAGGGCGCTATTAAGGAAATCTTGAAAGTTCTAGGCGTCTAAAGTCTGTTGAACAAATGATATGTTTTAAGATCCGCCTGTGGATCCCTTACCTTCCGTTGTAATACTTTGACATTACTTACATTCGGAATGTAATAATAATTATCTTTTGCTTCCGCTGTGCATTTATATATATTGTGTTGTTTGACTATTGTGTTGCCAACCACGTCACGATACTCCCCACCGGTGACACGTGGAAAATCGGGGTGTGACAAGATATGATAATTATGTAATGTATAGGGGGTTAATACGTAAAATTGGATGTGTAATGTTTGATTTCGCTCATATGACACATGGTCATATAAGCGAAATCACATCAAACTGATTTCGCTCATATGACACATGGTCATATAAGCGAAACCCCACTCCCTATATATAGTAGCTATGTCTTCTCATTTTGTATGCGTTCATGTCCAGTGTAGCCGAACTGCTGCCCGTGTATTTCTTGAAGATTGAATGAGAAAACAGTTTTAAAGTGAATTCCTTCTGTTTCTACACCTTTCTAGCTTTGATTCATGCCGATTTTGTATTTCCGCTGCATTTTCGGTAGTTGCTAGCTCAAATTGACTCACACGACTATCAAATACGGTCCTACAATTGGTATCAGAGCTAGGAGCTCGATTGCACTGATCAAACACATTGATTCGTACCAGATTTCAGCGATTTCAGATCCGAATTTCATCATTTCTTCATCTTCTACTCATTCTTTCACGTTTTTCACTGTTTTTCATCAAATTGAACGAGATTTTACGGCCCGAATCGGCTGATTTTTTTGATATGTTGTGCGAAAACACCTGATCTATAACCCTACCAAGTTTCAGATCCAAATTCCTAGCCGTTTAGGAGATATCGAAGGTTTTAGGTCCGATTTTGCGTCAAATAACTGATTTCGCTCATACGGTAGAAGCAAAATCAGGGGTTTCGCTTTTGTGGACTAGGTTTCGCTCATTGTGTTCCAGTGATTTCGCTCTTGTGGTTTCAAAAGTTGATTTCGCTCGTATGACACCCTGATTTCGCTCATATGGCCATTTTGTGATTTCGCTCATTCGGTCATTACCTGATTTCGCTCTTCTGAGCAAAAGCTGATTTCGCCTGAATTGTCATCAATTTGCAACCCAAGACAGATAATCGGCCCTATCATCAAACATAGATTAAACAGTTCTCACAATCACTGAAATCATCGGCCGAATCAAATTGAGTTCATTGTCACCGACCCATGTGAAGTATTAATTTGAAATTGTCGGACATATTGTGTGATTTGAAATTGTGTATATTAGCGGCCCAATCAAAGCATCAGCAGCCATATAACAATTAAAGTGCAGTTAATATTGACGGATTAGTGAAAGATAAGGCCCAATGAGAATAAATCAAATATAAATGTTGTCGGCCATGTTAACAAGTTAAATGTAAATTGAGTTTAGATTGTTTTGATAAAAAAAACATGGATATGTTTGATAATTTTACAGCTCTTAGGGGAGAATCAACTAAAGAGTTGATTGACAGGTATTGCAAGTTATATCTAGAGATGAAGCGTTGGAAAATTAGCAAAAGAGATGGCGAATGGGTTGACAAGTTGGCAAATGCTTTACCAAATGATGTGTGGGGAACATATTTGTTAGCTTGGAAGAAGGGCTATGGATATATTACTTGTAATTTGAGCAAATTCATTGAGAAGATTGAAGCTCAAGAACTTGAATTCCAAAAGATTAGAAAAATGAAGTCTGATTCAGGAAAGGAGTTTGATTCTAAGTCCGGAGAGATTGGTGAAACTGGAAGTAAAAGTGACAAACATGAAAAGGTTTCAGAAAAAAACTAAAATTTTTGATCAATCATCAGAGGAAGAAAGCGATGATGATAGTGAAGAAATTCGAAAACTTGAATCTTATAAAAAAGAACTTACACCTGAAAGTTATAATTTTTATGTTGCAGGTAAGATGGAAGAGATCAAAGAAAGAAAAGCTGCAAGAGAGAAGAAAGCTGAAGCTGAAAAGATGTCTGAGAAATGCTTAAACTGTGAAAAATCTGAATCAGACAATGTCAAACTCTTGAAGAATGTAGAGAGTTTGACATTGGAAATCAAAAATTTGAAGGATGAAAAGAAATCTGATGATAAACAGATTCTTGAAATACAGGAACATTTTGAGAATTTGAAATCTGAAAATGTCAAACTACTGAGTGGTTTGAACAGTTTGACATTAGAAAACAAAATTTTGAAAGAAAATGAAAAAAGATTTTGAAAATGAAAAATAAAAAATTGAAAAAGTTTTTCAAAGTCAAATGAAGATTTTAGAAGATGAGAAATCTGTTATCTTTAAAAATAATCTTGAAAAACAGATTGAAATAAATTCTCATCTTCAGAAAATCATTCGGCTTGAAAATGAAGCTGAAATTGCTCGGAATAAAATTGATGAGCTTGAAAAGAAATTGAAAGGTTTTGAGACTTCGTCATCAACACCAGATTATTCTTGTCCAAAACCAGTCAATTCTGTTCCAATAAGTGACAATGTCACAAATTTTGACAAAGTCAAAATTGAAGATTGCGATGACAAAGCTGATGATGAAAAAGAAAAAGAAAAGAAAAGAAAAATATTTTTAGAATTACAAGAAAAATTTCAAAATACTGTTTTGCAATCTACTGAAATAGGTGAATGCTCAAAGCAAAAACCTGTTAAAAAGAAAGTAGAACAGAAACAAAAAGTTAAAAATTCAGAAAATTTGCAAAACAACAATAAAAGATCATCAGTTCAATCATCCAATCAAGATAAAAAACCACAAAAATTGAAAAACAAAAACTCACAAAAAGTTGGTGATATGTGGTGCAGGTTTGACCACAGTGCTCAAGCGTCAAATCAAGATTATAGGAGAAGTCATGAGTATTACAAATCAAATCAGTGTTATGATTTGAGTGTTTGGATTGATGGTGAAGATTGGTACGATAACAGGGTGTGTTACAACTGTGGTTTTAGAGGACACATTGCTGTTAACTGCCAAAGTTGTAGGTTTGAGACGAGAAGATGCTTTGAATGCCAAATCAAAGGACATATTGCAAGAGATTGCCCAGTGAGATCAAAGGGAAGATCAAGGGCTGAATCTCAGAAAAAGAAGAAAAAATCAGTTAAAGTCGATGAAAAGCCCAGAGCACAGAAACAACAAGAAGTTAAAGAACAGAAAGTGAAGCTTTCACAAGGGCAGAAAGATCGACTGAGAAAGAAAAGAAAGAAAGCTCGAGAGTATCTTGAAAGGATTTTGTCATCGGATACAACAAGTAAAACAGAGAAGAGTTCTGATAAATCGTCTTGCTCTCCAAAGAATGACAAATCAAGCAAAACGAATTCATCAGATACAAATCTGAGGACAGAATGGGGTGTGAAGAAAGGAAATGTTCCTGGCGATGAATTTGTTTCTTCGGAAACAAAGGAGCCTCGTTCTGGCGATGAATCTGACTCGTCAAAATCAGAGGAGCCAAAGTTGAGCTCAAAAGTGAAAATTCAGTTCCGCCAATGGATGATATCAACTTTCCACCATTGTAGACTGAAAATTTTAAACAAAAAGTTGGTAAAGTGAAAAGTTCGAATCAATTCTATTCTGAAAAGAAAGAATTTGATATCGAAAAGGCTTTTAATAGTAAAGTAAAACATATCTTTGGAAAGATGGTTGAGGGTAAGGTAAAAGGAGTTAAAGAATTTTATGAATCAAAAAGGTATGTTCAAAACACCCAAGGACCGTCAGGCTTGGGTAAATCTCTTTAACTGAAAAACCTGACTTGCCGGAGTTCCCAGGTTGGTAAGCGTGGAACATGAATCGGCATATTTCTTGAGAAATTTCACTTTGGTGATTTTTCGCCTTACTTGTGGTAAATCAGGGACATTAAGTTGTACTTGATTCTCTACAAGTGATGTTTGAGATTTAAAACTGAAATTGTAAAATCTGTCATGTGTATGAAGAAAGCAATGTGAAGAAGTGACCCCGAACCTACAAATGATTGGTAAACAAACTATTTTTTCAGAGCCAGTTGTGATCCTACAATTGGTATCAGAGCCAGTTGTGAGCTAGTTGACCCGAATCAAAGCCGTTTTCAAGCACATTTTGAGTTTCAGACCTTTCCGACGGACAAAATGGACTGAGATTTAGTTATATTGTGTAAAACTGGTTAATAACAAACCCTTGAGATTATCAGACCTAAAATCAGCTTAAAAGTGGCTTAGAATGGCTCGTGAATAGGTTCCGCTTTTGTATCATTTGAGAGGTTTCGCTTTTACGGCAGTAGCATATCAGGGGTTTCGCTCGTAGGTTTCGCTCCAAGTGACATCTAGTGGTTTCGCTCATATGTCCATCTAGTGGTTTCGCTCATATGTCCATCTAGTGGTTTCGCTCATTTGGTCACTTCTTATTTCGCTCATCTGAACAAAAGTGATTTCGCTTATTAGGACATTATTTGGTTTCGCTGTTAAGGTCATTAAGTGATTTCGCTCATAAGGAAATAACCTGTTTTCGCTTATAAGGTCATTAAGTGATTTCGCTCATAAGGTGATAACCTGGTTTCGCTTATTAGGTCATTACCTGGTTTCACTTTTGTGGATAACTAAGTGTTTTCGCTTATACGACCTGTTTTAGTGTAAAAATCATGTTTTTGAGCGTTTAGTCCATTTCGTACGTGATCGAGTGTTGGAAACTCAGTCTGTGTTAAAATTTTTTCGATAAAATCAATCTGTTAATAAAAAAGTTAAACATTTTTCGAAATTTGTCACTAAAAATGGAACATCAAGATTTTTATAACTTGTTTGCGGGCAGTGGTATGAAAGCAGGTCAGAGTTCAGCAAGCATTATTCAGAACGTTAATATGGAAAATGAATTGGGAACAATGCAGAAACCACCCAAACTGATGAGCTTAGATGAATTCTCAGGTTGGTCTGGAAGATTTACAAACTGGGTTCAGGCTAACCACTTTGAAAGCTGGTTGAAGGTTGAGGCACCATATGTTCCACCGGTAGATGCTCGAAATCAACCGAAATTGATTGGAAGTTTGACGCAAACAGAGCAGAATGATTTCAAAGCAGAGAAAAAGATGATTAGCATTCTTGAGCAAGCAATCAAGGAGGATATTTTGGTGTTGCTGCAACTCGATGATAATGCTTATTCTATTTGGGAGGCATTGAAATTAAAATTTAAAGGAAGTGAATCCATGCTCAAGAACAAAAAAGCGTTGTTAAAGAAAGAATTCGACATTTTCACTTACATGAAAGGTGAAACCACAAAAAGTTTGATTGATAGGTATTGCCATTTAGTATTGGAGTTGAAGAGATTGGGAATTACCAAGTCAAATGAAGAATTAATCGACAAATTGGCAGATGCATTGCCATATGATGAGTGGGGTACTTACCTGATGATGTTGAAAAACACTCCAGGCTTTGGTAATCTGAATCTTAGTGGTTTCATAGAAAAAATTGAAGCTCAAGAGTTAGAGTTGTTAAAGATCAAAAAGAAGAACTTGGAAAATATTCAACAAGATGTATCTCTGTATTACAAAGGCAACCCTTCAGTTTCAACCAATCAAAGCCCAAAAATACAGACAGGGTTCATTGCTGATAACACTTCAAGTGTTTCTTCACATTCAAATACTCCTCAAACCAGCAATTTTTCACCATTCGTGAACTATGATCCAAACTTCAAAGCTCAAGAGCAGTCTTCACCTCAAAGCTCTACAAGTTCAAATAATCAGGCGTATGTTTCTGGGGTGCATTGCAACATCGCGGTGAATATTAAGAATGGAAATGAAATTACTGAAACAGCCGCGAAACAACACATTGCATTACTTGCTTCCATTCTAGAGGCTTATGAAGGATTAGTGGCGGGTAGGATTGGTAATCCTGATATGACCAAAGAGGATTACGATCAGATCGACCCGAAAGAGCTTGAATTGATTGACATAAAATGGGGAATGGCAAGTTTGGTTAGAAGGGCACAACGATTTATGGAGATCACAGGCAGAAACAGTCTTTCAAGTCCTGATCAGAAGCTAGGGTTCGACAAATCGAAAGTTACGTGCTTCAAGTGTAAAGAACGTGGTCATTTCAAGAGAGAATGCCCGAACCGTGAAGTGAACAACCATCAAAACCCATTCACCAACGACTACTACAGGCAAGCGATCTATCAACGACCAAATCAACAGCCAACTGTTCAAAGGCCACAAATTGAGAATAAACCGGAAAAAGCGATGATCGTGAATCAAGACGATGAGAAGGTAGCTGCAGGTTTCAGCTGGGATAAATATATCCCCGGTAGCGATGAACAGGCAATGATGGCTGAAGTTGTTGAAATTTCTGAGATGGTGTCTGAACCGGAAATAGTTACTGAGGTTGTTTCTGAAGTAGTTGTTGAAGATGTTTCTGTGGATAATGAGGTTGACATCAAGGAGTTAGATGCAGAAGTTCATTACTCTCAATCTGAGTAGGAGGTATTAGCTAGTTCTTTGAGATCTATCATGCCTCCTAAAATTTCTGAATATTTTGCAGGTTTCTTTGAAGAACCAAGGACCGGATTGTGTTCAAGATATGAGGAGAAGAAAGAATTTGTTGAAGAAATGATCGATGTGACAAAGGAAATGACTGAAGACACTTTGAAAGAAATTGCTGACAAGGCTCTCATGGTGAAACTGAAAGAGGTAGACACAGAACTTGTGAAGTCTGAGTCTGTCGGTATCGAGTCAGTTCAAAAGGAATCGGATCAGGAGTCAGAAATTGAGGAGGTCAAAACTGAGAAAGTGTCTGAGTCAGAGTCCAAAGATGTCGGTAAACAGGGAGTGAAAACTGCTCATGAAGCAGAAATTGTTGAGAAAGTGGATTCAATATCTGAAACACCATGCCAAAAGTGTTTAAAATCGTGCATGGAGTGTTTTGAAAAAGACACTAAGTTTCAGGAATTGAAAGAACATGCTGAAATGTTAAAATTTGATCTTGGACAAGTTAAAGAGGCATATGATACACTGGTTAGATCAATTAAAATGATTCAAGAAGAAAGTGTTGAAAACGATAAAGCCACGAAACTAGCAAAAGCAACACTTTTTGATAAACAAGTGGAAGTTAATTTTCATCTTGACACAATCGCATCATTAAAGAAAGAGTTAGAATTAACTAAAATTGAAAATGAGCGAATCGATAATAAATTGATGAGCTATGTTGCATCGTCCTATGTCCTTGAACAGATTATTCCACAACAGATCAATGCAACACCAGTTTTTACAAACATTCCACCCCCAATGTGGAATCATTATACTCAAAAGTATCCAGATGGGGTGGAAGCTGCATTGAATCTCAAACTGAGGACAACTGAGGATGAGTTGCCAGAGAGCATAGATGTTACATTCTCTGCGTCTGACACCGAAAGCGAGTCACAGGTCATCAAGACTGTTGTCGATCAGGTGTTAGATGAAGAGAGTGATAACTCTGATGTTGAAGTTATGAAATATCATTCTGAGAAGTCTGTTACTGATTCTGAAGATGAGGGTAACTTTTTAGATTGTTTCATACCGAAATCAGACAAGAGTACGAATGATGATCCGATTATGGTGGTTTACACTATGATTCGAACGGACAAGCTTTATTCTGATTTCGAATATCCTCTTCAGAATGTTAAGATTGAAAATGTTGAGAAAGTTTTCAAATTGGTTGAAATGGACATTAATGTGGTAAACAACAAAGAATTTTTTTAAAAGCTAAAAAGTCATTTGTTACAACACGTGTCAACAACTCGGGGAAAAAGGAATGGGAAGGTAATGGTAACAAGAAAAATGGTAACAACTTTAAAAACAAAGGAATTGGTTTTGAGAAAAAGATGGCTAAGAAGGTTGTCAAGCCAAAAGATAAAATGAATGATGTTTTTGTTGTTGGACCAAGTGTGGATGATGAAAAGGAATACATTTTTAGTCAAAAGGCCATTGACGATTTCAATGCGGCGAAGAAACTGAAAGAAGAGTCGTTCAAGTCAACTTTTGTCGAGTATGACAAAAGAGTTTGTTATCGCTGCAATGAAATCGGGCACATGGCGAAACAATGCAAGAAAGTTTTTGAAAAACCTGTCATTAAATCTTTTGTTCAAAAACCACGACCTAAGTCACCAGTTGACAAAAAGGGTAAAAAACCAATGGTTTCACCAATCTGCATCTTGAAGAAGGGTGAATCTTTGAAGACGGAAGATAAGCCGAAATCGACATTCGAGATTGGTGAATCTTCAAAGTCTCAAAAGTCTTCAAAGTTTTATGCTAAAACGAAATTTTTTGAAAATCAGTCATGGGTTGTTAAACCAAAACAATCAGTTGAGATGAAGAAAATGGAGAATGAGTTAAAGTTTGATTCAAAAGCCTTTAATCCCAAAATTCAAAATATTTTTGGAAAAATGGTTGACAGAAAAGTCAAAGGGGTAAAGGAATTTTATGAATCAAAAGTGGGTGCTAATGATAATCATGAATTTAAATCTGAGCTTGATAAATTTCTTGCAGAATTTCCCCCAATCAAAGAAAACATTTTAAAATCAAAAGTTGAACCTGTTGTCCCAAATGTGATCTTTAGTATTCCAAAAGTTGATGAGAAGTGTGATGTAGTGTTTGGTAGTGTTTCAGATGTTAAGAAGACATGGAGTTCATTGTTTAAATGAATGTGCTATGATGTTTGCAGGGGCTGCCCAAGTCGATACTGTCAAAGTGGATTATGGATAGTGGAGCTTCAAGGCATATGACTGGGACGCTTGCTTTGCTATATGATGTCAAATCCATAAACGGAAGCTATGTTGGATTTGCTGGGAACCAAGGTGGAAGGATCGTTGGTCAAGGAACGCTGTCAAATGGCGTGATTTCATTTGACCAAGTGAACTACATAGTAGAGTTAACAAACAATTTACTCAGTATTTCACAAATCTGTGATAAAGCGTTTAGTGTACACTTTACTAAAACTGAATGTGTTGTGTTGAAACCAGGGTTTAAAATCCCTGATGAGATGGTACTGTTGCGTGCTCCGCGGGAGAATGATCTTTATTATCTAGATATGAACGTCGCAACGCCAACATCTCATCAGAAACAGTGTTTTGTGTCTAAAACTAAAGCGACAGAAAAGGATTCGATAATGTGGCATCATAAGATGGGCCACATTCATGTTCGCAAAATGAACTTTTTGGTACATAATGATTTAGTTGATGGTGTAAATTTGAAGAATTTTCACTTAAATAATGATTGTGTAGCGTGTAAGAAAGGAAAGCAGACTCGGAAGTCACACCCTTTGAAGATCATGAACACGATCAGGTTACCTCTTGAGAGATTGCACATGGATCTCTTCGGGCCTGTCAACGTAAAGAGCATCAGCGGAGACTTATATTGCTTGGTGGTGACTGATGACTTTACGAGATTTTCTTGGGTAGTGTGCTTGGAACGAAAAGATCAAACTTTTGAGTCTTTGATGGTGCTGTTCAAGAAAATGGAAACTGTGTATAAACTGCCAATCCGGAGGATTCTGAGCGACAACGGAACGGAATTCAAGAACAACAAGATGTACGAGTTCTGCAACGAGAAGGGAATTCTTCATGAATTCAGTGCGCCGTACTGTAACACCCTAGTTACTAATTAACGATTTTGTATGTAATTACCAACAATTAGATGTGTAGTTAAGACAACACATATTATCAAAATACGGGTTTATTAAAACTTTTACAAATTATAATTTATTCTACATAACGTGATCGAAATTCATTGTTTAAAATTTACAACGTGGCAAAGTGCGGAAGCATGTAACTGTATCGTGTTCGGTTCTTCGTTGAGCTTGATCGTCTTCCGGCATCCAAGGTGTGCCTACATTTCATAAAAATGAAATTCTTTAGTCATACAAGGCTTAAAACGTGTCTAAATGAGTCCGAGAAACAATTGATAACAAAAACAAAAATTTCAACCTGGCCTCCACCGTAAATTACGGTGGCACCGTAAGTTACGGTGGCCTCTGAATGTGAATTCCCCCCACCGTAAAACAGGGGGAATCTACCGTAGCTTTTTCATCTCCACCGTAACTTACGGTGGCACCATAAGTTACGGTGGCCTCTGTGCAGCCCAGTATCCTTTTTGCCGTAATTGGCACGAAATCTTTCGTATCTTTCAAACCGCTTATCCGTTTGACCTACCGTTTCTTCCTACATGATTGTACTTTAATTCTCCATCATATGGAGTTAAAATCCGACATCCGGCTTGATAAAATTTAAGACTTTTAGGTCTTTGGCTTATTACTCTTTTACCAAAATTTGACCCGTTCGTGATTTTATCAAACATACAAGTTTGTTTGACCCTTAATTCTCATAAATCTATTAAATTCAATGATGTCTAACATATTAGGTTCCAATTATAGAATTATATATCCTCTTTAACCCATTTTCACCCATATGCTTATTTTGACCCGTTTGAGGTATTTAAGCATATTTTAAGCACCAATTGCTTTCATTCATTTCCAAATACATATGTCCACATTTCTTATCAAAGGATCTTCCACCACAACTATATTTGTGGTGGATTCAATGTGGTGACTTATATATATCAAAATTTACCCTTCAAATCGTTATTTTACGGCAAAGACTCAAATAGAGCCATTTGACTAACGTTTTACATCCTTCAACTTCTATACTCATCCGAAGTAGTTATCTAATTGTAAAACTCGTTTCCAAACAACCTTTAAGGGTTGTTTGTTCAATTTAGCCTACAAGGGCGTTTTGGTCAACATTAGTCCTTCATTTATGACGAATGACTTTTAGTTACTTGTTTAACCCAAACTCCGATCTTTTAACTATGATTTTATTTGAAAGGGCACTAGGCCTTTCAAATATAATAACCATCGTCCGTAACATTTGGTTTACCTATTAGGGTAATCAAAAACTTATTCTAGACTTCGTTTAACTCTCATTAGTCTTACATTTAAATGAGAGTTATCTTATTATGCGTACCTGGCTCGGATCATTACATTGACCCATTTAAGTACCTTGCCTCGATATCTACTAAGTAATAGCGATGTAAATATCCACTCGATATTTATTTCTGAAATCAAACAACTCATCAAACCATTAGTCGATATTGTCAAAAAGTGATATTTTCACCTTTTGACCCGTTGGTCTAAATGACCGATGATATTGGCGAGATAAAGCTTATTGCCATCTCGTCTACACGACTCGTTCCAATTTACACCGCACGGTCGTTTTAACTATAATTAACCTCTTAACGCTTTTTGGCCTATTAAGGCTTACGAAATATGTATATTTCAAAAACCGATAATTGTTGTCAACAAGTGTCCAAATTTCAATTTTTACCCTTATTGGTTATCTTGTTCTGTACGACTACATGCCGGAAACACCATATCTCAGTTTCCCATTTGTCTTGTTCGAAATCAAAACAACAAAAGGACATTCTAAACTATATGACTAGTGTAAGCTATACTTACCTTGCATCCATGCCACGCTTTTCTTTCCGTACGCGCTCCGTTTGACCCGCTTCATCCACAAGCTTCCACCTAGCTTGTTAGGCGTCAAACTATCATCATATTTCATAAGATGGTTAATTTAGCCATTGTTAATCATAACTATTCCATCTTACGTATTTTTTTCTATCAAATTTATCATTCGATCTTACTAATGGTTGGTTTGACTACTAAAAGTCAAACGCCCCTTAGCATATAAATGCACATTCAAGCTCTATCTATCAATTAGTAGCTAACATGATCTTATACACTTAGTTACATGAACATGGCTACCAAATTTCATCACAACATTCAAAATCCATTTCAATCATGTATGAACAAGTTCCCAAATCACTAAATTTGTTTGAGTGCCTTGTTTCTATTATCCAATATGATGATTTTAAACATAAACTTATCATCATCCTTACTATTATATCAAAACCTACTTCCTAGTTTACTTGTTAATCACATACAAGTGATATTACTTCAAGTTCTTCATAATTTCATCATATCTAACAAAACCCACTTCAACCATATATGAACAAGTACCCAAATTCATGGTTAAATCGAACACCTTCTATTTGTTTTCATGCATGTTGATTCTAAGCATGGTTATATCATCAAAATCATCATAACATTAAAACCCACTTGTCTAAGTGTGTTAATTCATCAAATCCTTCAATTCATAGCATGTTATGTATGATTTTCACTTAGGGTTTCGTTCCTAAGCAAGTATACATCACTAATCTAGCCATAGCTTCTCTAATCCATGCCTAATTCATGATTAGGATGTTTATCCAATTTTTACAACTTCACGAATCATCAAGATTTTACATACCTTACGATCCTCTTGTTCGGGTGATCATTAATTCATGCTCGGTTGTGAATTTGGGCTTCATTTGATCCTTTGATTTGATGGATTTGTTGAAAGTTAGGGTTTGGCTCCATGGGAGCTCCCCTGAGATCGATCCAGAGCACACACTTGTGTGTGTGTGTTTTGTTTAGTTATTAATAAATAACCTTTCAAGTTATACAACTTTAACCCCTCGTGTTTGGTTCGTTATTAAGTAGATCACAACCTACTTATTTCTAATATCAATATTCCCATTTATTAACTAGGTTAGACATTCCTAGTTAACTTAGTGGGTTCGGGGGAAATTATGACTAAGTTTATTTTAGGTCCCGTTAACCCGGGCCTTTTATCCATTTTATTTCCTTAAAAGCTTTTGTTCACTTTTTATTTAATATTAGGATTAATTATTTAAATCCTAATATTTACCGGGTAAATTTTGCCACTAACGGTACTTTACCCGTCTTTCAGTATTAACGGAGTTTGATTATCAAACCCGTTTTCGGAGTGTTACAAGTCTACCCCCCTTAAAGAGGTTTCGTCCTCGAAACCTTTTCTTACTTAATTCGTTGAGTTTAAACTCAATGTATTTGATCCAAGAAATCTTTTAAACATCACTTATACTTTTAACCAATTGTTAGTATTACCTGAAAAGTATGGTAACAACTTTCTGGTTACTAACTGTCTACGTATCTCACACAACATAGTGCAACTCGAAATAACGTAATCTCGTTAATTCCACTAGTTTAGTTAACTTAGCAATTTTTCCATCGCTCTCATATACTCTCGAATTCTTTATGAATCCGTTACTTTGGCCCGTTTAAAGGTCTTTAATGAAATCTGTTACTTTTAGCAACAATTTCTTTTGTTTTCAATTTTATTCATTCGGTTTAGTTATACCGAATCCACTGCTTACAAGTAAATCAAATTTATTTAAATGACCTTAACCAGTCTCAATAACTAGACTTATTAGTCCAGTTGCTTTTTACCGCTCGCTTGGTGATAATGTGATTACACTTCACATTGCATTTCTTGACCGTGATCGTGTCACGTCATGTTTAACTTATATCAACCTTTCATTTTCGAAAATACCACTTTTTCGAATATATCGTCTTGCACCTATCGATGTTAAGACCCATACTCTTTGATATTTGTTATTTCCAAATTCGTCTTATAGTATTCATGTTTGTTAAAACGTTATTTCTTACTAAAACTGAATTTTAGTTTAACGTTTTTCCTTTTTAACTATGTCAATTACTCATATTAAGGAAATTGACATCCCATAATTTATTCTTTTCCGTTCTCATTTTACGCGGGGAATCATAACTTGTTCCCTTGCTTTACACTATTGACCCGTAGGTTCTTTCACTTAGCCTCATAGGCTATTTCTTAATTTTTTTTTTTTTACCTTTTTAAGGTGGGACATTAACAACTCGTTTCCTTCTCTTTATGACCCGAGGGTCTTTTTGGTCCCGTAGACCTTAACACTGTGTTTAATCCTGTAGGTTATGATGATCCCGTAGATCATCTTTTATTCTTGTCTATATTCAAATGTATATATACATATATAGCTTCAAGGCATCTCTTATTGTGTTTGGAATCGTTTATTTTCGCTCTTGAACTTCAATTGACCTTGATCGTAGTCTAAGGTTTCATTTTTATATTCCGACTTTGTCCTTAAGTTTGACGTTTTACAAAAACGAACCGTTAAGGGACATATTTGCATTTTCCGGGTTCGAGTGTAAGTACACCCCCTCCCAATGCATATCTAAATCATTTTACATGTTTACGTTCTCCGGGTTCGAGTGTAAGTACACTCCCTCCCAATACTTGTCTAAATCATTTTATATGCTTGCGTTTTCTGGTTTCGAGTGTAAGTACACTCCTTCCCAATACTCCTCTAAATCATTTTACATGCTTGCGTTTTCTGGGTTCGAGTGTAAGTACAATCCTTCCCAATACTCGTCTAAATCATTTTACATGCTTGCGTTTTCTGGGTTCGAGTGTAAGTACACTCCTTCCCAATACTCGTCTAAATCATTTTACATACTTGCGTTTTCTGGGTTCGAGTGTAAGTACACTCCTTCCCAATACTCGTCTAAATCATTTTACATGCTTCTTTGTCCCTTCACCCAGGCTCATTATCCTAATGTAATACGCTCCCGTCACTTGGTTGTGCGTTTACATTATTATCAAATATTTTGCTTATCTGATTCATTTGGGTACCTTTTAATTAGTCCCATTCACCCTGCCCTTACTACATCGGATGTAAACGTGTCCGCCATAAGAAGTTCATGGTATCATATGCCACTACTTACTTGGCCAGAGTAAGTGATTAACATATGACACACATGACCTTTTTATAGTTTTCACATCACGCCCTATGTAAGTAACGCCTCTATTTGTTTCTCTTGGAAACAATATCCCGAATACATTTTCTATTCGGGGTTTTCCAAGTTTTTAATCTACATATGCAACTTTCAATTTCTACTCATTTGTTGCATATTGCTATTTGTGCAATTATTTAAAATGTGCACCTGGTAATGTTTGCCCCCACGGGCGTTCCTTGCCATTAACCTTGTTCGCGGTCGTTACGCGATTTAGTCCTCGGTGAGCATGCTCCTTACTTCGGACCGTTCCATCATCATATCCACAATTTGTTTGACTCTCGTCGTCTTCAAACGCGAGTGTCCTTCAATTAAAACATTCACAAAAGTTAGTAACATCAACTTTAATAATCGCCCGTATTATAATACAAGGCTTTTTCTACTATACGCGTCAACGCGCGTATTTTCGTCAACTACATCAATCGTTTAATTGGGGTAACGTGTGTTACACGATAGCCCTATGTGTTATTTACAACAATTTAGCATACTAAACTATTAACATACGTGTACTTACCGGATTTGCGATCAAGCCTCGAACCGAACACTATTCTTTATCAAGAGCGTAAGGTTTAAGTCCAAGCATGGTTTTCCCCACCATACTTGAATCTCTTAAACCAAGGCTCTGATACCAACTTGTAACACCCTAGTTACTAATTAACGATTTTGTATGTAATTACCAACAATTAGATGTGTAGTTAAGACAACACATATTATAAAAATATGGGTTTATTAAAACTTTTACAAATTATAATTTATTCTACATAACGTGATCGAAATTCGTTGTTTAAAATTTACAACGTGGCAAAGTGCGGAAGCATGTAACTGTATCGAGTTCGGTTCTTCGTTGAGCTTGATCGTCTTCCGGCATCCAAGGTGTACCTACATTTCATAAACATGAAATGCTTTAGTCATACAGGGCTTAAAACGTGTCTAAACGAGTCCGAGAAACAATTGATAACAAAAACAAAAATTTCAACCTGGCCTCCACCGTAACTTACGGTGGCACCGTAAGTTACGGTGGCCTCTGAATGTTAATTCCCCCCACCGTAAAACAGGGGGAATCTACCGTAGCTTTTTCATCTCCACCGTAACTTACGGTGGCACCGTAAGTTACGGTGGCCTCTGTGCAGCCCAGTATCCTTTTTGCCGTAATTGGCACGAAATCTTTCGTATCTTTCAAACCGCTTATTCGTTTGACCTACCGTTTCTTCCTACATGATTGTAATTTAATTCTCCATCATATGGAGTTAAAATCTAACATCCGGCTTGATAAAATTTAAGACTTTTAAGTCTTCGGCTTATTACTCTTTTACCAAAATTTGACCTGTTCGTGATTTTATCAAACATACAAGTTTGTTTGACCCTTAATTCTCATAAATCTATTAAATTCAATGATGTCTAACATATTAGGTTCCAATTATAGAATTATATATCTTCTTTAACCCATTTTCACCCATATGCTTATTTTGACCCGTTTGAGGTATTTAAGCATATTTTAAGCACCAATTGCTTTCATTCATTTCCAAATACATATGTCCACATTTCTTATCAAAGGATCTTCCACCACAACTATATTTGTGGTGGATTCAATGTGGTGACTTATATATATCAAAATTTACCCTTCAAATCGTTATTTTACGGCAAAGACTCAAATAGAGCCATTTGACTAACGTTTTACATCCTTCAACTTCTATACTCATCCGAAGTAGTTATCTAATTGTAAAACTCGTTTCCAAACAACCTTTAAGGGTTGTTTGTTCAATTTAGCCTACAAGGGCGTTTTGGTCAACATTAGTCCTTCATTTACGACGAATGACTTTTAGTTACTTGTTTAACCCAAACTCCGATCTTTTAACTATGATTTTATTTGAAAGGGCACTAGGCCTTTCAAATATAATAACCATCGTCCGTAACATTTGGTTTACCTATTAGGGTAATCAAAAACTTATTCTAGACTTCGTTTAACTCTCATTAGTCTTACATTTAAATGAGAGTTATCTTATTATGCGTACCTGGCTCGGATCATTACATTGACCCATTTAAGTACCTTGCCTCGATATCTACTAAGTAATAGCGATGTAAATATCCACTCGATATTTATTTCTGAAATCAAACAACTCATCAAACCATTAGTCGATATTGTCAAAAAGTGATATTTTCACCTTTTGACCCGTTGGTCTAAATGACCGATGATATTGGCGAGATAAAGCTTATTGCCATCTCGTCTACACGACTCGTTCCAATTTACACCGCATGGTCGTTTTAACTATAATTCACCTCTTAACGATTTTTGGCCTATTAAGGCTTACGAAATATGTATCTTTCAAAAACCGATAATTATTGTCAACAAGTGTCCAAATTTCAATTTTTACCCTTATTGGTTATCTTGTTCTGTACGACTACACGCCGGAAACACCATATCTCAGTTTCCCATTTGTCTTGTTCGAAATCAAAACAACAAAAGGACATTCTAAACTATATGACTAGTGTAAGCTATACTTACCTTGCATCCATGCCACGCTTTTCTTTCCGTACGTGCTCCGTTTGACCCGCTTCATCCACAAGCTTCCACCTAGCTTGTTAGGCGTCAAACTATCATCATATTTCATAAGATGGTTAATTTAGCCATTGTTAATCATAACTATTCCATCTTACGTATTTTTTTCTATCAAATTTATCATTCGATCTTACTAATGGTTGGTTTGACTACTAAAAGTCAAACGCCCCTTAGCATATAAATGCACATTCAAGCTCTATCTATCAATTAGTAGCTAACATGATCTTATACACTTAGTTACATGAACATGGCTACCAAATTTCATCACAACATTCAAAATCCATTTCAATCATGTATGAACAAGTTCCCAAATCACTAAATTTGTTTAAGTGCCTTGTTTCTATTATCCAATATGATGATTTTAAACATAAACTTATTATCATCCTTACTATTATATCAAAACCTACTTCCTAGTTTACTTGTTAATCACATACAAGTGATATTACTTCAAGTTCTTCATAATTTCATCATATCTAACAAAACCCACTTCAACCATATATGAACAAGTACCCAAATTCATGGTTAAATCGAACACCTTCTATTTGTTTTCATGCATGTTGATTCTAAGCATGGTTATATCATCAAAATCATCATAACATTAAAACCCACTTGTCTAAGTGTGTTAATTCATCAAATCCTTCAATTCATAGCATGTTATGTTTGATTTTCACTTAGGGTTTCGTTCCTAAGCAAGTATACATCACTAATCTAGCCATAGCTTCTCTAATCCATGCCTAATTCACGATTAGGATGTTTATCCAATTTTTACAACTTCACGAATCATGAAGATTTTACATACCTTACGATCCTCTTGTTCGGGTGATCATTAATTCATGCTCGGTTGTGAATTTGGGCTTCATTTGATCCTTCAATTTGATGGATTTGTTGAAAGTTAGGGTTTGGTTCCATGGGAGCTCCCCTGAGATCGATCCAAAGCACACACTTGTGTGTGTGTGTTTTGTTTAGTTATTAATAAATAACCTTTCAAGTTATACAATTTTAACCCCTCGTGTTTGGTTCGTTATTAAGTAGATCACAACCTACTTATTTCTAATATCAATATTCCCATTTATTAACTAGGTTAGACATTCCTAGTTAACTTAGTGGGTTCGGGGGAAATTATGACTAAGTTTATTTTAGGTCCCGTTAACCCGGGCCTTTTATCCATTTTATTTCCTTAAAAGCTTTTGTTCACTTTTTATTTAATATTAGGATTAATTATTTAAATCCTAATATTTACCGGGTAAATTTTGCCACTAACGGTACTTTACCCGTCTTTCAGTATTAACGGAGTTTGATTATCAAACCCGTTTTCGGGGTGTTACACGTACACACCACAGCAGAATGGCGTAGCTGAACGAAAGAATCGGACCCTGATAGAAACAGCCCGTACAATGTTAGCCGATTCCAAGCTACCAATCTTTTTCTGGAGTGAAGCAGTATCAGCAGCTTGTTACACATTGAATAGAGTTCTCACTATCAAGAAGTATAAAAAGACTTGCTTTGAGCTGTTGCACAGTTATAAGCCGAATCTTGAGTTTTTGGAGCCATTCGGGTCTCCTTGTACTTTTATTGATGAAAACGGTAAATTTGGCGCTAAATCTAATGAGGGTTTCTTTGTAGGTTACGCTAGCCCACTCAAGAGGGTGTTCGTACCATGCCTGGGTAAGGTGATTCAAGTCCAACACGTGGATTGTCAGAAGCACACTCCATCACCACAACTTCCCGGACAAAGATTCTTGTTCGACTACGATAAGCTCTGGGAGTCGTTTCATTTGCCGGTCGAGCCGAGTGAGGAGGAACTAGCTCTTATGTACCTGTATCAGCAAAATGTGTCACAGGAACAAGTATCTAGACCGCTAGAAGTTTCTCAACCCACTGTGGGTACTCACGATGATGAAGCAGGACCAAGTGGAACAACTCATGAACCACCAAAGGAACCAGCTTCATCGTTTGACGAATCTGACGACTCAGAAGCGGAACCCGTTCTGACTTTTGACGAGGATCCAACGGAAGCTGAGGATCAAACCGTTGATCTTGACATATCGAGCTTGGAATCGGAAGTAAATGTGCCTGACAATGCTATGCCACAGATGTTGTCTTATCATCCCTCAGAACAGATTATTGGCGACCTGCAAAGTGGTGTTAAAACCAGACATCAAATAGATCGAGCTCTTACATGTTTCTATTCATCTATTGCTGATATGCAGAAAGAAGTCTCATTAAAATGTTTTATTTCGCAGATAGAGCCCAGAACCTACAAAGAGGCATTGACTGAGGATAGCTGGGTGACTGCAATGCAGGAGGAGCTGCAACAGTTTGAAAAATTGGGCGTCTGGAGACTTGTCGATCTGCCTAAGAACCAAAAGCTAATTAAGACGAAATGGGTTTTTAAATGTAAGCATGATGACAGAGGTGTTGTGGTGAGAAACAAAGCGCGACTTGTGGTTCAAGGTTTCAGTCAACAGGAAGGAATAGATTATGATGAAGTTTACGCGCCGGTTGCTAGACTTGAGGCAATTCGGATTTTTCTAGCATTTCCGTCATGGAAAAATTTTAAAGTATATCAACTTGACATTAAATCTGCCTTCCTTTACGGAACTATCAGAGAAGAAGTGTATGTGGGGCAACCGCCGGGGTTCACAGACCCACTGCACAAGAACAAGGTGTATCTACTGGACAAAGCGCTGTACGGACTTCATCAGGCCCCGAGAGCCTGGTACGAAACGCTTTCTCAATACTTGTTGGACAACGGGTTCACAAGAGGCACAGTAGACAGCACTTTGTTCACCAAGGAAGAGGCAGGCCACTTGTTGATTGTGCAGATATATGTTGGCGATATTATTTTTGGATCCACCAACGACGACCTGTGCAAAGAATTTAAAAAGGTGATGAAGAAAAAGTTCGAGATGAGCTCAATGGGGGAGATGAAGTTCTTCCTTGGGCTGCAGGTGGAACAAATGCCCGACGGAATCTTCATTCACCAAACGAAGTATGTGAAGGACGTGCTCGACAAGTTTGACATGATAGATTGTAGTCCTGCATCCACCCCCCTTGCACAGAATCATGGAATTTGTCCAGATAAGAATGGTGTGAAAATGGACGAGACATTGTACCGATCTATCATTGGCTCTCTAATGTATCTCACGGCTTCCCATCCAGACATCATGTACCCTACGTGTCTCTGCGCCAGATATCAGTGGAATCCAAAGCAGTCACACCTGACCATTGTGAAATGTATCTTACGGTATTTGAAAGGCTGCCCAAGCATCGGCTTGTGGTATCCTCGATCGGGTGACTTTACTTTATCTGGTTTCGCTGATTCTGACTTTGGAAGCTGCAAGCAAAACGCAAAGTCCACCACTACTGGGTGTCAGTTCTTCGGAACTCGACTCGTTACCTGGCAGTGCAAGAAACAAACCGCAGTAGCGCTCTCTACATGCGAGGCTGAATACGTTTCAGCCTCCAGCTGTTGCTCGCAGATCCTTTGGATCCAACAGCAGATGCGAGAATTCGGTTTGCAGTTCTTAGACACTCCGATCTATGTGGACAATGAAGCAGCTATTAACATCACTAAAAATCCGGTTCACCATTCAAAAACAAAACATATTGAGATCCGTCACCACTTTATCCGTGATTGTCACGAGAAAAAGTTAATTCGGATTGAACACTTGCACACCGATGATCAGAAAGCGGATTTTTATACTAAACCATTTGACAAAAAGAGATTTTATTATCTTTTGAAATTGAACGGGATGAAAAATCTGCAATCTGGGAGGGTTATTGAATGTGAAGCCGAGTTGGGCGGCGATCTGACGTGAATCTTTTGTCGTGTTGTCAATTTTGTTTGTACAGTTTATTTTCTGCTTTTCGATAAAAACAAAAACACAAAAATATGTTTTTCTTTTTATGGGGAGTAATTCGCAGAAAAATACAAAAACATGATAAAATCTCAAAATCCAAAAACGTTTGAAAAAGTAAAAATGAGTTTGTGTAAAAAAGGGAAATGGTAGTACATCAGCTAGACAGGTGCAGTACGCTAAAGAAATGTAAAGTATAAATGTGTTAAGCAGTCTTGTAGATGATATGCCGATAGGTTTTTACACATTTAGTAGATATGTTCGGGATATAAACAAAAAAATTTACTTGCTTTTATGTGGGGAACATCTCTAGGATATATGGGTAACCCCCGAAATCTCGTTTGAAAGATTCCTTTTTCTGATATACTAGGAATAGATACTCATTGATATCTGGGGTATTATTCCGGGACTTCTGCTGAACGGTAGTTCTGACCTAGTCCTCGAATAATACTTTTCGCAAATGCTTGAAACATAGCATCACCCTCAGCATATATGATAAGACAATAAAATTGCTTAGCAAATGCTGTTGTAAAAAGATCCTCTAAAGGGGACACACTCAACAGTTGAGTCATGATCTCTCTGCTAAACGGTAGTTCTGACCTGAGCTCTCATGATTCTTCATAATTTATTAACCCCTTACAGATATCATTTGTGGTATTCTTACCTGTAAGACTAAATATTGGGATCTGGATACGGGAGTATATTCTGAGGTGGGACACATATGAAAGTTAAGCTTTAAAACATTAAATCCGTATCCTGAACAGATTGAAGTTTGTGTGAAAATTTAAAGTGGACCAGTATATCGACAATCAATGCAAACTGTTTAATATTGAAAATGTAATCCAGCTTAACGGTACTTGTATTTTGTCGGCAGCTGATATGATCCCTTAACACTTTTGAAAAAAGATTGTGTGTACAGTTTTCAGTTTAATGCTTATCATCTTCAAAATCCAAAAAGATTTTAGTTTCTAATTTTATTTTTCGACAACTGATGTTGAGAATCGGATGATCAAAGCTTAGTGCAGATCATGTCAGTGTTTGATGAGGGCTGGGTAAGTTGGAGATGCAGAACAATGATTGGTACAGTGTTTGATAGTTGAAAAGTGTTTGGAAGTTCAAAATGTTCATAAGTTCATTTGTTTGAACTATTTTCAGAATGAAACAACTGCGTACTTCATAATTCGGTCATCCAAGGTCATTAATCTGGACTTGGTAGGCCAAGCAGTTGACCAAGGTCATTAACTTGGACTTGGTTGACTGGGTGTGACGGTGTTTAATCAGAAAAATGTTAAAAAATCAAAATTTTGAAAGTGTTAGGTTTAGTTGTCTGGATTCTTTAATTGTCAAATCTTTATAGGATTGTGAAAGAACCAGATCATCAAATCTGGACATTTAAAATGTTTATTCTTATAAATGTTTGAGGTTTGCAGGTGAAAGTTCCAGATTAAGATCCCGATAGCAAAGTTTTAGGGGAAGTTTGAAGACGAGCTTGAAAAGGAAGCTTGTTGCTGGTAATCCAGGTGTCGATTACAAAAACACAGAAGATTGATGAAAGGGGGAGCCTGCGAAAGAGAAAGAGAAGCTTAGGAAGTTGCTGAAGAAGCCTAAGTCTAGAGAAGGAAAATTCAAGTCCATGTAAAGTTTGAAAACCAAGACTAAAGACTCCGGCTGTATCCAAGGGGGAGTTTGTTGGTGCATGAATGTCTAAAGCCTGCGTCTTAGTCTTAGTGATTGATATATAGGGACTAGATATGATAATTATGTAATGTATAGGGGGTTAATACGTAAAATTGGATGTGTAATGTTTGATTTCGCTCATATGACACATGGTCATATAAGCGAAATCACATCAAACTGATTTCGCTCATATGATGTCACACCCCGACCACGTAGAACATACAAAACGTGGCGGAAACGTCGGGGAGTGTTGTAACAGAATTAATTGTTTCAAATCCATGGCAATTGAAGTTTCGTTTTATTGATTAAAAGTGTTACAATGTCTTAACAAACAAAGAAATACAACATAATTAACTAGTCTTGCATCTTTTATTGTCACTAAAGCCCAAGTCTGCCTATGTGTATCTTGATCATCTTATGCAACAGCTCCTGAAAAACACATGTGAAAATAGGTACGTCAGCATAAAAATGCCTGTGAGATACATAGGTTTTGTGAAAATAGGTTTCATGACTTATGTTTGAGAAAATGTTTAGTCATAAACCTTGTAATTTGCTTTGTTTTGTAAAACATTTGAAAAACAATGAGTTCAGATGATATGTATAAATAAGAGAATAATGTATGGTTAATGAATAACCATGTAAAATGTGTTTGTATAAGATAAGTTGTTTGTAAAACAATGTCATGTGAAAAGTATGTTATTTGTATAAAATGTTCTATGTCTCAAACTGAAATGATTCAAATAACGCTACGATATGTAATACCATACAAACACTTATATATAGGAAGTACCAGCGGCGTATCCACCATGCTTGTATCATATTACACACGCCTCGTTACTTAATCACTTACTCAAACCAAACCAAACAATGTAAGATGTCTATGTTTAAACCAACTTCCAAATGTATTGCAATAATATGTTAAAATGTTTATGTCAAGATGTAAATCATATAATGTATAACCAATGTCAAAAGTGTTTATGTGTCAAATGTAAACTATGTAATGTGTAACCAAAATGATATGTATGGCTAGTGAAATGCATCAACTAAACCATATGCCCAAGAACATAATATTGAAGTAAAACTTGGTTTAAATCAAAGTTATGTCCTGTGGAAATGCATGATCAATGTAAATCATGTAATATGCGTCCAAAATGTAAGTATGTGATGAATAACAAATGTACTAAGTATGCATCAAATAGACATAAGTAGCATGTGACCTGTACTAAGTATGCAACAATAGACATACGTAGCATGAAATGTAATGTAAAACATGTACTATAAATGTACTAATGAACATAGCAAGTACATGATGTGAAAACAGGAAAACAGGAAAGCACGAAAGTAACAAGTAGGCACATGTGTTCCACCCCAAAACAGTTTGGAAAACAGTAAAAGAGGGGTCTATGTACTCACTTGAGATTGCTCAGAAGTCCTTGAGTAACAACCAAACAATGCTAGAGATCGCGGATATCAAACGGCACCTAATATAGGTAACTATGTTAATTAACCGGACCTAGATCGAAAGATCGGGTAGCATTAGGGTTTGTAAACCAAACGAGTGTAGAGACTCGTGTCATTTGGTTTAACAAAGCCTACATACTAAATGAAACTTAACCTAAGTGCTTACGACCCATTACGACCCGTTTAGGTAGCTTATGCTACTTTAACGCGTCGTTCGCGTGAAACGCGTTCGGATCGCCTAACTAGTCCTATGACAAGTGTTATATGCCTAAACATGTTACATAATCAGTTATGTGACAAAAGTTTAGGTTACATATGCTTAATTACCAATTATACATGAAAAGGGTATTCTGGTAATTTACCTAAGGCATATAAACTACCTATCATACAACTACTCAAATGATGTGACCATAGGGTATAACCTCGGAAGGTTATTCCCTACCTACTATGGTCACCTAATGTATTTGGTCGGATCCTAATGATCGACCAAATTGGGTCGGGTTCGAGGGTATAGGCGATTTATCAGATCGCCTACCCTACGACCCTAGACAACGTGGTAATCAGTGGGCATAGTCCCAAGGGACTATGACCAACGTGATTACAATCACGTTGCGAAGTTCAAACGAACTTCGCATTGACCATTACTGGTCAACGCTGAAAGTCAAACAAAGTTTGACTTTCTGACTCGAAAAGCAATAAAATAAGGAAAAGAACGAAAGAATACTTACGAAGGGTCCCCGAATGCTAATCCCGATTCAAGAATCTCAGGTATGAAACAATGGTTTCAACTTAGAGGTTCTCAAATCAGAATTCTTGTAATTTTGAAGCATGGGGGGTGGGGTATTTATAGTAAAAGGTCCACCGTTAAGATCGTTTCATGGAAAACGTGCCTTAATCCCACCCGTACAAGTGTCGGGACCTTATGGTGACTAAAATGTGATCCTTATCAGATGACTAGACAAATGAGAATGTGTGGTGGTGGATCAAACAGCTGCAATCTGCTGTTAGAAACATTTAACCTGGTCAGAAGGTCTGACGCGGGCCGCCTAAGGATGTTAAGATCCTGAGGCGGGCCGCCTAGGAGTCACAGATCAGAACAAAGTTTCAGAAATGTCAGTTTCAGTCCCTGCACGTTTTTAAGGCCATTTCCGACACTTCTAAGGCCCGTAAAGCCAACTTTAAGGCCCTAAAATGTTGCCTAAACATTGAGGACATGAAACATGCTCAAAAATATGCCGGGTGTTGGTTCGTTTGGTCGTACGAACGCGATGTTCACTTAATTACGACGGAATGCGCATAAGCGCGAAAAACGATCCAAATGACGCGACGAATGGATTTTTGGCAAGCCAAACACTAAAGTATAATATAGTCATGCTTACATAAATTTTTGGATGTCCGGATGTATTCAGAACGTAAGTTATGCGCGAAAATGCAAACTTGTGCACTTTTTGACACTTTTAGTCCCTGAATGACACAAAAGTTTTTTTTTAGCATACCGAACACCTCAAAGCCTATTTCTAAGCTATGTGAAGGATATTTATGGTATGTTTAACTTATGGTCATGCTTCGGAATGTCTGTTACAGTTTATATTGGCATACCTTCGCAGTTTGTCAACTTTAGTCCCTGTAAGCGATTTAACTTTGATTTCACCACACCAAACCTTCCAAAACTTATATCTAAGTTATGTAAAGGTTATTTAAGGTATGTTAAGCCTATTTCACTATTCCGGAGTGTTCGTTGCATTAAACTGGTTATATTTACGCATCAGTGCGCGTATAACATTCCAGAAAGCGATTTAAAGCTTGAAATCGAACAAGAAATGATATGTGCAAACGATACACATATTTTTACAAATCCCAAGTATAAAATACAATATTTCATTGGTTTGGCATTTGTTTGATGGTCGCAGTGACACAGGTGTCACAGTCTCCCCTACTTTAGGAAATTTCGTCCCGAAATTTAGTTTTAGAGGAAACTTGTGGAGACAGCTGTGACGGTTTTGCCTTCAGCCAAATCCATTGAGCCCTTAAGTAAAACTCTGGGCCATGTTAGGATTCTTAGCAAAGATGTCAACCCTCAAAGTGAAGTCCTTGTAGTAACAAAACATGGAGTTTTGAACTACGGACAGAAGAACGTTTCTTATGAAGACTTATCATAGGAAACTGTGTGTGTGATTGAGATTAGAATTGGGTAGTGTGAGAATAAATGACATTGGTCGAAGTCCAAGACTTCTCCCGTATCATTACTCTTGCCACTGATGGTCTTAACACATGACAAAACTTCCTGTGGTTTCTATGCACTGAATTCCATAATTATGTAGGCCTCCATAATTACGTAGTTCCTTGCACAGTCCGCACAGTTCGTTTCATAACATCTCTTGATTTAGACCACCCGAGGGCCTATTTAACTACATAAACACATGATATATTTAACTAGATTGTCGAACCAATCTATTTAACTTAGATCGACGTAGGATCTCTTTAACTAACTACCTACGGGGAATATTTAACTACACCGACGTAGGATGTATTTAACTTTAGATCGACGTAGGATCTCTTTAACTCAACTATCTAAGAGAAACATTTAACTACACCGACGTAGGATGTATTTAACTTTAGATCGACGTAGGATCTCTTTAACTCAACTATTTAAGAGAAACATTTAACTACACCGACGTAGGATGTATTTAACTTTAGATCGACGTAGGATCTCTTTAACTCAACTATTTAAGAGAAACATTTAACTACACCGACGTAGGATGTATTTAACTTTAGATCGACGTAGGATCTCTTTAACTCAACTATTTAAGAGAAACATTTAACTACACCGACGTAGGATGTATTTAACTTTAGATCGACGTAGGATCTCTTTAACTCAACTATTTAAGAGAAACATTTAACTACACCGACGTAGGATGTATTTAACTTTAGATCGACGTAGGATCTCTTTAACTCAACTATTTAAGAGAAACATTTAACTACACCGACGTAGGATGTATTTAACTTTAGATCGACGTAGGATCTCTTTAACTCAACTATTTAAGAGAAACATTTAACTACACCGACGTAGGATGTATTTAACTTTAGATCGACGGAGGATCTATTTAACTTTAGATCGACGTAGGATCTATTTAACTCAACTACCTAAGAGAAACATTTAACTACACCGACGTAGGATGTATTTTACTTTAGATCGATGGAGGATCTATTTAACTTTAGATCGACGTAGGATCTATTTAACTCAACTACCTAAGAGAAACTTTTAACTTATCAACACATGTTTCTCTTAAACTTTGGAATAGTACTTTATAATCCAAGGGACTTAACTACAACGTGGAAGTCCATTAAGGATTTAAGATAGTACCTTTTTGAATATCCTACTACGAATCCTTCATATGAAGGTAAGAAAGATTCTATGAGGATTTGGATAACGAATATCTAGAGTATACAAAACACAAAAATGCATAAACACGTAGTCACATAACCACAAAATTGTTTATCTAGATCTTTAATTTGTAAGTTTTGTTTTGTAAATTATGTACATGTATTTAAAGCACTAGGAATCCATTTCATGGATTTCATTTGGTACTTTAAACATTAGCAAGAATCTAACTATGAAGATAGAAAGATCTTAATAAGAATTCGGCTTTGTCCTTATTGAATCGTAATTTACGTATTAAGGCATACGAATAATTCAATTAAGGACTCCGATGAATGATACCCATCCACAAGGATCTAATTATGAGGATAGAAAGATCCTACATGGATTTTGGAGTTGAAGATGTTTTGAAACCTTGCACTGGATGTGCTTAGGTCAAAACATGATGTAAAATGCTTATGAAGTTGAGATGCTTGATATGTCAAGGCGACATATGAAGCAGAATTTTGAAGGTTAAGTCAATGTATGAGGAAAATATTTTTGAAAACTATGCATGGGGTTCTTTTAAGAAAAATGTGTTTAACGTTTTTGAAACCTTATATATAATACTTTTTGAAATCATAAAGTAGGTGTATTAGGTAGATATATTTACAAAAATGTTTTAAAATCATGCGAGATGAATTTTGAAATTATGTATAAGGTTTTTGAAAGACATGAATGATGCTTTTCGAAATCATGCACTTGATCAGAAAATGTATTGTGTTAATATTGTCTTCAGACTATATGAAATATTTTGAAATTAAAAAGGTTGGTTTTGATAACATGGCCAATGTTTTTGAAATAACATAGACAATGCATCTAGAAAAATTGTTTTCAAACTATATGAAATGTTTTGAGATCATGAAGATTGTTTTGAAATACTGGTACTGTGTATGTTGAAAAATCAAAACGTAATGGGTATGAGATTTGAAAATACCCTTAGTTATCTAACCAAGGATTTAAAGGCACAGATGTGCGAAAAGCACGATTACTCATAATGTCACTTAATTTTCTGTGCTTTGTTTCTTAGAGTGAAACGAGTACTTAAAATTTTCGAGGGAATCATGAGCAATCATTTGAAAGAGAGAAATCACAAGAGTAGTTTGTAAGGTACATAGTTCCTTGATGTAGGTATCATAGGAAAAGCCATACACACCTAGCAGGGGGTTGAGCTGGTTGGTTGGGGACTGCTTTACCATTGTGAGCGACCATGGCGAAGTTCTGAGAAGCCTTTCGCTTCTTTGACTTCTTAGGGGATCGTTCATCCATGGTCTTTGATTCCTCGATTGGTTTATTGGCTGATGGTGTTGTCGCCTGACTAGGTCCTGCCTGTCTTGTTGACTCTTGAGTGGCTTCATCCTGGAGATGATACATGGCAGTAGCTAATTCAACAGTCTTCAGGACTACTTCGCCTATTCGCTGAGCGAATTTTGGCTGCTTGCTCAGATATTTGGGCGTCATCGTGATGAAGAGACATTCTTGAAGAAAAAGAAAGGCATAGGGAGAAACAGGTGAAAGATTATTGGACAATCAAAACAGAAAGATAACGCATGAAAATTGCGATCATTTGTTTGTTACCTAAGGCAAACAAATGAGACGGTGACTAATCAAAGTAAATGGGTCAAAAATAATGTATCGCGAAGACATGCTCGCCTATAAGTGAACACTCATCCCAAGAATTCCCAGGTAAGCACAACTGGTCTCGCGTCTGATGAGATGTATACGAAGTGCTTGCCTAGACAGAAAACCCAGAATACAGGCATTCACCCTTCCAGTTTGCACGTGTTCACATCATTTAAAACCCAAAACCTTGACGAAGTTTTGAAAACTCAAAGGGGTTCAAAACCATATAATAGAGAGTTCAAAACCTAGTAATCAATCATCCTAGAACAGATGATTAGTTTTCAAAGCGGTTTTGAAAATTATGTTCTTGTTGTGGTCGTTGCCTAAGGATAGGTGACGGTATTGTTTTATGACTAAACGCAAGTAAACTCGCGTTAGGGTCCTAAGAAGGTTATAGACTAGGTCAAAGCATTACTAATAACCTAATTCCCTATAACCATTAGCTCTGATACCATCTTTTCTGTCACACCCCGACCACGTAGGACATACAAAACGTGGCGGAAACGTCGGGGAGTGTTGTAACAGAATTAATTGTTTCAAATCCATGGCAATTGAAGTTTCGTTTTATTGATTAAAAGTGTTACAATGTCTTAACAAACAAAGAAATACAACATAATTAACTAGTCTTGCATCTTTTATTGTCACTAAAGCCCAAGTCTGCCTATGTGTATCTTGATCATCTTATGCAACAGCTCCTGAAAAACACATGTGAAAATAGGTACGTCAGCATAAAAATGCCTGTGAGATACATAGGTTTTGTGAAAATAGGTTTCATGACTTATGTTTGAGAAAATGTTTAGTCATAAACCTTGTAATTTGCTTTGTTTTGTAAAACATTTGAAAAACAATGAGTTCAGATGATATGTATAAATAAGAGAATAATGTATGGTTAAATGAATAACCATGTAAAATGTGTTTGTATAAGATAAGTTGTTTGTAAAACAATGTCTTGTGAAAAGTATGTTATTTGTAGAAAATGTTCTATGTCTCAAACTGAAATGATTCAAATAACGCTACGATATGTAATACCATACAAACACTTATATATAGGAAGTACCAGCGGCGTATCCACCATGCTTGTATCATATTACACACGCCTCGTTACTTAATCACTTACTCAAACCAAACCAAACAATGTAAGATGTCTATGTTTAAACCAACTTCCAAATGTATTGCAATAATATGTTAAAATGTTTATGTCAAGATGTAAATCATATAATGTATAACCAATGTCAAAAGTGTTTATGTGTCAAATGTAAACTATGTAATGTGTAACCAAAATGATATGTATGGCTAGTGAAATGCATCAACTAAACCATATGCCCAAGAACATAATATTGAAGTAAAACTTGGTTTAAATCAAAGTTATGTCCTGTGGAAATGCATGATCAATGTAAATCATGTAATATGCGTCCAAAATGTAAGTATGTGATGAATAACAAATGTACTAAGTATGCATCAAATAGACATAAGTAGCATGTGACCTGTACTAAGTATGCAACAATAGACATACGTAGCATGAAATGTAATGTAAAACATGTACTATAAATGTACTAATGAACATAGCAAGTACATGATGTGAAAACAGGAAAACACGAAAGTAACAAGTAGGCACATGTGTTCCACCCCAAAACAGTTTGGAAAACAGTAAAAGAGGGGTCTATGTACTCACTTGAGATTTCTCAGAAGTCCTTGAGTAACAACCAAACAATGCTAGAGATCGCGGATATCAAACGGCACCTAATATAGGTAACTATGTTAATTAACCGGACCTAGATCGGAAGATCGGGTAGCATTAGGGTTTGTAAACCAAACGAGTGTAGAGACTTGTGTCATTTGGTTTAACAAAGCCTACATACTAAATGAAACTTAACCTAAGTGCTTACGACCCATTACGACCCGTTTTGGTAGCTTATGCTACTTTAACGCGTCGTTCACGTGAAACGCGTTCGGATCGCCTAACTAGTCCTATGACAAGTGTTATATGCCTAAACATGTTACATAATCAGTTATGTGACAAAAGTTTAGGTTACATATGCTTAATTACCAATTATACATGAAAAGGGTATTCTGGTAATTTACCTAAGGCATATAAACTACCTATCATACAACTACTCAAACGATGTGACCATAGGGTATAACCTCGGAAGGTTATTCCCTACCTACTATGGTCACCTAATGTATTTGGTCGGATCCTAATGATCGACCAAATTGGGTCGGGTTCGAGGGTATAGGCGATTTATCAGATCGCCTACCCTACGACCCTAGACAACGTGGTAATCAGTGGGCATAGTCCCAAGGGACTATGACCAACGTGATTACAATCACGTTGCGAAGTTCAAACGAACTTCGCATTGACCATTACTGGTCAACGCTGAAAGTCAAACAAAGTTTGACTTTCTGACTCGAAAAGCAATAAAATAAGGAAAAGAACGAAAGAATACTTACGAAGGGTCCCCGAATGCTAATCCCGATTCAAGAATCTCAGGTATGAAACAATGGTTTCAACTTAGAGGTTCTCAAATCAGAATTCTTGTAATTTTGAAGCATGGGGGGTGGGGTATTTATAGTAAAAGGTCCACCGTTAAGATCGTTTCATGGAAAACGTGCCTTAATCCCACCCGTACAAGTGTCGGGACCTTATGGTGACTAAAATGTGATCCTTATCAGATGACTAGACAAATGAGAATGTGTGGTGGTGGATCAAACAGCTGCAATCTGCTGTTAGAAACATTTAACCTGGTCAGAAGGTCTGACGCGGGCCGCCTAGGAGTCACAGATCAGAACAAAGTTTCAGAAATGTCAGTTTCAGTCCCTGCACGTGTTTAAGGCCATTTCTAACACTTCTAAGGCCCTTAAAGCCAACTTTAAGGCCCTAAAATGTTGCCTAAACATTGAGGACATGAAAAATGCTCAAAAATATGCCGGGTGTTGGTTCGTTTGGTCGTACGAACGCGATGTTCACTTAATTACGACGGAATGCGCATAAGCGCGAAAAACGATCCAAATGACGCGACGAATGGATTTTTTGCAAGCCAAACACTAAAGTATAATATAGTCATGCTTACATAAATTTTTGGATGTCCGGATGTATTCAGAACGTAAGTTATGCGCGAAAATGCAAACTTGTGCACTTTTTGACACTTTTAGTCCCTGAATGACACAAAAGTTTTTTTTTAGCATACCGAACACCTCAAAGCCTATTTCTAAGCTATGTGAAGGATATTTATGGTATGTTTAACTTATGTTCATGCTCCGGAATGTCTGTTACAGTTTAAATTGGCATACTTTCGCAGTTTGTCAACTTTAGTCCCTGTAAGCGATTTAACTTTGATTTCACCACACCAAACCTTCCAAAACTTATATCTAAGTTATGTAAAGTTTATTTAAGGTATGTTAAGCCTATTTCACTATTCCGGAGTGTTTGTTGCATTAAACTGGTTATATTTACGCATCAGTGCGCGTATAACCTTCCAGAAAGCGATTTAAAGCTTGAAATCGAACAAGAAATGATATGTGCAAACGATACACATATTTTTACAAATCCCAAGTATAAAATACAATATTTCATTGGTTTGGCATTTGTTTGATGGTCGCAGTGACACAGGTGTCTCATATGACACATGGTCATATAAGCGAAACCCCACTCCCTATAAATAGTAGCCGTGTCTTCTCATTTTGTATGCGTTTATGTCCAGTGTAGCCGAACTGCTACCTGTGTATTTCTTGAAGATTGAATGAGAAAACAGTTTTAAAGTGAATTCCTTCTGTTTCTACACCTTTCTAGCTTTGATTCATGCCGATTTTGTATTTCCGCTGCATTTTCGGTAGTTGCTAGCTCAAATTGACTCACACGACTGTCAAATACGGTCCTACAATCTGTATAGACAGTAAATTTACTTCCGTGCAGATAATGCCTCCAAATCTTAAGGGCAAAAATTACGGCTCCTAATTCTAAATCATGAGTTGTATAATTTTCTTCGTGCTTTTTCAATTGTCTTGAAGCATACGCAATTACCTTCTTGTGTTGCATTAGCACTCATCCTAATCCTAGTTTTGAAGCATCACAGTATACTTCAAAATCTTCAGTCCCTTCTGGCAAAGCTAAGATTGGAGCATTGGTTAATTTCTGCTTCAAGATTCTAAAGGCTTCTTCTTGTTTAGGTCCCCATTCAAAGTTAACGGCTTTACAGGTTAGCTTAGTTAATGGTACAGCTATTTTGGAAAAATCCCTAAAAAACCGTCTATAATATCCAGCTAAACTTATAAAACTTCTAATTTCCATTGCGGTTTGCGGAACCCTCCATTTGGTAATGGCTTCTATCTTAGCAGGATCCACATGAATACCTTCATGATTTACCATGTGACCTAGATATTGTACTTCC
This sequence comes from Helianthus tuberosus, assembly GCA_030545235.1. Lineage (NCBI taxonomy): Eukaryota > Viridiplantae > Streptophyta > Magnoliopsida > Asterales > Asteraceae > Helianthus > Helianthus tuberosus. Next base: position 204,786,399 of record CM060369.1, read on the forward strand.
TTTAGCCAAAATTCACACTTCGAGAATTTGGCATAAAGCTTTTCTTTTCTTAACAAAGTTAAGAGTGCATGCAAGTGCTCACAATGTTCTGTCTGACTTTTGGAATAAATAAGTATATCGTCTATAAAAACAATTACAAATTTATCCATATACGGTTTACATATTCTATTCATCATGTCCATGAATGCAGCAGGAGCGTTTGTTAACCCAAAGGGCATGACTGTAAACTCGTGATGACCATACCTAGTCCTGAAAGCAGTTTTAGGTATGTCTTCCTCTTGTACTTTCAATTGATGATATCCGGAACGTAAGTCAATCTTAGAAAAATATCTAGCTCCTTGTAGTTGATCGAAAAGATCATCAATCCTAGGTAATGGGTATCGATTCTTAATTGTAACCTTATTTTCATTTTGAAATCATATAACGTTGTGAATGTATTTACAAATGTTGTAAATAAGTGAAAATGGGGACTATTCTTATATATTACAATGTTCCCATAAACCAACGTAATCTTATATGGTCATTTTCTTGCCAGAGCGTTACGGTACATAGTTACCACAAAACATGTGATAGACTATTATTTATATAACTTTATTCGTCCTTCTTATTCTGGTATTGTTTTATGAAAATATGTCTTTTCCTTACAGTACAAAGTATATATACTTTTATAATAATTAACTAGTCATTATCATGGTTTGATATTGGTTAGTGCTTCCTTGTTTAAGCATAGGTGATCAGTCCAAGCCTAACTAAGGCTAGGCTACTCAATACCTGCCCTTGACAATAATCCTAGTATTAAAAATAATACTAACACTACTATTATTAATATATTATTACTAATAATAAAACTAATATTAATTATCAATAATAAATAACTTAAACATAAATTTAAATGAGAGTATACCTCAAACATAATTTTATACCTATATATAAATTCTTTACCTCAATGGTTTAACAAAATTTATTGACTCGATATCAAAGAGTCACCGTTTTGAAATAATGCGGTTCATAGTACAAAAAGAGAAATGATATTTTGAGTTTAGATAAAACAACAAATTGGAATGAAGTCCTCCAGTGGTCTTCATAAATCAAATGAACCACATGCATACCAAACAGTGCATGTGTAATGTGTGGATTTACCAAGAAACGAAATAGATCAATATTCGCTACTATGAAAGAAATCCTCATGGTATGATGACCATTAGGGGAAGTAGAAACGCGAAAGTCAACTCTTTATATACAGAAGTCAGAATTTCAACGAAAGAAATATAAGAACTTCTTATCTGGAATTTCGTGTGATAACCGTTGTTAAGTGACATTACCAGGGAATGTTGAATAAAATTAAATAGGGAAGTTGCAAAGATATGTGACTACTTTTTCAGTGATAATAATTATGACTCTGATTAAACTGTGCACCGATGGTTGTAAAATCTTGTTCCAACGTCCCTTAACGAGATTCATGTCGTTTGTAGGATCATATGGCGAAGTGCCTCTTTTTTATTAGTAGTTTTTCTACTGACGAAATTAGTATTGGTGTCATCGTGCCCAATTTATATTTTCCAAAGGTCTTGGCTTGGAAGTCTTGTGTGATATACTTTGACGTCTGTAGACGTATAATTTAAGCTTTCCTGTGCACTAGCACAACTTTACATGTTTTCCACTTGTGTTAATAGTTTATGGTAAGGCATTAGAAATTCTTATACTTTTGATGGTGTCCCAACTTAATGGGTTTCCATTGTTATTATTGTCGCTCGAGACAAATGATCAAACGAAATAAATTTTTTTTATATTGGAAAAGAGATTCCTGATAAAGAAATCTAGACACATATGCTTGTGCTTTATTCCTAATTGTCTTTTGGAATTTCTTATAGATATATATATCTATATAATCATATATTTCACATGCTGTAATATACGTACCCTCTATAAGGTTAATGTATTTAACAGATTCTTATTTCCAAAAACAAGTCAGATATCAGGTTATGATACTATTTAGGGAAATCTTGTCACTTGTTTGACATATTATATACCCCGTCTTATCCGGTTCTCGCCGGAGCGGTAACTTCAGTATATCCGGACAAGCTGGAGAGTCTGCTACACCATACCCAGTCTTGCCGGAGAAAATTTTCTATTTCCCATAAATAGTATCTTTTTAAAAATGCCTCTTTCATTAGGGCTTTTATCCAGAATCAAGGAAATTTGTATTCCCGTAACATATTTATTCTAAACCAAGTAATATCAATAAGCAAAAATTAATAGCAATTAAGAGCTATTGCCTGCAATGTTCTAATCGTTATTTTTATGGCATACCAAAATCCATTATAATTTATTTTACAAAAATACTTAGCTTATCTCGAAGCTTATACTAAGGCATCTTTTCTTAGGTTCAAGTCTAAATGCTATCATGTGTGCTACCAGTTAATATCAATCTCCTAACTCTTTTATTTAAGCTTAGGTATTATTATCACAACACTTATAGGCTTAAAGCCGTGGCTCTGATACCACCTTCTGTCACGACCCCCGACCCACCCTGGACGGAATCGGGAGCCGCGAACAGCCACGTGGTACCGGTGATTATTTTGAAAACGTTGCAGCGGAAATTTCATCAGGACCGTGAGTTAGGAAAAATATCAGAGTTTAGAAAACACCGGATTTTATCTATTAAATAGATGGGATAAACCCATGTTTTACAATGGTAGCTTTAATAAAGATAAATTTGATTACATAAAACAATATTTCTTAATTTGATTTAATTAATAAAATAAGCCACTTCTTGAAGCCTTTCAGTGCCATATCCATCTCTTACTCCAGTCTACTATAATTACCTGAAACACGTTTTAAAAAGGTTTTGTCAGCAGGAAATACTGGTGAACCATTCTATTTATTAAAACGACCTATTTGTTATAATTTACAGTATTAAGGAAGATTACAATGTTTCAGATATCAACCAACTACCCACAGTATTTGTCACTCGACCGGATCTGTGACTATGGTCATATCACCATTGGCCACCCGTTTGTCCAATGGCAAAGATTATCAAGTAATGTATACAAAACCCCACATACTGGCTGTAATTTGGTGATTACATAAACTTAATCCCTGTAATTATAACTTTGAAAATAAACATGCTTTTGAAAGTAATTTGATAAAAAGAGAATGACTCACTTTATAAGCATGCAGATTCATATGGCCAAAGTTTAGTCTACAGATAAGCCTTGATATATTGCAGATTTATACAGGCAGAGCTTAGCCTATTGATTAGTCTTGTAATCCTAGTGCACACGAACTCGGTAAGTAACTAATACAGCATTTACGATAACTCACGAGATTAAAACCCTCACAACGAATGACAAAGTACAATCACTTAAACATCCATCGGATTCACAACGAATGACAAAGTATTCCCCGAGTTCGGGTAGTACTCAAACATCCTGTCGGAATCACGACTAATGACAAAGGATAGTACTAAAACATCTATCGGATAGTTTCAATCGATTGGATATTGAATCGTAGCAGCGATCGAGTTATTACCCTGTTTTGCGACAGCGATTAGTGATCCGTGTGTGTTTTGATAGTAAACAGAACGTAACTCAGTGTATGAAACGTATTTTTACGTCGTTCAAGTGCCAAAATTTGATTGCCAAACCCTGCTATTTATACCCGAAATTTACCCCTGCTTACGGACCGTAAGCCTCATCCCTTACGGTCCGTAAGGGACACCTATTTCCATAGGGTAGCTACGTGTGTTTGTAGGCTTGCTAAGTCAGTAGTTTCGTAAAATTTAATTTTGACAACGTTTTATTTAGATAATCGTAACTAGGGTTTTACCCCCCCCCCCCTGAGTTTTAGGGGCCCTGATCCTGATTCTGATTGTTCTGAAAATTTTAGGGTTTGTGCAGAATCACATGGGTGTCTCAATTAGGGTTTCCTTTTGGATAAACTATTGAAATAAATAGGACTTTTGATGAGAGTTGTTACAACTAACTACCTAAAAACTAAAAACTAAAAATAAAAACGAAATAAATAAATAAATACAAAATAATACAAGGGAAACGACTTAGCTGAATATGTGAGACTGTCAAAGTGCCAGTCGTTTCCACATAAGCTCTCCAATTCGAAACGCGCTCAACAAACAACTCCTATCTCGGACACGCGAACGAAAGCGGCTACTAACATCAACCTATCAATCATCATAAACAAACTACCAAAAGATCATAAAATATATACCATCAAGAGTACCAGTTCCAAACACAACCCCAAACCAGCCTGCCCAACCAACGTGTTTAACGCAATTAAGTATAAGTACAAACCAACATATGAGGATAAAAAACAGCATAAAAGAAAAATCAAAACAAAAACATATATTCCATCAGTGCTGCTGCATCCTCATCATCCTCACACTAATCCTCGTCATGCTCGCTGTCAGTCTCCTCACTGCTGCTCTCTCGTCCACCTGCACCTGAACTACCCTCACCAAATACATGAAACGGGGGAACCGGATCAAACCTCTCCCCAGCACCAGCCGAGCCACCCTGCTGTCTCGGATGAAAGAAGTCCGGAATCCCCATACTATGCCTCTCATGGTGTACCGGAGAGTATCCTCATGTCTCTCTTGTCCCATCTGAATCAGATGCTCCAACCTGTCAAAACTCTGCTCCACATAGCCAGAGAATGACTGCAAAGTGAGCGGCTTAGGTGGAGGCTGCCTAAGCGGATACTACTGCGCCGGCATCTCATGTCTCTGTGGTGGCCGCTGACAGTGTGTAGGATCAATCTGCATCATCACGTCCTCAGCTAGATGTCCCTCTAGCAGCTACACCTACAGGCCCTGCCTAATCGGCTCCCAGCCGTAAGGCTTAGTATATGACACTATCCCCGCCTGCTGTAACTCCTTAATCCCAAACGTCATCGTCTTCGGCCCCTCATGTAAAAATTGGGGGACATACTTGTCAAAAACCCCCAAACTCAATGCAATACGAGTAATATAAGGACCCATGCCCAATGCCGCTCGATGACCACCTCTTCGCGCCCTGCTGAATGAATACGCTAACACAGTAGCTAAGTTCATCTCCCGGTTCTCCACCCGACACAAGAGAACGAATAACTTAATCCAATTCGCTTTATTCTCACCTGATTTCCACCCCACCAACATAGTCGATAAGATCTTCAAAACATACCGGTAAACTGGATTACGAACCGAAGTAATCAGGTTCGTAACTGCAAATGGGTGGTCAGAAATCCTCCTCCAGAAATTACGTAGCTCAGTCCCTTCAACACTGTGATCCCTAACAATAGTGTAAGCACCTCTCAGACTAGTCACAAACCCAGGCTGCCTCACCTCTTCCTCTGTACAAAAACCAGACACAATAGCAAACCTCGCCATATTCATCTCGAACACTTGCCTCCCCAGACTGAAAGACACAACTTTGTCATCATCAAACTTTCCTTCTTTGTGTCTCCATGTGCTGTGGAACTCCAGAACTATCTCTTCATACTGATCCCAAACGCAATCTAGCATATATCTCAACTTTGGACCCAAAAGGTCTAACACTCCTGCCTTAAACCTGTCTCATCCAACCAAGTCCAATCTATCACCCTGTGTTGAAACAGTTCTGTATCCTTCAACTTATCGTACTTTCTCCATGCATTTGTACCTAGCTCGAACTGTAGTATCGGGTGGTCGAGTCTATTAACTCTATTCTCTAGAATACATTCATGAGCCCTCTGATACTTGATTTTTCTCAATCTCGGATCCTGCTGTGGTGCTGTCTGATCCGCACCTCTTTTCCGGGCCCTACCACTACGCCCTGAGCTGCTACCTGCAGCTGCCATGTCTGCAAAACAGATATTAAACAAGACAAAACAAGCAGACAATCAGTAATTACAAACTGTTTTTGGTATTTTTCATTTTTTAAAATTTTTTTTTGAATTTTTGAAATTTTTATAATTTTTTGGATTTTTATAAAAATTTTCTAAAAAATTTAGAATAGCCGTATAACATTTCATTCGCAGCTAATTCTGAAAATAAAGTTGAATTAAAAACAACGAGTTACTTTTTACAATTGCTAAGTGATAACTAAACTCGCCTCGAATAAAGATTGAGTATGGGTGAGCCTAATTTACTTGTACGTGCAAGTAAACCCAAGACCGACAAAATACGACTCGATCTAGACTAAAAATGACTAAAAAGACGAAAAGACACGCTAACTTGGACTCAATGTACACTACCCCCCTCAGCACTTTAATTGTCCGCAATTAAACTTGAGTGCCTAACCAAGACATTGAAGTCCAACCTTGCGTAAATTTAGTCGTTTATTAGTTTAAAAACTAAATTTTTAGCGATTGAAAAAGTCCGCCTAATTAAAAGAGGGGTTTCCGTTTCCAAAATTCCGATTTAATATGCAAGGTTGAAACTTTATGTGTCGACGTACTACATACCCACCAATATTAGCAAAGCAATGGCAAATCCCAAACCATCCATCCGCACCCATGTATCAACTTGAAACAAAGACCGAAATTTAATGTCAAAACAGCAGTGTTAAGTTAAGCATGAAAGAACATCATGTGCACAAACCCAAACCAAACCATCCGCACCCCTTAAACGACATTAAGACAATCGATACTTAGCTTATGACACTAAGTTGAAACCCAAAATCCACATCGGGACCGTAAGTCTGACAATCCATGTCTATAATGCCCAACCATTTACCCATTGCAACTGAATGACACCAAAATCAAATGCAACCACAACCTGACAACGTACTCAAACAAAGTCGACACGGACCTGAATTAACTATACACGGACTAAGACTACTTAACTGACCTAAACTAAAAGCCTCAAAACTGACTCGACTCCTAACATACGAACCCAAACAAAAAAAACTCTAATCAACATAAATAAGAGAATAGTGCAAAGAAACATTCCTGAATCACTTGAAATTTGCACGAAGAATCGAAAGTGTGCGAAGTGTGGAGGTCCGATTCGGCTCAAACCAGTGGATAGATCGTGTTTTTGTATGCGAGGGTTTGTTCGGTACTTAAATCCGGTCACAATGAAGGTGGAATGGTGGAAAATGGTAGGTTTTCGAGTGAGATATGGTTGTTTATGGTGGGTTCGGTGGTGAGTGTTTTGGGAAAAGGGTTTGGGTTTGTTTTTGGGGAAGACAGAGATGAGAGAAAGGTATTAAACGACCTGGGAAGCGGTCGCGCGTCGCTACGTCAAAGTATGGTTACCGTGGCGTGACGCCACGACATGGTTCAAAAGAAAGGTTCAAGTAAGGAGGTCGCGTAGCGCGATGGATACGGGCCATCAGGGTTGCGCGATGCCACAGGTCAGTTCAAACTGGTTTTTTGGACCTAGGGGTGGCGTAGCACCACGGTAAGGTGTGTTTGCTGTGGCGTCACGCGAGGGCGTGTTTTAGACAGTAGGATGCGTGAAATTTTGAGTATAATGCCTTAGAAAAATTTCTAAATCTTACCAATCCTTCCCAAAACCATCCCAAAATTTTTCCTAAGTGTTGGGACTTACCTGGAATGCCGTTTTCTTTGCAATTTCAGCTCCTCAATGGTATGATTCCTGCAAAATTACTCAAACACACAAAACAAAGACACGAAAAACTACGAAAAACTCATGAAAAATAACGAAATTACAAACGGTACATACTCTACACTTGGGATTTCACCCCAAAACACTAAGTGGAGGCTCTTTATGGAATTTCGAGAGGAGTTTCCTCCATCTCGTTCTTTTCTATCGCTCCTCCAATATAGTGCTTCAACCGGTGGCCACTTACCTTCCAATTCCGGCAATCGGACTTGTCCATAATCTCAACCGCTCCGTACGGAAACACGTAATGAACCATATACGGTCCCGACCACTTTGACTTCAACTTACCCACAAACAACTTCAATCTTGAATTGTAAAGAAGTACTCTATCACCCTTGCTAAACTCTTTAACATTCCTTAACTTACGATCATGTGAAGCTTTCGTTTTCTCCTTAATTCCCAAAGATCGAGCATAAGCCGCATCCCTAAGCTCCTTAAGCTCATGGATTTGAAAGAAACGCTTCCTAGTGGCTTCGGTCATGTCAAGGTTAACAGTTTTTAAAGCCCAAAGTGCTCGGTGTTCTAGCTCTACGGGAAGATGACAAGCTTTTCCATAGACGATCATAAATGGTGTGGTTCCTAAAGGCGTTTTGTAAGCGGTTCGAAACGCCCACAATGCATCGTCAAGCTTGTCGGACCAATCCTTCCTATTCTTTCCAACGGTTTTATCTAAAATACGTTTGATACCACGATTCGCGTTCTCCACTTGACCACTTGTCTGTGGATGATATGCGGTAGACAAACGATGAGTGATTCCGTAGCGTGCAAGCAATTTTTCCATCAATGCGTTGCAAAAGTGAGTACCACGGTCACTGATTAAAGCTTTAGGTGTACCGAAACGGGAAAAGAGTTTCTTGAGGAAAATCAATACTACTCGGGCTTCATTCGTAGGAAGAGCTTGAGCCTCAACCCACTTAGACACGTAGTCAATTGCCACAAGTATATAACGATTCCCTTTTGAGACAGGAAAGGGTCCCATGTAATCTATGCCCCAAACATAAAAAACCTCCAACACTTGGATTGGGTTTTGAGGCATCTCATCTTTGGTTGAAATGTTACCGGTTCGTTGACAAACATCACACATTTTCACGAACTCAACGGCATCACGAAGTATGTTAGGCCAATAAAAACCGCAATCGAACACCTTTTGTGCGGTGGCATATGCACCATGGTGTCCTCCCGTTAGGCCTTCATGCACGTGTTTAAGGATATTCGACCCCTCCTCTCGCAACACACATCGCCTAAGTATCCTATCTCCCCCTACTCTAAAGAGAAACGGATCATCCCACACATACTTCCTCGACTCACTAAGGAACTTCCTTCTTTGTTGTGTGGTCATTCCCTTCACAATATTGCCACTAGAAAGATAGTTCGCTAAATCACAAAACCAAGGCATTCCCTCCTTCTCGGCTTCTATAAACTCTATCGATTCATGAGGAAATTTATCTCCTATCTCCTCCTCACGAATCTCCTCTCTCCTAGGGTCCTCTAAACGTGAAAGATGATCGGCTGCTACGTTTTCGGCCCCTCTCTTGTCTCTAATTTCAATATCAAACTCGGAGAGCAATAGAATCCACCGAATAAGTTAGGGTTCGGCGTCTTTCTTTTGAAAAAGAAAACGCAACGTGGAGTGGTCGGTGAAAACTATAGTCTTGGATAGCACGAGGTATGAGCAAACTTGTCGAAAGCAAAAACTACGGCTAAGAGTTCTTTCTCCGTGGTGGTGTAGTTCTCTTGAGCATCATTTAACGTTTTGCTCGCGTAGTAAATAGGGTGGAAGTGCTTGTCCTTTCTTTGTCCTAATACCACTCCAACGACATAGTCACTCGCATCACACATGAGCTCAAACGACAAGCTCCAATCGGGCGAGATAAGAATAGGTGCACTCACAAGCTGTTCCTTCAAAAAGTTGAAGGCCTTAAGACACTCCTCGTCAAAGACGAATGGAACATCTTTCTCTAGAAGACAGGTCATGGGGTGAGTAATTTTAGAAAAATCCCTAATGAAGCGTCTATAGAAACCCGCATGACCTAAAAAACTCTAAATTGACTTCACGCTAGTGGTTGGAGGTAACCTACCAATGGTATCTATTTTCGCACGATCTACCTCTATACCATCCCTCGAAATCTTGTGTCCTAACACAATACCTTCCGTCACCATGAAGTGACACTTCTCCCAATTTAGCATAAGCTTCGTCTCGACACATCTCTTTAACATCTTCTCGAGATTCTTCAAACACTCATCAAACGAGTTGCCATAGACCGAAAAATCGGCCATGAAAACCTCCATGGAACTCTCAATCATATCCTGAAATATGGCAACCATGCACCGCTGGAAGGTAGCTGGAGCATTACATAGCCCAAATGGCATGCGTCGGTACGCGTAAGTGCCATAGGGGCATGTGAAGGTGGTCTTATCCTGATCCTCCAGTGCGATGGGGAACTGGAAGTACCCAGAAAAACCGTCGAGAAAAAAATCAAATTGTTGACCCGCGAGACGCTCCAGCATCTGATCGATAAAGGGCAATGGGAAGTGGTCCTTTCGAGTGGCATCATTCAACTTTCGGTAGTCGATGCACACACGCCAACCCGTGACCGTACGAGAAGGGATCAACTCATTCTTGGAATTCATGACAACGGTCATCCCTCCCTTCTTAGGGACAACCTGAGGGGGACTAACCCATGGCGAATCAGAGATGGGATATATCATCCCGGCATCTAGGAGTTTTAAAACCTCCTTCTTCACAACATCTTGTATGTTGGAGTTGAGGCGCCTTTGGGGTTGCACCACCGGTTTGAAATCATCCTCCATGAGTATCCGGTGAGTGCAATAAGAAGGGCTTATGCCCTTAATGTCGGACAACCTCCATGCAATGGCCTCTGTGTTGGCCTTCAACACTTCCAACAACCTCAACTTCTCTCCTTCCTCCAAATTCGATGAGATAATAACGGGTAGCTCGGAACCCTCCCCTAGAAAAGCATATTCTAAATGAGATGGAAGGACTTTAAGCTCTAAGGGTGGGGGCTGAATGGTGTCATCACTAACGGCTAACGCTTCAGGAATCAAAGGAATCCCCTCACCTTCAACTTCATCCAACCTCAACGACTCCTCCTCAATTCTCTCTCCTACCACTAAGTCGGCACCACTAATGTACTCTAGACAATGGTCAACATATGAGATGAAAGAGTTCAAGAAATACACAGAATGGAAAGGACCACTATAGTCATCGGAACCACTCGGGTGGTTCATGGAACGATCTATCTCAAAGGTGACTCTCTCCACGCCGACTCTAAGTGTTATCTTACCATCGTAAACATCTATGAGGGCTTTAGCGGTATGCAAGAACGGAGGACCAAGTATAATGGGAACTCTCTCATCCGCTTCCATATCGAGAATGACGAAATCGGCGGGAAAAACAAACTTGTCGACCTTAACAAGCAAATTCTCAACTATACCCCTCGAGTATTTCACGGACCGATCGGTTAAGGATAATGTCATACGGGTAGGTGAAAGCTCGCCTAAGTCTAGCTTCTCGTAGAGAGAAAAGGGCATCAAATTGATGCTAGCACCTAGGTCGGCTAAGGCTCGAGTATTTGTGTTACTACCGAAAAGACATGGAATAGTAAAGATATTGGGATCGGTAAGCTTTTCCGGAAGCTTATTTAGAACAACTGCGGAGCACCCTCCATTCAATGGAACGTTCGACAACTCTCCCAACTTCTCTTTGTTTTTAAGAAGGTCCTTTAAGAATTTTGCGTATTTGGGCATAGATTGGAGTGCTTCAATGAAAGGTAGATTAATCTTCAATTGCTTGAAGATATCTAAGAATTGCTCGTATTCCCTAGAGTACTTTTGATTCCTAAGACGTGTAGGAAACGGGACACACGAATGACCTACTAGTGGAGAAGGTCTAACGTCTACGGGTGGTTTCTCTACTTTCTTCTCACATTGAAGCTCGCAGGGCTGTGCGGTACTTGCTGGGCTTAGCCTCGATTGCACATTGTCGGGAGCCTCCATCTCAATTTCTTCATCTACAATCTCCTCATCTTCCTCTACTACCCTCTCCTCAACTCTCGGGTTCCCTATGGTTTTGCCACTACGAGTGGTAATAACTTTGGCATGGGCGTTAGGGTTCGGTTGGGTGTTACCCACGACCCTTTGAAGATCTTGGAAAGAGGCTTGGTGGTTCTTAAGCATAAGGTCGTGTTCGGTAAGGATATTTTGGGTGGTTTGGTCCTTCACAACTAACTGGCTCATCATTGCCTCCATTCTCTTAAGGCTACCCCCTAGATCATAACTTGGACCCTGAACTGGTTGAACCTGACTATTTGACCCCCCCATCCTTGACCGACCCATTGAACCCCTTATTGAACTGGCCATTTGAACCCCCACTAAAGAATGAACCTTGACCACTCGACCCCCTATTTGGGTTTTGAGCTAATTGGAAACCAGGGGGGTTACCAGTGGAACGAAAATTATTATTATTAAAATTATTATTATTACGCCAACCCGAATTAAAATTATTACCAAACCCACTAGGTTGACCTCTACCTAGACCCCCTCCCACGAAATCGACCTGCTCCTCACCGACTAACAATGGACACGCACTCGTGTTGTGACCCCCTCGACAGAACTCACACTTATCAACCTTTGCCTTAATATCCTTGAGCTCTCTAGAGACGTTTTCCAACACTGCAGCTATACTAGGGTCCGTAGTGACATGGTTCACCCCACGAGTGGGTGCACTAGTAGTGGTATTTGAATTGCCACTTTGATACCGTTGATCAGAACACGACTGAGATTGAGATTGGGCAAATGCCTTGAAACGCTCTAAACACTCGACAACAGTAAGAATGCCCATCATATGACCTCCCGCATTAGTGTCAAAACGATCACGAGTCTCTTGGGTGAGACCGTTATAATATTTCTCGCAAAGGGCCCATTCAGAAAGACCATGTTGGGAGCATCGAGCGCAAAGGTTTTGAAAACGCTCCCAAGCAAGGTAATAGGGCTCGTCGGGCTCCATGCGGAATGAGTGAATTTGATCGCGAAGACGTGAGGCTTTAGCGGGCGGAAAATATTTATTTAAGAAGGCTTGACGGAGGCCCGCCCAAGTAGTAAAAGTACCGGTTGGCTGAGAATCCAACCAAGTAGCTGCACGTCCGGCTAGTGAAAAAGGAAAGAGCTGTAAGTAGGTAGCATCGTTTGGGGCTCCGTGAAGGCTAAAAGTAGCAAGCATACGAGAGAAACGGTTCACGTGGGCGGGAGCGTCCTCGTCATCGCGACCGTGGAACTGGATGTTATTGGTGATGGCTTGCATGGCATATGATGGAATCTGCCATGAGTTTTCGTTTACTATGGGTGGAACGGTGATGGGTGAAGCAAGACAAGTAAAGCCTTGGGTGGCTTGTTGATGGATGGTCTGTCTTGGATTGGCCACTTGATCTAAGTTTATGTTCTCTGGGGCACTAGAGGTGCTAGAAGTGGGACTATCGGGTGGGGAAACCTTAGGTGAATGTTGTGGTGAAGGTGGTGGGACGGTATGGGTGTGGTATCGAAATCTGGGAAAGTAGTAAAAGATGAAGATGAAGTACTAACCTCTGGGCCTTGGCCCAGTTGAGATGATGACTCTTTGACTGGTGGCTTCGGCGGCGGTCCGTGCGAGCGCAGATGTGGCATCCACTACAAGAAAAAACCTGACATGAGAAAAAAAACAGACAATAGTTACTAAGACTCGAAATAAAAAACAAAAATAAAATACTCAAAACAAAACAAAATATGTAGCACGTATATGTCAATAAAGTCTATCAAAGCTAATTAACGCACTCATACACCAATAAAATAAATCGTCAATTCGTTATGTTAAGAATATTACATTAAGTTAGCATTATAAATTTGAGGTTGCATCTTGTACAATATTACAATTACTTGAGAATTAGAGAAGGACAAGTGTCATTGGTAGGAAGGTGAAGAAACACTGGTTCGAATGACCCGAATCGATCGGACCAGGGGTTTAGTTATGCATAAAAGGGGTCAATCCTCTTGTTTGATTCAGGGTTTGACTTATCTCCTTCTTCGAACGATAATTGCAAAACAAACAGCCGTCAGACTGGCCAAGGGGAGAATGGGGGTTCTCTCCGTGACCACCCTCCGACGTGAGAATAAGTATAGGTTTCAATGAAGAAGAAATAGTATTGAAAGTGAAGTGAGAGTAACTTCAAGAGTGATACCTGAGTTGTCTTATTTATAACCGAATTTGGGCGGGCAAGTTTGTTAACGGAGGAAGTAACGGAAAGTAATTTCCGTAAGCGGTTATTTTCTTTACCGTTAATCACTAACGTGATGTATATGCACACGGATCGTGGGTATGATCAACAGCTGGGGAGATGCCACATGGAAAGTGGGCAAGTGTGGATCCTTCTTCATTTTGGTGCCATCATCGTGACCTTGAGGGGTGCTTAGGATGATGCCACGTGGCCATTCGGTTATAACCGAATGGCTGTGCATGATAGGGCCTTCTAGAAGGTTTACAGCTGTAAACCTATGTGGCTCTGCCTTATGCAATTTCTGTTGTAACAGAAAGGTTACTTTCTGTTCAAGTCTGGGTGATAACTGCGTGGAGATGTTATGCTTCTATCCTAACTTGTTCAGTTGCATGAGTCTGCGCAAGGATGTGTTATCAGTTCTATCGCGTGGGTGTTGGAGACAGTTTTCTTCAAAGTTTCTTCTTAATAACCGGTGCGCGGCCGCGCAGGGTTCTTCTTGACAAGGTTCCGTTATCGTGAAGTTGTGGTATGGTCCCATGTGCTTATGCAAGGTTTTTAGGATCATACCCCTTCAAGTCCCCCCAGTCTAGTGTTGCTCTTATGCAAATAAGTGGAGTACTGGACTATATGAGGGAAGTGGGATTTGTGGAGTTTTTGGCGCGAAAAATGGAGAATCTTATTGAAGAAGATACTCTTTTTGCTCATGATTTCAAATTTGAAAAACTTAACCCTTCGCAGGTGAAAGGTACAATGACGACTGTTGATGTGTGACGGGTTGAGTGACAGGCTGTCATTTGTCAGTTGCACGTCGTCAATCGTGGCTTACACACGTGCGTGAACTCGTGTCTTTTTTTTCCCACTCGCTCTTGACGTTTAGATAACCGTGTTTTTCCAAAAAAGGTGTTATTACGGTTTTCTAGGTCATTAATGGCGGTGGGTATATAGACTTCCTTTAGTGCTTCTTTTCTGATAATATTACTCTTTTGATTCCCCTCTACTTCTCCGATATCCCTTTGAAGAAAAGTGTAATTTTCTTGCCCTATGTCTACTGGAGAACGCCATGAAGATTCTTCTGAGGAAATGTCTGCCGGTCTTCCACCATTGAAGTGGCCTAGGGAAACATTTGATAACATGGTTCGAAATTTCAAGTTCCCTGATAGTTGGGATGCTCGTTACCCTGATGAGGGTCAGACGGCGACCGATGCTCCAGCCGGGTTTATTACTCTTTTTTGGGATTTTGTTTACTGCAGGAAATTTTCAATTGCCTGTAACGAAGTTTTTCCTCGAAATCCTTTTGTATTATAAATTTCATTTTTCTCAAATGCATCATATTGGAATGGTTCGGGTTTGCCATTTCGAATTTGTTTGCCGGTCGATGCAAATCGATCCGACGGTTAACCGCTTCCGAGTGTTTCACCGGATGCATTGTTCCCAGGGTTTTTACTCCTTTGTTCAACGTGCTTTGGAGAAAAAGATGTTGTTGCACCCCCCAAAGTTTTTCATGACTAGAAACCGAAATTCTTCTTTATTAAAGCCGGTGTGATTCCGATGAAGATGACCTTCAGAGGTATGGAAGACGTTGCAACAGAGACCACACAAACTCCTTTTTCAGAAGCTTGGTACCAGGATTTGAAAGACGTGTCGTCGATTGAGCTTCCGGAGAAACCCTAGTTGGTGCTGACATGAGTCTCTTCTGGCGGATGGATCGAGAAGATAAGCCAGTATACATGGAAGATGGGAAAAGTAAGATTTGGGTTTTTCTTTTCCTTTTTGTCTCTTTTTTTTTATTTTGCTCCCATTTTCCTTTTTGCAGTTGTCTCCCTATACGTTATTGCGTTCGAGAGAGAGGGTGGAGCGATGACTACTATCCCAAAAGGGCTGATGAGGAGCTTGGGTACCTACAAATAGTTAAGAATTTTGCCCTTCCACGAGAAGAAGATCTGGGCGCGCAACCCCCAACCGGTAAGTTTACTTTGAGTTTTGGTTGATATTGCAATATTACTCTATGCTGTCTTTGCGCGTGAGGTAATATTGCAATATTTTTCTTCTTTAAGTAGGTGAGCTGACTAACCTGGGCATAGGCGCTGAGAAGAAAAAATATGCGCCGGCTGCTAATATTTCACTAAGTAAAACTGATGTGGCGAAAACTCAGCCATCGAAGGCCAAAAATGTCAAGGGAGAGAAGAAAGGTACGCGCCATTCGTTGGAAGGTCTTGCGCCTGTAGTTGTGAAGAAACCGAAGGCGGAGCCTCGAGATACTGCTGACATCCCCGCCTCAAATGCTGATGACCCAATTGACTTAGAATGTAGTCCAGAACCTTTGGTGAGGACGAATGCGGGGAAAAGAAAATAGGTTGAAGCTAAGGATGAGGCGCGACCTCCCAAGAAGGTTCAGAGAAGAAAAATTAATAGAAGAGGCAATCTTGATGCCTTTATCACTAAACCTCCTTCGGGTGAGTATCCACTTTGTTTGTTTTTTTATTCGTGCTAAATGTTTGTAATATGGATTTTTGTTTTTGTAGAAAAACCAGTTTCTCCGGCTCATGCGGAGCCGTCATCTGTTGTTAACGATGACCTTCCACCTTCACCCCCTCGCGTGCCGATTATTGAACAGCTGGAAGGTTCTAAAGCTGCTGAAGATGAGGCGGAGAAGATTTCTGGGGTAGAAAATCCTAAAGTGGAGGAACCTGTTGAGGTGGAATCGGAAAAGATTGTGGACCCAGAGACTATGGATGTTGATGCCGCTAATCCCAAGTCTCCTGAAGTTGTGGCGTGTGACCCAAAGAAAGGGAAATCAGCTCAGGAAGACCCTGTGACAACGTTCCCTACTTTTTCTGCCGCTCCTGTAAATATTGAGAGGAGCCCAACTGGGGACTGACGGGTGGTCCGTAGGACAACTCTTAATGCTGTTAAATAGAATAAAATCCCATATTTTGTCCGGTTATTTGCTTGAACTTGGTAACCACTCTAAGTTTGATGATGCAGGTGCTAAAATGGTAAAAATGTGGGTTTTAAGTGGTTTGGATGGATGCTAGGAGTTGGTGGAGTTAAGGAATGGAAGAGGTGAAGATTTGATGAAGAAACAAAAGGAAACAAGGCTCAGTGCCGTAACCTACGGCACCTGGCCGTAGGTTACGACCCCAACCCTTTCAAACCCCTCCCTGCCGTAAGACAGGGTGTAACCATCGTAGGACTCTGCTGCTCGCTGTAAGCCACGGCCCTGTGGCGTAGCTTACGGCACATGTTGACTTCCGGAACATAGCTGACCGCCGTAAGCTACGGTCCTGTGGCGTAGCTTACGGCGCCGAATGGACTTCAATTGTAACTTATGGCATTTATTGCCATTTTGATGATGTTTTATGGTTCTAATCATGTGTTTTTCGGTTACGACTTGCTTGTGAACGAAAATTGGAGAGCTTGGAGACATTTTGGGAGCTTGAAGAACACTTGGAAATCATTAGTTTTGTTGTCCTCGATCCGTATGAACAATAATACTTTTGCAATGATGTTGTTTCAAGCCATGAGTGGCTAAGTACTTTATGGTCATCTTTAGTTGAAGGTTTGTGAAGACAATTGTGCTTGATTTCATATTTCTAGAATGGTAAATTGAATTTATGTTTTGTTTATCATGGTGTGTTCTTACTTGTTTGTAAATTGTTGATGCTTATGATTATTCTACTTTGAAACCATACGTTCTTGGTGCCGGTGGCAATCGAGATATCATGGGTAGAACTAGGATTGGGTAAGGGTCAATTGGTCATCGGGTAACAACCTCACGTTCTAGGAATCTGAGTACTTAGTTCCCTTTTATCACAACAAGTAATTATACACGAACTATGTCTATGTAGTTCTTTCTAGTGAATGATAGCACAATTGTTGAAGCAAACTGGAAACTAAAGATGGTCATTCATCTCTAATTTGTTTACAACCAAAACTTTTCTCTTGCAATTTAATTAGTTAATTTTAGTTTTAAAACCAATCCAAGCAAATCAACTCTTGAATTTTATTTCATTGCAATTAGATTAATTTAGTCAAAGTTAGATACTCTAGCAAATAACACATTTTCCACAAACTCCCTGTGTTCGATACCCACTTACCGCTAGCTAATTAGTTGTATTTGGATTAAATTTGATTGTGACCACGACATCACGTCAAATTTTGGCGCTGTTGCCGGGGAGTAGTGCGCAACGTGTGTTATTTTCGATCTTTTTAAGTTTGTTATTTTCCCGGTTTACGCTAGGTGTGTTAGTGTGCAGGTATTTACAGGTGCATGCATACTAGAAGCTCTCACAAGCTATCACCATTGGCATTTGATCCAGAAATTGAGCGAACATTAAGAGGAAACAGAATTTTGCTAAGAGAGAACAGAATTAGTGGTTCACCAACAACACCAACTACACCAATCACACCAATTCGATACATGGATCAACCACCACCACCACCCACTACGGGTGAACTTATACCACCTTTCATACCGTCATCCACTCAACCTTCACCAAACACTACCATGCCAACCACCAATACCAACCCTATTCAACCTCATGATGTAACACCAACTAACACCACCCAACCCATTACCACGCAAGAAGAGCCTACACTCACTTTCAATCCTTCTACTACAATTCCACCACTCACTCATTTCTTCCCAGTTTCAGGACAATCATCTTCAACCTATACGTTACCATAAGGTTCAACTGTCGTTCATGCTACTTCTACATTTAGACCATCGAACCAGTCGGGTTTTCAATATTCGACTCTTCCATTTGGGTAATCATCGGGTATAGGGGGAGATGGATATGAAGAAGGATACGAGGATTTTGAGGGTTATGAGGAAGAAGGATATGCATATATGGGTGATGGGGAATAAGGAGAACTTACTTATGTGCCAGGTCAAACTCAAAGAATGCCAAGTGTTGGTGGGTTTCAACAACAACAAATTATACCACAACATATTCGGCCAAGGCCACAAGGGCCACAAGTGCAACGTCCTATACCATTGCAGCAAGTTCGTCCACAAAATGTACAACCACAATTCCAAAGGCCAATTCAACATCAACCAATGCCACAACAACAATTTCAACCACATGTTCCACAAGGGCCTATGCCAAGGCCAATGGGTCCTATTCGACCAAGGGTTCGGTTGGGTGTGCCAAGGAGGTATCTTAGAGAACATGCGAGAGGCATTGAAGCGCATTTTAGGCCGGTGATCACTCACAATCCTTCACCGGTAGTTATTCCTCACAATGATCAAGGGAGGACTTTTGAAGTGAGAACCAATTCCTTGCAAAGTTTGCCGAAGTATAAGGGTCTAGCAACGGAGGAACCTTATTTTCACTTGGAAGCTTATGACTCGATTTGCAACACATTTGGGAGTCAAGGATTTTCGGCCGACGATGTTAAGTTGGTATTGTTCCAATTTTCTCTAGAAGACAAGGCAAAGAAGTGGTTCTACACTTTGCCTTCAGCATCTATTTACACTTGGGCGGAAATGCAATAAATTTTCTTAGATGAATTTTATACCGCTCAAAAGACCAATGATGCTAAGAAGGGATTGAGGAGTTTTCAGCAACAGCAAGGTGAAATGTTTCATGAGGCCTTTGAGCGTTTCAATATGATGATCAAGAATTGCCCTCACCATGGGATTGAACTTTGGGAATTGATGAACGTGTTCCATGAGGGGTTGAGTGCTGAAGATGCTCGTGACTTAATGTCTATTACCGGTGGCACTTTTGGTACAAATTATGAGCAAGACAACTGGGAGTTCTTGGAGCAAATGGAATTTACATCTAAGAGGAAAGCTCAAGCATCAAGGAGAGCACGACCGGCCGTTACCCGAACACAAGTACATGCGGTTGACGATGGTAATGTTCAAACCTCTAACCATATTTATGATGTTTGTGCTATTTGCAATGAATAGGTCATGCGGCTGAAAATTGCCAAGGAATGGTGGAGGGCCAATATGAGGAAGTTCATGCGGTACAAGGTCAAGGAGGGGGTGGTAGAAACTATAACATGAATTCTAACACTTACCACCCCGGGTTGAGGAACCAACCAAATTTCCGATATGGAAATCCTTCAAATCAAGCTAACCCGAACATTCAAGGTAGCCAAGGTAACTTTGGTTCACGCCAACCTTATAACAATCAAGGTGGATATCGAGGTGGGAATAACCAAGGGTATCAAAGGCAATATCAAACGGGTCAAGAGCAAGGGGGGTCTTCTGGTGGAAATGAGATGATGGATATGTTGAAGAGCATGCAAGCGGAGATGCAAAAGAGAAACCAAATGGATGATGCTCAGATATAAAAGGATGAATCTCGAGACAAAGCAATTCAAACTTTGACCACCCAAATGGGTCAACTAGCAACCGAAGTGGCGGACTTGAAGAAAAACAAAGGTCAATTACCAAGCGACACTAAGGTAAACCCGTCTCATAATACTTCTAGAGGTAACAATGTTAATATTCATCATGTAAATATTTTGAGAAGTGGGAAAGAGTATAAAACCAATCCTTCACCGGATTTGGTTGAGGGGGTGGTTGAAGACATAACGGGTCAAGATAGTGAGGAAGAAAATGAACCAACTATTATTTCTTCTAAAAAACCCAATTTAAACCCAAAATTAATAAAGAAAATAAAAAGAAAAATGAGGATGAGGGATCTAGTCAAGTACCATTTCCCTCGGCTTTATTAGATCCGGGTAAGAAAAATTTTATTTAAAACGGGGTCCTCAAAAGGAAGAAATGTGGGAGGTTTTTAAACAAGTCAAAATTAATCTTCCTTTACTTGAAGCAATTAAACAGGTACCCGCTTACGCCAAGTTCTTAAAAGAATTGTGTACCCAAAAGAGGCAACAAAAAGTGCCTAAATTGGTTGACTTGACGGAGCGGGTAAGCGCGGTCTTGAAAGGAGATCTTCCTCCTAAGCTACAAGATCTGGGAACGCCTCTTATAAACATTCAAGTGGGAAATTTTCAAACCGCAAGGGCGTTATTGGATCTTGGAGCCGGAGTAAGTATCTTACCGGGGGGGGGGGGGTTATATGACCAATACGATTTTGGTCCATTGAAACGGGTTGAGACAACGATGGTATTAGCCGAGTTGTCTCATAAACTCCCTCAGGGTATTGTACGGGATGTGATAGTTAAAGTTGATGAGTTTTATTATCCCGTGGATTTTCTTGTGTTAGATTACTCATCCGCGGACCCAATTCAACAACAAAATGTTATTTTGGGTAGGCCATTTTTGAACACCGCACACGCCGTTATTGATTGTCGATATGGTACGGTCGACGTGACATTCGGTAATAGAAAAATGAGATTAAATGTTTTTACTAACGGTACTAACGTTTATGGTGATGAGTGTTTTCTAGCAGATTTTATAGATGGATATGACCCAAAGGAGTTCGAGGAAGAGATTTTGGGTTCTTGTGTTTGTGATGTGTCTTTGCAGGTGCATGCATGTGAGTTGGAAAAGGAAGAGAAGGAGCAAGAGGCTCTTGCGGTGAGAGAAGGAAGACCGCCATGGACCCACCAAACGGAAGCTTTACCGGTGGGAATTGATTCGGGTACAAAACCGTCGTTGGACTGTCCACCAAGCGTGGAATTGAAAGAGCTACCGAAACATCTAAAGTATGTATTCTTGGGGGAGAATGACACCTTACCGGTGATCATTACTTCTAATTTGGCGGTAGCTTAAGAAGAAGATCTGATACGGGTTTTAAAGGCTAATAAGGCGGCAATTGGATGGACTATAGCCGACTTGAAAGGTATTAGTCCATCCATTGTAATGCATAAAATCATTACAAGTGAAGATGCGAAGCCAACTCGCGAAACACAAAGAAGGTTGAACCCGAATCTGAGAGAGGTGGTCAAGAAAGAAGTTATCAAGTGGTTGGATGTGGGGATCATATATCCCATTTCGGACAGTGCGTGGGTAAGTCCGACTCAGGTAGTGCCTAAAAAGTCAGGCATTCAGGTAATAAAAGACGAACAAGGTGAGCAAATTGCCACCCACCCGGTCACCGGGTGGCGAGTTTGCATGGATTATAGAAAGTTAAATGCCGCCACCTCCAAAGACCATTTCCCATTACCGTTCATTGACCAAATAACTGAAAAACTTTCCGGTAAAAAATATTATCGTTTTTTGGATGGGTACTCGGGATATAATCAAATTGCTATTCACCCGGACGACCAACACAAAACTACGTTTACATGTCCATATGGTACATTTGCTTTTCGGCGAATGCCATTTGGACTATGTATCGCCCCGGCCACATTTCAAAGATGTATGATGAGCATATTTTCAGACATGGTCGGGGATTCTCTTGAAGTGTTTATGGATGATTTTTCCATCTTTTGCCCAAGTTTTGATTCTTGTCTTGATGAATTAGAAAAAGTTTTAAAAAGGTGTGTTGAGACAAACTTGGTGTTAAGTTGGGAAAAGAGCCATTTTTGTGACAACCCTCACTAAACCAGGTATCCGTACGACTTAATTAATGATTAATTGCTGCTTAATTACTGTGCTTGCGTGAACTAGCTGATGAACTGCTACTTGATATCTGATACATGTACTTACTTGCATCATACTTTACTTATCGTCACTACATTATTTACATACTGAACCTTAGTGACAAACATGATGCACAAAAAGCACAGTAGCACAATAGCAGATAACCTATTGAACATGCTGATAAAGCCAGCATCAGGCAGACACTGCCTCTAAGGCCTGTAAGAGCCTGAAATATTTTGCTACACTAGTGGTGAGTGTAGGGATATAAGGGTTGTGGAACTGCGTCTCTAGGAATAAGTCACAATGACTGGATGTGCCTAAAACGTACTCTATGTACAAAACTCAGCACTTCACATAATAATTCAGCTTTTAGCTAACTAATAAAGTGCCAAAACATGAGAAAAATATTACTAGACACTTTCCAAAGTGTCGGAAATAAGTTGTGTCACTAAATGTAATTATAACGACACCTTAAAGCTTTGTTAAGCACTTTAACGGATTACTATCCAACCGAACAACCGGACTATACCCGGAACATGAAAATATTGCTATTTACACTATTTATCTTTTTCTGAGCTAGTTAGGGTCCCTGATTTACCCTAACACCCCTTGTAACGCGTGACACACTACTAACCAAGTTAACTACTTAACTAACTTGGTTTAACCTAACTAATAAACCTAACTATTGGTTAGAGTTGGACTAGTACCCCCCCTCCTAACCGTCCCCAACCATGGGGGAACACACTTGTACAAAACTTGATTATTATAATCTAAAGTGTTTAATATCAACTAGACACAAGACCCATTGGGTAATTAGCCTAAGTTTTGTCTATAAGATCATCATTAAACACATCATTCTTTCTCACCACAACTCACCAAACTCTCTCTCTTTTCCCTCTCTTTGGCTCACGGCCGAACACACACATCCACAACCATCCATCCTTCGATTTTGATCTTCACATTCCATCATCATACAAGCTTCAAGGGTCGTATACAAGGAGTCTTGGAGCAAACGGAACGCAAAGGACCTCTTTCCCTAGCTTTTATCCACCTCGTTTGCGCGTAGATTCTTCCCTAGCCTCGAGCTAGAGGTATAACGCTTAAAACACCTTCTTGAACTAATCTAAAGAGGTTAAAAGGATTTGTATCGGTTAAAACTCGTTAACATGCAAGTTGATGCTTTAAAGTTTACTAAAAACACTAAAAATGGTGGTTAATAGCACATAAGTTGTGTAAATGATGTAGTATTCGAAATGTATGATTATTTAGGCCCGATCTATGATGTGGTAGCTCGGATCATCGTTTAACCCGGTTTGGTAAGATCATGGATCTTAACATAAGCTTGTTTTGAATGATACAAGGGTTAAAAGGTGAAACTCTACCACACGCGAATCATGAACTTGTGTAAAAGAGTTTTACTTGTGAAATTGTGTTTAAAACTAGCAGATCTACGCATCTGCAAGTGGTATTTTCAAAGAACCACGTATCAAAGAAATCATGTATTTTAAAAGATGGATCTTACACTAACAAGCATGATTTTTATAAACCACAAGTGAGTAAACACTTGTGAAATGAAAAGATCCGACAAAATAACAGTTTTTGTAAAAAATGACGGGAAGTTGTAAAGATCGATTTTCTCTAAAAACAAGGGTTTTACAAGATCAAATTATCTTATGTGAAGATCTACTAAATTTAAGGGGATTTACACCACAGTTTTGGGAAAACTGCAAGTTCATGTAATTTTTGGCAATTTACACATATGTTGATTTGTTGTTGTGCTGAAAGTTGTTCTGATCACATAAAGAAGATTGTTGAGTTGATTTGTTAAAGAAAATGATACGCTTGAAAGCGTGGCCACCTCCAGTTACAGAGGAAACTCTGGCGAAATTTTTCTAAAAACCTAACACTTGGAACTATTTACACTACAAGTGTTAGAATTACTTTTGGCATGTTTTCAAAATATAAAATTTCGCCATGACTTTATTTACTAAATATTCGGAGGTGGGATTTTCACAAAATTTAACGTGATAAATATATATTTTCACACACTGTTTATGATTATTTTGTGAAAATACATAGATATTATTTTTAGAGTAAAAATAATATTTACGAACGTTAACGAATCCAAAATAATACGAACGCTTTCACCATAAATATATAAGTTACACCGGTAAGTATATTACCACTCAATTGTTAAAACGTAACTTACGCACTTACGGAAATATTTATGAACGCGTATTTTAACAACGTATTATTGGAGAAAATTTGTGTGAAATGAAAATATAATATTTTTGAGAAAAATACTTATATTTTGGAATTGGAAAAATATATATATATTAAGTGAGACTTAATGATATAATTTGAACGCACATGTATTGAATCCCCCATCCTTGGGAAGGAGATTAACTACCAAGTATATACAGAATGTAAACAGGAAATAGTTGTCTAACTATTTCCCAAAGACTTAAACTATAAAGCTAAGGCACGGCCGTCCGTCTAATAGAAATTAGCACCTGTAGGTCGTCGCACAGCTGCGTGAGCAGGAGATACTTGGTAGAGACGCTTCACTGTGAGTTCATGTCCCCCTTTTCTCTAACTGTTTTCAGTTTTCTTAACTGCGGGGGTGAAATACATGTTACTTTGATTACAAGTACTTTATACATGGTATGGTTAACGTAAGGAGGTTTACTACTTAGATCATGTGAGTGGGTAGGCAGAAACACCGAGGGACGTAAGCGGTAGATCTATCTGGGTGTAGCTAGCCCAACTCTAGGCCCAACAGAACGGACCTCTGAGAGGCCCAACAGAACGGACCTTGGAGTGACTTTGTACCCAACGCGAAATCTGCTAGGTTGAGTCTTCCTACTTGCACTTCACACATACTAATGGCCTTGCAAACCATTGGTGATCTCTTTTCCTTACACTGCTATATACCAGGGATTTTATACTTACAAGTGTTTTACATACTCACTACACATGAACTCGCTCAACATTATTGTTGATTTTTCAACTTACATGTATTTCAGGAAATTAAAGATCTGGCGCGGTATGTTATGTTTTCCCGCTGCATAAGGGTTCCAAGGTCATCCCAGTTTAGGAAATGTGACTCTTTCCTGGACAAGTCACAAATCTTAAACTGCGTTTATTTCATGTTTATGTTTTCAAGACAATGTTTTATGTTATGATGTTGTAAGTCTCTAAGACAATGGTATGTTACTCTGGTTTTAAAACTTAATCAAATGGATGATCTTGCATGATTTTATTTCATATAGCTTTGTTATGGTTAAGCTATGGTATTAAGAAGTCACACCAAAATTAACCACGCTTCCGCAAAGCCAGGGTGTGACAATTTTATGGTTCAAGGGGGTATTGTGTTGGGGCATGTAATATCGGACCGGGGGATGGAGGTAGACAAAGCAAAAATTCGGGTTATTTCATCTTTACCCCCACCAAAGAATGTTAAGGGGGTAAGATCATTTTTGGGACATGCGGGGTTCTACAGAAGGTTCATTAAGGGTTTTAGTGTAATTACAAAACCTTTATGTAATTTATTAGTGAAAGATGTTCCATTTGATTTTACTGACGAATGTTTGCAAGCGTTTCATGTTTTAAAGGAACAGTTGGTGAAAGCTTCTATTTTGCAACCACCGGATTGGTCGAAGCCGTTCGAAATTATGTGTGATGCCAGCGACACGACCATTGGAGCGGTTTTGGGTCAAAGGGTTGATAAGAAGCCGGTGGTAATCTATTATGCAAGTAAAACTTTGTCCGAGGCGCAACTGAATTACACCACAACCGAGAAAGAATTAGTAGCAGTGGGGTATGCCTTGGACAGGTTTAGAGCTTACATATGGGGGAGCAAGGTGATCGTGTATTCAGATCATAGCGCGGTCCGATATCTAATGGAAAAGAAGGATGCAAAGCCCCGGTTGATTCGTTGAGTGCTTTTATTGCAAGAGTTTGATTTAGAGATTCGGGACAAAAAGGGGTGTGAAAATGTTGTAGCGGATCATTTGTCCCGGATCCCATTGGAAGGTGTTGATGATCCGAGTGACATTAATGAACGGTTTCCCGATAAGCAATTGTTAGCCGTTTCTACTTTTGTTGCACCTTGGTATGCCCATTATGTGAACTATTTGGCCAAGGGTGCAATTCCGAATCCTTGGACGAAGAAGAGACGACAACAATTCTTGAGTCAAGTAAAACAATACATTTGGGATGAACCGGATTTGTTCAAAATTGGACCCGATCAAGTGATAAGAAGGTGTTTTCCTGAAACTGAAGTTTTAGAGATTTTGACCCATGCTCATTCATTGGCATGTGGGGGGCATTTTAGTGGGAACAAGACGGGTTATCGGGTGTTATCTAGTGGGTTTTATTGGCCTACGATTTTCAAGGATTCCTGCGAGTATGCCCGAAATTGCATAAATTGTCAAAGAGTGGGAAGCATTTCGAAGCGGGATGAAATGCCGTTACAACCAATTTTGGTGGTGGAGGTATTTGATGTTTGGGGAATAGACTTCATATGTCCTTTTCCAAACTCAAATGGGTTCTTGTATATATTGGTTGCGGTTGATTACGTTTCGAAATGGATTGAAGCTATCGCTACGAGGACCAATGATCACTCCGTTGTATGTAAGTTTGTGCAATCCAATATTTTTGCTCGATTCGGTGTGCCTAGGGTGAAAATAAGTGATGGCGGTTCACATTTCAAGAACTTTAATTTTGGGAAATTGTTAAAAAGATACAATGTGAATCACCGTGTTGCTACACCGTACCATCCGCAAACAAGTCTACAAGTTAAAGTGTCCAATCGTCAAATTAAAGAGATTCTAATGAAGACGGTAAGAACGGATAGAAAAGATTGGTCAACCAAACTTGATGATGCGTTGTGGGCTTATCGAACGGCTTACAAAACTCCACTTGATACAACGCCGTATCGAATGGTGTATGGAAAAGGGTGTCATTTGCCTATGGAGTTAGCACATCGGGCATATTGGGCGATTAAAATGGTGAATGCAAACTATGACGAAGCGGGTCGGATGCGAAAGCTACAATTGAATGAGATTGAGGAAATACGGGATCAAGCCTATGAGTGTGCATCCGCATACAAAGACAAACTGAAGAAAGTTCATGATGCAAAAATAAAGAAAAAGAACTTCGAGGTGGGTCAAAATGTGTGGTTATATAATTCAAGGTTGAAGATGTTTGCGGGAAAACTCAAAAGCAAGTGGATGGGTCCCTACGTTATCCGAAGAGTGGGAAGATTTGGCGATGTCGATATACAAGATGAACAAACCAATAAGCAACAAACGGTGAATGGGCATCGGCTCAAACCGTATTTGGAAGGTAACGACATCAACAATCTCGAACTTGACAAAGTGGGTTATATTTTACGCCCATTGGATGACGAAGAAACTTGAAAGAGGCCCAGGTTTGGTGTTTTGTACATATTTAATTTAGTTTGTCTTGTTTGAATAAGTCCCGTTTAGAACCGGTGTTTGAAACAGGTGTGGGGAAATCCGTATGAATTTCCCAAACATAGTGTTGAGGACAACACGGGTTTTTAACGGGGGGTAGGGTTAATTTTCATGTTTTCAAAAAATCATAAAAACCATAAAAATTAATCAATTTTATAAAGCTAAAAAAAATAAATTTAAGTTGACATTTATTAAAAAGGCTGACCAGATTCGCCCAGGTAGTGCCGTAGGTTACGGCATATTGCCGTAGCTTACGGTGGCATGTTTAAAAAAAGAGCCTTACGGCATTCAGGTACTGATCTACGGTGCCCCATTTTCAACCAGTTCTCGCCGTAACCTACGGCAAGGTGCCGTAGGCTACGGCACCGAGTGAAGCAAAGTGGTCCCTCCGGTCAGCGTTACATATATAAAAAAAAACCGAAAATTTATCCTTAATAATAATAATAAAACAATTAACAACAACTTCTCACTTATCCCTATCCACATATCGTTCATCATACCCCAACCACACAACTTGTCTCCTCTTCTTCTCCACTAAGAACCCTAGTTCTTCACTACCTTCAAGACTTCATATCTCCTTCATAACTTGTCCGATTTCAGTGATTTTTGAGTCAATCTTGGGTGAAATTTCACAAGGATTCTAGATTTGTACTTATATCTCGAAGAATACTTGGGTTTTGGGTCGGATTTAAGCATAGGGGTGCCGAAAATTTTGGGGTTTTTGTGGGTTTTTGTGGGTTTTTGTGTGAACTTCAAGAGCTTGTTATTCTCATCTTCTACAACACTAAGGTATGCAATTTCTTGTCATTCTTTGAAGTACATTGAGGTTTGTAAGTTTTCATTATGTTTTTGCTTACACACTTGCTTGTATGAGATAGATGATAGGATTTTGGAACTATTGAATGTTTAGGTGTAAATGTGTTTGATGTCTAGTGAAAACTTTTGAAATTTTTTTTTAATTTATAGGGACATCATGCCGAATTTTTGTTTGAAAGGATGAATTTTCGGTTTTTGTACATTTATACCCATAACGTAAAGCAAGTGTGGGGAAGATTTTAGAGATGAACTCACTTGAATTGTTTGTGTGGTTTATGAATATGTGTAGGCATGGTGAAAACAAAGGGTAAAGCGGTTGCAAGTTCGTCTAGCCAACCTCAAGGGGAAGAGGATCAACCAAAGAGGAGGAGATTGACACGGGTTGGTGACCCGGATTCAGATGAGGATGCGCCTCCAAGGGGTCCGAAACCAGATTGGACATTCGGTTCATTGGTTGACCAACCCGCAGAATGGAGAGAGGACTTGTTCCACGAACAAATGAACAAGTTGAAGCAAAGGGCCGAGGCATTTATTTGTGAAAAGGAGATCCGGGAAGCTGATTTTGCACCGTTTGGGATAAAGGCAAAGTTTAAGGAATTGGGTTGGGGGGCAGCTTTGAAGTGTTATGATGGCGAGGTGAAGAAGATGTATGATACTCAAATTCAAGAGTGGATGGCTTCACTCGAATGTCCACCGTTTAAGGCCCCACAAAAGATGAAGCTTGTTGGATGGTGTAATGGGGTAAAGGTCGAAATGTCTTATGATTCTTTACGCTGAATAGCAAAGTTTGACGACCTACCAGCTGGTCAAAACATCTACCCAAGCCTTAAAGATCTATACATCGAGCCCGACAAGCATCCTCAAAGGCAAAACATGTTGGATTACCTCTTCCTTCTGGGAAGGACACATGGGAAATTATATAGACGAAACCTAAGAACGGAGGCGAAGTTGTTGTTAGTCTTGTGTACGATGTCATTCCACGACGGGGTGACAAGATGGAGGTGCGATTTCAAGAAGTGCCGATTTTGTACTTGCTGATGCATGGTTCTCCCAAAGTCCCCTTCCGATTTCTAGTGTTGAACAACATCTGGTTTAGCCGAAATAGTGGAGAAAGAAAAATTGTGCCTCATTGCCGTTTGATCATGGCGTTGTTGAAGAAATATGGGGTAATTAAAGGTGATGAAAAAGGTTCTTACAAGAGGTTTAAGCCGTTTGATTTGATGAATCTAGGGCCAGGTTGGGAGTACAAAGAATCGGAGAGGTATCATAAGCTGAAGACAGATGGGAGAAGATGGAGAGTTATCAAAGCGGATGCGAGACCACTACGACCGAGCGAGGCTGATGAGCCCGAAACGTCGGATGATGAAGCTAGTGGTGACGATGATTACCGTGAAGACACTTTCATGGTTGATACTCAGATAAGGGGCACTGGTTATGTGGGGAGTGCGTACGACTATGCACAACAGGCTTATGATCCCTATTGGGCTCATTCGGGAAATATAGGCCAGATTATTGAACAAAGGCGACCACCCACGTTTGGCGAATGGACTGAACCCAACCAAATGCTCTTCGATCAACAAACTTTTATGGGGGCGAGTATGGAGAGGGCTTTGAAGCAGAGTTATGATAGGAGTGAGCAATGGAACCGTGCTCATATGTATTCCCGTGAAGAAGAAGTGAACAATCGCTACCTAGACGATCGCCAGAGACGCTTGCATGATCAGTGGCATTCGGGCCAACAACTTGAAGCGGATCCGCCAGTTGTGGATTATACTACATTGCCGCCTCATGACGGTAGTGTGTCATATCCCACCCCACCATTACATCATTCTCAATGGGTGGATCCACACGCTATGAGTTATCAGCAGGCGAATCCAAGTGGTGATCAAGGTAGTAGCAGTGGTAGTGGAGCTTTTGGGTTTGGAGAGTGGAACGACATGATGACATCCATCTTCGGGCCTCCACAGCCAAAGTATTACTAGCCAGGTCGTATCTTGCTCCTTTGTATATTTGTGTATATTTGTTTATCTCGTATTTTATGTTTATGGTTGGGAGGTAGGGTGGTGTTTTGATGTTGATGTGTTTTTGTTGGGATGTGCTAGCGGTGGTGTGTTTGAATTTTCATAAAAAAAAATATAAAAAGAAAAAAATACAAAAAAAAGTTGGGATTTGAGAATATTAGCGAAGGCTAATGTTGTTGGTTAAAAGCGATCCTTCCCTCAAAGCCATACATTGGGACAATGTATCCTAAGTGTGGGGATGGGGGAAATTTAAAATTTTTGTCAATCCGAGCAAAATTGTCAAATTTTGAAAGCTTGATTTTGTCCTGCTTGACACGCCGACACCTATTACTAGTCTTTTCTTGGTGAGAATTTGGGCCACATATGATTGTTATTGATATTTCTTTGTTTGAGTGGCGGTGTGTGTCGTGTGTTAATAGAACTTGTGTATGAATTCTTGTTAAATCCTAGAGTTAGCATGCTTGTGAAAATGATAGGGGACTTTTAGGTAGCCTCGTCTAGACGTGTGAGAGTGTGGGATTGGTGGGTTGGACCTCATACTTTACATATATGAGCTTGGTATTGTGAGGGGTGGGGGTTTGGTCTTTAGAAAGCCACATTTGAGCCTTAGACCATTCGGTTGTGGCCCGAGCCTACTTCCTACAAAACTTTACCTATTGAGATGACCCAGTTTAGGAGATTTAGTTTGTAGTGTTTATATTCTTGTATATATTGTTGGGTTCTATGCTTGAAAAAAAATATGAAAAATACAAAAAGAAGTATTTAGTTGCAATAGAGTTGAGTATGTGAGAAGTTTTGTATATATTTGGTGTTTGTTTTGTAGTTGTAGAAATAAAAACTGGGTCAAATCAATTAGCTCTTTCATATGTGTTCCACCATTTTCCTACCTTTGCACCTAGCCCCATTACAACCCGTAAGTCCTTTTTGATTCATGAGCATGCTAAGTAATTGTTAGGAGGAAACTTGATTTTTATACAAGCTTATAGTCGCACACACACACACGTATTGAGTGGTTTAGCATTATGCTAATAATTCTTGTTACCGAGAGATTTTTGTTAGGGGTGTGTCTTGTGGTATGATTGAAAGTTAGTAGAAGGACGGCACATTTAGCTTGGTTTGCATGATTGATCGCTTGGGTTTTGAATAGTTTTGAATGGGTTGCTTGGGACAAGCAACGGGTAAGTGTGGGGATGTGACGGGTGGTCCGTAGAACAACCCTTAATGCCGTTAAATAGAATAAAATCCTATACTTTGTCCGGTTATTTGCTTGAATTTGGTAACCACTCTAAGTTTGATGATGCAGGTGCTAAAATGGTAAAAATGCGGGTCTTAAGTGGTTTGGATGGATGCTAGGAGTTGGTGGAGTTAAGGAATGGAAGAGGTGAAGATTTGCTGAAGAAACAAAAGGAAACAAGGCTCAGTGCCGTAACCTACGGCACCTGGCTGTAGGTTACGGCCCCAACCCTTTCAAACCTCTCCCTGCCGTAAGACAGGGTGTAACCATCGTAGGACTCTGCTGCTCACCGTAAGCTACAGCCCTGTGGCGTAGCTTACGGCACATGTTGACTTCCGGAACATAGCTGACCGCCGTAAGCTACGGTCCTGTGGCGTAGCTTACGGCGCCGACTGGACTTCAATTGTAACTTATGGCATTTATTGCCATTTTGATGATGTTTTATGGTTCTAATCATGTGTTTTTCGGTTACGACTTGCTTGTGAATGAAAATTGGAGAGCTTGGAGACATTTTGGGAGCTTGAAGAACACTTGGAAATCATTAGTTTTGTTATCCTCGATCCGTATGAACAATAATACTTTTGCAATGATGTTGTTTCAAGCCATGAGTGGCTAAGTACTTTATGGTCATCTTTAGTTGAAGGTTTGTGAAGACAATTGTGCTTGATTTCATATTTCTAGAATGGTAAATTGAATTTATGTTTTGTTTATCATGGTGTGTTCTTACTTGTTTGTAAATTGTTGATGCTTATGATTATTCTACTTTGAAACCATACGTTCTTGGTGCCGGTGGCAATCGAGATATCATGGGTAGAACTAGGATTGGGTAAGGGTCAATTGGTCATTGGGTAACAACCTCACGTTCTAGGAATCTGAGTACTTAGTTCCCTTTTATCACAACAAGTAATTATACACAAACTATGTCTATGTAGTTCTTTCTAGTGAATGATAGCACAATTGTTGAAGCAAACTGGAAACTAAAGATGGTCATTCATCTCTAATTTGTTTACAACCAAAAGTTTTCTCTGGCAATTTAATTAGTTAATTTTAGTTTTAAAACCAATCCAAGCCAATCAACTCTTGAATTTTATTTCATTGCAATTTGATTAATTTTGTCAAACTTGGATACTCTAGCAAAATACATTTTCCACAAACTCCCTGTGTTCAATACCCACTTACCGCTAGCTAATTAGTTGTATTTGGATTAAATTTGATTGTGACCACGACATCACGTCAGGGACCAGGGTGCTTCTACTCATGATGAAGAGAATGATCCCCTCCGCCTAGATGAAACTTTGGGGGATCACTACTGCAGAACTTATACGAAGAAGAAGGCATCTGAGATTCATACTCCAGATTGGAATTTGAAGAAAGGTGATACTTTTTCAAACTAGCGGGTTTGTCGTGACTGGTTGCAAGGTACCTTTCCTCCTGCAGAGATTAAATTTCAAGAAGATCGTGCTCAAGAACAGGCTTACCATGCTTACCTTGAGGAAGCTGCTAGGTACACGTCTACTACGCATCGTATAGTGCGCGAGTGGCAGAGTATGCACAAAGAATGAGCTGCCTTTGAGGCGTCCAAGAAAAAACTTTCTGAAGATGAGACTCGGGTAGCCCAGTTGAAGGCTTCGTTGGAAGCTGACCGGGCTAAGTTTGAAAGTGACCTGAAAACTGAAGAGTGGTCCGCTGCTAGTTGGAAGAAAAGCAGAGGCTGAAGTTGCTCTTCTTTCAGAGGAGCGCAAACGTTGGAGGGAAATTTGTGAGAAAGATAACAATGAGAAAATGGGTCTTCGAAATGCCATCAACAATCTTAAAGCAGAGATTGAAAATTAATGAAACAAGATGTGGAGATTGAGAGGTTGAAGAACGAGAAGGCTGATGCTGAAGCGGCTAGTGATGAAGCGCGCTCTCATCGTGAGAGAAGTGAACAAAGAAAGGTACGAACTTTTTCTACCCTTGCCCTTTGGGGTAAGGAGTTAGACGAACTTACCGCTTTATTATCTGAGAAGGAACAGCTTTAGGCGGAGGTTGAGTCTGCGAAAAAAGATCTGCAGCTTGAACGGGTTGAAAAAGCTGAGACCTCCCGCCGTCTTGTTGATACTGAAGAAAAGTTGGAGAGTTCTGAGACTGCCCGGTTGACGGCGGAGAGTCAGATCGAACCATTGAAGAATGATATGCTATGGTTGAAAGATCACGAAATCATAAGTGTAAGTGTATCTGCTTTTGATAATGTCTGGAGATGATTATGCGCCTTCTTACTTATTTTGTTGTGCAGGTTGCCAACTCTGTTCTTAATTCTGATGAACTGGATAAAACGGTTGCGCACCTGTTTGTTGCTGAAAAAAACAATGGATATGCCCAAGGGTACTTAGAATGTTCCCAGCATGTTGTTAATGCTTTAAAAGTTAATTGGGATACCAGTAGGTCTGCCACGCATGGTGCTGATACTGAAGCTGCCCTTGCCGCTGCAAAGACTCAATTCAACACCTTGCAGCTTCCTGTGATGGACCTTGTTACTGTTGCGCTGCAGTCTAAAGATTTCGTGACGCAACTGAGAGAAGTTTTCCCGGATAGAGAGGATGGTGATGATGAAGACCTAGAATAGGTTTTCTTTGTTTTGTAATTGTTGAACAATTAGTAATTGACATAGTTTGGGATGTGGATCCCCTTTATGTTAATGCGCTATGGCGCAAGTAACCTGTCGATGCACTGTCATGCATGTAAATTGATTTTCTGTTAAGGCGTGCGGTGTGCCAGTAATTGTTATAATATATGTTTGAAATACAATATCATGCATGAGTACAATTTCTTTGAGTAGGTAAGGCGAATAAAGGTGGTATAAAGCTCATGTATGAACGTAAGGCTGGGCCTTGCACGATACATGCGATCGCAAACCATTCATGAGACTTGTGTTAGAGTTACCATAATGTTTTTGCTCTTACCAAAAGGAATTGCATGCACTTTGTAATAAACATGGAAATAATATAACAAACTTTGTATTGATTGTGGATAGGGCTCAGAGGCCATAGTTACAAAGTTGTTTCTTAGGATAATTAGTTAAGACTTAATTTACTCATACGAATAGTCCTGTGTTCATAGATTGGTAAGTTGAAGAACTTATCCAAGTATGAAAGGAAGCTATTGTATGCTTGTTGCTCTGGCACGGCTTAAGTTTTAGCTTGTTTGCTCGGCCCTTCATCTCCGCGAGTAATCTGTTTGATATCCTTCAGCACATTTTGAAGTAAGTGGGTGAGTTCAATTATTTGTGGTATGGCCGTTATCCTTATGGTACTCACAATACTGGTTTGGATCCTGCCCTCGTTTGTTTTTCATTGGCGGAGGAGTTTTAAATTGATAATCCTATGTGCTGAGTACCTCCGCCGGTGTTTTTGTGAGAGGAGTCCACTGCCGCTCACGGTTCTCCTGCTTCGCTTCTTTTTACGCTGCGAGTTTGTTTATTATTGCGCGAGCGTCGTCAGATGAGTTTGTTCTAGAGGCTGAGTCTCGCCAGTTTTTCTTAAATTTCTTTCTACTGCTCCCACTCATGTCCTGCGGACGATTGTGTGGTGGCGGTGGTCTGTTGGAGCTTAGGTTACGCTCGGTTTGCGCGTAAACCTTAGCTGCCGCCATCAGTTTTTCCCTGCTTTTGGGTAAACCCTCTGTTCCTGATAGAACTTTAATCATGTCATCACAGCGCACAGCGTATTTGAATTGTGCTCGTACTAGATGTTTGTGAACGTCACCAATCTCTAGCACCTCCTTGTTGTATCTTGTTATGAAGTCCTCCAGGCTTTCGTCATCATGCCTCAAGATATTCATTACATCGGCGGTATCTTTGATGGATCTGCGTTGCTGGCTAAAGTGGATCAGGAATTTTTCTTTTAAATCCACCCATGATGTTAACTTCCCCACCTGTAAGTTATCAAACCACAACCGTGCCGCACCTGTCAAGGTTTGAACGAATAAGTGACACCACATAGGCAATGTCCAACCCCCTACCAGGCCTGCGCTGGTAAATACACGAAGATGATCATCTGGATCTGACATCCCATTGAATTTCCCGATGTTTGATGGTAGTTTCGCCCTTTCAAGGGGAGCTAGAGCGATTTCACTGACGAATTTCGAGTTCTCAGCTGTTTCTGTCGGGCAATAGATTAAGTTATAATCATGTTCTGCATCCGGATTATAAACCACGCGAGGTTTATAATTTGCATGATCCTGCTGCAGCCAGCTGAACTCACTTGTATTATCTCCTTCTTGATATGTTTTGTTGTATTCATCGGTTTGGGTCTCCCTCTTTTGGTAAGAACGCGTGCCCAACCGAGAATGGACTGACTGCCTTTTATGAGAATGTGGCTCGTCGCGGTAATCCCTTCGTTGTGTTTGAGAGTGAGTAGATTCATACCTAGTAGGAGATCTGGAGTAGACTTCTGTGTCGTCTACAGACATTCGCGATGGTGCGTCATAGTGTGATGTACGTGGTGCAGACAGTGCCCATACATGAGATGCAGGTCTTCGTGACTGAGTTACAGGAGGGGCAGTCTGTGCACAAAGCTACGCGTATACTGCGTTTAATGCACCCTGAGATTTGACATACCATGAGATGGGAGTCTCACCGGGAGGTAAGATTGAACTTATCGGGATCTCGGGTTGTGCTCCTGGAGTAACAGGGTCATTTGGATGATTAACGTTGTACTGGACCTCATTATCATCGGAAGCTTCCTCCACAATTCCCTCGACACGAGGATCATGGGTGAAATTCGCCGGTCGAGGGCCTGGTGGACGATTTGACGGAGTCTCTGCCAGGGAAGACAAATATTGGAATGAAATGAATCACAACGAGAAGATGAGAATAAAAATTGAAGAATTGGTGGGCGCCAATGAAGAAACACTAGTTCGAATGACCGGAATCGATCGGACAAGGTTTTAGTTCTGCATAAAAGGGGTGAATCCTCTCGTTTGATTTAGGGTTTGACTTATCTAATTCTTCGAATGATAACTACAAAACAAATAGCCGTCAGACTCGCCACGGGGAAAATGGGGGTTCTCTCCATGACCACCCTCTGGCGTGAGAATAAGTATAGGTTTCAATGAAGAAAAAGAAGTAGTATTGAAAGTGAAGTGAGAGTAACTTCAAGAATGATACCTGAGTTGTCTTATTTATAACCGAATTTGGGCGGGAAAGTTTGTTGACG
This sequence comes from Helianthus tuberosus, assembly GCA_030545235.1. NCBI lineage: Eukaryota > Viridiplantae > Streptophyta > Magnoliopsida > Asterales > Asteraceae > Helianthus > Helianthus tuberosus. Next base: position 204,823,523 of record CM060369.1, read on the forward strand.
GAGGAAGTAACGGAAAGTAATTTCCGTAACCAGTTATTTTCTTTACCGTTAATCACTAACGTGATGTATATGCACACGGATCATGGGTATGATCAACGACTGGGGAGATGCCACGTGGAAAGTGGGCAAGTGTGGATCCTTCTTCATTTTGGTGCCATCCTCGTGACGATGATGCCACGTGGCCATTCGGTTATAACCGAATGGTTGTGCACGATAGGGCATTCTAGAAGGTTTACAGCTGTAAACCTATGTGGCTCTGCCTTATGCAATTTCTGTTCTAACAGAAGGGTTACTTTCTGTTCAAGTCTGGGTGATATCTGCGCGGAGATGTTATGCTTCTATCCTAACTTGTTCAGTTGCATGAGTCTGGGCAAGGATGTGTTATCAGTTCTATCGCGTTGGTGTTGGAGACAGTTTTCTTCTAAGTTTCTTCTTAAGAACCGGTACGCGGCCGCGCAGGGTTCTTCTTGACAAGGTTCTGTTATCGTGAAGTTGTGGTATGGTTCCATGTGCTTGCGCAAGGTTTTTAGGATCATACCCTTTCAGAAGGCATTATTGTCGTTTTCCAAGTGAACAACTTTCCTACTTGATTTTCAAACGGCTATAACTTTTTCTTACGTTAATATATTTTTTTTTTAAATTACACTGCATTAAATAGCATTTCATCCTCTTTAATTCGAGCAGGCAATTGAATACCTATTAGTCCATTACATGATTACCTGATTTTGAATACCCAACGCATGATTACGTGATTTTAAATACCGATTAGGTGATTACACATTCAACATAAACCATTATGTGATTACACATTCAATATAAATCTATTAGTTGATTATACATTCAATATGATTTATTAAAACTAATATTATTACAGTTATGCTTATAACGTAATCACTCATTATGTTTTCACATAAAATATACTATAATGAAATCACGTAAGCATGAAATGAGTATTCAAAATCACTTAGTCATGTAATAATACATAGTCAATTATTGTTACGTAATCACTTAGTGTGGTTTCACATACTATAATGAAATCACGTAATCACATAATGGGTATTCAAAATCACGAAGTCATGTGCTGGCTATTCACTTTAGCCCCCGAGGACCCACATATATATACATTAAGTGTGCATACTGCAAATGAGGCGTAAAACCAAGCAGTTGGCAATCAATTGTGTATAATATTTGTAATTTTCGTAGAGAAGGTGTGATATCTTAAAACCGAGCCCCGCTGCAATGTGGTGGGTGCTTCTTCTAGTTTTGGGCGTTAGTTTTGTCTATCAAATCCAATCACATGATGGTAATGCTATTACTTTACAATTTCTATTCGATAAATTAAAATTTTAAAACCCACTTCATCAGTTCATCTCTCATCTCTCTCTATAAAAAAACTTCCAATATTCCCATACTCATATATTTTATTCCCACATCCTTTCTCACTATATATCAATATATACAGATAGAGATAGCGAAATGGGGTGTGTGAATATTAACTAAAAAACAATGAAATCTAAGGTTGGGGAGTTAAAGTTCACACATCTCTTCCCTCTATCTCTCTATACATACATAGATATATAGAGAGAGATTGAATGAAAAAGGGTGTGAAAATAAGATATAGCGATGTGAGAATAATGTAGGCGTATTGATGTATTCAAACTGACAATTTTCATGCCTAGATCCACTTAATCGATTGCTAACTACTATGTTCCTATAGAAGAAAAAATAACTCATTATATTGGACTTTATGTTACTTCCAATACTTATTGTGACAACCATATTTCTTGAATAATATCCTATATTCTAACTTAAATGTTGTTATCATGTAGACAGAGTCCTTGTCAAATACCGTTGAGTGATAAAAACTTAACTCAAGTATTTTTCTTGTAAAATTATGCTAATGCTATATATAATTTTCCTTTATTTAAACTCACACGGATATCATAGCTAAAAACAGTTTTCCACATAGATCGTCTGGTATACTCTAACGTTCGTAGACTTTAATCTTAGTTAGCATCAGTTAAGGTCCGTCATACTGCTGCTCCTAAAGGGCGCTAAGGGGCATTAAAGGCTTCACGTGTTAAGGAGTTAACTAGGAAAGAGAGGGGGGGGGGGGGGGGGGGGGAGATCAAACATGGGGAAATTTGCACACACACGCAACAAGCAATATATATGTATTTTTATTAACGTAACGGGCGTTAATGAATGTTGCGCCTATCTTGCAGTAAGTAATCTTTTTGATACTATATGCTTGTGGTGTGAAATTATCATGAGAATTAGAAAATCAATAAAATAAATCTTGATCCCTACCCCCAAATCTTATTAGACAAACATGATTATTAGTTTTGGAAACAGTAAGATAATTCATACACCAACAGAATAAATCGTTAATTCGTTATGTTAAGAATATTACATTAATTCATACACCGTATTAAAAAGAGCATTTCATCATCTTTAATTTGAGCAGCCTATTGAATACACATTAGTTCGTTACGTGATTACGTGATTTTGAATACCCAGCACATCTACGTGATTTTGAAATCCGATTATGTGATTAAACATTCAACATAAACATTATGTGATTACACATTCAATATAAATCTATTATTTGATTACTTATTCAATATGATTTGTTATAACTAATATATAACAATTATGTTTTTAACATAATCATTCAGTGTAGTTTCACATAAAATACTATAATCAAAATACGTAATCACGAAATGAGTATTCGAAATCACTTAGCTATTGTTAGGTAACGAGTTGACGCCGCTCGCGCGTTGCAGTGGGATGCTGATTATGAAAGTTTTAAAATCACTATATTATATGCGAAAATTCTTAAATTTATTTAAAACATTCTTTTCTTGTTGCTTTCTCCCTAACCTACAAAACAATGATAACAACGAAATCCTTGAAACAAATCATATTTGAACACGTATACATATGACTTCTAATTTTAAACAAACTAAATACCTTAAATAGTACATGAATCAAATATAAAAAAAACAAAATTACTAATTTATTATCATTATCCTTGATCTTTTCAAAGTCACACTGTGAGATCAATTGGATTAACCACCCTTATCTTCAAATGTTGTTTTTCAATCCAATACGTATCGTGCATCCGTTCTCTGTAATACCTATCGAGTTCAAGGGTATACCGGTTCGTGGCTTTATGTAAGTAAAATTACCCATTGGCATGTCTAATGCCCAAAATACAATTTACGGTTTCTTCCAACTTCAACATACTATTTATTATATTTATAAAGTTTATACAAAACAACAATACATTAATATATTCAATTACAATGCGTGTAAACGGTTGCTGATAACCATGTGGGTATCACCTAATAACAAACCCACCCCAAACACATGATATTTTTTCAGTACTAATCTGATACCCAAGCCTTTGTAGCCTAGTGGCATCTTGTTGGTGGGATAAGTATTTGGGACCAATAGGTCCTGGGTTCGATTCCCACAAGGGGGGTTTTCCCATATTTATTGGGTTTCCTCCTGAATTGGTGTGGCATTATGCCTAGTGGAGATGGATATGATCGGGTGGTTCCTCTGGTGGCACGATGATACTCCAGTGGTCCGTCAGTGATCCAAATTTGCCGTTCAAAAAAAAAAAAAAAAAAAAAATCTGATACCCAAGCCTATATCAAAATATTTTAGGTTTGGGTTTGTTTGCCATCCCTAATCTCCTCTATTATAAAGATGTTAGGGTAATAATGCAACCTGCATCAAGAGTTCATCTTGAAATGAATCTAAAACATTCTTCACATTAACAATCAATCAAAATTATAAAAAAAAAAAAGAAAAGAATGAAACACATTATTATAAATATTAAAAAAATAACATCTATTTATTATGGAGTAAATAGTAGATACCAGATCTAGCATAACCATATTAAAACACGTTTGATATAATGTAGGAAAATTAACCTACTGTTAGTAATAGTCGCAAATCAATGATCTGTATTCTTAACTGAAAATTCATATAAAAGAATGCACATGAGAAGCGGTTCGAATCCATCTTATGCGGTTTCATCCTCTTATTTCCTTCCTTTTGCTTCCCTAACATGCCATTAAATATATATTAGGTATAAATCGAAAACCTAAACAAATTGATTTAAATTTTTTAAATACATCCTTTCTTGCTTCTTAGGTATCTTTGATTTTTATAGGAATAATCGAAAACCTAATCAAATTGATTTAAAATTTTAAAATACGTCCTTTCTTGCTTCTTACGTATCTTTGATTTTTATGATTTGGGCTTTTGTTTTTCTTTTCTTTCTGTTTTTTTTCATTTAATTGTTTAACTAAATAATTATTGAAATATTAAATCTAATATTTCATTTACTCATTATATAGATATATCTAATTGAATGAAGTGGATTCGTAATTGAGGGTAAATGCTAGTACCAAACTGCAGTGGTGATCTAGCCTAATGTTGGGTATCTCAAATTTTTTTTTATCATGGGTATCATTTGTATAAAACAGAAACAAATAAAAAAATTTTACATTACGTAGATGGAGTTCAGAGGTATTTTTACACTACGGAAATGGAGTTAATGGGTAGCCCGTGCTACCCCTGATTATACACTACCTCCGCCCCTGCAAACCTTTACTGTACTGGTACCGAAAACGTCAAAATTGTTTCAATTTGATACCGAGTACTATTTGCTGATCTCTAATTGTATTGTAGCATAGTATAGTAGCTGGTAAAGTACTATAGTAACAATTTAAATGTTAAATTAAACTATTTAAAATTGAGACACATGTCTCAAAAACTCGAATGACTCATGACTCATAATTCAACGGAGGATATGAGATGGTTTTTAACACAAAGTTTTTGAGTTTTGGACTTTGAACTTGAAGATCCAAGATTTGGTCAGGGCCGGGGCCTGCAAATGGAGTTTGGATCTTGTAGGAGATAAGAACAGTAAACCTGCAAAACAGTAACCGTTAGGCTCGCCGCAGAGATGGGAGGGCCCCTCTGCGACCACCCTCCGGCGTGAGGAAAGTATTTGATAGAGAGAGAAAGTGGACGAAGGTTCAGAAAATCATACTTGGCAATGTACTTGAGCTGGATATTTATAGTAGTCAACTGTGATGACGTCACTCGTCCAGACGTACTTGAAGTGGACGACCGTCCTCGGTGACATGGAGAGCGGAGACCTTTAGAAGGCTCGTCTATGTTTTGTTCGGTCCATCTCTAAGAATCATGTCCGGACCCGGATATGTATTTTCAAGTCCCCCAGTTTGTCAAGTCTTGTAAGGGGCTTGATAAAATGTTTCATGTTGTGTGTAGGACCGAATTATGTGGCGTTGCGTGATTGGTTCTGACGTAACGTGGGTGACGCAAATGTTTTGTTTGTCAGTCACCCACATGTGACGGTTGCGAAACTCCGTCTTGGGAGACGTGATCGGCTACTGAAGTGACGGTTTGATGGGACAACCCCTAAACCGACTTAAAAGTTTTTCTATAAAAACCCATTTAACATTTCACTTTTTATCTTTTCACTCTCGATTTCTTCCTCCTAATTTGCCATCCTCTTTGTTCGTTCTTCTTCTTCTTCTTCTTCTTCAAAAAGGTGCGTGCTTTTCTCTATCAATATCAAGGCTCCTGGCAAGGAAAACCTTGCCGAAAGCTTTAGCATTCTTACCCAACGTCAGTTGGACAAGTTCGTTCAAGATTATAATATTTCTTTAGATCTCCACCTGGTCCTTCCCCCCGAAAACGAAACTATATACCCATTCCGTCAAGGGAAGCTCCCTCTATACACCTGTGTGTGCAATTTTGCTAACTATAGGGTTCCTTTTTCGAAATTTTTAATTAGGGTGCTTCGGTTCTTCCGGGTTCACCTTTGCCAAGTGAACCCTTTCAGAATAAGCCGTATAAGCCACTTTGAGATCTCCTGTAGGGCTTTAAACCACAGGCCAGAGCTGGATGTCTTTAGATATTTCTATGAGTTTATTTCGGCCGGTGACTGGTATACGTTTGCCCACCGGAAGGGAGTTCCAGTCCTTCTGGAGACGAAAGGTCGAGTCTGAAGCATTGGAAGGATAGCTTTTTCTGGTTGGATGACCGGTGTCTCCCTTTGGAGATGGTGTGGAGATTCAAGGACCAGACCATGTCTTTTGATTTAGGCGATGATTTTGTTTTCAATAAAAAGCTGGCCAAAGCCCTAATTGAAAACCGTTCCCCCATCCGTCCTCTTCCCGAACATTTTCTTTTATGGGGACGAGGGTGCTTTTCATGGGACCGAGGGGATAGGGACTGGCCGGTGATCCGCACGAAGCGTGAGAGTAAGTTCCCGACCTTTTACCTTCCCTTCGGTATTTATTTTTTTGCTTTCTGTTTCTAATTTGTTTTCTTTTTGAGATGCAGGAGTTGAGATGTCTTTGAGTGATGCACTGAAGGTGCCGAGCTTCAATGTTTTATCTTTCGATTTTGACGAGCAGGCTGAAGGCGACGTTCCTTTTATGCAGCAAGTTGCGTCAGCCGCTCACGAGATCCGTACCGAGCAAAGCGTTCCTGAACCTCCTCCTACTGATGCCACTTCTGCCGCGGAGAAGCCTGTTAGACAGATTGCTGGTTCTTCTGGGTCACAAGTTAGGAAAGAGTCTATTCTGGATGATGTGGATAGTGATCCGGAGGTCTGGAGTCTAGATGAAGCTTTAAAGTATCGTCCTTCTTCTATTTCTTTAAAAGGTAAGGGTGCTACTTCTGATGTCGAACCAAAAGGCTTTGTTTGGAAGAGAAAAAATGAGGCTCTTCAGATCCGCTCATCGGATTCTCTCCATATGCCGAAACCGAAGAAAAATAAAAGAGGTTCTTCCCTTAGTGGTGATGTGATGACTGAGTTTGATGAACACCTCTCTGGTGGGAAGTCATCCAGCGAAGAGGCCGCCCGGGCACGTTCAGAACCTACTCCTACTTTCTCTGGGGGTTTTCTTCCGGTTAATGAAGCTGAGAGCATGGAGGTGGAGAATCCGGTGGTTTCTGTTAAGGGCGATGAGAAGATTCAGGGCGGATCGAAGGTGGTAACCTTTTCAGGTACGATTTTGGACTCATCTTTAGGTCCGGACCATTTTCTCGATGATGAGGAAGGACAAGTTTCCTCTCTCACTCCCTCTTGGTTCGGACCTGAGTTGATGTCCTTTTTTTTTCGATATGCAGATATGTTTTCGGATGATATGGAGGTCGATCCGGCGACGGCCGTTGAGAAGTTCGTGCCGGAATGGGATATCCGAAACAAGGACTCAGTGATGGATGATCTTGTTGCCCGAACATTCCTCTTTAACATTAGCACTCCTTTGGACCATACCCGGAGCCGTAAAATGAAGAACCAAGATCTTGGTGTTGCAGTTCTGTCTAATCAAGCCCAATCCAATGTTTACGTGACGGAGTTATATCACCGGTGGGTTGAAGCGAAGTCTGTCAAGGAGAATCTGGAGAAGGAAACTATTTCCTTAAAGCGTAAAATGCAAAGAACTCCAGAGGTTGAGAAGAGGCTTTCCCAGCTTGCTGAGGATCTCCAGACTCAGAAGGAGAAAATCAAGTTGCTGATTACTCAGAATCTGTCTTACCAAGCTGCCGCTCAGAGGACCGAGATAAAATATCTTCGGAGCTTCGGAGCTTTACCGAGTCCACCAGGAAGAAAGACGAGGAACATATAGAGGTTCTGGCTAAGATGGAGGAGACGGTATCTAATGCTCGTGCGGCATACGAAAGATGTTAGCTGGTCAGTTTCTTTCCTTTTGTTTCTTGCATCCCTTTTTTAGATTCCTCTAACACTTTTTATCAGAACGAGACACTTTGAAAACAGGTGAAGCGGAGCTAAAGGCTCGGATAGACGAGATGAAGAGTCACCATAGAGCCGAGGTTGAAGAACTAAAGCTGGAGAGTGCAGGTCTGCGGGCGAGGGTTGAGGAGTTGCAAGAGACGAAAGCGTGGCTCTTATCTGAAGGAGCACAGCTTTTAGCGAAGAATGTTCACAGGGGGCTGGAGATGACTGCGGCCGTGGCAGCGGTGAATAATGCTATGAGCTCCGTAGGAGTTAACACTGGTCTGCATCAAGGATATGTCCATGCGTTGAAGAAGATGCGGAAGTTCCTTTGTTGAATCGAAACGCTGAAGCCGATTTGAATACTGCCGTAGCTTGCTTTGACTCCCTAACTTTTCCTGTGATTGATGATCTTCCGAGACTTATTAACGAACCACTCTCCAAGATTAAGGACGCTCTAGATTTTGCTGGGGTTAGGGAATGAGGTGGACATATCCGGTTTCTTAGGGTATGCACCTTTGAATGCTGTTGTTTGATGAACTGTTTTTAGGAAGGTGGACATATCCGGCCCTTTGGGGTATGCACCTTGTTTAGAATCGAAGTTAATGTAATGGTTTTGTTTTTACCGTTTTTGTATATCTGATAATCATCCTTTATTGTAAATGGTTTATGACTTCCGGTTATATTGATCCGGTTATTTTGATGTAATCTTTTTGTCTGTCATGCGTCCATGCTTTTTATGGTTACATTTTCCTTTTCTTTAGAACATTCTTTTTAATGGGCGGATCCGTCTTGTTTACTTAGGACAATTTTTATGAAAGCAAAGATACGAACGATGCCGGTTCGACCTTACTTTTTAGGGTTAGCGTCCCTGATTCGGTCGATGATAATTTTTATGTTGCAACTTGTTGATGATAGAGAATTTTACGCATTCTATTTAAACACTTTCCGGAGTATGCTCTCCGGATTATACATATCGGTAAAACATTTACTAAAGTGCGGGCAACACCCTCCGCTGTACATGGAAAGAAAAATGCGGGTAAAACCTTACGCATTACAAAGAAAGTAAAAATGATGTGAGCCGTAGCTCAGTACAGATTTATTTTGAGATACTCAAATTTTCTAAAGGAAACATCGTTTGAGATGCATCCCGTTCCAAGTACGAGGAACGGGAGTACCATCCATTCTGCTGAGTGTGTAAGCACCATTTTTTCCAGCAGTTTTGATTTGATAGGGGCCTTCCCACTTCGAAGCCATCTTTCCCGTACCCTCGGTTAGGCTTGCCTCGTTGCTTCGCATAACGTAATCCCCTCCTTGAACCGGACCTCCTTTACTTTGGAGTTGTAATGTTTTTCCAACTCTTTTTTGTATTTTGCTTCTCGGATGGCCGCAAGTTCTCTTCTTTCTTCAGCCAGGTCGAGGTTTAGGTGGAGTTGATGTTCGTTCGTTTCTTGACTTTGCTGCATGCGAGGGGTAGGTATGCCTACTTCGGCAGGGATGACTGCCTTCCTACCATATGTCAAGCTGAAAGGGGTCTCCCTCGTGCTTGTTTTTGGCATCGTCCGGTGTGCCCACAAGACGTGCGGGAGCTCATCTGCCCAAGAGGCGCCCTCCTTACCCAGACGTTTTTTTATGCCGTCCACAATGCTGTGGTTGGCTCTTTCAACTTGGCCGTTAGCCTGGGGATGGGCAACCGAGGCGAAGTTTTGTTCAATGTGCATTCTTTCGCACCATGTCTTGAATGGCTTTTCTGCGAACTGTTTTCCATTGTCGCTTACAATGCACAGCGGCATTCCATATCTGCATACTATGTATTCCCATACAAACCTCAGTACCTGATCCCCTGTGATGGTTCGGAGGGGCTTGGCCTCGATCCATTTCGTGAAGTAATCAATTGCTATCAGCAAAAACCTTACTCCTCCTATGGAAACAGGGAAAGGACCAACAATGTCAATTCCCTATTTTTGGAACGACCAGGCCGAAGTTACTAGGACGAGGTCATTTTTAGCCCGATGGCTGATAGGGGCGTGCCGTTGACAGTCTTCGCATGCTTGTAGCTCTTTAACAGCGCTCTGATGCATGCCCAGCCAAAAATATCCGGCATTCATTGTTTTAGCTACCACCATCCTTGGTTCGGAATGGATGCCGCATATCCCCTAGTGAATTTCTCTTATGACATAGTTGGCTTCCTCCGGAGTTAGGCATCTCAGGAGCGGACCTAGAAATGTTTTTCGATAAAGCTTTCCATTATGAACCTGGTATTGGAGTGCTTTGACTTTCATCTTCCATGCTTGAGCTCTGTCCTCTGGGAGCGTGCCATTTTTTAGATAGTTCAGAATAGGAGTCGTCCAAGATGTCTCTTGTATGGAAATTGACATAACGGCTTCCGGCTGTTTGATGGCCAGATTTTGAAAAGTTTCTACTAGCACCTCCTTAGGTAGATGACAGAATGCGACGGATGCCAGCTTGCTCAGGGCGTCAGCTTTTTTAGTTTTGCTTCTCGGTATATGGACTATCTTGCATGAATCGAACGTGGATATTAAACTATTGACTTGGCTAAGGTACTGGGCCATATTCTCTTCTCGTGCTTCGTATTCACCGCTGACTTGATTGGCGACTAAAAGTGAGTCTACATGAGCCAGGACGGAAGTAGCACCAGCTTTTGCTGCTGTCTGAAGTCTGGCTAGAAGAGCTTCATATTCCGCTTCATTGTTCGAAGTCTTGAACTCAAAACGCAAAGCATAGGTGTATTCTAACCCTTCCGGATCGATCAGGATTAGGCCAGCTCCAGATCCTTCTTTGCTAAAGGCTCCGTCGGTGTACAGATTCCATACTTTTGGAAGAGTGGGCTTTTCTTTGGTACTTTCTCCAGTGGGGACCTCCGTAAGGAAGTCCACTATTGTTTGACCTTTTACTGGACCTCGGGTTCGGTAAGTAATATCGAAAGCACTGAGCTCAATCGCCCACTTGGTAAGTCACCCAGAAACCTCCGGTTTCTCAAGATTTGCTGGATTTAGAGATTAGTTTGTACCTCTATGTTGAAGGCCTGAAAGTACCTTTGGACTCATCTGGATGCATGCACCAAAGCGAGTGCCAACTTTTCTATCATCCGGTACCGAGTCTCGTAGTCTTTAAGGACACGACTCACATAGTAGACCGGTATTTGAGCTTGGTCTCGGTGCACCACAAGCACTGCGCTGATGGTAAAATGAGAAGCAGAGAGATATAAGGTAACAGTTTCTTCGGTAATTGGTACAGTTAATGTGGGTAAGGACCCAAGACAAACTTTCAATTCCTGAAATGCCGAATCAGCTTCGGTCTTCCATTCTATCTGACCTTTACCAGTACGCTTTTCAGTATGTTCATGAAAGGAATGGTTCGGTCTGCTACCTTGGAAATGAAACGGTGAAGAGCCACTAGCTTTCCGTTCAAAGATTGAATTTCCTTTACTGTTTTTGGAGGCTGCATGGAGACCACGGCATGAATTTTATCCGGATGTGCCTGGATCCCGGATTGAGTTATCCATACACCGAGGAATTTGCCTTCCTCTAAGCCGAAAGAACATTTTTTAGGGTTCAACTTGAGATTGATACTCCGAAGCCATGTGAAGATTTCGAGTATGTCGTCCATCATGTTTTCTTCGGCTTCGCTCTTGATGACCAGATCATCAACATATATCTACAAATTTCTTCCGATTTGACCCTTGAACGCTTTATCCATTAGCCTCTGATAGGTAGCACCGACATTCTTTAATCTGAACAGCATTTTGGTGTAACAGAAGAGCCCCTCATTTGTTACGAATGCCGTTTTATCTTCATCCCCCAGAGCCAGTTGTATCTGATGATAACCTTTATATGCGTCCAAGAAGCATTTAAGACGGAAGCTTGCCAGGGAATCAATTTTTAAATCGATCTCAGGAAGGGGATAGCAATCCTTCGGACAGGCATTGTTAAGGTCGGAGAAATCAACACACATCCTCCATGTTCCGTCCTTTTTGGTAACCATCACCGGGTTAGAAACCCAAGTTTGGTACCGCACTTCCTTGATAATTCCGGCGTTCAACAACATTCGTACATCCTCGGCGATGGCTTTATGACGAGACAGAGCCATGTTTCTCTTTCTTTGGGCGATCGGTTTAACCGAATGTGATACTTTCAACTTATGTTCAGCCAAAGAATGAGGGACTCCCACCATATCAGAAGTTTGCCAAGCAAAAACATCAAGGGAGCTGGACAATAACTTCCATAACCGCTTCTTGGTTCGTTCAGGGAGTTGTGCTCCAACAGCAATTTTTTGTTCCGAAAAATTTGGGTGGATAGCCCATTCCTCCGTCAGAAGGGACGGAGGTTGTGCGTTACTTTCTATACTTTGCCGTATTTCTGCTACGACATGGTGGATTCGGAGTGTAAAGTTGCTACGCCAGCTTCGGTGGGGAATTTTAGTGACCCATGGATTGTAGAGTTGATAATGCCGAAGGCACACATCCCCGGCCTTCCTAAGATGACATTGTGAATAGATCTTGCTCCGACCACCAAGTATGTTAAGTTGACTGTTCTTGTTAGGTTTCTGGAGCCCAACGTGGTCGGTAGCGTGATTTGCCCAATCGGCTGAACCACTTCTCCCGAAAAGCTTACCAATGGCATAGATACTTGTATCAGTTTTGCGCTGGTTTGCGGAGCTAGTTGCTGGAAACATTGTTGGTACATGTTTTCGGAGGCGCTTCCGCTGTCCACATAAATTCTCCGAACTTTATGGCCTGCTACTACCGCAGTCACAATGATCGGTCCATCCTTGACTTCACCCGGGGTAATCGGAGGGAAAGCGATCGGTTGCTGCATCCAAATGGCCAAGTGATGGTTGGATCGTTTGATGCCTTGATTGCTCATCCTGCTTATCATGCAAATTGCCGGCTGGTTGTTTGGATTATCAACGGACCCACCGGAGGTTTTCCCTTCTTTCATTTCCTTTACCAGGTGTGATAATTTACCGGACCAGACAGCTTTTTCAATTTCTTGTTTCAAGGACCAGCAGTCATTTGTATTGTGGCCTTGTGCATGGTGGTAATCACAATACTTCTTGGAGTTTTTATCACTTGGGTTTCGAAGCTTTGGGGTTGCCAGAAAATTCGTTTCTTCGGCACTGAGAATTTCACTCGGCATTTTGGACAAATCCGCCAGGTTGTAAAACCTAGGTGCGGAGTTTCTTCCACATTGAGATCGGTCATTCCTGCTGTATGGGTGTGCTCGTACTCTATTTCCAGACGAAGCTTTATCGAAGACGGAGCCACCATTCTTTTTCCATGAGGACATTTTCTGATCTCTCTCTGGTGCTGGATTACAAGCATTCTTTCCTCGAGCGAAGGCTCAGGCACGCCCCATAAGCACTTCCATGGTTTTCGGGAGATTTTCATGCAGCTTCTCTACCAACTGATTATTCCGGACACCGTGATAAAATCCAGATGTCCTCAGTTGGTCCACTACCCCACTGATCTGCATACTTTCGCGATTGAATCGATCGATGAAGCTATCCAGAGATTCACCATCTTTCCTCTGGATGTTATGTACTTCGGTAATTTCTTTGGAGTAGTGCCTTTGTTGCCTGAAGTTCTGCAAGAATAACCTTCGGAACTCTTCGAAATCATGGATTTCTCCTTCATTCAGTGCGTCAAACCATACTCGTGCAGCTCCAGTTAACGTTTGAGCGAACATAAAACACCAGGCCGGCATTGGCCATTGTTCGACTCGTGCAGCCCCGTCAAAGTCAAACATGTGATCATCCGGATCAGTGGTGCCATCGTACTTCTTTACCGTAGTTGGCATTTTGAGCTTCGGAGGGAGCTTAGCATGTGTGATGCGGGCACTAAATTTGGATTTAGCAGTCATGGAAACCGGATGATAAGGTTTAGTGAGCTTCGGATCATTGACTACATCTGCTTGTGCCTCATTTCGCATTATCATTGCTGGAGATGGTCCGGATGAACCCGGCGTTTCATCATGAAAGATCTCGGTTCGTAAACCGAGGATTTCTTCATCTCTAGCTTGTTGAGCTTTTAATCGTCGTAGGAGGCTAGCATTTTTAGAAAGGAATTCGCCTTCAAACTCTGATGCCTGTGAGGTTGGCATTAGTATAAATGGCAAAGTTGTGCCTGGTCCCGAGCTCAAAGGAGCTGAAACCGTAGATGTGATGCTTAGTGGGGCTGTAACTTGTACACTTGGTGCATTGGATCCCGAATTTAGAGAATTCGAGGTCGCCATAAGTCAGTGGTTTTCGTTGCTCAAGAAATTCACAAAGTGAAGGACTATGAGCTGAGAAAATCGGATGGCGCCAATTGAAGATCCAAGATTTGGTCAGGGCCGGGGCCTGCAAATGGACTTTGGATCTTGTAGGATATAAGAACAGTAAACCTGCAAAACAGTAACCGTTAGGCTCGCCGCAGAGATGGGAGGGCCCCTCTGCGACTACCCTCCGGCGTGAGGATAAGTATTTGATAGAGAGAGAAAGTAGAGAGAGAAAGTGGACGAAGGTTCAGAAAATCATACTTGGCAATGTACTTGAGCTGGGTATTTATATTAGTCAACTGTGATGACATCACTCGTCCAGACGTACTTGAAGTGGACGTCCGTCCTCGGTGACATAGAGAGCGGAGACCTTTAGAAGGCTCGCCTATGTTTTGTTCAGTCTGTCTCTAAGAATCATGTTCGGACCCGGATATGTATCTTCAGAACTCATTTCAATATTTCACAGTTCATATATCAGTGAGAATGACAGTTAGAGAGAAAAGACGCTCCAGGGAGGGAGAGAGTTTCGACGATCTGCCGATGCGGCAAAGCTGCATTAAATAACTTAAATTTCTTCGCCGTTAGGAGAACGGAAAAGCATCCGGTGAAGTCGGTAAAATACAGTAACTTCCGGTCAAGTGGACAGCCGTTTTAAAGTGTTTGTTGCACCAGAGAATAAGTTGCGGTAAACTCGAAACCTGAGAAAACTTTATTCTACCCGTTTTTCATCTACGTTTCTGTAACTTTTCTGGAAAAGAAACCGTGAATCATCGTGATATTGTGATAGCCAACGTTCCTGAAGTTTATGTTATATGTATATATATATTAAGGTATGCGCCTGTTTGGAGGAGATATGACGGTTACATGAAGGTTTAGTTATTGTGGCGACGTGCCTGTTCGGAGGAGATGCGATGGTTGCATGAGGGTGTTTGTGACGGTTGGTGGTTAAATGCAGTTGTTTATGGGATGTTGAGTGTAGCGTTTGATTGTAGATGGAAGGGAAGTGGACAGAAAAGTACGGTGTTTAGTCGCCGTTAACTTGCAACGTTCAGTTGCTATTTGGAGGTTGTCGTATTGCAACATTTAGTCGCCGACAAGTATCGTCGTTGCCGTATCTACGGATTCCGGCAAATAACACCATTGTTTTTGACTTTGTTAATCTGTACAGACAACTCTTCATAATTAAAATCAACTTTCCATTTGGCGGTGATTCAATCATGAAGGAATTAAATTCGGTGAAGTTGTGGATGATGATTACGGGATGGAGTATGTGAGAATGAAGCGGATGTATATTTGTTTTATTCGGTGCCTCGGTTGTGTATATTCATTTTAATGTTTTTGTCGGTTTGTTTTAGAGTGGAGTACATACATTATATTATATTTTGAATGAAGCAGTGCCACTTTTTAATGAATCGATGCCTCTAGTTGAAGCAATGCGATTGTGTTGTTAACGCAACTTAAGTTACTTTTTGTATATATATAAAATTACGTAATCACTTAGTGTGGTTTCACATACTATAATGAAATCACGTAATCACTTAATAGGTAATCAAAATCATGTAGTTACGTGTTGGCTTTTTAAAATCACGTAATCAAGTAATGAGTATTCAATATCATGTAGTTTTTTTTAAGAAAACAATAGCAATAAGCTGCTCTAATTAAATAGAATTAAATGCTCGTTAATATGGTATAATTTTTAAATGTATGAAAAAGTTATAGTCGTTTGAAAATCAAAGGAGGGACGAATTTATGAGAGAAAGGACCAAAATACCTTTCTCTATTTGTTTCTTCAATTTTTGAACCTAATAATTTCCCAAATGTCACCATCTAGTTTTGAGCAGTTGATCTTGAGATATCAATGGTTAAGATTATTTCCTGTATTTGGTATACTAATTCTTTCTTGTACACGATCTATTATGTTATAAATTTATTTATAACTAGCTGAAATTCATGGGCTCTAGAACCGTCCTAATAACTCGACCCATTAGCTTTAGTGTTTCCGGCCTATATATTAGCCCATTAGCCTATTAAATCTAGCCTTATCAAGTTCAGCCCAATTAAGCTTTGCCTAAAGTAAATTGAAGAAACACGTAACTAATTTTAAGTCTAATTAGTTTGGTTTATGTTTCAATCATGAGGGTTAATCTTCTTAAGTTTTCATGAGCTCCGATGAGATCCGTTCTTCCTATAAAACAGCAACACCGTTAGCTCGTTAAGAGGGGAATATGGGGATTTCCCTCTTAACCAGGCTCCGGCGTGAGAATAAGTAACTGCTTTGAGGAAATAAGTGTGTGTTAAGAGTGAGAGAGGATAGTATGGAATGTTTACCCTGTGTATGGAGGTCCCTATTTATAGCCGGAGAGGTGTAAGAGGAGATGGGCTGATGGGCCTTGGGCCGGAAGGCGACAACAAAGAATATCCTCCTTGTCTCACAAGTATCGACTGTTAGTGGTTTCTAGAAGTTCTTCGGTGCTGGCGCACCTTGATTAGAGCCACGTGTCTTAGTTGTCGGCCTTGTTGTCCCTCTGTCATCAGCAGGTGAATGGAGATCGTGGGGCAGTTGTCACCACGTCAGCGTCCTTGTGTACTCTCTGCTTCCTGCATGTCAGAAGATCGTGGAGCACGATAGAGCACAGTCTGGTGAATGCTGATTGGACCAAATCTTCTGCCACTCATACCTCTGGTACTTTCTAAAGTGGCCTTGCGCCGTAGTTCCTACGCGACCCTTGTTGTGCACGTAACTGACTCGCGCAGGATTGCAGGAGCTGAAGGCTCTTTTTCAGAATTCTAAGTGTGAAACTGATATTGTTCCTTGCATGGACCTCGCGCAAGATCGGGTTCTACCTAAGCAGCTCACGCGAGGTCTATAGATTGATTAGTTTATTGATTAAGGAGTATGGTCCAGCGCGTGTCCTGATTGGGCCGCGCGGCTTTTTGGGACCATACCCCTTCAAGTCCCCCCAGTCCAGTGCTGCTTCCATGCGCGAAGTAAATGGTTGGAGCTCTGGTCTTATAAAAATGGTAAGTGTATTAGCTTTTTAACCATATTTTCTAGCTCTTGGTAGTCGGCGCGAGTATGAGTGCTTGTCGATTATTACGGCGCGACTACCATGTTTGCTCATTGATTGCTTTTGCCTTGAAGTTGCTTATTTGGTCTTGGTAGACGGCACGCGTGTAAGTGATGGCCATTTATTACGGCGCGTCTATCAGACTTTGTGCAAATGGAGGCTTCTTTGTGGGATATCGCGCGAGCTCATAAGTTGATAATGAATGTTGCGCAGCCTTAGCTATCTTCCTCATGAAGTTTAATAGTTTTGAGCGGTAAAAATCTCGAATTTTGAATTCTGACAGGTTGGTGCAAAATGTCGTTAATGGCGACGGTTGAGTTGACTGCTGAGACGGTGAACATCATACGGTCACTGACGGTTCACCTTTTGTTAGGCGATTGAGGACCACGCGCGCTTGGTAACCGTCACCCCGAGAAACCCGCCTTACGTGGCATCTGCTGATTGGTTACGCGCACGGTGAATCCGGCACGTTTACCCATCGCATTAAATTCGATGAATATATATAGTCGATGATAGGAGAGAGGATCTTCACAAATCCTTCATCTGCTTCTCTATTTTCTCTCTAATCTTCAACTAAGTCTTCAAATCTTCAAAGTTCACAGTAGATCTTCAAGTTTTCGAAGGTGATCTTCAAGTTTTTCCAGAAATTTAGAGCATCTTCATCTTATTTCCACTCTTTTTATAAATGGCTGAAGAAGAAACTCATCTTGAAGAAGGTCCCCTCCCTGTTCTCAAATGGGACCAGGGTTTATTTGAGCAGATCACTAGGGGTTTTCAGTTTCCCTCGGAATGGGATTCGAGATATCCCCGTCAAGGTCAAACAGCTGTAGACGCACCACCGGGGTATATTACCCTCATTGAAGACTTTTTCCTCCAAGGAAATTTCAGGTTGTCAGCGACGGCGTTCATGGCCCATATTCTTCATTATTATGGGTTTCATACATCTCAGATGAGTCCACCCAGCATGGTCAGGGTGTGACACTTCGAATTTCTGTGCCGGTCTCATGGGATAGAACCTACCGTTGAGAAGTTCCGTGCGTTTTACCAGTTGATCAGGAACACTGGGTTTTACTCTTTTGGCAACCGTGGTTCAGCCAAGAAGATTCTGCTAAATCCTCCTAAGAGTTTTCATGATTGGAAGTAGAAGTTCTTCTTCATCAGGGAGGAAGTTATATCAATCGCGATGATCTTCTGCGAGCCGGATACAATCGACGTGGAACTTCCTATCCCCAAAGGAGCCGACTGGCATTTGAAGCTGTCTGCGACACCAAATCGGGTTTTTGGTGAAAATGTGTTGGTTGCGGCGCAGATGAGTGATAAGTGGCCGGAAACCAGCAATGAAGTACCTATTTTGAAGTTTGAAGATAGATGTATGTTGCGTCCTTTACCTATTCTTCCTTTGTAATTTATTTGTATTTTTAACTGTTGAACCTTATTGCAGAGGCGCACCTCTACCAAGCTGCTTTCCCCACATTTGGTGGGTCTATGGGCGTGCGTCCATTACAACCGGGAGAGGTCTACTGGTACGAGCATATAAAAGGCCAGTTTCTTTACCCCCCCTGCTGGAGCTTTCGCCAATCCTCCTTCTGCAAATGAAGGTTCGCTATTCCCAAATCCAAGGCCTTTGCGCGGCGTGACCTCTGCTGGAAAGGAAATCTTGTTTCTTTCCAGCGAAGAGTCTGTAGGTTCGTCGCAAGATGAGTTAAGCTCATGGTCTACCATCTTTGCAGGTGTGCTGCGCGACCTGGGAATAGACCCAGAAGAGAAACCCAAGAAGGCTGCCAAGAAGAAGAGCAAGAAGGTTACTGTTGATGTTGATGCGACCAGCAAGAAGGGTGGGTCTAGCCGCGCTGCTGCCACGTCCGAAGGTAAAGGAACTCTTCGATTCCGCTAGAGTAACCTAGACGATTATGTTATTACGAGTGACTCACTAGAGGGTTTGTCCCGTATAGGTGAGAAGAAAACCAGCGTAACTGGTTCAAAAAGTTCTGGGAGTGCGGGATCCAGGATCTCTGAAGCTGGCTCTACTCCTTCATCCATCGCTGTGGATGAAGAAGAAGAAGGAGAAGAACATGAAGAAGAAGCTGGTCCTAAGCTGGTGACCCGAAAAAGGTCGAGGGAGAGACTGCTACTGCTGGGGATAGACCGGCGCAGAAGGCTGGAGGAGCCCCACTGATAGGGACGCAGAGTAGTCTGAGCTCCCTTTACAAGTTCTCTCCTGGTTAGTAATGAATCTGAATGCCTTTGTTTTTTACCTTAGTAAATTCTTACCCTTTGATTGTTGCAGAGGCCCAGAAGAAGATCCCTGAGAAGGTAAAGGGTATTGGGTTGGGGAACCTCCCTCCGGGAGAAGTAAACCACCAGCGCGCACGTACTCTTGAAGGTTTATATCACGCCTACGTTGTTGGAGAGGCCAATGCACGCTCAGCGAATCATCAAATTGTGCACGAGTGGCGCACCATGTGTAGAGAGCGTGCAAGTTGGGAAAGGTACCGTGAGCGTCTTTTGAAGGAGGCCCATGATTTTGATCAATCGAAGATTAAGCTTGCTGAAGAGAGGTCCTCCTTTGAGGAGGTGAAAAAATCTGAGGCCTGGGGCCGTGATGGATTGAAAGCTAAGCTTCACGCTGCCGAAGAAACACTTGCTAAGGAGCGTGCTGAGTGGAAGAGAATCTGTGATAAGAACAACCAGCGTATGCATGCCGCACACTCCAAGATTACCGACCATGAAGCTGAAATTGCTACTTTAAATGGAAAGGTTGAGGATGTCGTGACTCAGAGAGAGCATGCTGAGGTATTTCAGGTTATCCTTTGGCCTTTATGTGGATTTGTTGAAAAATTCTAAGTATTTTCTTGTTGCCTTATAGGTTGATTTCCATGCGCAGCTTTTAAACAAAACCCAGGATCTTGCTAGCAAGGACGTGGAAATTGCTGAGCTAAAGCGCAGGCTGCAGGAGGCGCAGTAAAAGAATGAATCTTTGGATATAGACTTGACTGCCGAGAAGGTGAAAGCTGACCGCTGAAGAGGCGAAGAAAAGGGCCGAGGAGGCGCGTGATATTAGTTCTGCTGCCCTGAATGTGGCTCAGAATAACTATGCTGAGGCCCAATCAATTGTTGAGACGCTTGTTGTCGAAGTTGAATGGATGCGCAATAGAGGGGTAGTCAAGGTTAGTTTCCCTCTTTTGCATTGTGTTTTTTATTAATCATTTTAGTGCTTTAATGATTTTTCCTTTTGCGCAGATTGCTAACGCTGTGCTGAATGCCTCTGAGCTGGATGAGGCTGTTGTCATGCTTACGGATGCCGCTCGTGCTGTTGGGCACCGAGGTGGTTATTTAGAATGTGCTCAACACGTTGAAGAAGCGCTTGGCCAACCGTTTGATCCTCGCCATTGTCAGTGTCCGATCAAGTCGACGCTCTACTTGCTCGTGCTGAGGATGCTTATGATTATCTCACCTTGCCGGTGATGGAGCTTGTCACCAAATCGCTAAAGCATGACGATTGGAATGCGCGGCTAAAGTCCATCCTTGATCCTCCAGAAACTGTAGAGTTGACTGATGAGGAGGAGGAAGAAGCCGGCGGCGATGGTGATGGTGACGGAGATAGTGATGAATAGATAGTGTTTGCAAGCTGATGTAATTTTTGTTTTGACTTTTCATGTAATCATTGCGCGGGCGCGCTTTTTGGAATATGACATTATGCTTGCTTTTTCTTTATCAAGTTACAATTATTGCATTGTCGTTAGAAAACTTTGGTTAAATTAGCTCGAATAAGTGTAAGTGTGGCTCGTGTATGAGGGTTACTGCCCGGTCTCGCGCTATGCTCGCGGAGGACCTTGGAGGCATAACCCAAGAGCTTGTAATTTACTGAAGTGTTTTCGTGCTAATCAAAAGTTTTAACATGCATTTGTAACGTAGGAGTCATGATGATAAAAACAAGGCATAATCAATGCTTGCATTAAATAGCTTAGAAATAGGCGCGAGGCCAACGTACATCATTGAAGTGGAGAGGCGTATAGCCAACATAGGTAATCAAAAAGGCGCGTGGCCAACATAAGTAGATGAAGGGCACATGGCCAAGAGTAGTCACATGTAACACTTGTGCAGTTGTTGCGCATTCCATATGCGCGGGATGATGTGTCCATCCAGGGTTGTATGCCCCTTTTCCTAGCACCTCGTGTATTAAGTATGGGCCCTCCCATTTTAGTGCTAGTTTTATGGGGCGTTCAACATTTGAAGCCTCGTTGTCTCTGAAAACGTATTCACCTGGAGTGTAGGTACAAATGTGCAATCTTGCATTATAGTACCTCTCCAGCTGTGTCTTATACTTGGCCTCTTTGATTCGCGCGATTTCGCATCTTTCTACTAGCAGGTCCAAGTTTAGACGGCGCTCCGCCTCATTATCAATCTTGCTGACAGCTGATAATCGTGGCGAGGGGAGGCCTATCTCTGCTGGGATAACCGCCTCTGAGCCGTAGACCAGGCTAAAAGGGGTTTCGCCAGTGCTTGTTTTTGGCATGGTTCGATGAGCCCACAGAATACTAGGGAGCTCATCTACCCAGCCTCTTCTCTTGGTGCCTAGACGGGCCTTTATCCCTTCGAAGATACTTTTGTTGACACTTTCTACTTTATCGTTGCCCTGAGGGTGCGCAACGGAAGAGAAAGTGTGCTCGATATTCAGCTCTTTCATCCATTCTTGAAGATCTTCAGAAGCAAAATTGGTGCCATTAACGGTTACGATCTTGAGCGGGAGACCAAACCTGCAAATGATGTGTTCCCATATGAATTTGCGCACCATCATTGCAGAAGTAGAAGCGAGGGCTTTGGCCTCCACCCATTTAGTGAAATAATCAACGGCAACAATTATGAACTTCACTGCTCTAGGAGCTTCTGGGAAGGGTCCCACCATATCAATCCCCCACTGCTGTAAGGGCCAGGCTGTGGATACAGGGATTAGATCATTCTTTGGTCGCAGGGTGTTTGGAGCGTACCTTTGACAGGAGTCGCATTTGTGCAACTCTTTCAGAGTGTCAACTTGCATCCCTGGCCAGTAGTACCCAGTGTTCATTATCTTGGCTACGACCATTCGTGGGCCCGCATGAATGCCGCAGATGCCTTCGTGTATCTCCCTGATCAGGTAACTTGCATCTTGAGGGTCCACGCAACGCAACAGTGGCCCTAAGAAGGATCTTCTGTACAGGATTCCCCCGTTCATCTCATAGAACAGCGCTTTGTTCTGTATCTTTCTGGCCTCTGCCTTGCTTTCAGGGAGAATTCCTTCTTAATGATATTGAATGATAGGGGTCATCGATGATGGTGATTCTATCTCAATTACATTGACTTGGTGCAATAAAACCGATGGGTTTTTTAAGACCTCGATTCTTACATCTTTAGCGAGATGTTGGAAAGCCGTTGAAGCAAGCTTGCTTAGCGCGTCTGCTGGCTTGTTCTCTGATCAATTGATATGAACAACCTTGTACGATTTGAACTGTTGAAGTAACGCTTTCGCTTGCTCAAAGTACAAGGCCATAACTTCGCCCTTTGCATCATATAATCCGTTAATTTGACTTGCTATCAGGAGAGAATCAACATGCGCTTGTAAGTTTTGTGCTCCCATCTTGATGGCCAGGCGCAGACCTGCCAAAAATGCCTCATATTCTGCCTCATTGTTGGTGTTTTTGAAATCCAACTTGATGGCATAGGTGAACTCATGCTTCTCTAGGCTAACAAGGCGCAACCCAGCTCCTGCGCCGTCTTCATTTGAGGCTCCATTAGTGTATAGCAGCCATAATTCATTTGATGTGTCTTTGATGGGAGTATCAACAACTTCACACTCTTTCATCTTATCTTCTGGGACTTTAGTGATGAAGTCCGCTAGTACTTGGCCTTTAATGGCTGGGCGCGGCCTGTACAGAATGTTGTGGCCCCCCAGCTCAATTGCCCACTTTGCTAAGAGACTTGACGTCTCTGGCTTTTGCAAGATTGTGCCAATATGGAAGTTAGTGAGTACAGTGATTACATGCCCAGTGAAATACCTGCGCAACTTCCTGGAGGCGTGTAGCAGCGCCAGCACTAACTTCTCCATAGTTGAGTATCGTGTTTCTGGATCCGTGAGCACCCTACTAACATAGTAGATTGGAGTTTGAACTCCATCTCTCTCTACCAATAATACCGACCCAACTGCCTTTTACGAAGAAGACAAGTACATAATGAGTGGTTCTTTCTCGAATGGCGCGGTTAAGGTAGGGAGCTTGATCAAACATTCCTTCATTTGTTGGAAGGCTGCTTCTGCTGTCCATTTGAACTCCTTCTTTTTCACGCAGTTGCGCAAGGTACTTACAAAAGGGTAGGATTTTGCAGCGTGGTTTGATAAAAAAAATGATTGAGCGCAGCAAGGTGTCCGGCCAATCTTTGCATTTCTTTGATTGTGCGCGGTGATGGCATCTGCTTAATGGCTTGGACTTTTTCGGGTTGACTTTGAAACCGCCGTTTGTAACCACGAAGCCTAAAAACTTGCCTTCCTCCATACCGAAAGAGCATTTCGCTAGATTCAACTTCATGTTCACACTTCTTAGATAATTGAATGTTTTTTCTATGCCTTTTAGCATCTGGTCCTCCTCGGGACTTTTGATCACAAGATCCTCGATGTATACTTTGATATGCTTTCCAATGTCATCGGCAAATATCGTGTCCATCAGTTGCTGGTAGGTTGCGCCAGCATTCTTGAGCCCAAAAGGCATCTTTGTGTAGCAGAAGATTCCGATGTTAGTACGGAAAGCTGTCTTATCTTCATCCTCAAGCGCCATCTGGACTTGATGATACCCCTTGTAGAAATCTAGATCCAACCAAAATCGAGGCAATTACTAAATGGAAAACCCCTGAGTCACCAACCGAGGTTAGAAGTTTCTTAGGGCTAGCTGGTTATTACAGAAAATTTATTCAAGATTTTTCTAGAATAACCATTCCTTTAACTAAGTTAACCTGTAAATCTATTAAGTTTGAATGGGGATTAAAACAAGAAGAAGCATTTAGAACCCTTAAGCAAAGATTAACCCATACACCTATATTAGCATTACCAGAAGGAATTGAAGATTTTGTAATCTATTGTGACGCTTCTAAATTAGGTTACGGATGTGTATTGATGCAACGCCAAAAGGTTATAGCTTATGCATCCAGACAACTTAAGAATCACGAAGAGAATTATTCCACTCATGATTTAGAATTAGGAGCTATAATTTTTGCTCTTAAGATTTGTAGACATTACCTATACGGTAGTAAGTTTATTGTTTTCACCGATCATAAGAGTTTAAGATATATCTTTGGGCAAAAGGAATTGAATATGAGACAAAGACGTTGGATGGAGATGCTTAGTGATTATGATTGTGATATCCAGTATCATGCAGGAAAGGCAAATGTAGTTGCTGATGCTTTAAGCCGAAAGTATCATGAAAAGCCAAAAAGGATACGTTCTTTTAAATTAAATCTACAAGTAGATTTAAATGAGCAGATTAGAAAAGCACAAGAATCAGTAATCAAGGATGATACTGAAAAATTGAAAGGAATGATTAAGGAACTAGAATAAGGAATAGATGGAATTTGGAGATTCCATAAGAAAAGAATGTGGATACCTAAATTAGGAAACCTACGCCACCTTATATTAGAAGAAGCCCATAAGTCTAAGTATACGATGTATCCTGGAAGTGATAAGATGTATCAAGACTTAAGAAAAAATTTCTGGTGGATAGGAATGAAAAAGGATATACCAGCTTATGTTGCAAAATGTTTAACCTGTTCACAAGTCAAAGCTGAACATAAAAAACCTTCAGGTTTACTGCAACAGTTAGAAATGCCTATTTGGAAATGGGAATTGATAACAATGGATTTTGTTACTAAATTACCCAAAACAACAAAAGGCAATGATACAATCTGGGGGATTGTAGACAGGCTAACCAAGTCAGCTCATTTTCTACCGATGAAGGAAACTTTCAGTATGGAACAATTAGCTAAACTATATGTAAATGAAATAGTTTCATTACATGGTATTCCTTTATCAATTGTTTATGACAGGGATAGTCATTTTACCTCTCATTTTTGGACAAGTTTCCAAAAAGCAATAGGAACCAAATTGAATCTAAGCACAGCTTATCATCCTTAAACGGATGGACAAAGAGAAAGGACAATTCAGACACTGGAGGACATGCTTAGAGCTTGTGTAATTGATTTAGGAGGTAATTGGGACAATCATTTACCATTGATTGAATTTTCTTATAATAATAGTTATCACACAAGTATCAATGCTGCACCATTTGAAGCACTTTATGGACGAAAGTACCGAACTCCAGTCTGTTGGGCAGAAATTGGAGAAAAAAAAAACTATCTGGACCTGAGATAGTACAAGAAACAACAGACAGAATCATTCAAGTCAAGGAACGATTGAAAGCAGCACGTGATAGACAAAAGAGTTATGCTGATAACTGGCGAAAGCCGTTGAAATTTCAGGTAGGAGATAAGGTGTTATTAAAAGTCTCTCCTTGGAAAGGAGTGGTAAGATTCATCAAAAGGGGAAAGCTAAGTCCCAGGTATGTTGGACCTTTTGAGATTATTAGAAGAATAGGACCTGTAGCCTATCAGCTTCAACTGCCAGAGGAAATGGCAGGAATACATGATATATTTCATGTATCTAATCTTAAGAAATGCTTAGCTAATGAATCATTAGTTCTGCCTCTTAAGGATATAGAGGTAAATGAACAGTTAAAATTTGTGGAAAGACCTCTACAAATTGAGGACAGGAAAGTCAAGAACCTCAAGCACAAAAGATTAGTTCTGGTGAAAGTGAAGTGGAACTCCAAAAGAGGACCAGAATACACATGGGAGCTTGAATCAGAAATGCAAAAGAAATATCCACACTTGTTCTAGTAGACCTCGAGGACGAGTTCTAAAACAAGGTGGGGAGGATATAACAACCCTCCAAATTATTTTTTTGACACCCAAATATATTTTAAAATACCCCTATATGTCTTAAAATACACCCCATACGTGAAAACCGAGCCCAAAATACATTATATCAATAAAAAAAAAATAAAAACAAAATTTTATAAGTTTACGCGGGGCGCGTAAGCTATCTCTTGAGTTTACGCGGGCCGCGACAGGTAAGAAATCAGGGCGCACCCTGAGCTGCCACGTGCCCGAACGCGTGTTGAACCTAGTATAATGACCCGGATCAGCTAAACCCTAGACCACTACTACGCGGGCCGTGTAAGACGGCCCTTAGGTCTACGCGGGCTGCGAGAAACTCGAAATGTGACCCTATAAAATGGGAGCTCAGGCTTCAGCAAAACTCGTTCATTTCTTTCTTTCTAAACGAATTCTGAAGTAGTAGGCATAATATACGGGTATTATATCTCCCTAATTAGCGAGGTTCTGCTCCGTTGTAAGTATTATAACCCCAGTTTTGTATTAGATTCACTGCCCGATTGATTTAGGGTTCCGTAACGACTGTCGTGGTTCTGCCAGAAGTAGTTGTTGGAATACTGTCTCGGGGAGGGTATCGTTAATATAATTATTTATCATACTAACATATGTACATTTGTGTAAATTATAGATTAACACCAGGAAACTCTTAAACAAAGTATAAGATAGCAACGTGAGTTTATTCTCTTTTTGTAAATGCTTTTATCTATTTTTACAAAACCTTAAATGTTTTACAATGCGATTAAGCGGTGATTTAGTCGTTGTAGTTCTTCAATTACTGCCGGTATGTTGGGGTTTTGTATACAAAATGTGGAACACGTTACAATTGGACAACGAGTTAGCCAATGTGTAATATGACCCACCAGTCAGGATTGACAGTACTGAATGAGTAATGGTGTAGAAATAAACATTGTGATCGCTCTCAATACTGTGTTAATTGATGAAACTTTTCTTGATTAAATTGGGATTCACTCACCAGTATTTCCCACTGACAAATGTTTTAAAACGCGTTTCAGGTAACACAATGTGAAAGCCAATTGGGAAAAAGCCAGCTCGAGAGCACTGACGGCTTGGAAAAAATGTGGCTATAAAAGTTACCTAAAAGACGATGTTTTAAATTCAATAAAATAGGGTTTATCCCTTTTAAATATGTTGTAATAAGAAACTTGGGTTTTACCCATGTGATTATTAGTATAAAATATGGTGGTTTCTTACTCTGATAAACATTTCCTAACTACGGTCCTGATGTAATTTCCGCTGCCAAGTTAATAAACTAATACCACCACAAACGAATGTTCGCGTTCGCCCGTTCCCGGGACAGATAAGGGATCGGTGTTGCGACAGAAGGTGGTATCAGAGCTAAGCCACTGGTCTAAGCAAAAGAAGTGTTCTGCTGACACTTAAATTTTAAATTCTGTCTTAGGAAATAATCTGTGTGATTATGTGTTATGTGTTATTTGACTATTTGTTAGTTTACAGTATGAGTGATCAAGAACCCTCAGACGTGTATCGTCAGTTGTCCGATTCACCTAGGAGTGAAGGTACTTCTTCCCAGCCTGCCCTCTCTGGGTATTCAGCTGATCAGGAAAAAGGGATGTTTGCCTTAAAAGCTCAGTCTGAAGAGCCATTCCCTCAGAAAAAGAGAGGATGGTTCAGTAAGGAAGCATTTGCGCGTAGGAAAAGAATGCGAAAGTTGCAACAGCAAAGAGTCCTAGCAGGCGCTAAGCGAGAGTCAGATGCCCATACACAGGATATGCTTAATAGGAGCTTAGCTAATTTCCATATCCTAGCAACAACTGCTGCCGACCCAAGTCTGGAACAACTAGTAGCCCCACAACCCTTACCTTTAATTCCCACTCAGCCGATGGAGGTAGAAATGCATGATTTTAACCCTAAGGAAATACCTAGGATACCAGTCCCTAATCCCTTAGACCCAAATTATGATCCATGGTTCGATGATCTTAGGGTTTATGTGCCACGCTACCACTTAAACGAAGAAACATTACCGAACTTAGCAGCGTATCCAGGTCTGGACCCTCTAGATCCCTATTATGACAATGATGAATACATTAGGGAGATCTTAGAGAATCCGTACCCCCAGGAGAATCCCGTGCCACTGTAACCAGATCCAGTACCCACACCTGCACCCCCAATGAGTGCAGAGAATTTTCAAGAACTCCGAACTTTCGGAGAAGTAATTTCAGAATGTAGTGAGAGAATGAGGTATGTAGGAGAGCAACTCGTCTGGAAATATGACGAGCTTCATATGAATTTCGGGAGGAACCCATATCCGGGAAGGTGATGGTGAAGTTAGTAATAATAATAATAATAATAATAATAATAATAATAATAATAATATATATGTATAATAATAATAATAATAAAATAAATAAAATATATGTGTAATAATAATAAATCTATCGTAGTATAGACCACTTTGTGGTTAACGAGGCATAGTAGTATTGTAATTTTAATTCCTGTTTTAATGTGTATTTGACGCATACTATATAAAAAGAGTAAAGTCGCAATGCTCGACACTTTTGACCAATATGTGTATTGTGCGATTGTTGCCTAAACTATTAATTATTCTGTGATATTAATAATTGGTAAATGTTTAAAATTCAGATGGCCGATCCAGTGAATCAAGTGAATCAGGATAATAACCTGGAAAATTAGAATGACGATAATCTGAATCATGATAATGGAAATCAAGTGGACAACAGTGCTATCCAACACATAGTAGCACAAGGAATAATAGATGCAATGCCATTTATTATCCAAAATGTTAGGGAAGCCGATAAAAAGAGTAAACATAGTAGTAAACGACCAACTGAACTTGAAAACAGCGTGAACAATGGACCTATACTTCAAGTGCCCAATTCCAAAAGAAGAAGAACCATGCCTTATGGTTGTTCTTATAAAGAATTCTAGTCTTGTAAACCAATGAAATTCTCGGGCAATGAAAGGGCCATTGCAGCTTTACGTTGGATAGAGAAAACTGAAGCAGTCTTAAGAATAAGTAAGTGCGCAGAAGAAGATATGATACTGTTTGCATCTAATCTGTTTAAGAATTCAGCACTAGAATGGTGGAACACTATCCTCCAGTCAAGAGGAAGTGATAGAACTTACAATATGGAATGGGAGGAATTTAAGGATAAGGTGGAAAGGAAATTCTGCCCACCCAATGAGAAGGAACAGATTGCAAACAAATTCCTAAACCTTAGGATGACTGGTGTAGATAGTAAGGGATACACTAAGTTATTCTTTGAATATGCTCGAATAGTGCCAACCCCTGCTTCACCTGAACCAGTATTAATCTCCCGTTATATCCGGGGATTAATTGGAGAGATCAGACATGTAGTCAAGGCAGCTAGACCTCAAACCATAGAAGAAGCTGTAGAACTAGCAATTACCTTGACTGATGAGTTAGTCCGTACCCGAGAAGAAGATCAGAGAAGGAACCTAACCCAGAAGCTTAAACAAGAATTTCGTTCTGGAAATTCTAATCGTGGGAAAAATGTAGGCTCTACCTCTACACCCTACAGTAAGAATTGCAAAAGGAAGCATTCAGGAAGATGCTCCATATACTGTAACTTTTGCAAAATATCGGGACACAAGGAGGAAGATTACAGGAAAAAGAATAGCAACTGGATATGCTACAACTGCGGAGAACAAGGCCACATCAAATCAAACTGTCAGAAACTAGCTCCAGCCACAAACAACAAGAATACTAAAAATGCTAGAGCATTTGTTCTGACTGCAGAAGAAGCAAAGATGATCCCGGATGTGATCACTGGTACGTTTTTAGTTAAAGATGTCTGAAAATACACCCCATACATGAAAACCGAGCCCAAAATACATTATATCAATAAAAATAAAATTAAAACAAAATTTTATAAGTTTACGCGGGGAGCGTAAGCTATCTCTTGAGTTTACGCGGGCCGCGACAGGTAAGAAATCAGGGCGCACCCTGAGCTGGCACGTGTCCGAACACGTGTTGAACCTAGTATAATAACCCGGCTCAGCTAAACCCTAGACCACTACTACGCGGGCTGCGTAAGACGACCCTTAGGTCTACGCGGGCCGCGAGAAACTCGAAATGTGACCCTATAAATTGGGAGCTCAGGCTTCAGCAAAACTCGTTCATTTCTTTCTTTCTAAACAAATTCTAAAGTAGTAGGCATAATATACGGGTATTATATCCCCCTAATTAGCGAGGTTCTGCTCCGTTGTAAGTATTATAACCCCAGTTTCGTATTAGATACGCTGCCCGGTTGATTTAGGGTTCCGTAACGACTGTCATGGTTCTCCCCGAGGTAGTTGTTGGAATACCGTCTTGGGGAGGGTATCGTTAATATAATTAAAGGGTTATCATACTAACATATGTACATTTGTGTAAATTATAGATTAACACCAGGAAACCCTTAAACGAAGTCTAAGATAGCAATGTGAGTTTATTCTCTTTTTGTAAATGCTTTTATCTATTTTTACAAAACCTTAAATGTTTTACAATGCGATTAAGCGATGATTGAGTCTTTGTAGTTCATCAATTACTGCCGGTATGTTGGGGTTTTGTATACAAAATATTGAACTATTTACAATTGGACAACGAGTTAGCCAATGTGTAATATGACCTACCAGTCAGGATTGACAGTACTGAATGAGTAATTGTGTAGAAATAAACATTGTGATCGCTTTCAATACTGTGTTAATTGATGAAACTTTTCTTGATTAAGTTGGGATTCACTCACCAGTATTTCCCACTGACAAATGTTTTTAAAACGCGTTTCAGGTAACACAATGTGAAAGCCAATCGGGAAAAAGCCAGCTCGAGAGCACTGACGGCTTGGAAAAATGTGGCTATAAAAGTTACCTAAAAGACGATGTTTTAAATTCAATAAAATAGGGTTTATCCCTATAAATATGTTGTAATAAGAAACTTGGGTTTTACCCATGTGATTAATAGTATAAAATATGGTGGTTTTTTTACTCTGATAAACATTTCCTAACTACGGTCCTGATGTAATTTCCGCTTCCAAGTTAATAAACTGATACCACCACAAACGAATGTTCGCGTCCGCCCGTTCCCGGGACAGATAAGGGATCGGGGGTTGCGACAGAAGGTGGTCTCAGAGCTAAGCCACTGGTCTAAGCCAAAGAAGTGTTCTGCTGACACTTAAATTTTAAATTCTGTGTTAGGAAATAATCTGTGTGATTATGTGTTATGTGTTATTTGACTATTTGTTAGTTTACAGTATGAGTGATCAAGGACCCTCAGACGTGTATCGTCAGTTGTCCGATTCACCTAGGAGTGAAGGTACTTCTTCCCAGCCTGCCCTCTCTGGGTATTCAGCTGATCAGGAAGAAGGGATGTTTGCCTTTAAAGCTCAGTCTGAAGAGCCATTTGTAACACCTCGTAAAATCACGTCTAATGGTGTATTGACACGTGTAATAAACCCTAATAAAGTCAAACCCTGAATTTAAGGGTCAAATTTTTCGAAA
Organism: Helianthus tuberosus; assembly: GCA_030545235.1. Classification (NCBI taxonomy): domain Eukaryota; kingdom Viridiplantae; phylum Streptophyta; class Magnoliopsida; order Asterales; family Asteraceae; genus Helianthus; species Helianthus tuberosus. The sequence continues at coordinate 204,855,130 of CM060369.1, forward strand.
AATAAAAAAACATTGATTATGAAAGAACTGGAAGTATTAACATACCTAAAATAAGTTTCTAAATAACCTTCTACGGTTTTATATTCACAAATGAGCCACTTGTTAGTTAAGTGTAGCCGTTTGTGTAATTAATTGAAAGTTTGCGCAATAAAGGGTTAAAAGCGTCAACATGTTAATTCTTACCTCTGAATGACCTTTTAACAAACCAAGAGCTTCATGATAATTGATTATACTCTCGGGAATGCCAATCGTTGGCCGTCCAAGGCTTTTATGCCTTTAAGTGACATTACGCGCAACTTTGTAAATATAAGGGGTCAAAAGTGTCAATATGTTTAATCATACCTCTAAATGACCTTTTTATGAACCCGAAGCATTATGATGCTTTATAATACTCTCATAAATACCTAATATGGATTAAATAAGGCTTCAATACTATTTAACGATGATATGCGCAAGTTTGCGCATTAGAGGGACTATTTGCGTCAAACTGCAAAAGTCTATCAATTCGTATAGTATTGAACCTTCCGGAATATGATCATACGTTAAACATGCCCTAAATATCCTTTACATAGCTTAGAAATAGGCTTAGAGGTGTTGGGTGCGCAAAAATAAACTTATTTGATCAACAGGGACTAAAAGCGTCAAAAAGTGCATAAGTTTGCATTTTCGCGCATATCTTACCTTCTGAATATATCCGGACATCCAAAAATTTATGTAAGCATTAAAATATTTTATTTTAGTGTTTGGCTTGATAAAATTCCATTCGTCGCGTAATTTGGTTCGTTTTTCGCGTCCGTCCGTGTTTCGTCGTAATTAGCCGAACAACGTGACCGTACGACCAAACGAACCGACATCCGGCATATTTTTGAGCATGTTTCATGTTCCCCATACTTAGGCATCATTGTAGAGCCTTAAAAATGGTTTAACGGGCCTTAAATGTGTCAGAAATGGCATTTGGAAGTGCAGGGGCTAAATCTGTCAACAAGTGAAAGTTGCTGTTTACTGATCAGGTCCTTACGGACCGTAAGGCTGGACCCTTATGGTCCGTAAGCCATGCCCAGATGCAGAAACAGCTGCAGAAAGCCTGTTCCAGCTTGTTTCCAGCCTTTGCACATGGTATTTTCAATCCTAGGGGCTGCCCATTGTAATATAAAACAGTGGGTAAAGGTGTACGGTCCAGATTTGATCACGTTTATCGATGAACGATCTTAACGGTTCCAAAAAACCTATAAATACCCCACCTCTTTTCCTTCATAACCCACACTTGATCTTGAATTCTCTAAGTTGGGGACTTTGCTCCTCATACCAGAGAAATTAGGATCAACCCTCCTTACTTGGACCCTTTTGTAAGTCCCCTTTCGTGCTTAGTTTAAATTTTTAGCGGTTATAGCCGAAAGGTCAAATGTTTCGATAAATGCTTTGACTTTTAAACGGCTAAGCCATGGTTCGCAACGAACATGGCTACGTGACCGTAATTAGGTAGGTGTTTAACCCTCAAAAGGGTACCTCCTAATTACCACATTTACTTAGTTTAATTGTCGGGTCAAATAAAAGTCAAACGGGTTAGTTTTAAATAAAAAAATTCATAACTAATAATATAATAACCATAGAATCAGTTTTCTCACTTTAATAACTTGGTAAATATTAGTTGAACATGCCTAAGCATGATTCAACCCGACAATTCTAAGTATAGGCTCGGTTTGGAACCGAAAGTCGCAAAAGTTGACTTTTTCTTTGACTTTCAGTTCTGGCCCGAATTAGCTTAGTTTAATTATGCCATAGGGTTCCCTTGTGACCATGTTATATGTTAGTATAACCTCCTAAGGTTATACTACTTGGTCCTTTAGAATTAGAGTTCATTACATGTTCCATAATGCCTAAATGTTGACCATAATGCCCGTTTGATATTAAAACAAGATTTTTGAAAATGTGGAAGGACTAAGACCTTTATTACTGATTTATAAACATGTCCATAAAATTTCACATCAGTTCGTGGTCTAAAATAGGAGTTATGCGCAATAGCGTAAATTGAAAGCTTCTTTATTAATTAAACGGCAATTTTGGCATAAAGCCTATTTAAACTCAAACTTTGTCATCAAACCTTTTACCTACTGATATAATATAATATTTAGGGATTCTTGGAAATTTTTATAAAATTTTAATCTGATCATAAGATAGAGTTATCGCATAGACTCGGTAATTGACGATAATGCCCTTTTCACTAATAAAATGAGTTTTACACATCCTTTAAATACCAAACCTTTTTCTACTGAATTTATATGGTAAATAAGTTATTTTTAAACAGTAAAGGTTGATCAAAATCTCAGATTTCATTAATCAACCCAAATATCGTCAAATACCGACTTTTATGAGATTTAGGCGCATAGTATGGTTTAAAACCATATTGGACATCTAAAGCTTGATACCTACTGATGTTATGAATAATTTTTTATACTTTAACAGTAAATAAAAGTTTTGAACTCAGATTTCCAAAATTAACCCTTAAAGCATATGTGAAATGACCAAAATGCCCCTACGGTGCATAGTTTGGCCATAATTGATAAATTTCACATATGTGAGATATTTTACTGATATAACTTATTAAAATAAATATATTTACTAATCATTTTAGACCAGAACCTCAGATTATCATTTAACATCTCTTATAACCTTTAAAATGACCAAAATACCCCTACGGGGCATAAATTGGTTTTAAATTCATTTTGGGCATAATGGAAGATATCCTACTGATATCACAACATATTTAAGGCATATTAACTTATGGAACATGTTTATGACTCTTATGGTTACCCGTTACGCATGTTTCGAGTTCGGATCGGTTTATGTAACTAGTTTTCATAAAATAACCGAAACGGGTCAAACCTTGTCATTTTCACTTCAAAATCCAGAATGTGTTTAGTTTGCCCATATTATACAAGTCTCCAAACTTGTCGGGTCTAAATCACATTATGAACCGGTCTGCGGTTAATCTTGCGTTTTGAACCGTAAACCCTTCCTTAAAACTAACCGGTCTAAGTTACGACTTAAATAAGACCCGTTAGGAATCTAATAGGTTCATAAAACCTTCGTTCCAGATTAAGAGCCCCAGTAGAAGTACTTGGGCTTGCTGATTTGATATACGGCTGGGATTGAATTTATATTTAGCTCAGGTAAATACTTTTAACTTATTTTCCCTATACGGGCTTGGGATACGGTATTATAAAAATACCGCTTGGTCGGGTGTAGAAACCTTTTAATCGGAGATGATTAAATTGCATAATCCTGTTTTAATCTGTATTGATTGATAACAAATAACATTAGGGGTTAATGACCGTGTCCTGGATATCCTTGGCTCATTTAAAAAGTGAATGGCCATAACTTAAGCACAAGGTGTAGGCATAACACCTCCTGTTGCGTATGTAAAAGATATACTCACTCGTAAGGGTGTCTTCTTGTGAGTTATATTTATGGTGTGCCGATTAATCTTGACCAGCTTGTATTGTATAATCACCGGCCCTAAATGTTGGACAAACATGTAAATCAGATACAAGATTTTTATTAATAAAATTGTCCCAAGTATAAAAGAATTTTTGTGCCTCGTGCATTCAAATCAATTTTCAAACTCTTTTCAAAATGAGTTAGTTAATTTTATTTACCAGTGTAAACTGACGTATTTTCCAAAAAGGTTAAGTGACAGGTACTGTACGTAATTGGCTGGGAGCTCAGGGCGTTAATATGGAATCTTGCAAGTTCTAGATGTCTGAAGTCTGCTGAACAGTTTTCTTTTATTTGATCCGCCTGTGGATCTTTTACATTCCGTTTGTAATACTTTGATATTCTCATTCGGTAGTAATATATTTATCTTTTGCTTCCACTGTGCATTTAAATTGTGTTGTTTGACTATGATGATATCAACTACGTCACGATACTCCCCACCGGGCCCACCAGTAATACGTGGAAATATCGGGGTGTGACAGGTTGGTATTAGAGTCAACATTGAGTGAATTAAACACTAGCCTTTTTGTGTTTAATCTCAATGACACAGTAGCACATTCCTTAAACTTTCTGAGTCTAGACTTAACATAGGAATACTCTCAATCCTAATCTGAAAATTTTTGCTTCCAATTTTTATATATATTGGATACGTCGCCAAGCGAAGAAGCCATAACGGAAATTCTCCACATCCGGAGCCTTGATATGCTGAGCTCCGTACCACGGTTAGGATGAAACGAGCATCCAGGGAGAGAACCTTCAAAAGTAAAGTAAAGAAGAAAACTCCTTTTGCTGAAGATCGTTTCTTAAATAGTCCTTATAAGGGCATATTTATCTTTCAGTCCCTTCGAGGACAACATCGCTCCTTTCAAGTCCCGTCTAGGGCACACCTGTACTTTTTAATTTTGTACTGGAATGATTAAATTTAAATTTTCATTCTAAACATGAAAAATGAATTAAATGAAAAGTAAACATTCCTTTTATAAGATCTACCATTATAATAAAATGGCAAAATCTAAAAAGGACAAGACCTAGCCACGTGTTATTTTAAGACATGGCCAAGATGGTAAGACCTATTTAAGAGGTTCAGATCCTTGTTAACACCTAAGAACGTGTTAGCACTCTTGACAAATGTGATTCGAGAAAATCACAACAGTCATCCTTATATTGGATTCTTCCAATTTTCTTATACGGCCTAGTGATCTAGAAATCATGGCTTATATCATCCTATAAGATGATCATGTTATAAACATCCGTTAGTGATGAAGTGTCTACGGGCTAAACTTGTTGTCCGGTAAGACAACGACAGTGGTGGTCTTTGACCTCCTGTCTAAAAATGTTGGACCATGTCCAAGCATAATAGTCGGTATGATCCATACGATCTCAACTAATAGCATCTGAAAAGATAATCATATCATAAACATCCCTTAGAAGGGAAATGCCTACGGGCTATATCTATTATCCTAAAAGACAAAAGACAGTTGTAGTCTTCGACTCCCTATCAAGAAAAGTAACCAACTATGCTCAAACCTTAAATGCCTCGATCCCAAACGATCATGGCTATTGTAGGTCCCTCGGAGGTTGAGGTTAAACCTTATCCTTGTTAAGTTCAACACACTAGCAAGTGCGGAATCCAAGCTAGAGTGCAAACCGGTAGTTTATAATGAGAACACAAGCTACAAAGAGAAAGGTAGACACGCAAGATATCAAAGTTTTCTCTTGTATTTCAGTGGACACGGTTACAGCCCTTGACCAAACTGAAAATACGCTCTCAACAAGACTAAGCTCACTCACACACTGAAGTGAACACATTACAACAGTATATATAACCTACACAGGTAGTCTGGTCGAAGGATCAATTAGAATGATCGAAAGATCATCTATCGAGATAAGACCTATCGAAGGATCCACACATACCTCGAAGGATTGGCATCCTTCGAGGTCCATCTATATCCATCGAAGGTTATCTTTCGAGCTCATCGAAGGATATAAACAATCCTTCGATGAGCCATCCTTCGACACACACAATCTTACAAACTTTTCTAAGTGTTTGACCAAGTCAAACCAGGAGGATGGTTGACTGGTCAAACTTACATTAAGCACACATAATAACACAACTAAGACGCAACAAGACTAACAAAAGACATCGTTTTATATCATTACAAAATACAGACAAAGTACAGACACAAGTGCACCAACAAACTCCCCCTTGGCTGTAGCTTTGTCTTGATCTTTGTGTCTTCAAGTCTCTGACGTCCTTTCAACCGTCAAGTGATGCGTGGACCATACACTTCCCGCATTCACAAGCAGGTTGAAGCAATACCGGGCCATCTTCTGAAACTTCATTGCTTGCTCACGATCTCTAACCAAGTAATTTATCTCGTGATCCTTAAGAACAATAATATCCGACCTGGACATGTTAGTAATCCACATCGGATCTATCATTCGAAAGTTCTCCTGATTATCTCGGAATAAGATCACGGCTTCTCCAGTATCTGCATCATAAACCCAGCAACGAAAGTTTCCCAGAAAGTCTGTCTTCATTTTCAACAAAGGTATCTTCTTCATCAACTTTGGAGGATCATAAACCAATCGATAACGCGAAGTATTTGTCTCTGGATCAAGTGAGAACCTGATTGGCTCGTATCGAGGAAACTGTGGCTTGTATAGAGGGTCCTTCCAACCTTTTCTTCGTTCCAATCTGATCTTCCTCGCGAACAATTCCACCATCTTGTCTTTGACTCGATTAATAACCTCCAGTTGAGCCAAAACTGCAACATCATAATAGGGAAGTGAAAGAATGCTGAGAAGAGTCCTGAAGTACTGAAGGCCGCATTCTCGCTTCACAACCATGCAATGAAGATCCTTGATGAACATCCAGCTGATAATACGACCCCTAGCCGGATTTCTTTCCAGAAACATGTAGTTGGCCTGATCCAACGGAGGGAGCGGAGGAGGATTCCTAGCTAGGAAATCCGCTCGCCATTCATTCACAGTCTTTTCACGGTTTTCTTGAACTGATGGAGAATCTGAAGAAGGATTAGAAGATTCTGCTGTCTTTGCTTCCACAAAATCATCATCAAGCGATTTAAGCTCTACATTATCTTGACTAACATAAACGGGACGTTCCGGATCCGAACCGATGAAGATTTCTTCTATCGTAGAGAAATCGGTTTCGTCCGGAACCAACGGAGTGGCATCGATCGTCGTCACATCAACTTCATCCATTGCTGTCAGAGCTAACACACATTCATCAGACATCTCAGTAACATGTTCTCCCTCTTCTAATAGTTCACCCGTAATTGGATGAAACTGTTGAGCACTTGAGGATTCAGGGAGATCAGTGAACGCTTCCGGCTCAAGACTAATATGTTCAAAAACTGCTGAAGCTTCCAATGTCTCAGTCGGTTCAGACGGACCAGTAGATGTTGGAGGAGCAGAAGGAGCATCTTGAGATGTACCAGACCCACCTTCAGCACCAGATGCAGTTGCACCTGAACCTGTGGCAGCTGGTTGATCGGGATTCGCTGCATCATCGTCTTTATCATCGCCACGCCTTGAAGGAAGGATGCCCAAAGCTTTGCACCGTTCATTCCAAAGTGTAACAACTCTGTGATCAAACTTCTTAAAGTTTGCTTGGATAGGCTTGAAGGCTTCTACTAATCGATCATCACGATTTTTATATCGATCCGACAGCTCTGTGTGCTTCTGTTTTAACGCCTTTGCCTCATTCTCCAACACAGTACTGTGCCCCTTCATAATCTCAACCTCTCTATCCCGAGCCTTGTTAGCTTCTTTCAATCTTTCTATCTCTTGAGCTTGTTCTCTTATCTTGACATTCTGAGCACTAACAAGAGAGACCAGCTTGTTGTGAGCCTCAGCATCCTTTGTTCTCTGTACACGGTATTCTTCAATCTTTCTTGTATTCTGACCGACTAAGGTACCCAGTTCACTGACTTGTTCAATAAGGAATTGAATTTTCTCAGCATCAGACAACCCAGATAATGTTTCTGCTAGAGTAGGCCGCGAGGGCTCAGGTCCTGAGAAGCCAGTCTGGCCAGATGTACCTGTTGGACCAGGAATAACAAGAGGAGGACGTGGATGTGTACCTGAGACGGGGGTTGCAGGCGGCGGCTGTTGATCAACAGGCGCCGTGCGTGCCCCAGAAGATGTATGTGGAGATGAGATCAGATCCAGCATCTCTGATGTGGTTAATTGCTCAATGATAGGAGGCAGCTGTTGCTCCGGAGGCGTTGACTGCTGGATCGGATCTGGTACAGTGACATCACCAGCCGTTTCACCTGTTGGCTTTGATCCGCCCCTTGATCTCTTAGAAGTACGAGTACCTTCTCTTCTTGCTTGTCTCTTCTTTCTGACTAAACCAGGAGAAGCAGGAATATAATCATCATCTTTATCAGATTCTGCGACATTCACTGGTTTCTCAACACGTTCAAAACCACGAAAATTCCCTCGCTGATCATAAGCTTTACGCATCCCAGGTGGAGGAGGATTATCATCCTCAGAGGAAGAATCATCATTACCAGCACCTCCTTCAGCATCAGAAGACGAACTATTTTCATCCGCCAACCACCTTGGCTCGTCTACCTTACTTTTGCCTTTGTCAGTCGCAACAGTACCTGACTGACTAGCAGTACCACCAGCTCCACCTGCACTACCGCCTGTCTCACCAACTACAGTACCACCATCACCACCTACACTAACACGAGGATCAGGATCGACAAACACTCCCTGAACTTCTTCTGCAGCCACATTCACATCGACTTCAACATGTGCTGCAACACTTGAACTGCCAGCAGACTTCCTGCTCGATGCCTTAATACCATGCTTAGCCCCGAGCTGCGTGTTAGCCAAAGCGATTAACCTTGGCTCTTCATCATCAGAATCACTCGCATCTCGACGCCATTTGTTGTTCTGCGGTGCCTCGTAGGCCGGAACATCAAGATGACCAATAAGCTTCCTAATTGGATCCGATTCTTTATAGTTGGACATGGATTTGAAAATCAGCAGTGTACGCTCATTCATCGGATTAACAGGAAGAACATCTGCTTCAGCTTTAGGAAGATCAGGAATCTGATCATCAATCATCATCTGCAGGAATCTAGGATATAGCCAAAACTTGGTAGATGTTCGTTGAGTTGCTGACGGGAGTGGCCTTCGAGCATTTTCTTTCAGATTGTCGAAAATATAACGTGATATGTTGAAAGGCTTGTTCAGAATCAAAGCCGTAAACAATCCCGTTAAATCAATCGGCGACAGATCATATCCAGATCGTTTGTTGCTCAGACAGTGAATAAGGATATGCAATAAGAGCTTGTATCGAAGCGGCATAAACTTTTTGTTGATCTGATTTGCAAGAACGTTGTCGCTGTACCGTAACCTCATCAGCAAGCCCCGCTGACATTGTAAATCAATAGAAGTAGCATCTTCTGGTTGATCACCTAGTTGCAGACGTGCTCTGATAGTGTTTTCTGTAATCACCACGGGTTTCCCAGCGACGAATCCCCTAATCACTTCTTGATTATTCACAGTCTCAACCACAACAGAGCTCCAGAAATCCTTGATGTGAGACTGATAAGCAATGTGCTGTGTAGTGATTGCATAGTTGATACGAGTGCGATGCAGATACTCCATTATTCCCGTGAATTCCGGACTGATTTTGCCTTCCGGTTGTAAATACGCTGCCATGTTGTGTCGTGGCTCCGACATAGATTCAACTTCCGATTTTTCTTTCTTGGTTGGTTTTGCCCGCTCTTTCTTTTCTTTCGGTGCCATTTCTGTTCATGAAAACACGGACACGTAATGAGAAACAATCAACAGTCAAGAATTCCACACTTAGGAAAAATTTCAATTTCTTGGAAAAAATCTAAGTGTTCTGCCTCGAAAGATCCCATTTAGGCATCGAAGGATGACACATGGCTCGAAGGATGACAGACTGTTCGAAAGATGTTACTTTCCTCGAAGGATGGGATTTCTAATCGAAGGATCATCTTTCGAAGAATCAAGAATTTGAAAGATATCTTGATCATTCGAAAGATCTGATCAATCGAAGGATGAATCCTTCGAGAAATTTAACATCTTTCGAGTCTCAATTCGAAAGATATTTTGCAACACATCTTTCGAGGTTGAGAATCAACATCCTTCGTGTTGATTTCCGGCAACACTGTTCAACGGCGATTTTCCGGCGACATTGTTCATCGGTTTTGGTGACAGTTTTAAGTGTATTTTAAGTGGTTTCAAACAATTTAAGTACATCAAACATCAACAACCATTTAGAACACTACAAACAAGACACTTAAAACATAACAATATCAAACCCAACCCCGGACACAAAACCCCAACCCGGATACAACCACACACATGAACCGATTCACTCAAGAACACACAAAACACTTTCAGACCATCAAAAATCAAAACAAGAACTCCGAAACCTAAACCATCAGTCAAAATATAACATTATAACATCAAAAACCTACAACAAACATATTCACATTACAAAACAAAACACACATGATCAGATGAAATGTTTATGTTGTTGTTTGAACCGTGTATTAGGGTTATCCTACCGAGATTGTAGATGAAATCCTGATACACTAAGTTTTTGATGAAATTTTGGCAGAGTTTCGGTAGGATCCGAGGATTTTTGAATAGTGAAAAAGATCAGTTATGATGAAGTGAAGAAGATGATACCCTTTTATACCCTGACCTTGAAAGTCGAACCGTCTCGAAGGATAAATGACCTTTCGAAAGATGAACAGGTGCTCGAAAGATGAGATATTTGGTCGAAGGATCCAGATTTGTCTCGAAAGATACCAGATATTTTTGAAATCCTCAACAACCTCGAAAGATGATCCTCGAAGGATATCTTTCGACCTGATTCATCCTTCGAAAAGTCTGATCAGCTCGAAGGATCCAATTGGTCAAATCTTTCGTTGACCAATTCATCTTTCGACTGAGATGATTGACTTTCATTGACTTTCATTGACCTTCTGATCTTTCGAGGGCCATTGCTTCCTCGAAGTATCAGATTTCCACCAACACTTGGATTTTTGGGAATTTTCAAATTAAGCCCTTCAACTTTTTAAAAGCTTTCAGAAATGACCGTTTTGAAAAATTGTCCGTTATGAAGTTTTGCAAGGTCAGTTTTATGAAGTATTTCGGCTTGTCAGATATCTGATCGAGTACCAACATCGGTTAATCAAAAATAAGATTAAATTGAAAATCTTTTTGGATTTTGATAAGATAAAAGACAACAATTTTAAAATCCTTTGAATGTTATCAAACGACATCACCGCTAATGTCGTGCTGATATGCACCAAACGACAAAAACTGTTTAAAAGAAAACAAAAAAAATTAAGCACTAAAGTTAAGCAGTAAATAAATATGTACAACACAACAATATTTTTGCGAGTTTCTGGCGAAGAGAATCATATCAGTTTGCGGTCTTTTGTCAAAACACATTTCCTTTTAATATTCTTTTACAGAAGTGGATAAGTATTCTACCACAATTACCGATATTGTTATCCACTTAAACTCAGCGATCAAGTGTAATCATAATGCATTGAGATACGTTAAGGTATGATTTATACTTACCGACCGGTGTTCATCCACTCACGACACATTCCCGTATCAAGGTATGCACGAGAGTTCATCATACTGGGGAGTATACCATTTATCATCCGTTTTTAACGTATATAAAATGTGAACAAGTCACTTATTTGATTTGAAAACAAGCCCTATGTGATAGAATCACTTATTGATGAGGAACTTGATTTTCATATGCATGAGGGCACAGGAGCAAGTCCGTGAACAGGTCAGTACTTTCGTACAGCAGAGAGACGAACTTGACTCCCGGATAAATGTGATATTTTATCACTTATTTGTTTGGACATGTGATTGTTTATCACTTATTGAGGTCGAATGCAATATGTACACGTATGTATGGTATCATGGAAGATCTAGACTTGCGTCCCCGTTATTTATTTTTTTTCGGTAAAAGATACAACCTTGATACCCAGATGATAAACAGCATAAACCCCAAATATCTCAGAACCTCGGCAATCTATCAAACGAAATTTCGGTACCAAGACCATATGCCAATGAGCGGTTCCCACGCGGTTTTCAGTTCGTTATGTTTATATCTCCTGCACACTTTAAAATGATCGTGAGTCTACCGGTACATCATTAGTAGAGCTACTTACCTTTTCCTTTTCTTTTGATTTCTAGAAACATGTTTCGACCGACCTCTGATGTAATATCATTTTCTCTTATCTTGCCAAGAAACTCATTTTTGTTTTTCTATTGTTTTTGTGTTTTTCTGAAATTTTCTCCCCCTAAAATGCAGAAAGTAAATAAAGTAAAGACATATTTTTGTATTTTTGCGGTTTTTCAATGTTTTTGGATTTTCTTTGAAACTTTCTCCCCCTAAAATTCAAAAACAAAGAAAATAAAGACACTTTTTTTTTTTTTTTTTTTTAAATAAAAATATTTACAAAAACGATTTTCCGATGTCAGTTACTCTTGCTTCACCTTGATGCCGTTTACCAAAAGTAAATAATCGAATCTTGATTTATCAAATGCTTTGGTAAAAAGGTCGGCACGTTGGTGATCGGTATGAATGTGAACCACATCGATAAGTCTCTTTTCAAAGCAATCACGTATGAAGTGATATTTAATATCGATGTGCTTCATTTTTGAGTGCTGTACAGGATTTCTAGTGATCTGTAAAGCAGCTTCATTATCAACAAAAATAGGAGTAGTTAGGAATTCAAAACCGTAGTCCCGCATCTGTTGTTGGATCCATAGAACCTGGGAGCAGCAACTAGACGCAGCAATGTATTCCGCTTCACATGTAGATGTAGCCACACATGTTTGCTTCTTGCACTGCCAAGTGACTAGGCGATTGCCTAAGAACTGACATCCTGCTGTAGTTGATTTTCCATCTTTCTTGCAGCCGCCGAAATCAGAATCACTGTAAGCCTTGAGATCGAAGTTATCATCCTTAGGGTACCATAACCCGGTGTCAGGGCAACCCTTCAGATAACGAAAAATCCTTTTGACAGCAGCATAGTGAGAGACCTTCGGATTTGCTTGGTATCTGGCGAGAAGGCACGTTGGATACATAATGTCGGGTCTTGATGCAGTGAGATACATTAACGATCCAATCATAGCACGATAAAGTGAAGAATCCACAGCTTCCCCTTTTTCATCCGGAGTAATCCCGTGATTCTGCGGAAGAGGAGTAGAAATTGGCTTCGAATCGGACATCTGGAACCGGCTCAAGATGTCTCCGACGTACTTGGTTTGATGAATAAAAATTCCAGATTCGGACTGATTAACTTGCAAACCCAAAAAGAACGTCATTTCACCCATCGCACTCATCTCGAATCGATCTTGCATCACTTTCTCAAATTCCTTGCATAAATTATCATCGGTAGAACCAAAGATAATGTCATCGACATATACTTGTACCAACAGAAGATCTTCACCTTTTTCTTTGATGAAGAGGGTACAATCGATCAAACCCCGTCTAAACCCGTTGTTCAGTAGGTAGGTAGACAGTGTCTCATACCAGGCTCGAGGTGCTTGATGAAGACCATACAACGCTTTGTTAAGTAGTAAAACTCTGTCAGGATGTAATGGATCTTCAAACCCCGGTGGTTGCTCGACATATACTTCCTCTTCGACTACTCCGTGTAGAAATGCACTCTTAACATCCATCTGATACACCTTGAATTTCTTGAAGGATGCGTAGGCTAGAAAGATTCTAATAGCCTCCAGACGTGCAACAGGAGCATACACTTCATTGTAGTCAATACCTTCTATCTGACTGAAGCCTTGAACAACTAACCTTGCTTTGTTTCGGACAACAATTCCACGGTCATCCTTCTTGCACTTAAACACCCAACGAGTTCCGATCTTCTTGTAGTTGTCGGGCCTATCAACCAATTTCCATACGCCCAACTTCTCGAACTGCTGAAGTTCTTCTTGCATTGCTTCCACCCAGGAATCATCTTTCAATGCCTCCTTCCAAGATCTAGGCTCTTCTTGGCTAACATAGCAGGCGAAAGACCAATCATTTTGTTGTCCCAATTCTCGTATCTCAGCATACAAGCCAGCATTTTCGTTATTTCTGATTTGATTTCTTGTCCTAACACCACTGAGAACATCACCTATAATATTCTGCTGAGGATGAATGTTATGAATTCGGGTTTCAGGAACTAGAGGAATTTCAACATTGGTCCTCAAGTTATTGATATTCAAATTCCCGATATCATTCTGAAGCTGTTGAGTTGTAGAAGATGATGCATTTTCTTCCTGGACAATTGGTGCAGACACTGGATCCGTTGCTTCTGACGTACCTTGAACCGGACCCCGTGTTTCACCATCATTTGCATCAACATACTCCTCATCATCCGATGACATATTGTAGTCGACAGCATCATTAAACACCTCATTTGAAGCGAGATTGTTGACAGAAGAAGTTGCTTGTGAGTCAACAAGGATTGGGCGAGCTAACTGAGAGCCAGTCGCATTCTTGCTTTCAGACAACATTTGAGCAATTGCATTGTCATCATCAAATGTCGGCAGATTGAATGAGTCGAAAAGACCATCATAATCGAACATCCATGGATCTCCAGAAGGCTTCGGTGGATTAGAATATCTTTGAACTCTTACTTCACCCCATTCTTCAATCTTCTTGGTAGTTAGGTTCCATACTCGCAGATTAGGAGTAGCATACCCAAGGAAGTAACCTTCGATAGCTTTGGCACCAAACTTCCCGTCAGGTTCAATCATGGTACATGGTGCACCAAAAGGTTCTAGATATTCCAAGTCAGGAGTCTTCTTGTGTAGGAGTTCGAAGCACGTTTTGCCATGTCTTTTCACTGTGAGAACCCTGTTTAACGTGTAGCAGGCCGAGGCAACAGCTTCAGTCCAGAATCGAACTGGAAGCTGAGACTCAACCAACATGGTTCTTGCAGTCTCAATTAAGGTTCTGTTCTTTCTTTCAGCGACTCCGTTTTGTTGTGGCGTGTACCGAGAGCTGTATTCATGAAGGATTCCTTTTGCAGCGCAAAATTCATCCATAACCCTGTTTTTGAACTCGGTTCCGTTGTCGCTTCGAATTCGCCTCACCTTTAAATTATAAAGATTTTCCAACAAGGTGATCAACTTCTTTAGAATTTCTGGAGTCTCGCTCTTGTGGACCAGGAAATCAACCCATGAAAATCTTGAATAGTCATCAGTGACTACCAAGCAGAAAACTTCCCCGTGCACACTCTTGTGTTTGATTGGGCCGAAAAGATCCATATGCAAACGTTCGAGTGGCATGTTGACAGTGTTGACCTTCTTCAATGGATGAGATTTCTTGATCTGCTTCCCTTTCTGACACGGCACACAGACATCTTGCAGTTGAAAATTTTTCACATTGACACCTCTCACCAGATTGTTTTTGACAAGGTGATTCATTTTTCTGAGGTGAATATGACCCATTCGTCTGTGCCAAGAGATCGTCTCCTTTTCAGTGGCTTTTGAAATGAAGCAAGTAACTTGTTTGGACTTGGTTATTGCTTGGTTCATATCAAGGACATACAAATCATTAACTCTTGGTGCTGATAAGAGAATCCATTCTGCGGGAATCTTGAATCCTGGCTTCAGCACATAACAACCGGCATCATCAAAATGCACGGTGAACTTCTTGTCGCAGATCTGAGAAACACTCAGGAGATTGTGATCCAATTGTTGCACATAATTGATTTTATCGAAACTCACAACTCCATTTGAGATCATTCCCTCGCCGGTGATATACCCTCCTTTGTCTCCAGCAAACGCAACATATCCTCCTCTTATACTTCGCACATCAAAAAGGAGACGATAGTCGCCCGTCATGTGCCTGGAAGCCCCACTATCAACAATCCAAAGACTATTAATAGTTCCTCCTGGAGCCGCCTGCACATGCAATTAACTTATCAGTTTGAGAGGGGGACCCAAGCCTTTGTGGACTTGGGTCGTCCTTGATCATCAAGGAAAGTGATCTCAATCACTTGATGATTAGGAAACAGAACTTGTGGTGCTCCCCCTGATTGAATTACCTGTTTTTGCTTCCAAACTGTTTGACCTTTACCAGTATTTGAATTTATTGTTTTAGCATTTACTGGTTTTACAGTTTCAGATTTTGCTTGTACAGGTTTTCCTTCTTTGACCTCTGATTTTAAGGCCTTTTCAATTACCTTTTGATTCTTTTGTTTTAACTTCTTTTCCCTTTCTTTCAAGACACGTGGATCTTGTTTCGGGGAAACTGATCGTTTTCGGTAATCGATTTCTTGGGGAGCACTCATTGTTGACTTCAGCTTTTGCACTTGTGGGCAATATCTTACAATATGCCCAACTGTCCCACATTCAAAACATGTTCTCCGCTCTACAAACCTCGGAGAAACACGTTGATGACTAGACGAAGAACCAGACCATGAACTTTGTGATCGAGATGTGCTTGGACCTAAATCACATCCATTGGTGTGTTGGGTGTAATTATTCTGATCATTTCGTTTTAAGATTCTAACTTGTTTTACAAAATCAACATTAGATTTATCCTGAAATGTTTCAAGTTTGTCTGAACCCATGGATCCAACAAAGTTCATTTTCGGTTCTCGTTTCTTAACAGGAGCTCTTTTGTTTTGCACCTTTTGTTGTTGAACCTTAGGTTGCTCAACCTTTGATTGGTGAATTTTAGGTTGTGCAGCCTTAGGTTGAGTAGCCTTAGACTGTTCAACTTTAGGTTGTTGAACCTTTGGTTGTTCAGTCTTAGGCTGCTGAGCTTTAGGTGCTTGAACATTCTTGTTCTGAGGCTTCTTTCCCTGTACTTTACCCTTTCTGGAGTTGACTTGTTGTTTTCGCTCAATTGGTAGTTTTTGGTTTCCGTATTGTTTTCTAATTTGTTCACACGGAATTGGATCACATTGAGTGACAGTAATTTTGCCACCTTTGCCACTTTTGTTTCCCAAAAACTTATCAGTACATCCTTCAAAAATTTGCTCAATTAAATCTTGATTTACATTTTTAATTGGAAAATCTTTGTTAGAGTAGATTTTGCTATCTCCTTTGAGCGTGTACAACAAGTTATTCTCTTCACGGTTAGATACAAGGGACTCCATTGCTTTTGGCATTTCAGTCTTACTCGGTTTTACTGGTGGATCACACAGGATGTGATTCTCGATTGGAATATCAGTTGTAACCGAGTCAGACTGTTGTTTCACAACTTCTTCAGATTCATCATCCGAAGACTCAGCATCCTCAACAATGGGAGGACTCTGTTCCTTAACACATGATGAATCTGTCTCATTCTCAGATTCAGATTCTGATTCACCCGAGGATGATGTACCAGTTGTGAACCCGAGGCCTGCTGCAAAGTCATCTAGACCGAGTGGCACAGTAGGTTCAAAACGGGGCATATCCTCGTCATCAGGCAATTTGGAGTAATTGTGATTCATTGGGGGAGGACATGATTTGAATCCAACACATTGTCTATCCCCCTTTTTCTTTTGAACATCAATAATGTGATCCAATACATAGCGGGAATTGGAATAACTTTCCAATTTCTGCTTGATTGTTTCACATTCACATCGAGCGGTTGCCAACTCTACCATTTGCTTTTCAATTGTGTCAATAAGATTATTGTTAGCATGTTGTTTTCGCAAAACAGCCTTTTGTAATTCTGAAACATCATGTCTTAATGACGCAATTGTAGCTTTAAATTCCTTTTCATTTCTGGTTAAAAACACGTTAGCTTCAGATGCTTTAGAAAGATCTACAATTAATTCTTGATTCTGTTTGGATATGATTTCAAACTGACTTTCCTGTTCAGCATATTTAACAGTTAAACTATCACAATTTTTATAGCTAACTACAGGGGGTTCATCGACACGTACCTGAGAAGTCTGGCCTTCTACATGAGCCATAAAGGCTGAATGAAAAGAAAAAGATCCATCTTCAGAGAAGAACTGAGCAAGCTTCTCGGAAGTTCCAGCATATTTCTCGCAAAGAATAGATCTCCTCTTGCATAATGCTTCAGCTTCAGCCAAAATCTCATCAACTTCCAAATCCAAATCTAAAGCATCACTTGATAAATCACCAGCATCATGTGATTCCCCATCCATGCTCCCACTATAACCCGAACTATCTTCATCTTCTGAAGATTCACCAGCATTGGTGGAAGATTCTCCACCACTGGCGTGCTTTAAATCCTTTACAATTTCAGCAAAACATGCTGTTCCACCATTTCCTCCTTCTCCAAGCTGAAGATTCCAATTGCAAATTTCATCAGCTTGAACAACCAATCCTCTGTGGGGATTAGTGTTTGAGGATCCAGATGCATTTCCTCCAACCGGCACTATTGATCTGTCAGAATTGTTGTTCTGTTGCTGTTGTGGCTGGCCTTGATTCCTGAAGGGATTCTGATTTCCTTGCTTAGGAGGCTTCTGACACTCCCGCTTGAAGTGACCCTTTTCACCACAGTTGAAGCAAGTGACAGCATTCTTATCAAAACCATACTTGGTGTTGTTGTTGTTATTCAAGTTGGTTCTCCCCGTCCTTTCCATAAACTCCTTTGCTCTTCGAATTGCACTAGCAAGAGCCCATTTAATATCCATCATTTCAAACTCTTCCCTATCCACTTGCTGATAATCTTCATTGGTTAGATTGATATTCCCAATCTGACCTGCAACCAATCCACAATAAGCACTAACCAAGGTGTTCAACATCTCCATATGCTCCTTGGCTACTTCGACACTGACTTTGGAAAAGCTCGAAGTGTCTAATCTGACTGTGTTCGGATTGGAAGTGGCTTGAAAGTTTGAAGAGCTTCCATAAAACCCTTGCTGTTGTTGTTGTTGCTGCTGAGCTCTGCTTGGGTCTAAGAAAGGCGGTGGTGTAAATTGAGGAGCCGGTTGCACATCCTGTTGTAGAGAAGAAGAATCTGGTCTTGAAAACATCGTGTATGCTGAAGGATCAAACTGATTGGTTGTGGAAGGCCCGGTTTTGAGATGAAGGCTGTTTGAATCTTCGCATGTTGAGAGACTGGTTTTTCTCCACTGATACCTCCTGCAATCCCAAAGTACATCTCTGGATTTTGAGGAGTTAGTGTTCTTTTTGCCTTAAGCTTTTCTTCTACATCTTTGTTCTCCAATTTCTGAATCAGCTCATACACAGTGATTGTGTCTAGAACACCATTTTCTTTGAGAATTTCAAGATAACTGCTCCACTTTGCTAGTAAGCTATCAGCAAATCTCTTTACCATTTCTTGTGGAGTGGCAGTGACTCTAAAAGCAAACATCTCGCTCAACAAGTGATGAAACCTTGTAGATAACTCTGCCAAAGTCTCATTCTCCATACATGTGAATCCTTCAAACTCTTTCTTCAGCAATTCTTGCTTGATCTTTCTAGATTGAGCATTTCCTTCACATCTTAACGTGAGCATATCCCACAAGCTTTTAGTAGTTGTGCAGTAAACAAACTGATGATAAATGTCTCTGTGAAGAGCTTGTGTGAGAATCATGAATGCTTTCTTTTCCAGCTCAAATTTCTTCTTATCTTCTTCAGACATAGTGCTGTAAGTTTGTGGATTTGATCCTGCAACTTCCAAATCATTTTCAAATGGAGTGAAGAAGCACATCCATAGATCTTGACCTTGCCCCTGAACATAAGTTCTCAGCCTTTCTTTCCACCATCCCCAATCATTGATGTGATTCAGCTTTGGCGGTTTTGTACTTGTACCAGTTTCACTGTCGTTCTGCATCATGGCTTGAATGCTGCTGCTTTGATTTGTGACCAAAGCCCATTGATTTGCAGTTATCATTGCAGCTTGAGGTGGGGCAATAGCTTGCATCCATGCATTTTTGTTGAAATCTGACTGAGATTGCGTAGCTGACGATTGCGTAGCTGAAGATTGTGGAGTCAAAGTTGTTTGAGTCCACGCGGTTGGATCCCACTGACCGTTTGTTCCCATTTTATAAAAATTTGAAAAATAAGTTTTTCCCTTTTTAAAATTTAATTTTTCACAAACTATGTTAAAATCTTGAAAGATAACAAACAGCCGAAGGATCTTGATCGAAGGACCTGAAAAACACAAACTGGTTAACCTTAAACAGATTAGGATCGAAAGACAAAAGATGTTCGAAAGATCAACAGTGTTCGAAAGATCACTGTTGAGTTTCGAACGATGACTTCGAAAGACTCTCCAAACGAAGGATCCTTGTCTTTCGAATAAGACCTGTAGATCGACAGATATATGCTTCGAAAAGATTCCTTGGAACGAAAGATAAGTCACAGGCTTCGAAGGATGTTCGAAGGATGATTATCTATCGAACCTCCTTTGATCGAAAGATGATCTTTCGACTTCGAAGGATATCCTTCGATCTTCACTGACACAATTGACAAAAGTTGACAGGTTGGTGAAAAGGTGATTGGTTGGTGAAAAGTTTTCGGCAGAAAGGTATGTTCAGACCATACTTTCTGCCAACCCAGATTTGACTTGATAAAATATTGCCCAAAAACAGAAACCGGAGAAAAACCTTATCCAGAAACCGGTGACCGGATAAGCCGGAATTTTGGCCGGAAATACCAAACCTTTTAACAACAAGTTTTTAAGTTACCCAACCCGTCCTTTAACACACCCGTAAGTTTAGAACACGTTTTTATGTCAAGAAAATCAAGAAAAACACTGAAAACGAGTCCTAAACCATGTGAGTTTTTGTCCAAACACTCCAAAGTCTTGTATAAACTCGGTTTTTAACAAGGAAAAGAGCCACGGCTCTGATACCTCTTGTAGGTCCCTCGGAGGTTGAGGTTAAACCTTATCCTTGTTAAGTTCAACACACTAGCAAGTGCGGAATCCAAGCTAGAGTGCAAACCGGTAGTTTATAATGAGAACACAAGCTACAAAGAGAAAGGTAGACACGCAAGATATCAAAGTTTTCTCTTGTATTTCAGTGGACACGGTTACAGCCCTTGACCAAACTGAAAATACGCTCTCAACAAGACTAAGCTCACTCACACACTGAAGTGAACACATTACAACAGTATATATAACCTACACAGGTAGTCTGGTCGAAGGATCAATTAGAATGATCGAAAGATCATCTATCGAGATAAGACCTATCGAAGGATCCACACATACCTCGAAGGATTGGCATCCTTCGAGGTCCATCTATATCCATCGAAGGTTATCTTTCGAGCTCATCGAAGGATATAAACAATCCTTCGATGAGCCATCCTTCGACACACACAATCTTACAAACTTTTCTAAGTGTTTGACCAAGTCAAACCAGGAGGATGGTTGACTGGTCAAACTTACATTAAGCACACATAATAACACAACTAAGACGCAACAAGACTAACAAAAGACATCGTTTTATATCATTACAAAATACAGACAAAGTACAGACACAAGTGCACCAACAGCTATTAAATCCAAAACTGTCCTCGTGACAAGGCCTGTTGTGCCACTTTAATATCCTTAATTTTTTATATACTAGGATAAATTATAATGAAAATACTAATATAATTAACAACCTAACCCATATGGGTTATATTACCAGGGTTAATGAATCATCAAAAATGATAATTCCATAATACCCTTTGAATAAATCATTGTCAATATTTATGTAGCAATCAAGCTACATGGCTGGATCAGAGGAGGTCAATAGCCAACCGAAGGAAAACAATGATACTACCAGAATTAATATAACTGGTGCGGAACTACAGGCATTAATAGATAATGCTGTTACTCGAGCTCTCGACAGACAATATAATGAATCAAGTGATACCCACTCTAAGACTCTATCTGTGGCTCGTAGTAAGCCCCCTTCTAAATCACATGAGACAAAGGAAGACGATGTTCATAACTCGTCAAATCAGAGGAGTGTCCCGTCTAGACAGACTGTGCTTCATCAAGAGGCACCAGTTAAGAGCTGCTCATATAAATATTTTGTCTCCTGCAAGCCCAGAGACTTTACAGGAGAGAAAGGAGCCATCGATTGCATAACATGGCTCGATGAGATGGACACTGTTGTTGACATCAGCGGTTGTGCAGGACAAGATGTTGTGAAATTTGTTTCACAATCATTTAAAGGAAAAGAGTTGGCATGGTGGAGATCATTGCTCCAAGCCACGGGAAAGGTCCTACTCTACAACTTATCTTGGGATCAATTCGTTGCATTAATCAAGGAAAATTTTTGCCCTCAGCATGAGGTAGAAAAGATAGAATCAGACTTCTTGACTCTGGTCATGAAGAATTTATATTGTCAGGCATATGTGACAAGTTTCAACACTATGTCCCGCCTAGTTCCCTATTTAGTCACCCCTGAACCTAAACGCATAGCGTGTTTCATTGGAGGCCTAGCACCAGAGATAAAGGGAAATGTTAAAGCATCTAGGCCTACCACATATAGGTCTGCGGTGGACTTATCCTTATCTCTCACTTTAGATGCAATCAGTAATAAGTCTGTTAAGGCTTCTAGTGAGGGAAAAGGGAAAGAAAGGAGGAGAACTCTCACCGATCTGACAAGAAGAAAAAGGGAAGTTTTAAGAACAAGGAAGATTCCGAGTTTAGGAGAAACTCGAGTCAGTCTAATAAAAGACCCAAATGCAGTAACTGCAGAAAGCAACATTCTGGAAAATGTACAATTGACCCACATGCTAAATTGTGTGGAATTTGCAAGACCAAGTGTCACAAGACTTTAGATTGCAAAGAGTTGAAGAACGCGACATGTTACAATTGTAACGAGGAAGGGCACATCAAAACCAACTGCCAAAAACTTATAAAGAAGCCTGGAGAGGCCAGGAAAACAAATGCGTGAGTCTTCCAGAGGAACACCCAGGAGATGGTGCAGAATGAAGACAATATAGCAGGTACCCTTCCTTATCAAGAAGTTTTTGCAGAAATTTATTTGATGACGACACATATAAGTCTATTATGAACAATAAATGTTATAAACTGTCGTCTCCGCCTGATTAGGACTCCGGTCATTTAACGCGAGATAGAAATTGGCCGATGATACTTTAGAAAATGCTCCAACAAACATTAGATCGATATTCTATATCTATTAGGAATCACTCTTTTCTGATATCCTTATGGCAAGCTTTCAAGCTATCCAAATTCATCAATATAATAAAGACAGATGTGACATTTAGATCCCCTGTCAAAAGGTGACGGAATAGGTCCAAACCTTAAATGCCATTGATGGTCTTTTGTGACCTAGGCTAAGTAATATTGATATATTTTTAAATAACGTTCATTAAGAATGTTAGTGCTATATTGGCCTGTATGGTTTAATGATACCATGGTTAGTATATGTTAAGGCCATCAGGGTGATGAATAGCAGTTGTTGGATTGCAACTAAGAAATTGATTCATTTAGTTATAGGAACCAAATCTTGAGTATGATAAACTCGGATAAGACATCAGTCAATCACGCCATTGATGATGCGACGCATGCTAGTGATGCTACAATTGTAAACCTTAGAAATTCCAAGGATGTTCTTCAAACTATGATAGACGCAGCTGTTGGAAAAGCTGTGAAAAAAAGGCTGTGAGAAAGATCAAAGAGCCGAATACTACTTGCTCCAAATCCTTCATAAACTCTAAGTATAAGAAACTTTTAAAATCTTCCATAAGAACCCTAGATATTAAGCGTAAGGTAAAACTTATAGACAAAATCATAGGAACCATTTCTTCTGTTCCTATCAGAGATCTTCAGTAGTAAAATTCTAGTACACCCTCTCTCCAGATGAAGTACGTCAGAATATGTAGTTGATATCTCTTGATCTCTATCGATTAAGAATACCAAATGGTATGACAAAAAGCGCCATATGAGGGCTGGTTTATCTTAATAAGTCCCATAGATTGCTTCCATGCCTGATCAGTATGGAGGTTTAATGCATGGAACTGCAAAGATATTCCAATAGTCATATGGTACTAAAGTCAACTAATGGTATTCAAATAAGATATCCAGAATGGAATTGTCCAAATAAATGTCTCCGATTAAGGAATTCGTGGACTCGTGACATAAATGTGTCACTTATCTGGCACAGACTATGATGAATGAATTAAAGCCTGAGATTTGGAAAATCTCTGTGACCTCCTTGTACCTTGATTATCTTCTCCAGAGGTTACCCTGTTTACCTCCTGAGGCGAGTAGAGTTAGGATTAACATCCCGCTTAGGGCTGCATTATTATGAAATCTCCATGATATCTAGTACCATCATTGGAAGAATCGGAACCCTGATTAAGTGAGTTTTAAGATGAAGGTTCATATAGCCTAGCGAAACATTCTAAGAGTTCGGTATTGCTAACTAAGAAAGACGGTTCATTTTGCTTATGCATTGATTACCGCAACCCTATTTAGGCAACAATTAAGAATCGCCATTAGCTGCCCAGGATCGTCGACTTGTTAGACTAGCTGTAAGGATTAGCTATTCCTAAGGATTAGTTTTAAGCAGTGGTTGGAATAACCACCTCACCATAAAATAAGTTTTTCTATAACAATTATTATGTAAGTATCAAGGCTACTCCTTTGGGGACCTTGTATAGATGGAATGATAAACATCTATTGTTAGAACAATAGAATGGTAAGTCCAATTATCAGAATCTGAAAGTTGCATTGGAAACAACAAATAAGATCATTCGAATTCATAATCATCTTAAAGTTGCCAGTAATCGGCAGAAAATTGAGGATTTATAAAAGTCGCAACCTTCTTAAGTCCTTAATAAGGGATAAGGTTCAATGGAAGGTATCGCCCTAAGAAGGGTGTGCTAAAATTTAAATTTCTTAGGGTAAGTTAAGCCCTGGATATATAGGAACATTCGAGAAATCGAATGAAACAAAGGTCAATAGCTTATAAGCTAAAACCTATATAAGGAGCTTAGTGGAGCTCGCAATATAACCCACATTAGTGATTCAAGGATAGGTTTCGCCAATAAGTCAAAACACATTATCACATAATGGTATGCGGATTAATGAAAATTTTTGATTTAATAAGAAACCCATATCGATTAAGGATCGACAGGTTAAGAATCTCCAAAAGGATACATGTACATATTATAGAAGTCAACTTGGGTGCCTTAGAGGCCCAAATGTACTAGGGAAGTTAAGTCCATGATACATCAGAAAGTACTTCCACTACTTTAGCAAATCTCGAGGTCGAGATTTCATTTAAGGGGGTGAGGATGTAACACCTCGTAAAATCATGTCCAATGGTGTATTGACACGTGTAATAAACCCTAATAAAGTCAAACCTTGAATTTAATGGTCAAATTTTTCGAAAAATAAAAAAACATTGATTATGAAAGAACTGGAAGTATTAACATACCTAAAATAAGTTTCTAAATAACCTTCTATGGTTTTATATTCACAAATGAGCCACTTGTTAGTTAAGTGTAGCCGTTTGTGTAATTAATTGAAAGTTTGCGCAATAAAGGGTTAAAAGCGTCAACATGTTAATTCTTACCTCTGAATGACCTTTTAACAAACCAAGAGCTTCAAGATAATTGATTATACTCTCGGGAATGCCAATCGTTGGCCGTCCAAGGCTTTTATGCCTTTAAGTGACATTACGCGCTACTTTGTAAATATAAGGGGTCAAAAGTGTCAATATGTTTAATCATACCTCTGAATGACCTTTTTATGAACCCGAAGCATTATGATGCTTTATAATACTCTCATAAATACCTAATATGGATTAAATAAGGCTTCAATACTATTTAACGATGATATGCACAAGTTTGCGCATTAGAGGGACTATTTGCGTCAAACTGCAAAAGTCTATCAATTCGTATAGTATCGAACCTTCCGGAATATTATCAAAAGTTAAACATGCCCTAAATATCCTTTACATAGCTTAGAAATAGGCTTAGAGGTGTTGGGTGCGCAAAAATAAACTTATTTGATCAACAGGGACTAAAAGCGTCAAAAAGTGCATAAGTTTGCATTTTCGCGCATATCTTACCTTCTGAATATATCCGGACATCCAAAAATTTATGTAAGCATTAAAATATTTTATTTTAGTGTTTGGCTTGATAAAATTCCATTCGTCGCGTAATTTGGTTCGTTTTTCGCGTCCGTCCGTGTTTCGTCGTAATTAGCCGAACAACGTGACCGTACGACCAAACGAACCGACATCCGGCATATTTTTGAGCATGTTTCATGTTCCCCATACTTAGGCATCATTGTAGAGCCTTAAAAATGGTTTAACGGTCCGTAAGCCATGCCCAGATGCAGAAACAGCTACAGACAGCCTGTTCCAGCTTGTTTCCAGCCTTTGCACATGGTATTTTCAATCCTAGGGGCTGCCCATTGTAATATAAAACAGTGGGAAAAGGTGTATGGTCCAGATTTGATCACGTTTATCGATGTACGATCTTAACGGTTCCAAAAAACCTATAAATACCCCACCTCTTTTCCTTCATAACCCACACTTGATCTTGAATTCTCTAAGTTGGGGACTTTGCTCCTCATACCTGAGAAATTAGGATCAACCCTCCTTACTTGGACCCTTTTGTAAGTCCCCTTTCGTGCTTAGTCTAAATTTTTAGCAGTTATAGCCGAAAGGTCAAACGTTTCGATAAACGCTTTGACTTTTAAACGGCTAAGCCATGGTTCGCAACGAACATGGCTACGTGACCGTAATTATGTAGGTGTTTAACCCTCAAAAGGGCACCTCCTAATTACCACGTTTACTTAGTTTAATTGTCGGGTCAAATAAAAGTCAAACGGGTTAATTTTAAATAAAAAAATTCATAACTAATAATATAATAACCATAGAATCAGTTTTCTCACTTTAATAACTTGGTAAATATTAGTTGAACATGCCTAAGCATGATTCAATCCGACAATTCTAAGTATATGCTCGGTTTGGAACCGAAAGTCGCAAAAGTTGACTTTTGCTTTGACTTTCAGTTCTGACCCGAGTTAGCTTAGTTTAATTATGCCTTAGGGTTCCCTTGTGACCATGTTATATGTTAGTATAACCTCCTGAGGTTATACTAATCCTTTAGAATTAGAGTTCATTACATGTTCCATAATGCCTAAATGTTGACCATAATGCCCTTTTGATATTAAAAAAAGATTTTTGAAAATGTGGAAGGACTAAGACCTTTATTACTGATTTATAAACATGTCCATAAAATTTCACATCAGTTCGTGGTCTAAAATAGGAGTTATGCGCAACAGCGTAAATTGAAAGCTTCTTTATTAATTAAACGACAATTTCGGCATAAAGCCTATTTAAACTCAAACTTTGTCATCAAAACTTTTACCTACTGATACAATATAATATTTAGGGATTTTTGGAAATTTTTATAAAATTTTAATCTGATCATAACATAGAGTTATTGCATAGACTCGGTAATTGATGATAATGCCCTTTTCACTAATAAAATGAGTTTTACACATCCTTTAAATACCAAACCTTTTTATATTGAATATATATGGTAAATAAGTTATTTTTAAACAGTAAAGGTTGATCAAAATCTCAGATTTCATTAATCAACCCGAATATCGTCAAATATCGACTTTTATGCGATTTAGGCGCATAGTATGGTTTAAAACCATATTGGACATCTAAAGCTTGATACCTACTGATGTTATGAATAAATTTTTATACTTTAACAGTAAATAAAAGTTTTGAACTCAGATTTTCAAAATTAACTCTTAAAGCATATGTGAAATGACCAAAATGCCCTACGGTGCATAGTTTGGCCATAATTGATAAATTTCACATATGTGAGATATTTTACTGATATAACTTATTAAAATAAATATATTTACTAATCATTTTAGACCAGAACCTCAGATTATCATTTAACCTCTCTTATAACCTTTAAAATGACCAAAATACCCCTACGGGGCATAAATTGGTTTTAAATTCATTTTGGGCATAATGGAAGATATCCTACTGATATCACAACATATTTAAGGCATATTAACTTATGGAACATGTTTATGACTCTTATGGTTACCCGTTACGCATGTTTCGAGTTCGGATCGGTTTATGTAACTAGTTTGCATAAAATAACCGAAACGGGTCAAACCTTGTCATTTTCACTTCAAAATCCAGAATGTGTTTAGTTTGCCCATATTATACAAGTCTCCAAACTTGTCGGGTCTAAATCACATTCTGAACCGGTCTGCGATTAATCTTGCGTTTTGAACCGTAAACCCTTCCTTAAAACTAACCGGTCTAAGTTACGACTTAAATAAGACCCGTTAGGAATCTAATAGGTTCATAAAACCTTCGTTCCAGATTAAGAGCCCCAGTAGAAGTACTTGTGCTTGCTGATTTGATATACGACTGAGATTGAATTTATATTTAGCTCAGGTAAATACTTTTAACTTATTTTCCCTATACGGGCTTGGGATACGGTATTATAAAAATACCGCTTGGTCGGGTGTAGAAACCTTTTAATCGGAGATGATTAAATTGCATAATCCTGTTTTAATCTGTATTGATTGATAACAAATAACATTAGGGGTTAATGACCGTGTCCTGGATATCCTTGGCTCATTTAAAAAGTGAATGGCCATAACTTAAGCACAAGGTGTAGGCATAACACCTCCTGTTGCGTATGTAAAAGATATACTCACTCGTAAGGGTGTCTTCTTGTGAGTTATATTTATGGTGTGTCGATTAATCTTGACCGGCTTGTATTGTATAATCACCGGCCCTAAATGTTGGACAAACATGTAAATCTTGACCGCCTGTGGATCTTTTACATTCCGTTTGTAATACTTTGATATTCTCATTCGGTTGTAATATATTTATCTTTTGCTTCCGCTGTGCATTTAAATTGTGTTGTTTGACTATGATGATACCAACTACGTCACGATACTCCCCACCGGGCCCACCGGTAATACGTGGAAATATCGGGGTGTGACACCATTCCCTCAGAAAAAGAGAGGATGGTTCAGTAAGGAAGCATTTGCGCGTAGGAAAAGAATGCGAAAGTTGCAACAGCAAAGAGTCCTAGCAGCCGCTAAGCGAGAGTCAGATGCCCATACACATGATATGCTTAATAGGAGCTTAGCTAATTTCCATATCCTAGCAACAACTGCTGTCGACCCAAGTCTGGAACAACTAGTAGCCCCACAACCCTTACCTTTAATTCCCACTCAGCCGATGGAGGTAGAAATGCATGATTTTAACCCTGAGGAAATACCTAGGATACAAGTCCCTAATCCCTTAGACCCAAATTATGATCCATGGTTCGATGATCTTAGGGATTATGTGCCACGCTACCACTTAAACGAAGAAACCTTACCGAACTTAGCAGCGTATCCAGGTCTGGACCCTCTAGATCCCTATTATGACAACGATGAATACATTAGGGAGATCTTAGAGAATCCGTACCCCCAGGAGAATCCCGTGCCACTGTACCCAGATCCAGTACCCGCACCTGCACCCCCAATGAGTGCAAAGAATTTGCAAGAACTCCGAACTTTCGGAGAAGAAATTTTAGAAAGTAGTGAGAGAATGAGGTATGTAGGAGAGCAACTCGTCTGGAAATATGACGAGCGTCATATGAATTTCGGGAGGAATCCATATCCGGGAAGGTGTTGGTGAAGTTGGTAATAATAATAATATATATGTATAATAATAATAATAATAAAATAAATATAATATATGTGTAATAATAATAAATCTATCGTAGTATAGACCACTTTGTGGTTAACGAGGCATAGTAGTATTATAATTTTAATTCCTGTTTTAATGTGTATTTGACGCATACTATATAAAAAGAGTAAAGTCACAATGCTCGACACTTTTGACCAATATGTGTATTGTGCGATTGTTGCCTAAACTATTAATTATTCTGTGATATTAATAATTGGCAAATGTTTAAAATTCAGATGGCCGATCCAGTGAATCAAGTGAATCTGGATAATTACCTGGAAAATCAGAATGACGATAATCTGAATAATGATAATTTGAATCATGATAATGGAAATCAAGTGGACAATAGTGCTATCCAACACATAGTAGCACAAGGAATAATAGATGCAATGCCATTTATTATCCAAAATGTTAGGGAAGCCGATAACAGGAGTAAACATAGTAGTAAACGGCCAATTGAACCTGAAAACAGTGTGAACAATGGACCTATACTTCAAGTGCCCAATTCCAAAAGAAGAAGAACCATGCCTTATGGTTGTTCTTATAAAGAATTCTGGTCTTGTAAACCAATGAAATTCTCGGGCAATGAAGGGGCCATTGCAGCTTTACGCTGGATAGAGAAAACTGAAGCAGTCTTAAGAATAAGTAAGTGCGTAGAAGAAGATAAGATACTGTTTGCATCTAATCTGTTTAAGAATTCAGCACTAGAATGGTGGAACACTATCCTCCAGTCAAGGGGAAGTGATAGAACTTATAATATGGAATGGGAGGAATTTAAGGATAAGGTGGAAAGGAAATTCTGCCCACCCAATGAGAAGGAACAGATAGCAAACAAATTCCTAAACCTTAGGATAACTGGTGTAGATAGTAAGGGATACACCAAGTTATTCTTTGAATATGCTCGAATAGTGCCAACCCTTGCTTCACCTGAACCAGTATTAATCTCCCGTTATATCTGGGGATTAATTGGAGAGATCAGACATGTAGTCAAGGCAGCTAGACCTCAAACCATAGAAGAAGCTGTAGAACTAGCAAATACCTTGACTGATGAGTTAGTCCGTACCCGAGAAGAGGATCAGAGAAGGAACCTAACTCAGAAGCTTACACAAGAATTTCGTTCTGGAAATTCTAATCGTGGGAAAAATGTAGGCTCTACCTCTACACCCTACAGTAAGAATTGCAAAAGGAAGCATTCAGGAAGATGCTCCATATACTATAACTGTTGCAAAATATCGGGACACAAGGAGGAAGATTGCAGGAAAAAGAATAGCAACAGGATATGCTACAACTACGGAGAACAAGGCCACATCAAATCAAACTGTCCGAAACTAGCTCCAGCCACAAACAACAAGAATACTAAAAATGCTAGAGCATTTGTTCTGACTGCAGAAGAAGCAAAGATGATCCCGGATGTGATCACTGGTACGTTTTTAGTTAATGATGTGTTTACTAAAGTATTATTTGACTCTGGTGCAAACCAAAGTTTTATTAACACTTCATTTTGCAAATTATTCAATCAACCATTAACTAAACTCCCACAAGCATGTCTAGTAGAGACAGCCAATGGAGAAACCATTAAGATTTCTGAAATCTTGCAGGGAGTAAGAATAGAAATTCTAAATCAGAAATTTATTGCAAACCTTTATCCCATGAATCTGGCAGGATTTGATATTGTATTAGGAATGGATTGGTTAATAGTCAATAAAGCCAGTATTTTATGTGATCAAAAGTCAATTCAAGTAAATTCACCAAGGGGTGAAAAGATCACAATTAAAGGAAATAAAACCTCTAGATCCACAAAATTCATCTCTGTGATGAAAACAACAAGTTACATAAGAAAATGATCATTAGTGTATTTGATTTCTATAATCACTAACACTAAAGGAAAGGAATTAAAAGATATTCCAGTAGTATCTCAGTTTTCAGATGTATTTCCAGAAGAATTACCAGGACTACCGCCAGACAGAGAAGTTGAATTCAGAATCCATTTAATACCAGGGACAGCACCCATTGCCAAAGCACCCTATCGATTGGCACCAGCAGAAATGCAGGAACTGAAGAAGCAATTGGACGAATTGTTGGAGAAAGGATTCATACAACCAAGTTTATCACCTTGGGGAGCGCCAATCTTATTCGTTAAAAAGAAGGACAGATCAATGCGTATGTGCATTGACTACCGTGAATTGAACAAAGTCACAATTAAGAATCGGTATCCATTACCAAGAATAGATGATCTGTTTGATCAGTTGCAAGGAGCACGATTTTTCTCAAAAACCGATTTAAGGTCAGGATATCATCAATTAAAAGTACATGAAGAGGACATTCCTAAAACTGCCTTTCGAACAAGGTATGGTCATTATGAATTTACTGTCATGCCATTTGGTTTAACCAATTCCCCAACTGCATTTATGGACATGATGAACCGAATATGTAAGCCATATTTGGATAAATTTATAATTGTCTTTATAGATGATATTCTCATTTACTCTAAGAGTAAAGAGGAACATGCAAAGCATTTACACGCACTTCTAAGTTTATAAAATATGGTGGTTTTTACTCTGATAAACATTTCCTAACTACGGTCCTGATGTAATTTCCACTGCCAAGTTAATAAATTGATACCACCACAAACGAATGTTCACGTCCGCCCGTTCCCGGGACAGAGAAGGGATCGGGGGTTGTGACATAATCGCCACCCCCATCTCAGTTGGAAAGCCAATGGCTGAGTGGGGCGTGGAGGTTACCATGTTCATTTCTCCTTGAGTTTCTCTTCCAATTAAAACGTCATACCTTGATTTGACTGGCATTACCATAAAGTTGACGTTTGTAGTTCTTGAATGTTTCCCATCAGATAGCGTGAGGGGGAAACTGATTTGGCCTAGTGGGAAGACCGTCTTATTGCAGAATCCGGATAGAGGGTAATCCACAGGCTCGAGGCACGCCTTATCTTCATCATCAAACTGGTTGAAGCATTGTTCATAAATGATATCAGCCGTGCTTCCTGGATCAATGAAGATGTACTCTGTCTCATAGTGGCCTATGATGCCGGTAATGACAACGGGGAGCGTTGCGCGTGGACCCCCGCGCACTACTTGAAAGATGACTTGTTGCTCTTGCCATGCTGGTCCGAACGGGCGCTTGCCCTTGCTTCTTGCGCTGAACTTTGGTCCACTAACCATGTGTGTCTCTAGGCGCCTAACCTTCTTCTAGTTTCCATCATCATTCCGCTGAATCTGGCGCATCTCTTTGCGCACATTCTTGACCAGATGGCTTAATTTTCCGCTCTTCAGCGCTTTTTCGATTTCGAGCCTCAGACTGATACAATCGTCAGTTAAATGACCCGTGTCTTTGTGGAAATCACAGTAAAGATTCGGGTCTTGGCCTTTTTTGTTTGACATTAGCTTGGGCGCTTTGAAGTCATGGTTCTCCGTCATGAGCACCTCTTTAGGTGTTTTAATGAGCGGAGTCCAGTGTTTTTCTCGGTTTTCGTTCTTGATAGCCTTTCGGTAGCCAATGCGATCGATTGCATCTCGCGCATCTTCTTTGAAACGAAGCCTCTCATTGTAACCACTGGATTGGCTTGTCTTCCATCCAGGGTTTTTGCCCTTGTTGCACTTGCCATAGTCGTGCGAGTTTGCCCTTGAAAAACGATCTTCAGAGTAAGAATTTTTACCTCCTGCAAACGATTCTTCGGTCTGCGCAACGATCTTTGCTGCAGCCATGAGTTTGTCCCATTCCTTGGGCATTCCATCCTTCCCTGTGATAGTCCTGATCAGACTATGACAACGGATGGCTTTCTTAAAATGGGCGCGTATCAATTGTTCACCTACACCTCCGATCTCAAGACACTCTTTATTGAAGCGAGTGATGAAATCTTCTAGCTCCTCATTTTCTCTGTGCCAGATATCTATCACTTCCGATGAATCGCGCTGATAGCGCCGCTGCTGGCTAAAGTGGGCTATAAATTGGTATCTAAAGTCGACCCATGACTTGATTTTTCCCAATGGAAGGCTGTCAAACCAGGAGCGTGGCCCTGTTAAAGTTTGGACGAACAGATGGCACCACATCGGCATGGTCCATTGTCCTAAGACACCAACACTTGTGAATACTCGAACATGATCGTCTGGGTTAGTGAGACCGTTAAATTTTCCTACGGTTTGCGGTAGCTTTGCTTTTTCTAGCGGGGCTAAAGCGATGCTCCTGATAAACTTTGAGTGTTCCGCCGCTTCTGCTGGTCTGTAAACAAGGTTGAAATCACTTTCTGCCTCTTTGTTGTATGTCGCGCGTGGCCTTGGCTTGTAGGACTCATGATTTCTTTGCAGGCGGTTGAAAACTGATGAGCCTTCGTCTTCTTGCCATGTAGGATCATCCGGATCTGTGTTTTGCCATTCATCGTTGATGTTACGCGGCCCTAGCCGGCTATGCAACGGACGTCTTTGTTGTGCGTATGACGGATGATCATAATAACTGTCAGTCTCCGCATGCGTGTCGCGCGTGTCATGCATGCTCGGTCTTCTTGCAGGAGGAGGTCTGAACTGCCCTTGAACATTTTGTTGTGGTGGAGTTTGGTACTCCCCCTTGTAGGTCCCGGGGGTGTTACTAACGAAGGCTCTGCTTGTAATATTGCTTGCTGTGCACTGAGCGATTGATACACATCATTCAGAGTGGCCTGTTGTTCGACATACCATGAGGCCAGAGTTTCGCCCTCTGGCAAGCCTAACAACGCCGATACGCTTGAAGGTGCCGTGTTTGACGGACCAGCGGTATTACTCGTTGGGGTAGTCGTTTGATTGATGCGATTAATACTCGCGCGAGGTCCCCCAACATTTGTATATTCGGCTTCAGTTATTTCTTCGATGTGGAGGGCTCGGACGTACGAGATGTCTTCGCCCTGGCCCACATGAGAGTTAGCACCGAAACCGAAGTCCGGAATTATCCCTTGACCCGCCATGATCAAGGACTGAACAAATTCAGAAAAAAGAAGATGAAGTGATTGTGAAAATCGGTCGGCGCCAATGAAGAAACACGTAACTAATTTTAAGTCTAATTAGTTTGGTTTGTGTTTCAATCATGAAGGTTAATCTTCTTAAGTTTTCCTGAGCTCCGATGAGATCCGTTCTTCCTGCAAAACAGCAGCACCGTTAGCTCGTTAAGAGGGGAATATGGGGGTTTCCCTCTTAACCAGGCCTCGGCGTGAGAATAAGTAACTGCTTTGAGGAAATAAGTGTGTGTTAAGAGTGAGAGAGGAGAGTATGGAATGTTTAACCTATGTATGGAGGTCACTATTTATAGCCGGAGAGGTGTAAGAGGAGATGGGCTGATGGGCCTTGGGCCGGAAGGCGACAACAAAGAATATCCTCCTTGTCTCACTAGTATCGACCGTTAGTGGTTTCTAGAAGTTCTTCGGTGCTGGCGCACCTTGATTGGAGCCACGTGTCTTAGTTGTCGGCCTTGTTGTCCCTCTGTCATCAGCAGGTGAATGGAGATCGTGGGGCAGTTGTCGCCGCCCTCTAATTGACGCCATGTCGGCGTCCTTGTGCACTCTCTGCTTCCTGCATGTCAGAAGATCGTGGAGCACGATAGAGCACAGTCTGGTGAACGCTGATTGGACGAAATCTTCTGCCACTCGTACCTCTGGTACTTTCTGAAGTGGCCTTGCGTCGTAGTTCCTGCGCGACCCTTGTTGTGCACGTAACTGACTCGCGCAGGGTTGCAGGAGCTGAAGGCTCTTATTCAGAATTCTAAGTGTGAAACTGATATTGTTCCTTGCATGGACCTCGCGCAAGAACAGGTTCTACCTAAGCAGCTCGCGCGAGGTCTATAGATTGATTAGTTTATTGATTAAGAAGTATGGTCCAACGCGTGTCCTGATTGGGCCGCGCGACGTTTTGGGACCATACCCCTTCACAAATAAATTAAATAACTAATAGAATTGAAATAAAAAAAATTAAATATATATTTTCAACATAAATATAAGTCGCTCAGTTCGTAATAAATGTGATGAAGTGATATAATCTAGAGACACGTCTCCAAACACTCAAATGTCATCCGGTCATTAACAAAAGTTTGGTTTAGATTGCATTTTTTTATTGAATGGGTAGAATAAATAAAAAACAGCTAAAAACTAGGATTTTAAAACTTGGTTAATAGAGTAAAAGACATTGCATCCACATGAAAAAGAAAAGGGAGAACGAAACCGGTCATCCACAACAATTGCTCAGCCTCAGGGGACGGGGTTTTGTCTTCGGTAGATTAGGGTTTGCAATTCAGAAAGGGGTGGCGGCGCAGCTTGTTGCCCGTCTACTTTCTGTTTTGATTTAACTTGGCAAGTATGAATGAAATAAACTATATAATTATGTTAAAAAAAAATATATTTGTTTGGATATAACTTAATTTAATAGTCAGTTTCGTATATATTTGATGGTCTTGCATCATAATTTACGAGTAATTATAATCAATCAGATAAATATTGAAAAGTCTAAGAGAAATAATTGATTGCAGAATGTATACGTATAAGCAAACACGTTTCACAAGTGCTTTACTTGTTGATCGAATAGATTTTTTGCATTCTTTAAAAAGCGGAGAAGTTCACCGCCAGGCAGAGCGTTGTCGGGTCGCTAGCTTGGGAAGTGGGATCACTTCCGTGGTCAGTGGTACCGTGCATCTACCCTTTTTTCTATATGACACAAAAGAAGCCAAATTCACGTACTTATTGAAACTGAATTTATGCATTTTAGTATCTAGCCGGGTAGGCGGCTAGACAAAGTTTATACATCAGATGAAGTCTAATGCATAAGATTTTGAACATACACTTCATCAAACTTATCTGTTGGGTGACCAAGTTTCTCACTATAATGCGAATTTGGTTGACTACTGTTTCCAGAAATTTAATAGCATTTAATTTAGACGAAAGTTCAGAGTCAAAAACTAACCAACGATCTTCAAATACAAACCCAAACCAACATAGAATAATGAACAGGATTAGCTTATACTATATTTTGTTGACGTGACGACATTTCTTTGGGTTCTAATTTTAACTGACAAGTAAGAATCTTTGAATGGGCTATTATGTGTTGGGCCTAAGAATCAGTAGCCAATAAAAACTCCACTAGATTTTTGAAATATAAATTCACATGATTACTAGAACATTTCAAAGTCCAAACCATTAGGGATTTTAAATTGTTTAGATAATTGACAATAGAGGTGCACAAACCGGTTAATTTCCATAACCGGTTCGGTTAACCAGTTATGGCGGTTTATTTTAACTTTTTTGCTTTAACCGGTTATTATTTTAATTGGTCCGGTTAATCACTTTAGCTAGTTCGGTTATTAATAATTAACCGGTTTTTCGCCTTTTTTTTAATTTTTCAGTTAACTAGTCTATAGGTTAAAAATAACCCGTTAATAACAGGTTCTTATACTAAATATCTATAACCAGTTTTTAACCGGCGGTAAAAATTAACCACTAACTAGTTAATTTTCTACTGGTTAATTAACCGGTTTTTTTGCCCACTGCTACTTGACAAGCTCATGCTCATGCTGCTATTTGTTACATGAATTTTTATTCTGGGCCTAAAGCCCAGTTCGGTGCAAGTGGCTATCCAGTTTATTAGCTTTGTGGGCGTATCCAACACATTTCGAATTATCAACCCATACCTCCCTATGCCTGCCTCCAGTACCTATTGATCCCCACTGAGATTACATTCTCTTTTCCCATTCAATTTCCTTGAGAGTGTTCGTGATTGATTTTGTTGGCACGTTAAAAAAAATTTCAAAGCCATTAAAAATTTAAAGCAAAAACGTTTAGTTGACTTTGTGTGGGATTCTGGTTAACATTGACCCAGCAAATAAAATTGGCTTTTCTATCCCTCAGTTTCAGAAAAACAAGAAAGCACCATTTTTCATCAAAATAGAGATGCCTATAATACCCGCTAAGCAATTTAGCATTATTACTCTTCGGATGACTGCAATAAACACAAATTAGCATTATTACACAAAACTCCCTTGTGTTGTGTTTCTCTCTGCATCCCTTTGACCCTTTGCCAAGCATAAATAATTTAGATGATGATTTACCACATGTGACTTCAACTGTAGCAGTTTTTACCTTGGTGACCGCCCCACGACTACAGCGCATCCATAACATATGTGTCACTAGTTTATAGGTAATAATAACTTGCTATAAACTGTAGCAGTTTTTACCTTACTACCCATACAATGATGGCTACAACACATCTCTCACTCCTACCTTCAACTAGCAGGGGTATTGCTGATGAAGTCCTTGCCCCTATCCACACACCTTCCATCTCCCATAACTTTTTTTAGTGACAAATATGACTCCTACTCTACTTTTACACCCATAATTCTTCTAAACTACCCCTTTGCCCAAGGTTGAACCTTGAGACTTCCCTTCTAAGAGGCATGTGTCTCTACCAAGTGGGCTAGCCCCACATTGGCTCCATCTCTGAAAACCTAACCCTGAATCCCTAAAACATAATGTGACAACTCACAGCTGACAGAATAAGACATAGGGTTCCCTTGCATAGGTAGTCCAGAAAAAATAAAGAAAAAATTACATCGTTAGTCCTTGTGGTTTCTACCAAATTTCAATGTCGGGTACTAATAGTTTTTTGTTGCAAAAGTAGGTATTAACGTTCTAATTTGTCACAATGTTGAGTACTAAGGCCAAATTTTTTCACAATTTTGAGTAATAAGGTCAAACCTTGTTAATTTTTTTAATAAGTCTTAATAAAATGACTAAAATGCCCTTTAATAATTAAAGTTTTTAGTCATTTTGTAAAACTTAGAAATCGCAGGGAATATGTTAAATAACCAAACTTGTTAAATCAAACAAAAAGAAAGCCCGCCTTTCAGGGGGTCTTCTCCGGCAAAGTCGTCGGATTCCGACCATCTCGGATCCGTAAAAATTGTCCGTTTAACTCGTTTTTTTCGTTAATATTTATCTCCACCATAATCAAAACTAACAACTCGTTTGTGTCACGTATAAATCCGCTAGCCCGTTTAACTCTGAAATTTCCATCATTCTCTCGATCCGTTATATCTGCAATTCGAGTATGAATATACTTCTCTTGACCCGATGCGACCTCATTCCCACAAAATTTCACAACCAATTTCGTCTCTACAACTGATCGGAGCCGCATTAGCATATCGGAACTTCGGCGATGCAATTCTTGTACATAGCATCGACTGGTACGAATATTACATGCTATTTGTTCGTTTTATCATATAGTAGCAAAGCCCCATATTAATTTCAACTTACAAAACTGTTTTATTTTTAGAATGAAAATTTGTTTTAGTTATTTTTATAAATCTTAACTTAGTTTATTATTTAGATTAAGTTAAAAAGTTTATTTTACTAGCATATTATTTATAAACCTTATAAATAATAAACTTCAAAGCCAATTAATTTTATAAAAAAATAAAAATAAAACAGAAAACATTACTTTAAATTATTTTAGTCAAATATAATTAATTAAAAAAGGACCTTCTAGTTATTAAAGGGCATTTTAGTCATTTTAGTAAGACTTAACAAAAAAGTTAACAAGGTTTGGCCTTAACATTGTGACAAAGTTTGGCCTTAGTACTCAACATTGTGACAAATTAGAACGTTAATATCTGATTTTGCAACAAAAAATTATTAGTACCTGACATTGAAATTTGACAGAAACCACAAGGACTAACGGTGTAATTTTTTCAAAAATAAAAATAAAAGAAAAAAAACAAAATGCATCAAAAGGCCTATACAAGTGTCTATCTTTATCTCTCCAGGGCTTGTGACAAAAATCAGCTGTTGTATTAAGAAAAACTATATATTGCTAATTTCATTTATAAAAGGGAAAATTACGAAAATGTCGGTTGACCAAACCTGTTTTCAAATTTGTCACGCTCCTGCATCCTTGGAGCGTCACATCATGCGCGGGATGCGTCCTTCAAGCACGGGATGCGTCCTTCGAGCGAAACCCAATAAAAAATGGACACGTGGCCACGGGATGCATCCTTCAAGCACGGGATGCGTCCTTGGAGCACGGGATTAGTCGGACAAGTTTCTGAAGCGTCCGACAAGGTTTCCGGTGAGTTGCAGATTTCCGACGAGTTTTCCGGTGAGTTATTTCATTGAAAGGAGCCTCCATGAGAGAGGTTGACGAGTGATTCTTCAGTGTATATACTTTGACTCTTTTGACAACTACAAACTGACGAATCTCAGTTTCACTGATCCTGAATCTTGAAGATGATCCTCAAATGCAGTGTCTCTCACCTTCATTCTCATCATAATCAAACAACCACCTTTTCACGCATCCTCCATTTCTCTCAGGTCTCCTCCACATACGGCGGTGCTCGCCTTCAATGAAATAACTCGCCGGAAAACTCGTTGGAAATCTGCAACTCGCCGGAAACCTCGCCGGACGCTTCAGAAACTTGCCCGACTCATCCCGTGCACCAAGGACGCATCCCGTGCTTGAAGGACGCATCCCGTGGCCACGTGTCCATTTTTTATTTGGCTTCGCTCGAACGCATCCCGTGCTTGAAGGACGCATCACGCGCATGATGCGACTCTCCAAGGACGCATGAGCGTGACAAATTTGAAAACAGGTTTGGTCAACCGACATTTTCGTAATTTTCCCTTTATAAAATGGCTTCAGATTTTTTCAATTCAATTTTGCTAGTTTTCAGTAGTGCTTCTTGCATAAGTAGGATTTATAAACACTTATACCTAGTCTTCTTCTACATTACAACACATAAACCAAAAAGTCAAGTATATATACATACGAACACATAGTTTTGTGTTTATTCTATTACACACTCTTAATTAGACCCTACCTCTGAAAGAGCATAGAAAGCTTCCTTACTATAAAAGAAGTAACAATATGTATACATACATTCTTCAACAACTTACCTATGGAATTTCAAAATAAATCCTTTTCAGTTTGGGAGCTAATTTCCAACATGAAATTACATTAAATAGCAATGAACTTAGTGACAGAAATTAGTTCTTGCTTTAAGAAAAATTATCCATTACTGATTTCGTTTTGTCAGTTAATTTACCAATGGAGTTCCGGCTATTTTTATAATATTATAAAAAAGAAGCAACTCCATGGGTAAATTTAGGTTGCATGTATTTTGCTTGTTTTCACTCTTCTTTTCAATAACAGGAACCATAGAATCAAGTATAAAAGTATATGAAAACAAGTTGTGTTTATTCTGTCATACACATATTAAACATGTCCTACCTACAAGGTCTTCCATACTAGATCACAAAGGAAGTAATAGCATGTATACATACTTTCTTCAACGAAGTCAAGCCATCTTCTTTTCCAGTGAGGATTGACGCAAAGAAGTGCGATAAATCCCAAGATGAACACAAACCATGTGGAACCAAAACTTCCATAGAATGACGCCATGTCCATATTGTACCATTTCTCATGACTTCTTTCTTCATTGGTTGGTTGGATCAACAATGATTGAATTGTGCATTCATTCTCCAACGGCAGTCCACAAAGAAGAGGATTCCCTTTATAGCTCTCTTTGTTAAAGGTACTAAATTGTGCTTTCATTTCTGGTAGTCTGCCTGATAGATTGTTGTAAGAAACATTGAAAATAGCTAAAGCGTTTAGCATAATTAGTTCCTGTGGAATGTTTCCAGACAAACTATTAAAAGAAAGGTCCAAACTCTCTATGTTGGCAAGGCTAGAGAAGTTAACTGGAATGGGTCCAGTTAGCTTATTATGAGAGAGGTTGAGGACATGAATTCTGGTCAACAATCCTAGCTCTTCGGGGATATAACCTATTAGTTTATTACAAGATAGATCTAGTCCCGACATGATATCAAGAACGTTACCTTTATAGGCGTAAGAGAGAGTTTTTGTTGTGAACAAAACTTCATCTTGTGTTCCTGATACCTCAAATGGATGATCTATCATGCTAAACCAAAAATTTCGAGGATTCCGATAGCTATATCCACTAGCAACACCAGAAAATTGATCAACATCTGTGAAAGCTTGATAACTTGGACGATTAATATTTTGTAGGCAACCGGGTATTGAACCAGAAAGGAAGTTACCAGATAGATCAAGTAAACTCGCATTAGTTAACTGACACAACTGCTTTGGAATATTACCACTGAACTCATTTTTTCCCAAAAGAAGAATCCTCATATTTGATAATTCACCAAGAAATTTAGGAATCCTGCCAAACAATCTGTTGTTGCCAATGTCTAAAGTCAAAATATTGGTCAAATTACAGAAGGAATTGGGTATAGACCCAGTGAATGCGTTGGAACCCAAATGAAGATGCTTCAAACTTTCTGAAACTAAGCAGGATGGGATGGATCCTGAAAAGTGATTTTGTGAGATATCAAG
Source organism: Helianthus tuberosus (assembly GCA_030545235.1). Classification (NCBI taxonomy): domain Eukaryota; kingdom Viridiplantae; phylum Streptophyta; class Magnoliopsida; order Asterales; family Asteraceae; genus Helianthus; species Helianthus tuberosus. The sequence goes on from CM060369.1 coordinate 204,896,675, forward strand.
AAAAGTGAATGAATTTGTTCCACAAGGAAACTGACCTCCCAACCTATTATTTCTCACCACAAGTTCAGACACGAAACTCATGTTGCTTATCCAACCGATCGAACCAGTGAAAAAGTTATTGCTAATATCCAAAAGGCTAGGCCCAGAAAATGTACTCATTTTATTGTCATGGTCTCCAATTTTCCCAGAGAAGTAGTTCCTATCTAAGTGAAGGACCCTAAGCATACCAAAACTTAGGTTTCCAGAAAGTACCTCACCATGAAATCTGTTATTTGATAGTTTTAATACCTCCAATCGAGTGCGGTATGTGAACAATCCAAGTGATACTTCTCCAGAAAATCTGTTTTGAGATAAATCCAATATCTCTAGTTCGCCCAAATCACCTATTAAAGATGGGATACCACCCTCTAAATAATTCCCAGATAAATTCAAACGAGTTATAGAGGGAAGGAACTTTTGTATGTCTTTAGGAATGGCACCTTTCATGAGATTTCCAGACATATCCAACCATCTTGTATTAGGATTCCTGTAAAACGGCTTAGAAAATACACCACCAAATGAGTTGTTCATTAGACTAAGAAATTCTAGCATTGTGTTATTTTTCATCAACCAAGTTGGAATATCTCCCTCCATTGAGTTATGCGACATGTCTAGTTTCTTTAACCTATGTTGGTGAAGTAGAAAGCTAGGAACAACACTTCCTTTATGCATGTTGATATTACAATTTGATAACGCAAGACCTTTCAACTGGAACATAGGATTCCAACCTCTAGGCTCTTCTGTTTCCACCTCAAACTTGTCGTTGTCACTTATGAATCCAACAACCTCAAGGTTTTTGAGGTTGGAGAACGAGCTGAATGAGAAGGAACCTTCAAATTTGTTATGACTGAAATCCACAAACTCGAGAGATGTAAGATTAGCAATCAGAGATGGCGGAAGTGTTCCTATGAATTGATTTGAAGAAATATCAAGGAACTTAAGAGACGATAGCATGTTGAAACATTCGGGCAGCTTTCCAGTGAACATATTTCCTTTGAGATTCAATTCTTGAAGGTTCTTTAACTCACATAAGCCTGTTAAAAAGAGAAAATTATGATTCTTTAACTTGCACATGCATGGTTATTCAAATTAGAAAGATTAACCATTGAGGAAAGACATTATAACTAAAAGTGTGTAAACATTTTGCTTTAGACAACTTACCATGATCGAGTAATGATCCGTTCAGTTTATTGTTCGCAAATGAGACAACTTTAAGAGAAGATAATGCCTTTATTGTTGATGGGATGGTTCCAACAAAATAGTTTCCTTCCAAATCTAAGACCTCAAGATGGTTGAAAGATGCCAAAGCTATATTGAACATAACAAGAGGTGATTATATATATAGGTCACTAAAAATTACTAAAATTTTGTGACAAGTCAAGATAATTTCGAACTCAATGTTATTAATATGTTGGTAGTTGGTAACCATATAACGCCGTTTATATATCTACTTTTTATTTACATTTTTTATTGTGAACAGATTGTGATATTTGTTTCACCATAAGATCAAAACATGTTTGGTAAGAAATCTTAAAAAAAAAAAACAATAAGGCCACCATTAAAATGAAAGAGAAGTAAAGTATACAAAAGTTTCAAATAATGAAAAGAAATGAAAGTTGAAGGACTATGAAGTCAGAAGGCTTATTGGCATGAAACTATAAATGAGGGTAAACGTTGAAACAAGTTGCCAGAAAAATATATTAGGACACTATTTTGGTTGATCAAATTAGAATGATTCTTTCTTATTGGTACATCAATCGTCTTCAATGGTTGTAGTTCTTCCTTCACAATAGACACAACATAGTTCTATGCTATAGTTTGAACAAAATGTGAGGTGTGTAATACAATGATTGAAAGATGTAAAATGCATTGCCTTGTATAGGTAGAGAAAAAAATCTACACAAAATTCATGTATAACAAAATGTGTAATAACCTTTACACATAATGATCATAATACTCTTCCGCTGTACACATAGAGACAAATGTACCCTTGTCTAAGATGCCTATTTAAGCATAACGGGCATAACAATGTGAAACTTGGACCTACGAGTGTCAAAATGAGCGGATGACAACCATTTTGTCAAAGTACCAACCAACCAAGAATAAGTGTAGGCATATTGAACAGCGAGAGTCCACGCTAAAACCATATATTGAATAAAATATAGATTGATCAAAAGGTGTTTCGTGCATTGATGAAACAATAGATTGATTGCTAAATATGTGGCACAAAGATTGTCACAGCAAAGAGTAGGTGGACATGAGATAGGAAGCTAAAGCTCATGTGAAATATACATAATCTAGCGAATCTCCACTACCGTGTGACCCAACTGATAAGGTTGAGTCCAAGAAATTGTAGTAACAGGTAGTGGATCAACGATTCAAGGCATCCAACCTAGTTCACATCAAAATAAGCAAACCATGTGAGATATAACCTCTAAGGTACATCAAAATACTATTGACTAGACCTTAGTAACGATCAGTAGGTTTGTATAGAAACTAAGAAACCTTGTTTACCACATCTCCCATCCCTAGGCAAATCAGGACAATATACTATAGAGCGTCGACAGTGTTCCAATATAGTAATGGATCCTCCAAAGGAATAATAGAATACCGAGAAAGTTTTGGACAAAGGAAATATAAACAAGGGTAGATAAAGGTCGGTTGTAAGTAAGCCTAGTCTGATGTGTAATGGATCAAATAAGTAGCACTACTTGTAGTTTGTACTCCCATAAAATAAGATTAGGTGTCTATGTCCTTGAGCTCAAATTGGGAATATGCAAGCTCAATAAAATGTGTAACAAAGCGGGAGGAGTGATATACTTAGTGTGGATGCCTCTAGTGACGTTCGAGACCGTTCAAGTCAACCGGAGTCGACGGCGTTCCTCCGTTGCTTCGACTCGGCGTACAAGTTGGAAGTGACGAAGATGCGATTCGACACGAGAGTGACCTCATCATGACATCACGATGAGGTCATCATGAAAACATGCATGGATAGATTACATATACACGAAATATATGTTAGAATTTAATATATACACACACGAAATTTATAAAACATGTTGACACGAAACATGTGTATTTCGTGTGTCACAAAAGATGTTTCGTGCTGTTTCGGGTAGGTCACTTTGGATTTCGTGTGTTCACTTGCTGTATCACCTATAAATACAACATGATAGGATTTAGTCTGTAAGAGACAAAAAGAGAGAGTGTGAGAGTAATCGGAGCTTTGTATTGTTCAAATATTGTACGAAAACTCTGTCTGAATCAATACACGGAATCGGTTAACGTTTAACGGTGAATCTTATTGTATATTACGTTATCTCGCTCGGTTTGTGTCGTAGCTTGGATTCCGCACTCGCTACGACATCCGAAACAAGAAATCAAATTCGTCCGAGGGTCCGTATCGGGACCTACAAGTGGTATCAGAGCGTATGGCTCGTATTCTTGTTGACAACCGAGTTTCCGGTGGTATTTTCGAGTGGGTTTTGAGCTCTTCTTGGATAAACTTCAAAAACCTTGATTAAAACTCGAAAATCGGTTGTTATTTGATGCTAGTTATGGTTAAAACTTGTTAAAACAAGTAAAGATAATCGAAACCGCAAGTTTTATTGTGTTTTGAGGTGAAAAGTATCAATCACCATTTTTTTATGGCGAAGTTTCTTGCCGGAGAAGGTGACCGGAAAAGTACGTTTTGATCGCTAAAAATTCATTGGATGACACTTAGTGAAGACGTTGTACTGGCTGTCTACTAAGTTTTGTCTTTTCTGCATTGCAAACACACGAGATTCCAATAGGTTTTGTTTCATGTCCAATACGTAATCTCTTTCGTGAAGTTTGCATTTGATACATAGTCTATTTCGTGACATTATTATTTCGTTAATTATCTATTTCGTGACACCATAGTCTGTTTCGTGACAAACATGATCTGTTTCCTGTCAAACATGTTTCCTGCTTGGTGTCAATGTGCTTTTTATTTCGTGTGTGCATGTAATTTTGCATGTTTGCTTTCGTGTGAATACATTTAACTTCAAAAGTGCTAGTGTCCAAAGTGCATTTCGGCCCAAAGGTGTATTTCGTGAATATCTACTTCGGCCCACTATACAATTTAAACAAAACATATGTATTTCGTGTCCAATTATAATTCGCCCCAAGTTCAAAGAAACATATCGATTTCTTGTAACAAGTATTATATTTCGGCGCAACATACATTTCGGCCCAAAGTGATTTGTGTGAATTCAAAAGTATTTCATGGCACAACGTGTGATACAAGTATTTCACCCCAAGGTCCAACTGCTTCGTGTATGACATTCTATTTCGGCCCAAGTTTATATTTTGTGTACACCGTGCTTCGTCCAAGATCCTTGTTTCACGTGGATAATTGGTCCAAGTGCTTCGTTGACTAAATATATTTCATGAGGGTTACAGTATTTCGTTGTTGGTGCTAGTGGATTCGCATGCTGCTTATCTGTTTCGTGTGGAGTAACATTGCACAGGTTATACAACAGTAAGTGTCTTTCTCTCGCTTAACCTTTATATTTGAAAAAGTCATTTTTACCATGTTTGTATCTATCAATATGTCTTCAAATCCATGGGATTGGAGTGTTAACGGCACATCGAGCGGTACCACATCTTCACAAAATTCCACAACATCATGGGTTAAATATCTCATGCCATCTCCATCCGCATCCGCAATGATATCGGCTAAGCAGGGGGCATTTGTTGCAAACCAAAAATAAAGCATCCAAAATCTCTTGACTAGCGAAAGTGAATCTGGAAGTAGGTATCGTCCACCTAAGCTAAACCATATTAACGACTATCCACGGTGGAAAGTTAGATTTCACACGTATGTTCTCGGTCAAAATACCGAACTTTGGACGTGTTTTACATCTCCGTACAACGAAGCACTTGAAGAATCTGGATCTAATGCCGCAACATTAGCAAATTTAACTGAACAAGAGAAAAAGGCTTATGATTTGGAAAAAAAGCTTTCGCCCTTCTCACTCAGGCGCATGATAAAGACATTTATCATCAGTTTATTTATTTCACAACTACTAAGCATTTATGGGATACTTTACAAGCTAGAGGAGAAGGAAATGCGGCTTCGAGAAAGACTCGACATGATTTATTAAAGAAAGTGTTCGAAGGGTTCATGTTTATGGAAAACGAATCATTGGGAGATATGACCACAAGATTTTACCACTTGTTGAGCGAAATGTTTTCACACCAAGTAATTGTGAGTCCGCAAGAGATAGTTTCACGATTTGTCGATGCACTACCTCCAAAATGGGGTCAATTTCTAGAAATCCTAAAGCAAAATGGCGTTTTGAACACGATGAGTATCTATGAATTTGTTAAAACGTTAGACAACAAAGATGAAGAAGAAATTAGAAAGGCCAAAAGAATTCCAATTCCGCAAAATCCAGAAATGTATTTTGGTATCGGTGGTGGTATTAGTGGAACTTCACAGCCGGCTCAACACGCCAAGTTACAAACCGCTTTTGACTCCGACGCAAACCCTTTCCTACCACCACAACCCACAACTTCCGAACCAGTTGTGCCAATCCCTTCCAACGCAAACCCTTTCCTACCACCACAACCCGCAACTTCCGAACCCGTCTGCCCAATCCCTTCCAACGCAAACCCTTTCCTACCACAACAACCCACCTTTGTTTCCTCACTGTAACACCTCGTAAAATCACGACCAATATTATGAAGACACGTGTCATGGACTTTAAACGTGTAAGGAATTATTTCCAAAGGACTAAAAATTGTCAAACAATGTAAGTATGTAAGTGATAGGGATCCAAAGTGTCAACATGCCATTCTTGTGCCTCTGATTGACCTCACACGACGTTCGTATTCTTTAACGAATAATTTATCGAACTTAGAAAGTCTTTTGTGCTTAAAATAAGGATCTTGTGAAACATAAGGGTTAAAAGTGTCAACATGTTGAAAGTAACCTCTGAGCGACCTTTTAACGATCCCAAAAACATTGTAACGATTATATTTTTGTCCGCAAGAATATTGGATATTAATTCGTGGAGTTTCGACGCATATAAATAATCAAAGTGTTAATTACAAGTAATAAGGGTTAAATGCGTTAATATTGCATTTCAAGGCCATTCGGGTGACCTCGTAACTAACCGAAGGCTTATTGATAAATGTTTAAAGACTCAAGACCCTTAAAAGTCAAGTTTGAGGGTTAAAAGTGCAATAAACGCAAGGTAAAACAAGTTTAGAAGGACCAGGGACTAAAACTGCAATTGCTGAAAGATGGGATCCGGTCAAACAAGAGCCAGATGGCCCGCGCAAGACGCTGCAGGTTAGTCAGGTTACACCGCCTTTGTATGCCTTGTTTTCGATTCCAGGGACTGAGCCAACAGTTTTTCATGCATAGGGACACCTGGAATCATCAGGGATCAATTGTAGACTTGTGTGGAGTGATCTTGTGAATTATTTTTGGCTATATAAGCACTTCTTGTTTGCTAGTTCATGTGCTCATTCACAAAATTATTTCAAACTCACTCTCTGGAGCTCTCTGGACTTCAAGCAAGTTTCCCTCAACTCCTAATTCGTGCTAAGAGCCTTAGTAAGCATTCTTAGCGTCCCTAGTTCAAGTTTTATTAGTCTAATGACCAAAAGTCAAAGTCGTCGTAATTAAGCTTTGACTTAGTGATTAATCACTAATGGTCCAGCCATTATTCGAATTGAAAGTGGCTATGAGTTGGTAATTATGTGGGTAATAAACCCTTAAAAGGGCACCCCTGATTATCACTCTAACCTGGTCAATTGTCGGGTCAAACCTAATATAAAAAGTCAACAGAAAGCTATTTTGGAAATAAACTCATAACTAATAATGTAGAGGTTATGGAACATGTTTTAACACTAAAATAACTTGGTAAATAATGTAAGAACATGTCTAAGCATGTTCAACCCGACAATTCTGAGTTTAGGCTCGGTTCGGAACCGAAAGTCGCAAAAGAAGACTTTTGCTTTGACTTTCAGTTCTGACCCGATTTAGCATGTTTTAGATATGCCTTAAGATTCCTTTAGGACCATATTATAAGTTAGTAAAACCCTTTAAGGTTATACTACATGGTTCTTTATTAATCCGATTCATTTGCATGTTTCCGCTAATTGCTTAAATGTTGACCATTATGCCCTTTTGACATTAAAGCGAGATTTTTAAAAATGTGAGAAGACAAAAACCTTTATTACTGATTTATAAATATGTCCTAAAAATTTGACATCAGTTTGTGGTCTAAATTTGGAGTTATGCTCAATATCGTAAATTGAAAGCTTTTAATTAATTAAACGGCATTATTAGCACAAAGCCTATTTAAACCCAAATTTCGACACCAAAATTTTTACCCACTGATGTAATATAATATTTTGGGATTTTTGAAGATTTTTATTAATTTTTAAACTGATCATAATGTAGGGTTCTTGCTTTGATTCGGTAATTGACGGTTATACCCTTTTTGCTAAATAAATGAATTTTACATAACATTTTGATACCAAATATTTTGCTACTGATTTTATATGATAAATAAAATATTTTGAATTCTATAAACTGATCAAGAACTCAGATTTCCTTATATAACCTGAAAATCGCCTAAAACCGACTTTTTACGCGTTTTAAACGCATAGTATGGATTAAAACTATTTTGACACATAAGACTTAATACATACTGATGTTTTAAGTAAATTTTTATACTTTAACAGTAAGAAAATTTTTGAACTCAGATTTCCAAATTTGACCTTTAAAGCTTATGTGAAATGACCAAAATGCCCATACGGCGCATAGTTTGGTTATAAATGATAAATTTCACATATATGCAATACCCTACTGACATGACTTGCAAAAATAAATATTTTTGCTGAACATTTTAGACCAGAACCTCAGATTAATATTTAATCTCTTTTATAACCTTTAAAATGACCAAAATAACCCTACGGGGCTTAAATTGATTTTAAATCCATTTTGGGCATAATGGAAGGCATCCTACTGATATCACAACATATTTAAGGCATATTAACTTGTGAAACCTGTATATGACTCTTTTGGTTACCCGTTATGCATTTTTCGCGTTCGGTACGGTTTATGTGACTAGTTTACGTAAATTGACCGAAACGGATCAAACCTTATCATTCTTACTTCAAAATCCAGAATGTGTTTAGTCTACCCATATTATACAAGTCTCCATACTTGTCGGGTCTAAATCACATTCTAATCTGGTCTTCACTTAATCTTGCGTTTTGAACCGTAAAACTTTCTTTAAAACTAACCGACCTAAGTTTAAACTTAAGTAAGACCCGTTAGGAATCTAATAGGTTATTAAAACCTTCATTCCAAATTTAGGAGCCCAGTAAAAGATATTTGCACTTGCTGATTGTATACGGCTGGGATAAAGTTGTATAATTTGCTCAGGTAAATACTTTTAACTTATTTTCCGCTTGGGATACGGTGTTATAATAATACCGCTTGGTCGGGTATGAAGTCGTATAATCGGATTGTGATTAAAAATATGCATAACCCATTTTAATCTGTTTTGTTTGATGCAATGCCTTTGGGGGGTTAATGACCATGTCTTGGATATCCTCGGCTCATTCACTAGAAATGGCCACGACTTAAGCACGGGGTGTAGGCATAAACCTGACAGTTGCGTATGTAAAAAGGTAGCCCACTCGTAAGGAAACTTATTGTGCGTATTATACCAAGTGGTGTGTCTATTAATCTTTTTAAACCGGCTCTTCTAACCGGGTCCTAAATGGACGACAAACATGTAAAACTGTATACAAGATTATTTTTAAATAATTATCCCAAGTTATAAAATATTTTGTGCATTGTGCATTCAAATCAATTTTGTGACAACCCGAACTCTCAAGGTTAGTGACGTCTTGTAACACCCCTAAACCCGAATGTTTATATTCGGAAAATGTTTTAATATGGTACATAAAGAAATAAATAACTACGCTATTTAACCTAGTTAAGAATATAGTAGGAACAATTAAAGGATGAAAGTTGTGTCAAGTATAATTAGTGGCAAACTTGAGGGGCTAAATTAGGGTAAAATGAAAGATGAATTAATTTATAAAATACACCCACAAACACACACACGTATGTGTGTTCGAGAAAGAGCCAGGAGCTCCATGAAAGCTCACAAACCCTAATCATGAAGATCACCAATTGAATGGTTAATTGTAGCTCAAATTCAAGAAGGAACATGGATTAATGATCACCTTCACAATGGAATCGTAAGGTATGTCTTAAAAGTTAGATTGCTGATCTTTCACGAAGTGGGTTATGATGTAAATTGCGAATTTGTTTGAAATTGAGAACGAGTATGTGTTAGAATCATCATATAGAACATGGATTATGCATGGTTTAGGTTAATTTGATTTTTAAGGGTGAAACCCGTTGGTTATGGTGAAGATGATGACATGGGTAAATCATCCATGTTCAAATTCTTGCTTATTATTGATGTATTTTGATATATATGACGGATTCTTGTTAGAGGAATTGAAAGAAATGTGATACTAGTAGGTTTGATGTTTATGTATGGATGATTCATGTTGATTAGAATGAGGAATTTGATGAATTATGTGCGAGATTAGAAGGATATGCATGAATTAGTTGTATACTATGCTTAGGAGGTAGTATACACACCAAATGTATGATGAACTTATGAGGAATTTGAGATTAGATCACTTGTAAGTGATTAACAAAGTGGTTATGAAGTGGGTTTTGATGATATGATAGAAGTAATGATATGCTTATGTTAATGATGTTTGAAAATCATATATGTGTATGTATGTTTAAAGAAATTGGATAAGAAATGATGGATTAGCATGTTATAAGGTTAAATGATAAACTTAATATAAGATCCGTGGGATGAAAAGGTTGTGATGAATGATGAATAAGCTAACTATCTTGAGAATGATATATGATAGTTGATGCTTGATAAGCGACATGGAAGCTTGGGAAAAGAGCGGGTCAAACGGGACTAATGCGCACGGGAAGCATATTCGGATGCTATGTAAGTAAAGCTTTTACCCCTTTTTGTAGAATATCTATTCAATGTATAGATTACGAACATGGTAACTAAATATGTGAATTATGATGTTCCGACAAGTTTTGGTATGGGTCGGAACATGTGATTATGTTAAGAAACTAAGTTTGATGGTCAAAAAGGGTAAAAAGGGTATTATGATAATTTTAGTTATGAGATAATGAAGGAATAATTTACAAGGATGGGATAATGAATAATGAAAATCCCACAAGGATAAAATGGACATCTAGACTTAACGGGTCAAATGGTGAAGACATTACCATTTGGCGATATTGACTAATGAATTGTTTTGTTAAGTATTATGCATTCACAGGATGAATAGCGATAGGAATTATGTTGCTATTAATTAGCCATTTAGCACATGAAGTATTAAAACGGGCCATAGCTTTGATCCGAGCCAGGTATGTGCGATTAGAGTTGTAGTTAAGCCGAGGGATTAGTCAAATGTTTAAGGAAGTCCTTTGTCGTAAAAGATGGAACAAAGTTGACAAAAAACGCCCTTGATGGGTAAATCGGGCAAAGGGACTTAAAAGTTGATTAGAAACAAGCTATTTGATTAAGTGAATGTTTTGGAAAAGTAGGAAAGCGAGAAGCATGATTTTCGTAAGCCAAGGACCTTAAAATGCGCAAATACCTTTAACGGTTCAAAATAAGCTTTTGAGCGAAAATAGGTTAAGAGGATGCAAGTCATCCGAGAATTTAATCTTTTATGATAGACGTCATTGATATTATTAGATTCATAAGAAGTTATGGTCAAACAAACGAGTTATGTTGATAAATGCATGAACGGGTCAAAATTTGGTAAAAGGGTAATAAGCCGAAGGCTTAAAGGTCCTAAATTTCAGTAGTCCGAATATTAGATTTTCACTCCATGTGATGGAGAATTAAATTACGATCACGTAGGAAAAAGAATCATGTAAATCGGATAAAAAATGAACAAGATATGCTCGTTTCCGTAAAATCTGGATGTGCTGGGAATATGCAGCAACCAGCTGCAACATTCTGATCAAATGAGGGCGTCGCGCCACTCGACGGCAGAGGCATGTAGCCGTCGCGCGACGCGACGGGGGTATGTTTCGCCGAAAAGTGTTTAGCTGACTCGTTTGGCCTGGGAAACTCGTTTAAATGCGTTTTAAGCTACGTATGACTAATTTAACTTACGTTTTATAAGCATAAGTGTATACACACATGTAGATAGGTATGTATGTATGTTTGTATGTATCTATACACGTATGTAGAAATGTATGTAAGCATGTATGCACCTACGTATGTATGTTTATAAGTATGTGAGCAAGTATACGCGGATATATGAAGGTACGTATGTGAGTAGGCATGTATGAGTTAGGTATGTTGCAAGTAGGGATGTATGTATGTATATATGTATAATGTTATGAGTGTACGTAATGATGTAGGTATGTGTGTAGATAGATACGTATGTAATGATGTAAATGTGTTTATATGTGGGTATGTACGTATGTATGTAATTGGTTATGTGTGAATGTATGAATATGTATAAGTATGTATGAAAGTAGGTACGCATGTATCCAATGAAATTGAGTACTGACGATATATTAGCGTGCCTGGTGAATGAAGTGTAACGTAGGAATAGCAAAGGAGTCTCACCACGGATTGTATGATCAGATGGAAAGCTGGGATGTAAAGAGTTAACGGAACGAAAAGTAAACGTGAATAAATCTTGTATGTTTATAATGCGTACTAATGTTATGAATTTTAAGTGGTGAGCGCAGGTAGTACGAGTCACGAGGATCATCAAGGAATAGAGATCGAGGACCGAGTCACAAGACAGATTGTACCGGAACGTTGGTGTATGTAATATAGAAAACCCATGTTATGTTTTTTTTAATTGTAAATGAGTCGATTGATGACTTCATGTAAAAAAGTTGTGTTAAAATGAAATTTTAAGTCAGTCAAGGTATTTATAAGGAAAGAAATGTTTTTGCCATGAACTTCCGCTGCAACTTTTTGTCAAAAACGTTTATGGGTCTTACAAGTTGGTATCAGAGCCCTGGTTTGAGAGAATCAAGTACGAGAGGGTAGGTACTTGAACTCAAACATGTGTGCTCTTCTGATAAGGAACCCGTACAATCCATGACTCGATCAAGATCTAAAGGTAGAAATTAAATGAAAGCGTGTATGTATACACTCATATGAAGAAGCTAATGGTTTTGTATGTGCAAGGTAAGCTTAAAAGGTTGAAGAGGATGATCCGTGAATGCAGTCTAAGATGAACGCTAAGGCAGGCAAGGATGCGAATGGACAGACGGACCCCAGGTACACAATGTTAATATGTATGGGTACCGGTGTTAAAAGAAAAAGGAAGAAATCTCCTTGGGAGGGTAAGTACTAAACAGAAGACAACGATATTGTCATGGTAAGATTTTAAAAAATGTAGCACGAACTGTGACCCATTACTGCGGACATAAGGCGATGATTACCTGAAGGCTCGAAATTAGTATGTGAATTGCGCACCTGGCCAGTACGCAAGAAGCATATGACGTTCGTGAGACCATGGTAATTATCGCAGGTATGTCCTTTAGAATTGGGTAACAGGTGGACGTGCGGGTGAAATGGGTAGTTAGACTCTCAGGAAATCGAGAGTACTATGTAAGGATGAAGAGTTTGAAGGATAAGAATGAAGAATGTTGAATCCGTAAGTAAGTACGGATCAACAAGATATGAATGGAATGTTTGAATCCGCAAGACGAATTCAAGGAATGAAATGCAGAAATGATAAGTCCGAATCCGCGAGACGGATTCAGTACATGTAAGGAATAAAAGATGTGAATGATATGTTTGAGTCAGTGAGATGGATTCAAATCATAGAAGGAAGAAAAGGTATGCATGGTATGTTTGGAACCGCTAGACGGATTCAAAACATTGAAGTAATGAAAGGTATGGATGCTACGTTTGAATCTGCGGGACAGATTTAATATATAAAAAGGATGAAATTAGTCCACGTTAGAATGTGTCGATAGTTTGACCATGGTTGTGCCAAACGAGTCATATGAGTGAATGCAAAGTAAATGAACAAAAGAATGATCATAATGGGCACGCAAACCTAAATTTTAAAACGAAAGGAAGAAGTTTTGAACAAGTTATGTGTTAAATGTGTTAGTAATCGACTCTTAGGAGTCATAATAAATGACGGGCTACGACCCGGACAATGATTTAAGTATGAACAAGAAGGATAAGTTTTGTTAAGAATACCGAAATGATGTAATGAATGTTTTTGCAAGTAACCATGAATGGAAAGAAGTACGAACGTGTGCCTCAATACATATACGATAAAAAAATGTCAGTTTAGCCTTGAAAAGTCAAATGTAGGTTGACGAAATGAGTAACTAGAATGAAAGAATTTCGTGTGAGAAATGAAATGTGCTAACTGCTAAATTTGTAGATGATAATGTTAGAACCCTTGACGTGATGAAACCAATCAAATTGGTGGAAGGATGTGTACGATTGGAGGCACATTACATGGATGAATGAAATCTAGCCTGGTACGGCTAGTACTCGTGAAGAATGTGGACAGACCTGAATTACGGATCGCCGAAGTATGGAATGAAATCGAGGTAAGTAAAATGCTTTAATTTATGTCGGATAAATATGAATTAGTAAATTGAAAACGCCCTACAAAATGCATGGTGGAATGAGTATGGTTTAGTACGGAATGTTTGATTCCTAATAGTTGACATAAGAAGAAAAATATGTCATTAAGAAATGAATCTCAAAGGTTTTAAGTGAAACTTTCGAGAATTGGTTAAACTCTCGTATAATGAATTTGTGTGACACGTGGGCTTATGTAAATTAAATAATGCATGAAATGAGAGGAATAGTAATGTAAAATGAATAAGGTGAATCGAAGGTAACGCAAGAGCATGTATGGTGCAATTAACTATAGAAAATGAAGAATGATGTTAACCTTGGAGTTAAGCACGAATGCATGACTATGAAATTAGTAACTTCGTTGCGATAACAAAATTAAATGTTATGAAATATATGTATAGAATGTGGTCTTAAAGGATGAGATGAAGGTATTAGATCTGTTATAAACAGATCATATGAAAGTTAGCATTATTAAAAGTGTGAATGAATATATACCTTGAACTGTTACTAAACGATCAAGGAAATGAGAAGGTTACGTGGAAGTATGGCATGGAAAGTATAGACTTGTTAGGAAGGAGTCAATTGTATAAGTAAATATGAACTGAGTTAGGATGATTACTTATAATTACGATGTGACCATGATGTCAAACATAGATATGTGTATGTGTAAATGGAAGTGAGAAAGGTTTCGAGGACAAAACCTCATTTAAGAGGGGTAGACTTGTAAAACCCCAAAACCCGAATGTTTACATTCGGAAAATGTTTTAATATGGTACATAAAGAAATAAATAACTAGGCTATTTAACCTAGTTAAGAATATAGTAGGAACAATTAAAGGATGAAAGTTGTGTCAAGTATAATTAGTGGCAAACTTGAGGGGCTAAATTAGGGTAAAATGAAAGATGAACTAATTTATAAAATACACCCACAAACACACACACGTATGTGTGTTCGAGAAAGAGCCAGGAGCTCCATGAAAGCTCACAAACCCTAATCATGAAGATCACCAATTGAAGGGTTAATTGTAACTCAAATTCAAGAAGGAACATGGATTAATGATCACCTTCACAAGGGAATCGTAAGGTATGTCTTAAAAGTTAGATTGGTGATCTTTCACGAAGTGGGTTATGATGTAAATTGCGAATTTGTATGAAATTGAGAACGAGTATGTGTTAGAATCATCATATAGAACATGGAGTATGCATGGTTTAGGTTAATTTGATGTTTAAGGGTGAAACCCGTTGGTTATGGTGAAGATGATGACATGGGTAAATCATCCATGTTCAAATTCTTGCTTATTATTGATGTATTTTGATATATATGACGGATTCTTGTTAGAGGAATTGAAAGAAATGTGATACTAGTAGGTTTGATGTTTATGTATGGATGATTTATGTTGATTAGAATGAGGAATTTGATGAATTATGTGCGAGATTAGAAGGATATGCATGAATTAGTTGTATACTATGCTTAGGAGGTAGTATACACACCAAATGTATGATGAACTTATGAGGAATTTGAGATTAGATCACTTGTAAGTGATTAACAAAGTGGTTATGAAGTGGGTTTTGATGATATGATAGAAGTAATGATATGCTTATGTTAATGATGTTTGAAAATCATATATGTGTATGTATGTTTAAAGAAATTGGATAAGAAATGATGGATTAGCATGTTATAAGGTTAAATGATAAACTTAATATAAGATCCGTGGGATGAAAAGGTTGTGATGAATGATGAATAAGCTAACTATCTTGAGAATGATATATGATAGTTGATGCTTGATAAGCGACATGGAAGCTTGGGAAAGGAGCGGGTCAAACGAGACTAATGCGCACGGGAAGCATATTCGGATGCTATGTAAGTAAAGCTTACACCCCTTTTTGTAGAATATCTATTCAATGTATAGATTACGAACATGGTAACTAAATATGTGAATTATGATGTTCCGACAAGTTTTGGTATGGGTCGGAACATGTGATTATGTTAAGAAACTAAGTTTGATGGTCAAAAAGGGTAAAAAGGGTATTATGATAATTTTAGTAATGAGATAATGAAGGAATAATTTACAAGAATGGGATAATGAATAATGAAAATCCCACAAGGATAAAATGGACATCTAGACTTAACGGGTCAAATGGTGAAGACATTACCATTTGGTGATATTGACTAATGAATTGTTTTGTTAAGTATTATGCATTCACAGGATGAATAGCGATAGGAATTATGTTGCTATTAATTAGCCATTTAGCACATGAAGTATTAAAACGGGTCATAGCTTTGATCCGAGCCAGGTATGTGCGATTAGAGTTGTAGTTAAGCCGAGGGATTAGTCAAATGTTTAAGGAAGTCCTTTGTAGTAAAGGATGGAACAAAGTTGACAAAAACGCCCTTGATGGGTAAATCGGGCAAAAAGACTTAAAAGTTGATTAGAAACAAGCTATTTGATTAAGTGAATGTTTTGGAAAAGTAGGAAAGCGAGAAGCATGATTTTCGTAAGCCAAGGACCTTAAAATGCGCAAATACCTTTAACGGGTCAAAATAAGCTTTTGAGCGAAAATGGGTTAAGAGGATGCAAGACATCCGAGAATTTAATCTTTTATGATAGACGTCATTGATATTATTAGATTCATAAGAAGTTATGGTCAAACAAACGAGTTATGTTGATAAATGCATGAACGGGTCAAAATTTGGTAAAAGGGTAATAAGCCGAAGGCTTAAAGGTCCTAAATTTCGGTAGTCCGAATATTAGATTTTCACTCCATGTGATGGAGAATTAAATTACGATCACGTAGGAAAAAGAATCATGTAAATCGGATAAAAAATGAACAAGATATGCTCGTTTCCGTAAAATCCGGATGTGCTGGGAATATGCAGCAACCAGCTGCAACATTCTGATCAAATGAGGGCGTCGCGCCAGGCGACGACAGGGGCATGTAGCCATCGCGCGACGCGATGGGGGTATGTTCCGCCGAAAAGTGTTTAGCTGACTCGTTTGGCCTGGGAAACTCGTTTAAATGAATTTTAAGCTACGTATGACTAATTTAAGTTACGTTTTATGAGCATAAGTGTATGCACACATGTAGATAGGTATGTATGTATGTTTGTATGTATCTATACACGTTTGTAGAAATGTATGTAAGCATGTATGCACCTACGTATGTATGTTTATAAGTATGTGAGCAAGTATACGCGGATATATGAAGGTACGTATGTGAGTAGGCATGTATGAGTTAGGTATGTTGCAAGTAGGGATGTATGGATGTATATATGTATAATGTTATGAGTGTACGTAATGATGTAGGTATGTGTGTATGTAGATACGTATGTAATGATGTAAATGTGTTTATATGTGGGTATGTACGTATGTATATAATTGGTTATGTGTGAATGTATGAATATGTATAAGTATGTATGAAAGTAGGTATGCATGTATCCCATGAAATTGAGTACTAATGATAATATTAGCGTGCCTGGTGAATGAAGTGTAACGCAGGAATAGCAAAGGAGTCTCACCACGGATTGTATGATCAAATGGAAAGCTGGGATGTAAAGAGTTAACGAAACGAAAAGTAAACGTGAATAAATCTTGTATGTTTATAATGCGTACTAATGTTATGAATTTTATGTGGTGAGCGCAGGTAGTACGAGTCACGAGGATCATCAAGGAATAGAGATCGAGGACCGAGTCACAAGACAGATTGTACGGGAACGTTGGTGTATCTAATATAGAAAACCCATGTTATGTCTTTTTTTTAATTGTAAATGAGTCGATTGATGACTTCATGTGAAAAAGTTGTGTTAAAATGAAATTTTAAGTCAGTCAAGGTATTTATAAGGAAAGAAATTTTTTTGGCATGAACTTCCGCTGCAACTTTTTGTCAAAAACGTTTATGGGTCTTACACGTCTTATCTCGTGATATTAACTTCTAGTTATCCCTCTCTGGTGCGTTAAACTGGTATCACTCCGTTAAGCTTGAACTTAAACCTAAACGCGTGTTAACCTTGTTAAGCGTGAACCTTTGTTATATGTTAACCTTGTTAAACGTTACATGTTTATGTATTTGGGCCGCCGCACTTGTTTCTGAATATTCTGGGCCGCCACCGCACAGAAATAATCCGGCCCAGTTTACTTGTGCATACAACCTGTTACTCCTCGACCCACCGATCCCCCTTTAATCAGCTCAGCCCAACATTAAACCTTTATGTATACGTAAACTATTATGTGTTGTGATTGCACAATCCCTAATTTACTCAAACAAACCCTACCCCCTCTCTCAATCTTGCAATTGGCAGACGACCCCTCCCCTATTCGAAACCCTTATCATTGGAACTTATCTCTGTGCTTGATTTTATATACACCACTCGGTTAGTTGTTATTCATGCAAAGATATATATGTTTTTTATGTTAATTCTTACTTGATTATTCATCATGTGATTTTAATTAACAGAAGTATTATGATTTGTTGGTAATCTATTGATGATGATCATGTCATGACATATATGTGGTGGTCGATTAATAGTGGTATGATAATGATGGTTGATGATCTTGGTACATAATTAGGGGCCGATGGTTATCATGTTATTAGTTAAATTGCATATTATTAGTTAAGTGCGCATGAAGTTGTTTATGATCAGATTTACTTGATTATATGATTGCTTGATGATGATAACTATGATCAAGATTAGTTGATATCATGCTATGTTGATAGGCTGTTAATACGCTTAGGAATTGTTATGACAATGTGATTCCAATAAATGATGGGTTACAACCTGATTTAAGGGTTAACGTGGGTTAGGGATATAGTGAATATTTGGATAGTGGGCCGAGATATGATAACAAGTTGCATAAACTATTTATGGGCTTAGGGGTAGCACTGGGCCGAGCAAACGGAAATGGGCCGAACATTGGCGAGGGTTTGGGCCTGATGGGATTAGGCCGGGTAATACAAACTGGATAAACATTGGGCAGCATGTTACACAGAAATTGGACTACATGTTATTAAAATCATATGTAATAAGTTAGGCCGAGAACTTGTATGTAACTTGTTTAGAAAATATTGAGTATCATATGAATTGCACATTTTTGTTACCTTGGGCAGTACTCAGTTGCGGGTGGCACAGGGCCAGCCCACTTGGCTTGACTTATGTTATCGGGTCCAACATCAACAGGGCCGCACAAGTTCCATGAGCTCCGTAATGGGCTGCCCAAATGGTTGTAGTCTAATAAACATATGATACGAAACGGATTGTGACCCAAATGCTTGTTGTGTGTTATATATACTCGTATGTATACTTGGGTGTATGTTGAACTGTTAATATGTGACAACTGGAATTATGAATGTGTGATGTGGGTATGCTTATGACCCGAACACTAGGTGTAACATGAGTGATGATATGCGCCATATTTGTTTACTACTTGTGGAATGTGTACAAAGAATTTGTGGTTTTTGTGTAAACGAAACTAATTGTCATTGGAACCATATTAGGGTGTGAGTGTCCAACGATAAACGAGTAAATTAATCTTACCGAGCAAAACTAAGGTGAGTTCATCTCTTGAGCTTGCATCCCGGTGGTTGGGACAGTCTTTGGGTATCCCTGAGAGGGATGGGTTTTGGGTAAATCACTGGGTATTCCTGAGAGGAATACAACTCTTGGTTAAAACGGGAATGTTAGATAATACACCTTTCCTATCACTTTAAGTCCTATCTTATACCGAATAGTTACCTGAGAGGTAACGAGGTGTTAGTTGATAGCGCTATTAGGCTTGGCAACCTCACACCGTACTTGGGAGGACGGGCGTGAACTAATGACCTTAAATCATGACCATTGCTTAGATAGGGGGCAGTGGGGATGGACAAAACAATCTGGTAGCCATCTTGTACGGTACTTGGGTTATTATCTACATTACAAACTGTGAATTGAACTAAACACTTGGTAACTAACGTTTTCATAAACTATGAACTCGCCAGCTTTATCTGATACACTTGTTGCATGCTCGCAGGTCGTTAGATATCATGGATTTGGGAACTTGCTATCTGGAGTAGCTGAAGTGGTCATGGGTCGACTGGAGGGACTCATGTGATTGATTATTGCCATTATACATTGGTTTTGAACAATTTAACTTTGGTTTACTATTTGCTTCCGCTGAACACGTTGGTTTTTATTTAAACTCGTTGATGATATTTTTCATTAATAATTAAGGATTTTATTTTGAAACTTGTATGGGTTCAATGTAATTAGTGGCTCGTTGTTGGTACGTCACACGCCTAACAGGGACATTCCCTAGGTGGTATTTTGGGGGTGTGACAGTTTGGTATCAGAGCCACTGGTTATAGTGAACTTGGTTTTAAAACGTTGTTATAAAACTAGACTATAACCAAATAGATCCGAAATCGACCATGACACTCGGCTCCAGATTGCAAGGTTCGTCTCTTGTTTACTTTTGCATAGTATATCTAGCGTACAATTATGAATAACAGCACACGTGAATGCACACTTGGCACTACAGTATGAGTCCTTATGTTGTCAAACCATGTTACGTGTTTTAATAGTGTGACTCTTCTTGAACTTTCATGATTTATGTTGTGGCGTCATCTGTCTTATTGCTCGAATTCGAGGAACCTTTTAACACGAGTTGGGAGGAACTGAGATAAACATGCAAACTGGATTATTACTATGGGTGCACACATAATAATAATGTGGGGTGCATGTGAGTCCCAGTGAAACTTAACGATTGCAAAAAGGGGTTCCGCTCTGTTAATTGACGTTATGTTAGAACTCAGTATCCTATGGAGGTCATAGTAATGCTTGACTCCTACTTGAACTTGCATTTCAAATCTTTCCCTCTTCTTGTATAGAAACATGAGCGGACGAGGCCATGGACGCGGCCACATTGCTATGACTCAGGCCGAACTGACCAACTTGATCAACACTCGTGTGGCTGAAGCCGTAGCGGCTTACCAGGCTGGTACAATATGTGCCAAATACTCTTTATCCTTGTGTCGTGAACTTGAGTCTTACTTGTTTCTTATTTGTCCTTTCGTCAATAGGTAAACAGGTGCAACAGAATCCGCACCATCCACCTGTTTGCACGTTCAAAACCTTCATGGATTGTAAGCCACAGACCTTCAGTGGGACTAAAGGAGCTGTGGGACTCTTACGTTGGTTCGAGAAGGCCGAATATGTGTTTGCTATGTGTAACTGTCCCGTGGGGGACCGGGTGAAGTATGCTTCAGGCACGCTCGAGGACGGTGCCTTGACTTGGTGGAATGCCCAGGTTCAGATGTTGGGTATTAAGATGGCGAATGCCACTACTTGGGATAATTTCAAGGAGTTGATGCGAGAGGAGTATTGTCCTCGTGATGAGATTTAGAATCTAGAGAATAACTACTACAATCTGAAGATGGAAGGATCGGAAATAGAGGCATACACGAAGCGGTCGCACGAGCTTGCGAACATGTGCCCTAACATGTCTCGACCCCCACCTCGTAGAATTGAATTGTATATCAAGGGCTTGGCACCGGCGGTGAAGAGTTTAGTCACTTCTGCAAATCTCAATAACCTAGCTCAGATCATCCGCTTAGCTCATAAGATCACAGATCAGGAGGTGGAGCGTAATTCGCTGCCACCACGTGTTTCTACTACTGCTGCCACTGCTACAGCTGCCACTCCTGCTACTGACAGCAAGCGTAAGTGGAATGATGTGGACAAGGCGTCCAATTCGATACAGTCACAGAAGAGACCAGATACCGGTAGAAATCGTAGTTTCAGCCAGTCGTCTTCTGTGAATCAGAACCAGAGCAACACTTCCAGTCAGAATACTTATGCGGGGAAGCATCCGAAGTGTAACAAGTGCAACTATCATCATCGTGGGCCGTGTACCCGAGTCTGTCATAGGTGCAACAAAGTGGGTCAGGTGGCCAAAGATTGCAGGGCTTCACTCTCGAGACAGCAGCAACAGCTGCCCCCACAACAGCAGTAGCCACAGCAGCATGATAGACAGCAGCCTCAGCAAAATCAGGGTAACCGTAAGGGTTGTTTTCAGTGTGGTGACGAGGGCCATTTCAAGCGGGAGTGCCCTCAGTTGAATCAGAACACGGGTAATAATAATAACACTGGGAACAACAATGGGAACAATGGGGGAAACGGTGCGTGTGGGCGAATGTCTACTATTGGAGCTGGGGTGGCTAGGAACGATGGCAATGTAGTGACTGGTACGTTTTCGGTAAACGATCTATTTGCTTCTGTTTTATTTGACTCTGGTGCCGATTGGAGTTATGTATCTTTGGGGTTCAGTCGTCAGTTAGGATTGAGTCCTACACCTCTTGTAACTAAACATATAGTAGAACTAGCTGATGGTAAAACAATTGAAGCTTCACATGTTCTTGTTGGGTACAAACTCGATCTTATGGGTCAAGTGTTCGACATTGACCTACTTCTTATTGTTCTTGGAAGTTTTGATGTGGTTATTGGGATGGACTGGTTGTCCAAGCACCAGGCGGAAATTCTCTGCAAGGAGAAAATCGTGCCGTATTCCTCTCTCTAGTGGAGAATTCTTATCGGTTCAAGGTCATCGTAGTGGTGCTATGGTTAGTATTATCTCGGCGATGAAGGCTCAGAAGTGTTTGCGTAAGGGCTACCCTGCTATTTTAGCTCTTGTTACTGATCCGCAATTTGATGAGAGGAGGATCGAGGATCTTCCAGTTGTTCGTGAGTTTCCTGATGTGTTTCCTAAAGAACTCCCTGGTTTACCTCCACATCGTCAGGTGGAATTTCAGATTGACCTCGCGACAGGTGCAACCCCGATTGCCCGTGCTCCATATCGTCTTGCGCCAGGGGAGTTACAGGAGTTGTCAAACCAACTCCAAGAGCTGTTGGATAGAGGTTTTATCCGACCAAGCTCTTCACCTTGGGGAGCCCCAGTACTGTTTGTGAAAAAGAAGGATGGGTCCTTTCGGATGTGTATAGATTATCGCAAGCTCAACAAAGTGACGGTCAAGAACCGTTATCCTTTACCCCGTATCGACGACCTGTTTGACCAGCTGCAAGGGTCAAGCTTTTATTCCAAGATTGACTTAAGGTCGGGCTATCATCAGGTACGAGTTAGAGAGGAGGATGTTCCCAGAACGGCTTTTCGAACGCGGTATGGCCACTACGAGTTTTTGGTTATGCCGTTTGGATTGACTAACGCACCAGCGGTCTTCATGGATCTCATGAACCGCGTTTGCAAACCGTATCTCGACGACTTTGTTATTGTTTTCATCGACGACATCTTGATCTACTCCAAGAGCAAGGAAGACCATGAGTGACATTTATGTCTTATCTTAGATCTCCTAAGGAAGGAGCAGCTCTACGCGAAGTTCTCTAAGTGTGATTTATGGATTCGAGAAGTACACTTCCTTGGTCATATTGTTAACGAGATGGGGATACACGTGGATCCTACCAAGATCGATGCTATTAGTAATTGGGCGACACCGAAGAATCCTTCGGAGGTGTGATAGTTCCTTGGTCTTGCGGGGTACTATCGTCGGTTTATTCAAGATTTCTCGAAGATCGCTCAACCTCTCACCTCCTTGACACAGAAGATCGTTGTTTATTCTTGGGGAACGAAACAGGAGGATGCTTTCCAGCTCTTGAAGCAGAAACTCTGTAGCGCGCCGATCTTGTCTCTACCTGAGGGTACCGAGGATTTTGTGGTTTATTGTGATGCTTCTCTTCAGGGTCTCGGCTGCGTGTTGATGCAACGTGAGAAGGTGATAGCTTATGCTTCTCGTCAGTTGAAGGTACATGAGAAGAACTATACGACTCACGACTTGGAGTTAGGAGCTGTGGTTTTCGCGTTGAAGATTTGGAGGCATTATCTGTACGGTACCAAATGCACTATCTACACCGATCACAGAAGTCTCCAGCAAATCTTCAACCAGAAGGAACTGAATATGCGGCAGCGTCGTTGGATAGAACTGTTGAACGATTATGAGTGTGCCATCAAGTATCTCCCGGGTAAAGCTAACATTGTAGCTGATGCTCTTAGCCGAAAGGAGACGAAGCCTAAGTGTGTTCGCGCTCTATAGCTTACTATTCACTCTGGTTTACCTGCTCAGATTCGTTCCGCTCAGATCGTGGCATTGAAGGAAGAGAACATCAAGGCTGAATACTTGCGGGGCATGGAAAAGCGACTTGTGGACGGATCTGATGGCATTCATTACTTTATGGAGCGGGTATGGGTTCCTCTGTATGGTAATCTTCGAGAGCTTGTGATGGACGAAGCGCACAAGTCTCGGTACTCTGTTCACCCGGGCTCAGATAAGATGTATCAGGATCTCAGGGTTATGTATTGGTTGCCAAAGATGAAGGCTCACATAGCGACTTACGTGAGTAAATGCTTGACTTGTGCTAAAGTCAAGGTGGAGTATCAGAAACTCTCGGGTCTACTTCAGCAGCCAGAGATACCCACGTGGAAGTGGGAGCAGATTGCTATGGATTTCGTCACAGGTTTACCGAAAACTCAGGCTGGAAACGATACTATTTGGGTGATTATTGACCGTCTCACGAAGTTAGCGCATTTTCAGGCAATCAAGGAAACAGATAAGTTCTCACAGCTTGCAGCAGTTTATCTTAAGGAGGTGGTTTCTAGGCACGGGGTGCCAACTTCTATCATCTCAGATCGAGATCCGCGTTTCATTTCTGATTTATGGTAGTCGATGCATAAATCATTTGGTTCACGTCTAGATATGAGTACCGCTTATCACCCATAGACGGATGGTCAGAGTGAGTGCACCATTCAGACACTTGAAGACATGTTGCGGGCATGTGTGATTAACTTTTGCAAAGGCTGGGAGAGACATTTGTCGTTGATAGAGTTCTCGTACAACAACAGCTACCACACTAGTATTCAGGCAGCTTCATTCGAGGCACTGTACGGGCGAAAGTGCCGTTCTCCTCTCTGTTAGGCTGAGGTAGGTGATAGCCAGATCACGGGTCCTGAGCTTGTGCTTGAAACTTTAGAAAAGATTCTTCAGATCAGGAACCGTATGGCAGCTGCGCGTGATCGTCAGAAAAGCTACGCTGACAAGCGTAGGAAACCGTTAGCGTTTGCAGTGGGTGATCGTGTTATGTTGAAAGTTTCGCCGTGGAAGGGTGTTGTACGCTTCGGGAAGTGTGGCAAGCTTAATCCACGTTACGTTGGGCCATTTAAAATCCTGGAGCTGATCGGTAAAGTGGCTTACAAGATTTAGTTACCTGCTGAGTTGGGTAATGTTCACGATGTCTTCCATGTTTCGCAATTGAAGAAATGTTTGTCTGATGAAACACTGATTGTGCCGTTTCAAGAGCTCAAGATTGACGACAATTTGCAGTTTGTCGAAGAACCTATAGAGATCAAGGACCGGGAGGTCAAGGTGCATAAACATAGTCGTATTCCGATTGTAAGAGTTAGTTGGAACTCAAGACGCGGACCGGAGTTCAGGTGGGAGCCTGAGGACCAGATGAAACTCAAGTATCCTCAACTTTTTCCTGATGACAAGTCTAATTCTGGTACTACTGCTAAATTTCGGGATGAAATTCCTCTTCAAGTTGGGGATGATGTGGCACCCGGAGAAAATCTGCAGCAACCTTGATTTATCAAATTTCGGGATGAAATTTCTTTCAAGTTGGGGATGATGTGACAACCCGAACTCTCAAGGTTAGTGATGTCTTATCTCGTGATTTTAACCTCTAGTTATCCCTCTCTGGTGCGATAACTAGTATCACTCCGTTAAGCTTGAACTTAAACCTAAATGCGTGTTAACCTTGTTAAGTGTGAACCTTTGTTATATGTTAACCTTGTTAAACGTTACATGTTTATGTATTTGGGCCGCCGCACTTGTTTCTGAATATTCTGGGCCGCCACCGCACAGAAATAATCCGGCCCAGTTTACTTGTGCATACAACCTATTACTCCTCGACCCACCGATCCCCCTTTAATCAGCTCGGCCCAACATTAAACCTTTATGTATACGTAAACTATTATGTGTTGTGATTGCACAATCCCTAATTTACTCAAACAAACCCTACCCCCTCTCTCAATCTTGCAATCGGCAGACGACCCCTCCCCTATTCGAAACCCTTATCATTGGAACTTATCTCTGTGCTTGATTTTATATACACCACTCTGTTAGTTGTTATTCATGCAAAGATATATATGTTGTTTATGTTAATTCTTACTTGATTATTCTTCATGTGATTTTAATTAACAGAAGTATTATGATTTGTTGGTAATCTATTGATGATGATCATGTCATGACATATATGTGGTGGTCGGTTAATAGTGGTATGATAATGATGGTTGATGATCTTGGTACATAATTAGGGGCCGATGGTTAGCATGTTATTAGTTAAATTGCATATTATTAGTTAAGTGCGCATGAAGTTGTTTATGATCAGAATTACTTGATTATATGATTGCTTGATGATGATAACTATGATCAAGATTAGTTGATATCATGCTATGTTGATAGGCTGTTAATCCGCTTAGGAATTGTTACGACAATGTGATTCCAATAAATGATGGGTTACAACTTGATTTAAGGGTTAACGTGGGCTAGGGATATAGTGAATATTTGGATAGTGGGCCGAGATATGATAATAAGTTGCACAAACTATTTATGGGCTTAGGGGTAGCAGTGGGCCGAGCAAACAGAAATGGGCCACACATTGGTGAGGGTTTGGGCCTGATGGGATTGGGCCGGGTAATACAAACTGGCTATACATTGGGCAGCATGTTACACAGAAATTGGACTACATGTTATTAAAATCATATGTAATAAGTTGGGCCGAGAACTTGTATGTAACTTGTTTAGAAAATATTGAGTATCATATGAATTGCACATTTTTGTTACCTTGGGCAGTACTCAGTTGCGGGTGGAACAGGGCCAACCCACTTGGCTGGACTTATGTTATCAGGCCCAACATCAACAGGGCCGCACAAGTTCCATGATCTCCATAATGGGCTGCCCAAATGTTTGTAGTCTAATAAACATATGATACGAAATGGATTGTGACCCAAATGCTTGTTGTGTGTTATATATACTCGTATGTATACTTGGGTGTACGTTGAACTGTTAATATATGACAACTGGAATTATGAATGTGTGATGTGGGTATACTTATGACCCGAACACTAGATGTAACATGAGTGATGATATGCGCCATAGTTTTTTACTACTTGTGGAATGTGTACAAAGAATATGTGGTTTTTGTGTAAACGAAACTAATTGTCATTGGAATCATATTAGGGTGTGGGTGTCCAACGATAAACGAGTAAATTAATCTTACCGAGCAAAACTAAGGTGAGTTCATCTCTTGAGCTTGCGTCCCGGTGGTTGGGACAGTCTTTGGGTATCCCTGATGAATCGTTAGTCGTACCTCTTAAGAATATAGAGGTAAATAAAAAGTTAAAATTTATAGAATGACCGCTACAGATTGAAGACAGAAAAGTTACGAATCTCAAACACAAAAGATTAGTTCTGGTCAAAGTGAAGTGGGACTCCAAAAGAGGACCAGAATACACATGGGAGCTTGAATCAGAAATGCAAAGGAAATACCCACACCTGTTCCAGTAGACCTCGAGGACGAGTTCTAAAACAAGGTGGGGAGGATATAACAACCCTCCTGAATTTTTCTGATACCCTAATATATATTAAAATGTCCCAATATGTCCTAAAATATACCCCGTATGTGAAAACCGAGCCCGAATACCTTTAATATTATTAAAATTAATTAAAAACAAGAAAAATAAGGCTCTCGCGGGGCGCGTAGCCTTTGGCTACTGCCTACGCGGGCCGCGACAGCTCCAAGGCGGGGCGACACCCTGTGCTACCACATGTCGTCATCGTGTCGCAGCTAGTGGTGATGACCAATCAGGGCTAAGCCATAGACCCATACTACGCGGGCCGCGTAGCCCGAGGTCTAACCTTACGCGGGTCGCGAGAAAACAGAAAATCAGCCCTATAAATAGAGGGCATCAGGCCTTCAGTCAGTTCGTTCATTTCTTTTCTAAATATAGAAATTCTCATATAGTAGGCATAATCTCCGAGTATAATAACCCCTAATAACGAAGTTCTGCTCCGTTATAAGTATCATAACCCCTGGATACGCATTAGATACCATGCCCGATTGATCTAGGGTTCCGTAACGGCTGTCGTGGTTCTGCCCGACGTAGTCGTTGGAATGCCGTCTCGGGGAGGGTATTACTAATGTTAAAATGGGTTATTATACTAACGTGTGTACATTTGTGTAAATTATAGATAATCACCAAGAAACCCTTACGGAAAATCTAAGACAGCAATGTGAGTATTCCTCTTTTTGCATGAACTGTTTTTACAAAACCTTAAATAATTTGCAATGCGATTAGCAGTGATTGAGTCTTTATAGTTGTGACAACTCGAGTTTCTGAGATTCCATCTTCGTAGTATTGCACGTTAATTGTTTAGATCGTTTATTGACACGACTTGTTTGTTTCACAACTGTACGCGTTGTAATATGCTAAACCGCGTTTGATTGATATGATAAATATGGTGTGCATTTAGTGTGTTCTATATATTGTAGTGCAATATGAGCATCTATGTTATAATAATGTGTTGTATTAATATTGTGTATGGGGAATTAAAAATAAACATGGAACTCATGAAATCAACCTCCCTAGCCGAAAACACACACCACGAAATCAAGAAGTGATTTCGTCCACATTGGCCAACAAAAGCATGGAATGGGCTTCGGCCCAGTAGTGATTGAATATAGGGTCTGTTTTATATATGCATACGAATTGGATAATTGGAAAAACCCTAATCACATCTCCCCCTCTCTCGTTTTTCCTGGAACCCGACGGCTGCCTTCTCTCATTCGAAGTTGATTCCTTGATTTGATCATTTGTGGTTTGGTTAGTGTCTGCCACATTCAAGGTAACTGATCCGATAATCTGTGTTAGATATTCTTGATGTGCTGAGTTCGAGTATACATGATTTGATCAGTATATAATTGTATGATTAGATTGTTTGACATATGTGATGAGTCGATGTGAAGTATTAGAATGGTATGTATCATGTGATTAATGTTGCAACCCACTACATACTTTGGTCCAATAATAGCATGAGAACATCTACAATTGTCGGCCATTGATGTTGGTTTTGATAAAAGCATTAATGATGAGCATATGACTTTGAACTGATTGTATGTTAAGGTTTGGGTGACATGCAAATTGTTGAAGGAACCAATCTTAATTCTTATACACATGGGCCACGTGATTGTCAGAAGAGCCGATTAACATGATAGGGCCTTTGAACCCACTAAAATCTATTGTGTCAATTTAGTTTTTATAAATGGCTGACAACATATATATTAAACAAACTTCTAGTGGACCGATTGTAGTAATATATTGCATATAATAAGATAGTGCGTGATTTATGGCAGTAGACATGTGATTGTCCATGTGAATGAATAACTTGCTAAAGTCATACATGAGTTGGTTGGCTGAATGATTGTAGACGATGCAACTGATAGAAATTCTGAGATATGTAACTGTTGTCGATGTTGATGATTAGGGTTATCAGATGATCTTGCTTAACTGTTATTCCACCTAACGAAAACACATATCGACGAAATCCAAAGGGATTTTGTCACTGAAGGGATTTCGACCCAAAAAGTGATTTCGGCCCAACTGTTAGGCCTGTTTAGTGGTTAAATATGTTAAGTTGTTAACATTGTTAAGTACGTATATAACTCTGTTAAACATGTAACTATGATTAACCTATTAACTGAGTTAAGTTTATTAACTCAGTTAACCTTATTAACTCTGTTAATTATACAAACTCTTTTAAGTATGCAAACCCCTGTTAAGTTGTTAAGTTGTTAAATCTAATTGTTTGATTAACTGTTACGTGTTACACGATGTTAACTGCCAAGCAATATGTGACATCAGATTTCATGCAAGTCTTTACGAACGTAAATTGATTTTTATATATATACGTGTGTACTATAGGCCGTGACTGATTAATTGTGAGCGTGTAATTCTTAGCATACCGAGCAAACCAAGGTGAGTTCACACTAGCCAAGGCATGGGATTCCCAGGGGTTGGGAATGGGTTTGCATAACTACTCGTACAACTATTACATTTAAACTAATTACTATTGTACTCGGATTAAAGGGCACGTACGTAAAACCTACGTACAGTTATACTTACTACTGTCCTCGGGTTGAAGGGCACGTACGTAAAGCCTACGTACACGATCATAAGACCATCACCTCTATCAAAGGAAGTCCCTCGTTTATCGACTTAATCGCCGAGGCCTATGGCGAGCGGGTCATTAGTTAATAGCGCTATTAGGTTTAACAAACCTCACACCTTGCCCGTCGGACGGGCGTGTACTAATGGACTATGGGCAAAGGGTCAATGCTGATAGACATTGACTTAGGGCACCTCTTACATTTTCATAGCAGTCGATACGCGTGGTCTAGTAACACATGGGAAGCCCCCACTAATCATCGCACACATGCCTGGACTGGCCGCGATAAGGATTAATACGATACATGGTTTACAAAACGAACATACGATTTACGAAATGAATACTATAACCAAACAACCAACTGTGAATTCGCTCAACTTTGTTGTTGATTCATTGCTACATGCCTTGCAGGTCATTAGGTACCCATGGAGCTTGCACAGGGAGGAACGGTCGTTGTGGGACATGGCAGTGTGTGCCATGCTTTAAACATTACTTTATTTCATATTTAATACTTGCTATGGGTTTTACAAATTATGCTTCCGCTAAACATTTAACTATGCTTTGGGTTTTTGAACACCTTTCATATTGTTTAGTTGAATTATGTTTACTTATATGTTTGTTCAATATGATTGGTGGCTTGATCCTGGTCATGTCACGCCTCCAAGCGGTGGTACTCCGCGTGTGGATTTTGGGGGTGTGATAGATTGGTATCAGATCCATTGGTTATAGTGAACTTGGTTTTAATAAGGGGAAAACGTTTTTATTAAAACCAGGCTATAACCTGTACAGTGCTCAACGATCCACAACGATGCTTCGCTCCACGTGCAAGACTCAACACTATAGGTAATACTGTTCATGTTTACATTGCCTACTTGCTAGATTACATAGAACTTTGCTTATGGTATGCTTAGATAAACGTAACAACTATTAACTGAAAACACATGTGTGCTTACCCTCTTCTGTCATCGCACTTTCGCGAACCTTTCTCACTCATGTTTCCTTTGATATGGAGATCATGAGTGTACGTGTGAACCTAACTCAAGCCCAGCTGACGGCTCTTATCAACGAACAAGTTACGGCAGCACTCGCAGCCGCTCAGGCAGGAGGTATAACCTGCTGTTTCGAACCTCCTAGGATGTTAGATCCTACTCTCATGACCCAACTCTCGCACTTAACCCAGTCTTTTCTTCCTCGCGCAACAAGGTCAGAACGCTCAGCCACCTGTATGCATATTCAAGACGTTCATGGACTGTCGTCCTAATACTTTTCGTGGCACTGAAGGGGCCGTTGGACTCCTCCATTGGTTCTAGAAGCTCGAATCGGTCTTCGAAATGTGTGAATGCCCCGAGGCTCGTAGGGTGAAGTACGCCACTGGTACTCTCGAAGGCACTGCGCTAACTTGGTGGAACGCACAAGTTCAGATGCTGGGGCTGGCGGCTGCTAATGCCACCCCATGGAATGATTTTAAGGAACTGATCAAACGTGAATACTGTAGTCGTGATGACATCCACAAGCTGGAAGTGGAGTTCTTTAACCTGAAGATGACGGGGTCAGAGATAGAAGCGTACACGAAACGATCCAACGAACTAGCAGTGTTGTGTTCAACTATAGTGGATCCTCCCATCAAGCGCATTGAGCTGTACCCCAAAGGCTTAGTACCAGAAATTCAAAGCCATGTGACTGCTGCTAACCTTGCAACCATCCAAGATGTTACTCGTTTTGCTCATCGTCTCACAGACCAGGCAGTGGAACAGAACAAGCTGCCTAAGCGTATTGGTGCTACTACTACTACTTCTGCTACTCCCAGTGACAACAAACGAAAGTGGGATGGAACCTCTAGCAAGGGTTCGACTACGGTTCAGTTCCAGGCACAACAGCGAAAGATCGATGATTACCAGAGTCCTGGTCAGCAATCTTCTGGTAGTCAAGGGCAGGGTGGAATCGATGTCATTTGCACCACAGCGGGCCATGCAACAAAGATCGCTGTCAGAGATGCAACAAGCTTGGTCATGAAGCCAAAGATTTGTAGAAGCTCACGTCCTACAAATAAGAACCGACAACAGCAGCCACGAGCTCCACAGAAGCAGTAGCAACAACAGGGTAGCAAGGGATGCTACCAGTGGGGTGCTAAAGAGCACTTCAAGATACACTGCCCACAGTTGAACTAGAATCAGAATCAGAACCACAACCGAGGAAACGGGAACATTAATGGAGGCAACAACGGGGGTAATAACGACGGCAATGGTGCCAGAGGTCGAGTGTTCGTGATTGGTCAGGGTGATGCTAGGAATGACCCCAATGTATGGTGATTTCGACATCGTTATTGGTATGGACTGGTTATCCCAACATCAAGCAGAGATTCTTTGCAACGAAAAGATTGTCCGCATTCCCCGTTCAGGGGATGAACCTCTCATGATTCGTGACGACAAGAGTGGTGCTGTTGTGAGCATTATCTCTTCGCTTAAGGTCCAAAAGTGTTTAAGAAAGGGCCACACTGCTATTCTGACTCTTGTTACTGACACCTCGAAGAAAGAGAAGAAGAAAGACGGAACTTTCAGAATGTGCATCGACTACCGTGAACTCAACAAGGTGACTGTGAAGAACCGTTATCCTCTGCCACGCATCGACGACCTATTCGACCAGCTGCAAGGGTCGAGCTACTATTCAAAGATTGATTTGAAATCAGGATATCATCAACTGAGAGTCCGGGATGAGGACGTCTCCAAAACAGCATTCAGAACTCGCTACGGCCACTACGAATTTCTAGTCATGCCATTCGGGTTAACAAACGCGCCTGCAGTCTTCATGGATCTTATGAACAGGGTGTGCAAACCTTATCTTGATAAGTTCGTTATTGTATTTATTGACGACATCCTGATCTATTCGAAGAGTCAGGAGGAACACGAGCAGCATCTACGACTTATCTTGGAACTACTTCGAACAGAACAACTGTATGCCAAGTTTTCGAAATGCGACTTCTGGCTTCGTGATGTCCACTTTCTAGGCCACGTAGTAAATAAGGATGGGATTCATGTTGATCCATCCAAGGTAGATTCGATCAAGAACTGGCCTGCACCTCGCACACCAACCGAAATACGCCAATTCTTGGGTTTGGCGGGTTATTACAAACGGTTCATCAAAGACTTCTCAAAGATTGCACAGCCGCTTACACTACTGACACAGAAAGGTGTTGCTTATCATTGGGGTAATACACAGGAAACAGCGTTCCAGCACTTAAAGGATAGACTTTGTAGCGCACCTATCCTCTCATTGCCTGAAGGCACGGATGATTTTGTAGTCTACTGCGACCCATCCATCCAAGGTCTTGGATGTGTGTTGATGCAACGGGATAAATTCATTGCTTATGCTTCGCGCCAACTTAAGATTCACAAACGGAATTACACTACACATGATTTAGAGCTGGGAGCTATTGTTCTTGCACTCAAGATATGGCGACATTACCTGTATGGAACCAAGTGCACCATCTACACCGATCACAGGAGTCTCGAGCATATCTTCAAGCAGAAAGAGTTGAACATGCGACAACGTCGATGGGTCGAATTACTGAACGATTACGAATGTGCTATAAAGTACCATCCGGGCAAGCCAATGTGGTGGCTGACGCCCTTAGTCGAAAGGATACTACACCTAGGCGTGTACGAGCGTTGCAACTCACTATTCAGTCTAGTCTTCCTTCACAGATACGAGATGCTCAGGTAGAAGCATTGAAACCAGAAAACGTCAGGGCTGAAGCCCTACGCGGCTCAAGGCAACAGTTAGAACAAAAGGCAGATGGCGCCTACTATGTAACAGGACGCATTTGGGTCCCACTCTACGGAAACTTAGGCGAGCTTGTAATGGATGAAGCTCATAAGTCTCACTACTCAGTACATCCTGGTTCGGATAAGATGTACCACGACTTGAAAACCACATATTGGTGGCCTAGCATGAAGGCTCACATAGCAACTTACGTCAGCAAGTGTTTGACTTGTGCGAGAGTCAAAGCCGAATACCAAAAACCTTCAGGCCTACTCCAACAACCTGAGATACCACAGTGGAAATGGGAGCAAATTTCCATGGATTTTGTTACTGGCCTGCCTAGATCTCAACGCGGGAATGATACTATTTGGGTGATCGTGGACCGACTCACAAAGTCTGCACACTTCTTGGCTATCAAAGAAACAGACAAGTTCTCTACTTTAGCAGACTTTTACTTAAAGGAAGTGGTTTCGAGGCACGGGGTGCCCACCTCTATTATTTCCGATCGTGATGCACGTTTCACTTCAGAACTTTGGCAAGCGATGCATAAATCCTTCGGCTCACGATTAGACATGAGCACAGCTTATCACCCTCAGACGGATGGGCAGTCTGAGCGCACTATTCAAACTCTAGAAGACATGCTTCGGGCGTGTGTAATTGACTTTGGCAACGGCTGGGAAAAACATCTGCCACTTGTGGAATTTTCGTACAATAACAGCTACCACACCAGCATTAAAGCTGCTCCGTTTGAGGCATTGTACGGGCGTAAATGCCGATCACCTCTTTGTTGGGCAGAGGTGGGTGATAGTCAGATCACGGGTCCAGAACTTGTAGTAGACACAACAGAAAGGATTGCTCAGATACGACAACGCATGGCGGCAGCTCGCGACCGTCAGAAAGCCTACGCTGATAAGGATAGGAAACCACTTGAGTTCCAAGTTGGGGATCGAGTGCTACTCAAAGTTTCACCCTGGAAGGGTGTGGTTCGTTTTGGCAAAAGGGGTAAACTTAATCCGCGATATGTCGGACCGTTCGAAATCATTGAGAAAATAGGAAAAGTGGTCTACAGACTGAACTTACCAGCTGAACTCAGTGCAGTTCACAACGTCTTTCACGTGTCAAATCTGAAGAAGTGTCTGTCAGATGAGACCCTCATAGTTCCTTTGAAGGAGCTTACTATCGATGAACAGTTGCGATTCGTCGAGGAACCAGTTGAAATCACGGACCGGGATGTTAAGGTCCTCAAGCACACCAGAATACCTCTTGTTCGGGTTCGTTGGAACTTCCGTCGTGGCCCAAAGTTCACCTGGGAATGGGAAGATCAAATGAAACTCAAGTATCCTCAGTTATTCGGAAACAGTACAACCACTACTGAGGCTGAAGCTACTACAGAATTTCGGGACGAAATTCCAAATCAACGGGGGGATGATGTGACACCCCAGGAAAACCAGTAAACAACACAACACAACTAGCTTCCTCAGTAACCGCGTGCTAAATTTCGGGACGAAATTTCTTTCAAGTTGGGGATAATGTGACAACTCGAGTTTCTGAGATTCCATCTTCGTTGTATTGCACGTTAATTGTTTAGATCGTTTATTGACACGACTTGTTTGTTTCACAACTGTACGCGTTGTAATATGCTAAACCGCGTTTGATTGATATGATAAATATGGTGTGCATTTAGTGTGTTCTATATATTGTAGTGCAATATGAGCATCTATGTTATAATAATGTGTTGTATTAATATTGTGTATGGGGAATTAAAAATAAACATGGAACTCATGAAATCAACCTCCCTAGCCGAAAACACACACCACGAAATCAAGAAGTGATTTCGTCCACATTGGCCAACAAAAACATGGAATGGGCTTCGGCCCAGTAGTGATTGAATATAGGGTCTGTTTTATATGTGCGCACGAATTGGATAATTGGAAAAACCCTAATCACATCTCCCTCTCTCTCGTTTTTCCTGGAACCCGACGGCTGCCTTCTCTCATTCGAAGTTGATTCCTTGATTTGATCATTTGTGGTTTGGTTAGTGTCTGCCACATTCAAGGTAACTGATCCGATATTATGTGTTAGATGTTCTTGATGTGCTGAGTTCGAGTATACATGATTTGATCAGTATATAATTGTATGATTAGATTGTTTGACATATGTGATGAGTCGATGTGAAGTATTAGAATGGTATGTATCATGTGATTAATGTTGCAACCCACTACATACTTTGGTCCAATAATAGCATGAGAACATCTACAATTGTCGGCCATTGATGTTGGTTTTGATAAAAGCATTAATGATGAGCATATGACTTTGAACTGATTGTATGTTAGGGTTTGGGTGACATGCAAATTGTTGAAGGAACCAATCTTAATTCTTATACACAAAGGGTCAATGCTGATAGACATTGACTTAGGGCACCTCTTACATTTTCGTAGCAGTCGATACGCGTGGTCTAGTAACACATGGGAATCCCCCACTAATCATCGCACACATGCCTGGACTGGCCGCAATAAGGATTAATACGATACATGGTTTACAAAACGAACATACGATTTACAAAATGAATACTATAACCAAACAACCAACTGTGAACTCGCTCAACTTTGTTGTTGATTCGTTGCTACATGCCTTGCAGGTCATTAGGTACCCATGGAGCTTGCACAGGGAGGAACGGTCGTTGTGGGACATGGCAGTGTGTGCCATGCTTTAAACATTACTTTATTTCATATTTAATACTTGCTATGGGTTTTACAAATTATGCTTCCGCTAAACATTTAACTATTCTTTGGGTTTTTGAACACCTTTCATATTTGTTTAGTTGAATTATGTTTACTTATATGTTTGTTCAATATGATTGGTGGCTTGATCCTGGTCATGTCACGCCTCCAAGCGGTGATACTCCGCGTGTGGATTTTGGGGGTGTGACAGTAGTCTTCAATTACTGCCGGTATGTTGGGGTTTTGTATACAAAATTTATTACTACACTGTGAGTAGTAAGTCGGGATGACAGTAACACGTTACCATTGGACAAAGAGTTAGCCAATGAGTAATATGACCCACCAGTCAGGGATTGACAATACTGAATGAGTAAATTGTGTAGATATAAACAATGTGATCGCTCTCAATACTGTGTTAATAAAACTCTTCTAGATTAAAATGGGATTCACTCACCAGTATTTCCCACTGACAAATGTTTTTAAAACGCGTTTCAGGTAACAAAATGTGAAAGCCAACTAGAAGCCAGCTGGACAGCACTGAAGGCTTGGATAAAAGTGGCTATAAAAGTTACCTAAATAAAAGACGATGTTTTAAATTCAATAAAATAGGGTTTATCCCTATAAACAAGTTGTAATAAGAAACTTGGGTTTACCCATGTGTTTAATAGTAGATTAAACTTCCGTTTTGCTCCCTGTGCTTTGGTCACTTTAACGGTTTTGCCCCAAACCTTTAAAAATAGCCATTTTACTCCCTGATGTTTTGGTTTTGTTGCCAGTTTGCTCCCTGCGGGGAGCAAAATGGAAAAACAAACTATTTGGATGGAGTTAGAGGCGGGGAGCAAACTGGCAAAAAAACCGAAACATCAGGGAGTAAAATGGCTATTTTTAAAGGTTTGGAGCAAAACCATTAAAGTGACCAAACCACAGGGAGCAAAACGGAAGTTTACTCTTAATAGTATGAAAGATGGTGGTTTTACTCTGATAAAATATTTCCTAACTATGGTCCTGATGAAATTTCCGCTGCCAAAATAATGAAACACACGATACCACCGAAACTGGCTCGCGGCCGCCCGTTCCCGGGAGATAGGGATCGGGGGTTGCGACAGAAGGTGGTATCAGAGCTAAGCCACTGATTCAGCCACAGAAGTGTTCTGCTGACACCAAGGTATTATTTAAAGTGTTAGGAAATAAATTACAGAAATATGTGCATATCTGTATTTTATTGTTGTGTGTTATTTGACTATCTGTTAGTTTACAGTATGAGTGATCAAGGACCATCCAACGCGTATCGTCAGTTGTCTATCTCACCTAAGAGCGAAGGCACCTCTTCACAGCCTGCCCTTTCAGGGTATTCTGCTGATGATGAAGAAGGAATATTCGTGTTTAAGGCTCAGTCTGAAGAGCCATTCCCTCAGAAAAAGAGAGGATGGTTCAGTAAGGGAGCACATGAGCGTAGGAAGAAAATGAAATAGTTACAAGAGAAGCGAGTGCTAGCAGTAGCTAAATGAGAAACTGATGCCCATACCCAAGACATGCTTAATAGGAGTTTAGCAAACTTCCACATTCTAGCAACCACAGCTGCCGACCCAAACCTGGAGCAAGTGATAACACCCCAACCATTACTACCAATGGAGATAGAAAACAACCCTGAAAATCAAGTAGAAATGCATGATTTTAATCCTGAGGAAATACCTAGGGTACCAGCACCCAATCCCTTAGACCCAGATTATGATCTGTGGTTAGATGATCATAGGGATTATGTGCAACACTACCAGCTGACAGACCTACCCATGCCAAACCTAGCAGCTTACCCAGGTCTGGACCCTCTAGATCCCTACTATGATAACAATGTATACATTAGGGAGATCTTAGAGAATCCATACCCTTTTCAGGCACCCACACCCCCGTACCCTGAACCCATACCCCAGATTCCAAACCCAGTCCTAGAACCTGCACCCCCAATGAGTGCAGAAAATATGCAAGAACTCAGGACATTCGGTGAGGAGATTTTAGAGAATAGTGAGAGGATGAGACAGGTGGGAGAGCGACTCGTCTGGAAGTATGACAAGCGCAATATGGATTTCTGGATGAATCCATATCAGTGAAGAAGATGGTGGAGGTAGTAATAATAATAATATAATAATAATAATAATAATAATAATAATAATAAATCTATCGTAGTATAGACCACTTCGTGGTTAATGATGCATACTAGTAGTATAACTTTTATTTCAGTTGTATTGTAATTTTAATTTCCAGTGTTGGTTTGTACTAGATGCATATTATAAAATTAGAGTAAGTCGCAATGATCGACGTTTTTGACCAAAATGCGTATTATGTGATTTGGTTATATTAAATACTATTTTTGACATTAATACGTGGTTAATGTTTGAAAAATTCAGATGGCTGATCCAGTGAATCAGGAGAATCTGGATAATAACCTGGAAAACCAGAATGACGATAACTTAAATAATGAAAATCCAAACAATGATAACAATGGAAACCAAGTGGATAACAGTGCAATTCAACACATAGTGGCACAAGGGATTATAGATGCAATGCCATTTATTATCCAAAATGTTAGGGAAGCTGATAATAAAAGTAAACATAGCAGCAAACGACCAACTGAACCTGAACACAGCGTGAACAATGGACCTATACTTAAAGTGCCCATTCCCAAACGAAGAAGGAACATGCCTTATGGTTGTTCTTATAAAGAATTCTGGTCTTGTAAACCAATGGAATTCTCGGGCAATGAAGGGGCCATTGCAGCTCTACGCTGGATAGAAAAGACCGAGGCAGTCTTAAAATAAGCAAGTACGTAGAAGAAGATAAGATAATGTTTGCTTCTAATCTGTTTAAGAACTCAGCTTTAGAATGGTGGAACACTATCCTCCAGTCTAGAGGAAGTGACAGGGTTTACAATATGGAATGGGAGGAATTTAAGGACAAGGTAGAAAGGAAATTCTACCCTCCCAATGAAAAAGAACAGATAGCCAATAAATTCCTAAACCTTAGGATGATTGGAATTGATAGTAAGGGGTACACTAAGTTATTCTTTGAATATGCTAGAATAGTGCCAACCCTTGCATCACCTGAACTAGTCTTAATCTCCCATTACATATGGGGATTGATTGGTGAGATTAGGCATGTAGTCAAGGCAGCTAGACCTCAAACTATAGAAGAAGCTGTAGAACTAGCAAATACCTTGACAGATGAGTTAGTGCGTACACGAGAAGAAGACCAAAGGATGAACTTAACCCAAAAACTTACCCAAGAATTTCGTTATAACCGTGGGAAAAATGTGGGTTCTACCTCTGCACCTTATTGCAAGTATTGCAAAAGGAAGCATTCTGGAAAATGCTCCATATATTGCAACTTCTTCAAAATATCTGAACACAAGGAAGAAGATTGTAGGAAGAAGCCCAGTAATGGAATATGCTTCAACTGTGGAGAAAAGGGTCACATCAAGCCCAACTGTCCGAAATTAGCTCCAGCCATGAACAACAAGAATACTAAAAATGCTTGAGCATTTGTTCTGACTGCAGAAGAAGCCAAGATGATTCCGGATGTGATAGCCGGTACGTTTTTAGTTAATGACATTTTCGCTAAAGTATTATTTGACTCTGGTGCGAACCAAAGTTTTATTAATACTTCATTTTGCAAATTTTTAAATCAACCATTAACTAAACTCTCACAAGAATGTTTAGTAGAAACAGCAAATGGGAAAACCATTAGGATTTCTGAAATCTTGCAGGAAGCAAGAATAGAAATTTCAAACCATAAGTTTATTGCAAACTTTTACCCAATGAATCTGACAGGATTTGATATTGTATTAGGAATGGATTGGTTAATAACCAATAAAGCCAGTATTTTATGTGATTAAAAGTCAATCCAAGTAAATTCACCAAAAGGTAAAAAGATCATAATTAAAAGAGATAAACCATCTAGATCCACAAAATTCATCTCTATGATGAAAACAGCAAGTTATATAAGAAAAGGATCATTAGTGTATTTGATTTCTATAATCACTAACACCAAAGGAAAAGAATTAAAAGATATTCCAGTAGTATCTCAATTTTCAGATATATTTCCGGAAGAATTGCCAGGATTACCGCCCGACAGGGAAGTTGAATTCAGAATTCACCTGCTACCAAGGACAGCACCAATTGCCAAAGCATCTTACCGTTTAGCACCCGCAGAAATGCAGGAATTAAAGAAACAATTAGACGAATTGTTAGAAAAAGGATTCATACAGCCAAGTTCATCGTCGTGGGGAGCACCAATTTTATTTGTTAAGAAGAAGGACGAATCGATGCGTATGTGCATTGATTACCGTGAATTGAACAAAGTCACGATTAAGAATCGGTATCCATTACCAAGAATCGATGATCTATTTGATCAATTGCAAGGAGCTCGATTTTTCTCTAAAATCGATTTACGCTTAGGATACTATCAATTAAAGGTATAGGAAGAGGACATTCCTAAGACCGCTTTTAGAACAAGGTATGGCCATTATGAATTTACTGTCATGCCATTTGGTTTAACCAATGCCCCAGCTGCATTTATGGATATGATGAACCGAATATGTAAGCCATATTTGGATAACTTCATAATTGTCTTTATAGATGATATTCTCATTTACTCTAAGAGTAAAGAGGAACACACAGAACATTTGCAAGCACTTCTAAGTTTATTAAGAAAAGAAAAGTTTTATGCTAAGTTTTCAAAGTGTGAGTTTTGGTTAGAACAGGTACAGTTTCTTGGACACTTAGTTAATCATGAAGGAATTCATATAGATCCCACCAAGATCGAGACAATTACTAAATGGAAAACCCCTGAGTCACCAACTGAGGTTAGAAGTTTCTTAGGATTGGCTGGTTATTATAGAAGATTCATTCAAGATTTTTCTAGAATAGCCATTCCCTTAACTAAGCTAACCTGTAAGTCTGTCAAGTTTGAGTGGGGACCAAAACAAGAAGAAGCATTTAGAATCCTTAAGCAAAGATTAACCAACACACCCATACTAGCATTACCAGAAGGAATTGAAGACTTCGTAGTTTATTGTGATGCTTCTAAGTTAGGTTATGGATGTGTGTTGATGCAACGTCAAAAGGTTATAGCATACTCATCTAGACAACTTAAGAATCATGAAGGGAATTATTCAACCCATGATTTAGAATTGGGAGCTATAATTTTTGCCCTGAAAATTTGGAGACATTACCTATATGGTAGTAAGTTTACCGTTTTCACCGATCATAAGAGTTTAAGATATGTCTTCGGGCAAAAGGAGTTGAATATGAGACAAAGACGCTGGATGGAATTACTTAGCGATTATGATTGTAATATCCAGTATCATGCAGGAAAGGCTAATGTAGTAGCTGGCGCTTTAAGTCGAAAGTATCATGAAAAGCCAATAAGAATACGTTCTCTTAAATTAAATCTACAAGTAGATTTAAACGAGCAGATTAGAAAAGCACAAGAATCAGTAATCAAGGATGATACTGAAAAATTGAAAGGAATGATTAGGGAATTAGAACAGGGAATAGATGGAATTTAGAGATTCCATAAGA
Organism: Helianthus tuberosus; assembly: GCA_030545235.1. Taxonomy (NCBI): domain Eukaryota; kingdom Viridiplantae; phylum Streptophyta; class Magnoliopsida; order Asterales; family Asteraceae; genus Helianthus; species Helianthus tuberosus. The sequence goes on from CM060369.1 coordinate 204,938,722, forward strand.
AAAGGATGTGGATACCTAAATTAGGAAACCTACGAAACCGTATATTAGAAGAAGCTTATAAGTCTAAGTATACGATGCATCCTGGAAGTGATAAGATGTATCAGGATTTAAGAAAGAATTTCTGGTGGATAGGAATGAAGAAGGATATAGCAGCTTATGTTGCACAGTGTTTAACCTGTTCACAAGTCAAAGCTGAACATCGAAAACCCTCCGGTTTGTTACAGCAATTAGAAATGCCTGTTTGGAAATGGGAATTGATAACAATGGATTTTGTTACCAAATTACCTAAAACAAGGAAAGGTAATGATACAATCTGGGTGATTGTAGACAGGCTAACTAAGTCAGCTCATTTCCTACCAATGAAGGAAACTTTCAGTATGGAACAATTAGCTAAATTATATGTAAATGAAATAGTTTCTTTACATGGAATTCCTTTATCAATTGTTTCTGACAGAGATAGTCATTTTAACTCTCATTTTTGGACAAGTTTCCAAAAAGCAATGGGAACCAAGTTAAATCTAAGTACAGCTTATCATCCGCAAACGGACGGACAAAGTGAAAGGACAATTCAGACGATGGAAGACATGCTTAGAGCCTGTGTAATTGATTTCGGAGGTAATTGGGATGATCACTTACCTTTAATAGAATTTTCTTATAATAACAGTTATCACACAAGTATCAATGCTGCACCATTCAAAGCACTTTATGGACGAAAGTGCCGAACCCCAGTCTGTTGGGCAGAAATTGGGGAAAAGCAATTATCTGGACCTGAAATAGTACAAGAAACGACCGACAAGATCATTCAAGTCAAGGAACGACTGAAAGCAGCACGTGATCGACAAAAGAGTTATGCAGATAACAGGCGAAAGCCATTGGAATTTCAGGTAGGAGACAAAGTATTATTGAAAGTCTCTCCTTGGAAAGGAGTAGTCAGATTCATCAAAAGGGGAAAGCTAAGTCCCAGGTATGTTGGACCTTTTGAGATTATTAGAAGAATAGGACCTGTAGCCTATCAGCTACAACTGCCAGGGGAAATGGCAGGAATACATGATGTGTTTCATGTATCTAATCTCAAGAAATGCTTAGCTGATGAATCGTTAGTCATACCTCTTAAGAATATAGAGGTAAATAAAAAGTTAAAATTTATAGAAAGACCTCTACAGATAGAAGACAGAAAAGTTACGAATCTCAAACACAAAAGATTAGTTCTGGTCAAAGTGAAGTGGGACTCCAAAAGAGGACCAGAATACACATGGGAGCTTGAATCAGAAATGCAAAGGAAATACCCACACCTGTTCCAGTAGACCTCGAGGACGAGTTCTAAAACAAGGTGGGGAGGATATAACAACCCTCCTGAATTTTTCTGATACCCTAATATATTTTAAAATGTCCCAATATGTCCTAAAATATACCCCGTATGTGAAAACTGAGCCCGAATACCTTTAATATTATTAAAATTAATTAAAAACAAGAAAAATAAGGCTCTCGCGGGGCGCGTAGCCTTTGGCTACTGCCTACGCGGGCCGCGACAGCTCCAAGGCGGGGCGACACCCTGTGCTGCCACGTGTCGTCATCGTGTCGCAGCTAGTGGTGATGACCAATCAGGGCTAAGCCATAGACCCCTACTACGCGGGCCGCGTAGCCCGAGGTCTAACCTTACGCGGGCCGCGAGAAAACAGAAAATCAGCCCTATAAATAGAGGCCATCAGGCCTTCAGTCAGTTCGTTCATTTCTTTTCTAAATCTCGAAATTCTCATATAGTAGGCATAATCTCCGAGTATAATACCCCCTAATAACGAAGTTCTGCTCCGTTGTAAGTATCATAACCCCTGGATACATATTAGATACGATGCCCGATTGATCTAGGGTTCCGTAACGGCTGTCGTGGTTCTGCCCGACGTGGTCGTTGGAATGCCGTCTCGGGGAGGGTATTACTAATGTTAAAATGGGTTATTATACTAACGCGTGTACATTTGTGTAAATTATAGATAATCACCAGGAAACCCTTACAGAAAATCTAAGACAGCAATGTGAGTATTCCTCTTTTTGTATAAACTGTTTTTACAAAACCTTAAATAATTTGCAATGCGATTAGCAGTGATTGAGTCTTTGTAGTCTTCAATTACTGCCGGTCTGTTTGGGTTTTGTATACAAAATTTATTACTACACTGTGAGTAGTAAGTCGGGATGACAGTAACACGTTACCATTGGACAAAGAGTTAGCCAATGAGTAATATGACGCACCAGTCAGGGATTGACAATACTGAATGAGTAAATTGTGTAGATATAAACAATGTGATCGCTCTCAATACTGTGTTAATAAAACTCTTCTTGATTAAAATGGGATTCACTCACCAGTATTTCCCACTGACAAATGTTTTTAAAACGCGTTTCAGGTAACAAAATGTGAAAGCCAACTAGAAGCCAGCTGGACAACACTGAAGGCTTGGATAAAAGTGGCTATAAAAGTTACCTAAATAAAAGACGATGTTTTAAATTCAATAAAATAGGGTTTATCCCTATAAACAAGTTGTAATAAGAAACTTGGGTTTACCCATGTGTTTAATAGTATGAAAGATGGTGGTTTTACTCGGATAAAATATTTCCTAACTACGGTCTTGATGAAATTTCCGCTGCCAAAATAATGAAACACACGATACCACCGAAACTGGCTCGCGGCCGCCCATTCCCAGGAGATAGGGATCGGGGGTTGCGACAACTAAGGTGAGTTCATCTCTTGAGCATGCTTCCCGGTGGTTGGGACAGTCTTTGGGTATCCCTGAGAGGGATGGGTTTTGGGTAAATCACCGGGTATTCCTGAGAGGAATACAACTCTTGGTTAAAACGGGAATGTTAGATAATACACCTTTCCTATCACTTTAAGTCCCATCTTATACCGAATAGTTACCTGAGAGGTAACGAGGTATTAGTTGATAGCGCTATTAGGCTTGGCAACCTCACACCGTACCTGGGAGGACTGGCGTGAACTAATGACCTTAAATCATGACCATTGCTTAGATAGGGGGCAGTGGGGACGGGCAAAACAATCTGGTAGCCATCTTGTACGGTACTTGGGTTATTATCTACATTACAAACTGTGAATTGACCTAAACACTTGGTAACTAACGTTTTCACAAACTATGAACTCGCCAGCTTTGTCTGATACACTTGTTGCGTGCTCGCAGGTCGTTAGATATCATGGATTTGGGAACTTACTATCTGGAGTAGCTGAAGTGGACATGGGTCGACTGGAGGGACTCATGTGATTGATTATTGCTATTATACATTGGTTTTGAACAATTTAACTTTGGTTTACTATTTGCTTCCGGTGAACACGTTTGTTTTTATTTAAACTCGTTGATGGTATTTTTCATTAATAATTAAGGATTTTATTTTTAAACTTGTATGGGTTTAATGTAATTAGTGGCTCGTTGTTGGTACGTCACACGCCTAACAGGGACATTCCTTAGGTAGTATTTTGGGGGTGTGACAAATTTTATGAACATTTTTCAAAAGAGTCAGTTAATTGTATTTACCAGTGTAAACTGTCGTATTTTCAAAAGATTAAAGTGCAGGTACTACACGTAATCTGCTGGCTACTCCTAGTGTCACATAAAGAGCCTTGCAAGCTTTTGATGCATAAATCTGTTGAACAATGTTTCTGTTATTTTAGATCCGCCTGTGGATCCTTTTACATTCCGTTTGTAATATTTTATGTTACTTTCGAATCAGTTTGTAATATTTTAATTTAGACTTCCGATATGCATTTAAACTGTGATTATTTGACCATGATGATATCAACTACGTCACGATACTCCCCACCGGGCCCACCGGTAATACGTGGAAATATCGGGGTGTGACACTCACCATTCCTAGACCCAAATCAAGCAACTCAACAAGCTTCTATGGTGGTTCATCTAATCCTTATGGTCGACCGACATGTAACCCAAATACAGTTCGTCTCGATACCTCCCATCTCAGCAAAGTTAGTGTAGAGGTTGCCAAAGAACACATAGAGCTTCTAACACTTTGGGGAGTTCTTATTGCGGATTAGTAGCTGGACAAGTTGGCAACATCAATTTAACCAGTGAAGATTACGCACAGATAGATAAGTAGGAGACGGAGTTGATTGATATCAAATGGGCCTTTGCAACTACAGTGAGGAGAGCAAAAGACTCTATGGAGAAAATAGAAAGAACTAGCCTGGAAACCAAAAAGGATACTCTATATGGTTTTGACAAACGGATGGTTACTTGTTTCAACTGCAGAGAAAATGGTCACTTTAAAAGAGAATGCACAAAGCCCTCACAACAAGGAAATCAGTATCCTTTGAACAGAAATCAAGTAGCTAACAATGAAAGAACAATGGTTCTTGCAAACAATGCAAACCAGGTGTTAATTGTTTAGACTGATGAAATCCGTGATTGGTATGTTCAATTAGGAAACAGTGGTGGAGGAAGAACTTCATGTTATGTAGAAATTGAAAAGAATGTTAGTGATGGGGAATCTTCAGGTAATGATGAAAGTTCAGGGTATAACTTTAGTTCAGATGAAGAAGGATCAAGTTCTGGTGAAAATAGATCCAAAGATGATACTGAGGTAGATGATGTGATTGTTGAAACTGAATCGACGGATAGCAAGGAAGCAGCTTTGGAACAGAAAATTGAAGACTCATCTGATGATTTCTCCAAGCATCTTTTAGAAGTTGGACCTTCTACTTTTCATGCTGCAATCCTGGCTCGTTTAAATTGCCAATCCAGTCAGTTAAGTTTCAATAAACCTATCTTGTCTAAGTGTATTGAATGTATGGTGTTAAAAGGTAAATACTTAGAACTAGAGGGTAAATTTGATCACACCAAGAAACATCATCAGAGTTTGATTGTGGATTTGACAAAGTGTACTGAGGCAAACCCAGCTCTTAAGAAGAATGAAAAGTAATTTAAAATGACAATCGAAACCTTAAGGAAAGATAATTTTGAACTTAATAAACCATTCTCAACAAGCAAATTGGAATTAATAACTATATTAATATCATTGATGAAACAAAGAAACATCTTGCCCATGCACGATGCGAATATGATGTAATCAAATTCAAGTTGGATAATTACTCCAACTCGAGATACGTTTTGGATCATATCATCGATGTTCAAAAAAAGAAGGGTGATGTAAAATGCATAGGTTATCAGGCATGTCCTCCTCCGGTTAGACACAACTACACCAAAATTCCAGATGACGAGAATAAGCCACATTTTAAACCCACTGTTCCTTTAGATCTTGATGAATTTACAACCGGTCTAGGGTTCACTGAGGGTGCATCCTCAAGTCAAAGTCAATCGGATGAAACTAACAATTCAAAGTCCATGAATAATCAGAGTCCTCCCATTGTTGAGGATTGTGATAGTTTGGATGACGAATTGGATGAGGACTAACCTAAGCAGTCAGATACGGTAACAAAAGAGGAAAACATACCTCTCGAGAATCACATTCTTTGTGATCCACAAGCAAAACCGTCTGAGACTGCTACGGTCAAGTCTGTTGAACCTTCTACTGAGAGTTGTCAAAAAGTGAATTTCCTTTACACGTTGATTGGATCTGATAAAATATATTCAGATAAGGATTTCCCAAATAAAAATGTCAATCAATCTTTATTTGATAAAGTTTTCAAAGATTCTACTAGTAAGTTTTTGGGTAAGTTGAGCCCAAGAGTTGTTGTAACTCAGTGTGCTCCTATCCCAAAATCTGAAGTTAGAAAGAAATATGAGAATCAAGATTTGTCACCTCAAAACAATCAACGAAAGCAAAATCACGCTAACCAAAGAATAGGAAAGGGCAAACAAGGCCAAAACAAGAAGAAGTTGAGAATGTGAACTTCGTGAAATCTCAAGGGACTGACAAAATCGAATCTTTTAAACACAAATCCAACACTGATTTTGTGAAACAATTCCAGATTTTGAAAAGAAATAGTCAAAACAAGTATACACAACACATAAAAGGTTGTGATGTAGCACCAAGTACCTCAAGATCCTGAAGTTCATCATCAAGCTATCACAGTCATGATACTCCGAGGTTTGTTGAGCGGAGATCATGCTTTGAATGCGGTGAGTATGGACACATTGTCAGAAACTGTCCATACCTCACGAAAGGGAAAGCAAAAGTTGATGGCCCCCTGTGGTAATGGTTACCATGCAAGATCTGTTTCACCAAAATAGGACCCTCGTCTTATTAAACAATGACAAATGAAACGGAAAAAGAAACAAAGAAAAGAAGTTGAAAAGGTTTTAAAACAGGAGGTTGTCCAAACACAATCTATTAAATTAAATGTTAAAATTGGCAAACAAAAACATATTTGGAAACCAAAATCGGTAACTGTTTCAGGGGGAGCTCAATCCATTCTGAATCATCGGGAAATCGAAATCATAATTCTCGATGATGCCGGACGACCCAAGTCTATGAAGGCTTGGGTCCCGCTCTCCAACTGATCGTTAAATGAGTGTGCAGGATGTTCCAGGAGGAACTATTGATAGTCATAGGATTGTTGATAGTGGAGCATCCAACACCTGATCAGCGACATACAGCTCCGACACATTTGTTACATTCGGAGGATATGTTGTCATTGATGGAGAGAGAAAGAGAATAGAAGATAAAAGGTCCGGTGAAGGAATGATGGTGAACGAATTATGATGATTGGAGTTGAAAACTTCGACAAGATGAAAAAATGTGCAACAATGGCGATTGTTCAAGGTTTTGATCGGTCAAGAGGATAGATTCCAACGAAATGTACGCGCCTGCCTCACGTCTGAGACTTTTTCAAAGATTCAAGGGTTGTACCTCTCACAAGAAGTTTCAGCCTCACAAGATGAACATGCAGTTTACATTTCTCTACGGTGTGATTCAAGAAAATGTGTTCGTTGAACAAACCAACTGGGTGTGCGGATACCTTGGCATGGATTGAACAACCGCACACCACTTCTTAAGGAGAAAAACGAAGACCTTTGCTGGTGCAAAAGTATTTGGAAGACATCATGTATAGACCGACCAATGATGATGTGTATAAGATTTCCCACATGATCATTTGCCACTTACCAGCTGGACCTAGAGGTTTATTATCTTGTTGCTGTGAAGAGATTTCTGAGTTAATTGAGGCAGCTGCAAAATCGACCTTGAAATCCACACCAGATGGATATCCAGTTTGGGAGAGCACTCAGATTCCTGGCAATGCACGAAGCAGTTGCAGGATTTCGGTTTTGAATTTCTAATCTCTCATATTCTTGTCGATATTTAAGATGCATTACGAATTTCTAACATCTCCTATAACACTCCTTGACCAAACACAAGGATCTCGTATACAATTGTATTCTACCTTTTGTATGCATCTAGTCATGATCAGTTTGTAAAAGATCCAATATAAGGACTTACAATTGGTATCAAAGCATGTGTCCTCATTTTTATGAAGGTTTCGAGCATAATCTGGTCATGTTACAAGCAATTTAAAGCAAATTTGAAGAAAAATCGAGCAAAAATGATGTTTGATAATTCCAGGTTGACTTGAATCAATTTGGGTTCCAATTTATTTTCTGATTCTTTTAGAACATTAGATTTTTTATTTTCAAATTTTGCAAAATTCGGAGTCAAGATAGATTTTTTGATGACTTTGAGCTGCTACTGTGTGGTTTCGGTTAGAAGATGTTCCCGCCAAGATTCATATGTTTGATTACTTGTGAGGTAGTTCACGCAAGCACAATCAAAGTAAGGATTATCAATTATGCAGGAGTTTGCGCGATAGTTACATTCATGAACATCAGGTTTACACCTTCAATCTCTTAGTTTATGCTTGTAGTTTAGTACGTACAATAATTTAAAACCTACATCGTGTGTGGTTTCTTTCCGGTGGAGGTAGGACTCCATCAAGGGTCTGCATTGAGCCGTTTTCTTTTTACGGTTGTCTTGGCTGAGTTATCTAAGTTGATCGAGGAGACAGTTATGTGGTGCATGCTTTTTGCAGACGATATTGTGTTGATTGCAGAGACTAAAAAGTGTCTGAACGAAAGGGTAGAGGAGTGACGAGTAGCTTTAGAGGGCAAGGGCCTAAGAATTAGTGGATCTAAGACTGAGTATCTACGCTGTGATTTCAGTGGTCTAGCCAATGACAATGACACCCAAATCACCATTGAGGATCAATTGGTTCCGCAGGCAACTAAATTTAAGTATTTGGGGTCGTTTGTACAAAGAGATGGTGACATAGATAGTGATGTAACCAATCGCATACAGGCCGGCTGGTGTAGATGCCACTGTGCAACAAAGCTTAGTTCGCTCACAAGATCCAACACCATATAAACGAGTAACCTTATATTGCTTTGAGAGCCGGAATAATTGATACGTTAGGCTAAAGTTTGAACTGATGAATTTTAGAAACCCTATAGTTTTCAGGACTGTGGTAATATGATGTTTCCAACTTAAATAGTTTTCACCATTCTACTTGAGGGAAACAAAGCTTAAGATAAACAAAAAAGGAACTTAAATCACTTGATGAGCTGCATGTTGACATTTTTTGTGTTGAAATGGGACAAGTTAAAACAATAAATGAAAAGAAAATATATGACAGTGATTCTATGTTCTATCTTCTGGATTAAAACATAGGTGACAACCTCTACGTATGCCAGTTGACAAAAGCAGCTACAATTAACAAAGATGTAGACTATTGTAACAAACATATAGACTGCAGTATGTCCCGTTAGCATAACATGAAAACTGTAAGAAAAAGGGAGTGGCTGAAAATGTAAACTGCTTTAATAGAAATATTAATTCTTTGAGTTTTGTCGTACTCTAGGTTGTTATATGAAAGACTATTCGCGTTGCTAGGTTTTGGTAACGATTTGAGAAAATTATGAGGTTCTGTATTCTTAATGTCAGGCCTATTTGAATTCAGATTTTTGAACGTGTATCAACCACTTGTACAGTATGTAGTGTTGAGGCAGTTCTAAAGCACATACGTAAAATAAATTTCCTTGTGGAGTAAAAAAATAAAACTAAAAAGGGCTTACCTGCCATTGGTAATGTTCCATTGAAATTATTCTGGATCAAGATGAGGACTTCCAAGTCAGGTAAATTGGGGAGTTCTGAATTATATAAAAAAGACACATCAGATAATTGAATAATAATACTAGAAAAAAAAATAGTGAGTAAAACTATAAATTTTAAGGATGCAATTGATTGAAATTATTCTTATTGAACTAAATTTAGCAATCATCAAGGATGCCCCAATGATCTCTGGCAACCCGCAATAGCATCACCCGCCCAACCAAATTAACTACTTAACACCATTAAGTTACTGTTAGTTATGGTAACACTGCTTACGGTTATCGTTAGATTGTGCCTATAAATACCCCCACTACCTATCATTTGTAACTTAAGATTTTATTATCAAGTTTTTTTAACAGCTAAACGTTACACTATTGATCTTCTACTTCCTATTCAATTCTCTAAAATTGGTATGAACAATCAATTCCAATCCCGAAGAACCGTGGATTGCCGTATATAATCAAATCAAACATCAATTGAACTATCAATCGATATATATCAGCGAAGGACCATCTGAATCGAGGTTGTTCAATTCAATATAATTCCCGAATGACCGTGGAATCATCATCAAAATTCAGAAAACAGAGTCGGCAAGGACTGCCGTGAACATTAAATTCAAAATAGAAAATTTAATATCGAACATACATTTGGGCAAAGGACTATCGTCAAATCGGATTCCAAATAAGAAACAGAGACACTTGCAAACAAATCTGTTCTAGGCGATACCTTGAAGGACGAAGGCATCCTTATTAGTCAAGAACAAATTGGTGAAAAAGACAAGTCAGAGCGAGACCAAAGGACAGTCGTTTGATCTGTGTCAAATTTCAATTGCCCAATATTGAATTCTACAAGTTATACGGTTTGGTCAATCCCTATAATGGCGATTCTTGAAACAAACGGATTATGAGAGGAAATTAAATCCACTCCTGAAGGAAAGAAGCTAAGTGTTAAACACATCAAAGTTTTAGGATGCACCGCTTATATGAAAGTACGAAAACCATTTATATCTACTCATCTACCAAAACCACAAAGAAGGAACTTTTATGTAAATACATGTCAGCACCAAAGAAGGAACGTATGAAAGCCTCGAAGTAGTTGCTGAGATATGTAGATGGAATACTAAACTATTGAATCACTTACGATGTAAATGGTAGAAAGTTTCTTATTAGATACAATGACAACACGTTGATGATAGATACTAGAAACCGGGTATCTTTGTTTACAAACAAGTATTGATTATCACAATAATATTCACAAACTGGAAGTTATCATCAACGATTGTTTTTCATTAATCATCAAGATTCAAATGTTTTACAACTCGATTTACTCTACAAACTCCCCCTCTGCTGATGACAGAAACAAATTAGTTCGTACAAGAGGAAATGTGAGTGTGTGAGGTAAATAGATCACTAATAGGTGTGATCTGTTTATACAAGTACAAAAGCTTTGTTCAGCGATCAGTTGACGTCACCCTGATATTGACATCTAACATTACTAACAGAAAAGATTCTCTGATGTTTGCAAACATCTGAACAAATCTTATCATCTGATCTAGGCTATACTAAGCACTGCTGAAATAAAGTACTATTACATTCAGAAAGCACTGTCTAGCCTATCCTCTGTTGCAGTTGTCCAAACATTTTTTTGTCCTAACATATGTTTGGTTATCTTCATCAGACCTTTGCTTGATTAGAGCTTTGGTCTTCAACAGATGCTAGTCTTCAACAGTTGCAGGTACTCTTGAATAGTGTTTCCAAGTCTTCAACACATGTTAGCCATGCACTTGGTCAGATGTTCTAACTAGGTGTTTAAGATACACTACCTTTGGGGAGATTCTGGTTCAATCATTTGCTTATTTCTTGATCATAGGATCATGCTTTGGCTTTTGGATATCATCTGTTCATTTGTGGGTCCAACAATCTCCCCCTAGAACAGATGATGCCAAAACAGATGGTTGTTGATCAACTTTTATTCCTCTTCTTCAACTTATCTTTGACTTGAGCGTTGAAGTGATTCCTAAATCTTTCAAATAGTGGATTATCAGCTTCCCTTTCGAGTGAAGATCCTGTAGATCTTGCAGATCTTCAATTTTTAAGCTCATAATGATGTTCATTGAAGTCTTTTGCACTTCTCCATTAGCTCTGACAAGAGTCAATTCATGGCTGGCTTTGTCTGCTGGCCATTTTGGAATTTTTAAGCAATGGGGTTTACTGGGAGTGATGTTACTGGAAGAGGTGAAGGGAATTGCATTCCCAAGACTTGCCTTATCGGATCAACTTGATTTGTAACAGGAAGCTCATACATTAACATGTTTTTGATCCCTTCCTTCAAAATATCTTCTTCAAATCTTTTGCATCCTCTGTATACATGTACTTCTGTATTTTAAGATGGCTTCTCACCATTGAAGAGGCTTGACTTGAAGATGGAAGATTAGATCTGATGGCCTTTGATCTGATAGGTAAGTCTTCGTAATTTCGCTTTCTGGGAACTGAGGGATCTTTGGCTCTTAAAGCTTCAAACTTTTTGTAAGATGCCATGATTGTGGGCTCATTCTATCTTGCTATTGATTACATAGAGACAAATTTAGTAGTCACCATCTCTTCCTTCATTCTTGTTAGCTCAATTGCTTTCATGCCAACAAGTTTTCTATATGCAGCCCAGTTGGGAAGAGTGGGCTTGATATCTGGATTGAGATTCATCATCTCAATTCTAGCTATTTCTTTAAGAAGGGTCTAAGTAGACCATCTAGTGAATTGAGCTTTTGAAGCTCTGTAGGGCATATTCTTCATGATGAAGTCTAGATAGTCTTCCCTTAGATCCATTTTTGAGACTAGGATTGCTAACTAGTTCATGAGATGCCTTCTGACTGACATTTTAGGCTAAATCTTCTAGCTTGTTGACGTTTGTGAATTCTACAGACAAGAATTGTTGTACCTCTTTGTCACTATTTCCCTTGCTTTTGATAGCAACAATATTTTCAGCATGTTTGATCATAAACTCCGGGTACTCTTGTACATTGTTAGGTTTTTTATATCTTTCGAGGGAAGGAAAGGTTACTTTGCTTATGTCATTCATGGAGTTGAAAGGTTCTATCTCTTTACAGACATGTTCTAACTCCAGTGGGTCAAGAATGTTGGGTGGAAGTTTGGTAGGTGAGTGAATGGTAAGTGCAATGGTAGTGGTGGTGGTGATGTGAGAAATAGTGGTGGTGGTGGTAGTTTTATGGATAGGAGATGCATTAGAAGTTTCTTCATCATCTTGTTGGATGATGAACTTAGTTCTCCTTGATCTAGTTGGGTTTTTTTTTTTTTTTTTTTTTTTTTTTTTTTTTTTTTTGTGTTTTTGGTGGTGGTTGTGGGGGTAGTGTTGTGGATTTTCTTTTGAGAAGTCCTTTGGGGGACTTGGATGATGGTAATAGTGAAGGTGGTGTTTGTGAAGTTATAACCTCTGTTGACACTTTTGATGTGGCAACATATGTTTTGGCAGTGTTGGTGGGGTGAGTTGAGTAGTGAAGGTAGGAATAGTGGTTTGTGTTGTGAAAGGTGGAACAGTGGTTTTGATAGACACTGCAACAGTGCTTTGACTAACCTCTGATGGAACCTCTGTTGAAAAATCTCTGGCATCTCAACCCCAAAGATACCCTTTTTGTGGTTTTTCTTTTTGGTTTGGGGATGGGAATGGATGAGGTTTGTTTGGAAGTGCCTGGTGTGGGTTCCACAGTTCTGGGATTTGCACCATGGTCACCAGGAGCAGCGGGCTCAGCAACAGATTTTAATTACCACATTTTCAATTACCACATTTTAACATCTGTTGGTTGGTTTTCTAAAAAGTTTTTTAATTACCACATTTTCATGGCTTTTGGCGATCATGCGAGTAAAAGTTTTGTTTGAGAGATTGTTGCTTTTAATTGCTTCCCCTTTTCAAAACTTTCTTTTCTCAAAACGGTTTTCAGGTAAAAGCTCAACAGTCTTGGATAGATAAGGAAAGGATTTCCATTACCTCTCTTGATTGCCCTCAAATTTGCTACCAAATCAAGAAATAGTGTCTGTGATAGCTTATGATTTGAATTTCCCAAAATAGCATACCCTAGATACTGAGTCTTTAGGGGTATTTCATTAAAAGTTGTGTTTTTAACAGAGAGGCAAACCAAGAGAGTATGGAAAAAATTCATTTCAAGTGGGAACTTTGGTTTAAATAGTGTTGCTCCCACCATTTGACCTTCATAGCCCCTTTCTATGAAATCAGTTTGTAATTCATTTTTTGGGGTAAGTTCCCATACCTGTTATATCCTCTAAATGGAACATTGTGGAGATGGGTTTTACGGTGATTTCCACATGTTCTTTATTGACAGTGGAGGTAATGAGAAAGGGATTTTTGTTTTACAAAGACAACTTTGCATTTGCCCAAAATTCTCTGAGTGTGGAGATGTAAATGGGTGCGTCGGCGGTGAGAATGTAGAGGTATTTTGATGAATTGATGATGTCAATGATGTGGTGGAAGTCCGTATTCTTGTTATGTTTTACAAGATACAGCAAATAATTGTGAGGGGTTTTGATTTCGAGAGCCATGATCAACTGTATTTCAAATCTTTTGAAAATATATTTAAGAACATCTTTTGATTGAAAGCAGAGTTTGATGGATGCAAGTTCAAAGTTTTTCTCTATTGAAAATTTTCGATAATGGAGGATAGAAGTAAACTCTGTTTCTCAAGGGTTTTATAGGGTTAATGGAACAGGGATACCAGCGTGGACAACAGTTACCTTTTAGTCCATGTGGACAGTTGCTATTTGTCACAACAAACTTCTGTTTAGAGAGTGGGTTCTACAGAGGATAGCCACTGATGAAGATATTCAAAAGATCTGTTTTCAAAATATTTGTTTAACCTATGTTGTGCTCAATAGACCTTTGAACAACATGATCAGTGTTTTGAAACATTTGTTTGACTCTTGGTTAACAAAAAACTCTGTTTGGAACCTTTATTGGGTTCAACAGAGTTTTGATGAAAACAATGGTTCTGTTTGACTTTTGAATTCAAATAGTGGTTTTGAAAACATTGGTTCTTTTTCCTTGAACAGTGGTTATCACACAAAAACAAACTTTTAAACCAATGGAACAGTAGTTTAACTCTTTTGAAAAGAGTTTTGTTTTTGTTGCTTTTATCATCTTTTCTTGATTTTTAAACATGAACTTTTGTTTTTTCTCATTTTTAAGAGATAAAAAAAATAAAGAAAAGTAAAATTTTGGATTTTTCAAAACGGTTTTCTTTCTATTATTTGGATAGAAGGATAGATGTGCAAGTAACCTCTATTGGCATCTTAAAAATTACCATTAGTGGTTCCCTACAGATGGTGGTGAATGGGTCAATCTTGCAGATTGTCTAACGCATAGTCTGCCTTAGATTTGGTGTTTTCAACCACTGCAGTAGCTTCTGGGATTGGTCCTTGGTCACAAGGAGTTTTTGAACAATACAGATGTTTTTGACCCTCTGCAAGTGCCTACACACTTAAGTCAATAAGACGTTGACCATTCCCAAAAAAATGTTGACCATGAGAATTCATGTTTTCCCTGGGCTTTTGAGGCTGAGGTACATGTTCTACATACCTGTAAGGCATCCTTTTGTAGGTGCTAGCCCATGGCTTTTGGGTTAATTATTTTGTGTAGCAACAGAGGTTTGACATGTTCTCGATGCAGAGTGATGATATGACATTTATGGATAAACAGTGTGACTAGGCTCAACTCTTGTTATCAGACCCATCCTCCTTTTTGAAGTTCTTCTTGACCTATTTGGATTTACATCAAATGGTTTAAGAAAAGAACATTGTTGAGACAAATGGTTATGTTTTCCACAAGTGGTACACCCAAGAGTGGATTCACATACTGTAAGGCCATATAATTGAGTAGGTTTACGCTTATCTTATCAAACACAATTATAGGTTATTGGACATAGTTCTTCTAGTGGGTTAGATAGTATTGAGTTAATTAGTCTAATAGTGTACGCTTTGGGCTTGGCCTAGTTTATATTTAGGTCACCCTATGTAACTATAAATAGGGTGTACCTAGCTCATTTTAGGGATGCTGTTCTTGCCTAACATTTTCTTGTCCTGTGATAATTGTACCAGACGAGTTTCATTCTCGTATGCAATCTAATCAATTCAATTGTTCTTGTTCTTATCACTTTCATTAGTTTTCCGCACTTTTAATTGTGTTAGTGATATCCGATTGATAGTTTCTTGGACTTACACATACACTGTTTGTTCTGTTAATATCATATGCTTTTAACATAAAATAGTCTATTGTCATATGATTTGTTCTTCCACAGAAATCATACTTTAGTGCTGGATCCTTATCTTTCTTTTCACCCATATCTCTCTTTTTATGTGCAGATGTTTTAACATCTATTTGAGAGTTGGTTAGAAGAATGACTTGTATCTTGGGTGGGTCAATACCATTTGGGTTTGTAAAATCAATGGGTTTGAAATTTTTCTGAACATCACATTCATTTGACCAAGTAGTTTTTAGTTCATACCTAAGTGTTTCAGCTTGAATGGAGCTTAGTGGTTTTTCAAGAATTATTTTCTTCTCACTAGGTTCAGTTATTTTTATTTCTTTCCCAGTTGATGTAGTTGGTATAATCTCAACCATTTTAGAGTCAATGGAAGCTTGGGTTTCTTGTTCTTGGTCATATTTTCTAAAACCAACCTCAAACTTCACATTTCTCTTAATCTGTTTAACCAGAAGCATCTCATAACCATGACATGATTCTACCCATTTTTCACAGGTGATCTATGTGGATTCCAACTCCTTTTTACGGTTTTGATATTTCTGTATCATAGACTAGAGTTGGTCCTTGGTTATAGATGCTTCATGTCTAAGACTGCTCAACTCACGGTCTTTTCCAGTTATTCTTGTTTAAAAATATGTATTCAATTTTTAAACAATAAGTTCACTGATTTGTACCTTGTCTCTAAGGTTCTCATTCACCTCTTTTATGTTAGAAAATGCTATGATGCATTTATCTGAACACAACTCATGTAGAGTTTGAGGTGATACCTTAGCTGCCACTATTTCAATCTGATCAGCACTGACACAATTAGTGGAACTTTTGGAATGCATCACATCCATCATCTCTGCATGCTCTTGGTCAACAACAAGTCCTTGACATGAGCTTTCAATAGATTTACCAACAATCTCTCCACTAACAATAGTTTGAACTGCATCTGCTACACCTGAATTATGCTCAATAGCCATAAAACAAAAGTTTTCATGTTTATTATAGTCATTTGCAATTAAAGAAAAAATTTCATCGGTTAAGTTTTCTGGCAAGCTACTCCAGTCAACATAGCCTTGTGTAAATAACCGCTGTTGACTAGGCTTTGCTGCTGCAGGAGAAGGAGTAGCTTGTGATGCTTGAAAATTTACCATTGGCATCTGGACATACTAAACCTGAGGAATTTGAGGTGTATGAACATAGTGTACAGGTACAGAAGTTATGATCTGTGCAAAATGAGTTGTGTTTTGCACATTTCGTCTAGGGTAGTTTAGGAATAAATCTGATGTTTTGTATTAGATCGGGTCCTTTGGCTAGGATATATGATCATTGGTGCAGAGTTGTTAGTTTGACTCTTGCATTCTCTAGCAAAAAATCCCAACATATTACACTTAAAACATTTTGTTTTGGATTTATCTAACCCACTTTTGACCTACCATTTAATCCCGGATAAATCCTACCAGTCCTTTTGTAAAAAATATTAGCTCTTAGACTGAGTAGGACTACCTGATGTAGTATATCCATTTCCTCAAGATCAATTGGATCTATATGCTTTAGATCATCGAGGACAAACAAAAAATTATCAATGGCATGAGTTTCATCATTCGCTGCAAATGCATAGCTCGTGGGATGTTGATCAGAGTTAATACTTGTTGATATATCAATAAAATGATCAAAACTCTGATCATTTCCCATTCCAGATTATAAACCATCCTGACCCAAAAGTGTTGTGTTACCAAAATGTAACTGTTAGACACTTTTCCAGAGCTTTTACTTTTGGACAAGCTCCCTTCAAAGGTTAGGAGATTTCCATGTTGCTGGGTCAGACCCATGTCGTTGAAATCACGGGGTGTTCTCATCACTATTGCTATAGTGTCACATTTTTCAGTAAGAGATCTCAAAAATTGGTGACTTAAAGTGGCTTTTGAAAATTCTTTATTCACCAAGTTTAGTTCACTAATTAGACAAGAAAAACATTCAAACTGTTGTGTCAGGGTCTCCCCTTGACATGTGAGAAAGTTTCATATTGTTGGTTGAGAATTTCTCAAGTGTTCTCGATTACATCCTCAGTCCCATTGAATTGTTCTTTTAGTGCATCCCACAACTCCTTGGCGCTGTTACAATGCAACAGGCCTGCAAAGATATCATTCGACAGGGCTATCGCCACAATAGTAAAGGCTTTAGCTTCTAACTCGAATTTTTGATACTCTTGCTAAAAATAGTTCTCAGGCTTTTGTGGCTCACATACATTTGGATTATTGGTACTTGGTACCATTGGGACATGTGGTCCGAAAACCACAGATCTCCAACATCTTGTATTTTGTTGAGATAACATATGCCCCATCCTACGTTGCTAGATATTGTATTCAGATCTGACAAGCATAAGTGGTTTATTGCTGAAACCTGTGTTGTAGGAATCATTTTGTGCCATTTTCTCAAGTTCTTTTGAAGAAAAACAGATTTTGTGAGAGACACTTTATCAGTTATGCTAGTTACAGTATTTATACTAACCCGAATTATAGTTACCATTAGATTGCACCTATATTTCCTATTCAAATCTAACCTCATGTCACTACAACTTAAGAAATAAAAAAAAATTGTTAGATTTATAAGGTTGTATCAGAGATGATGCATTTGTGTCACACCCTGACAACGGCAGAAACACGGGATGTAACATTCACGGTTTTAACAACCCTTGATTACATTTAATGACCTCTAATGAAACTTAAATAAAATCCCATATAGGTTTTCCACAAAATTCCATAGTTTAGCAAACTATATACTTTTTCTTCCAAAAATTCCCACCTAGGGTTTTTATCTCACAAATCTACCAACAAATCACCCAAGTTTTATTTAACATATTCCTCAAATCAACAATGTTCCATATTCAACAAGTTCAAATTTATCAAAATAACTATATATATATATATATATATATATATATTGTTCAAAATCATTCACATATAGATGATATGCTTTTCGAACACCCATTGTTACACATGTAACATCTTCCCTAAGTCTAGCACACATATTTAGTTCCATACACATATTCTAAACAATTATCCCAATCAAGCCACCTATCACCAACGTATCCACTTTATAGGACACAAACAACATCTAACATGTATACACAAGTATGTTTTGCAAAAACTCATGTTTCAAGACTTGTTAGTTTTATATTTTAAAAAAAACTTCATAAATTTCATCCTCCATGGGTGAATCTATACATATCAACACTTGATTATGAAATATCTAAAGAGAAGTGAGTTCTTACAAAAAGCAAGCAAGGTTTGAGATAAAATGATGAAATAAGGATCCAAACACCAAGATCAAACTTGAGAACATCTTAGATGCACTTGTGCTTGATACTTGAAAAATGTGGTTGTTTGTGTATGTATATGGGTTTAGTGAAGAGAGAGAGAGAGAGAGAGAGAGAGAGAGAGAGAGAGTTGAGGAGTGTCTTTGTGTTGAAATGAGATAAAATTAAGATAAGGTTTCTTTTATAATCCAACAAAGAAAATATCTCCACCAAATCACATATGTCTAATTAGAAAAATGATAAACAAATCAAGGGATGGGGTGGGTGTGGATTTCGGCCGAGAAGGGGGGAGGTATGGGGGTGGTTGGTGATGAAGGCCTTGCAGTGATGATGTGTTAGATTGCTTTAACTTAGTTTCTTTTGAAAGATCATATTACTTCTAGTTACATGTCCAATTGCATTGTTTTTTATTCATCCAATAACACATGTATTACTAGTGAAAACATTACATACTTTAGATAATTTAGAGCATATTTGTACGACATAATATTCTGTTATTACTAAAATACATGTTAAAATCACAAATAGCACCGGATACACGTTTATACTTATGTTTACATCATAACATGTATAATAACATATTGTGACGCTTCCAATCATCTAGACTATTTTCACCAACATTCATGTGTGACGACAAACTAACGTGTGACCCGCTAATCCCTCGATAATCACCAATGCATGACATGTGACAATTTAGACTTTTCTATGCACTTGATAACCTAATTACTCAAAACTAAGCCTATCATGAATGTTTCACTACATGTTAGGCTTTAGGCTTTGTAAGGATATTAACATGAAATTGTGGGTTGTCACAATTTGCATATACATTAAATAAAATATTTTTTTGGTAGATGTGTGAGGTTGTATTGGAGATGATGCATTTGCATGTACGCACAATAAAACATTTTTTTGATGCTCGGCTATCAAATTCGAAACGAAATGCAAAATCATTATCAATTGGTGGTCATATTAATGATCAAATGTGTTTTAGGCAACCTTCCTATATACCACTTCACACTTTATAAGACCCATCACATGTTCTTACTATTTCATAGCGAATCAGAAAGTCATTTTTTGTGGGAATGTTGATAAATAAAAAATACAATAGGTAGCTTAGTAAAGGACGGTTTCACTCAAAGTATCAAGAGGTTTGGATCTTAGTTCTTTATATGCTGCAAATTTGGCCTTACTTGCCAAGTGGTGGTAGCAATATAAAATTGAGGATTGGACGCTTTAGAAATCATGATTTCGGCAGTACATCAAAGTATGATTTTAGATCTCAATTACGACAAAGGTAAGCCTCTCTAGCTCTTGGAAAGACATTTTGAGAATCGATTTAACCCTACAAAAATCAAATGTGGAAATCAATTCCTTGATAAATGGGTGATAGGATGTTGAAATAAGATACAATTCATATGTGTTATTCAAACCTTGATTCTTCTCACTTCGTGCCCGGTCACCAATAAATGCAACCACCACAAACTGCCCACTCTATAGAGAAGCACCAAATTCGGTGAAGCATCTTCTCACTTCATGCTCGGTCACCAATACGATATGGGTTGTGATTGAAGCATGGTGTAAAGTTCCCTCATTTTACCTTTTTTAGTTGTGATTTGTTGGACTATCATAATCTTTTCCTTGACAAAAAAAAAGTATATATAACCAACACTGAAGAACTCAAGACTCTTGGTTTTCTATGGACAAAAAAAGTATCAAAATTAGAGAACTTAGAGTGTGGTCAAAATGGTATATTTTTTATTTCTTATAATTGTTGGAAAGTTGGATCTAACAAACAAACAAACTATAAGACGCTTTAGGTGACAAATAACATTTCACCTGTTAACTTTATTAAGAAAAAAAATCCAGAAAATTAGACTAAACAACATCGATGAGTTTCCGTTTAAAACAATCATGCATAGGTTGATATTAGATATCAATGTGTTTGGTCTTAGAGTGGGTGTCTAATCCGCATATATATCACCATTGCTCTTGATTTTCTTGATTGTATATCTCTTAAATGTCAACATATACACGTGTGATTTAGTTTACGAAGATTTTTCAATGCCGAGAACCTCGATCAGAGAGTAAAAAAGGCGTAAGGTTCACATTCTCGTGGGAGAGGGTGCCATTGTTGGGAAGGTCAACATTCTCGTTGTTTGTGACGACTTTCTTCGTGTCTGGCTTTGATACCACTTGTAGGTCTAGATTTGGATCTTGAACACAAGGATATCTTGTTTTGAATGGTGTAACAAGTGTGGAATCCAAGTTACACCACAAACCGAGCACGAGTGTGATTCAATAACACAAAGATATTCAATGATTAACAATCGTATATTGATTTCGACAGAGTTTGGTTACATTGTTTACACAATAAGATCTCTCACACACACTCTGGATTTGATCTTGCAAGCATGCAATTCCAAGTGACACTATAGGTATTTATACTAAACCCAGCAATAAAGCCAAACGACAGGAATACTATCCAAACGACGTTTGGACTATATATCAAACGATAGTCTCATGGTTATGGGACTCCGAATGATGGCTTGTGCACTCTCAAACGATGGTTTCATGTTGGATTTCAAACGATGGCAACTCATATAACACCAAACGATAGACCCCATGAATATTTCAAATGATGGCTATGCATGTCTTGATAATATTCCAAGCAATAGTCCACGAGGTTACGGTTTTGATTCACTTGAACTTGTTATTCGAGTCACACGACGGAGGAACGTCGTTCAACTTCGATCGTGAGCGAACCATCACTAGTTGCATCCACAAAATGCATGAACATGTATCACACAAACTCATTCTTCACACACATTTGCTCACTACTCCTAGTCACTCAGGTCTTTCACATCTATTAATCACATCTTTCAACTATAATCTTCGTCTCAGGTCTTGGTTCTCTGAAACAACTAACGTCCCTGATCGCGTCTCACGACCTGTTTATCTTTCAAACATAACTTCACATCCTTATTTGTATCCCACGGGTTCTTCTGATCTATCACATATCATAGTTTTCACAGCTTCCTGATCGCATTGCATGATCAGTCTTTTTCCTCTTCGGTTGAACCAATAACAGGTTCACGATCAATTTTCGCAGACTCGATGGCGAACATATATGTTTTTCATGTCTTCTTCTTTGTTCCTTGATCTTGAGCCTTTGATCTTCTCCTCTCCCGTGGATTAATCTTCTTGTTCTGATACTAGTTGTTGTAAAAAAGATTTTACAAACAAACAATAACACGGTTTTGATGATAAATCACATGTCACCTTTTCAACTTTATAAGAACAAAAGACTAAAAATTTCAATGATTAGAAACCCTCTATTTGTACTAATAAATAACTTACAAACTAAGTTAACTTAATCTACAATACTCTTAATCTAATAAGGAAACAACTCTCTTAATTTAATTAATCCTTACCAAACAAAATTAAATCTTCCAAATCTTTTTTATTTATCTTTTTCCACAACTTTATCTTTTAACTCTTAACTTTCATGATTCACTTTAACTCTTTAACTTTCATGATTCACTCGTGTAGCCCATTCAATCAAAATTAACATCCATCAATCTTAGTTACTTGTATGCAGTTTTTTGTACACGACTTCCTGGATCTTGCTCGAGGCTGACTTTGTACTATTTGTGAAATATAAAATATTGCCATTGTTCAAACCATAAATACACAAAATGCGAACTTGTAAACGAAAAAGTATTCAAAAACACATTTTAAGAGCGTACCGTTTAATGTGTGTGACTGAAGTCCACATGAGCTCAAGTCAAGTGTCTTTAACTTTCTCAATAAAGATAATTCTGCGCAGAAGAAATTGTAGGTTAGTTAATAAATAAGTGTGAATATGAGATTTAGTATTTAATTTGTTTTGTTAGTGTTGTGGGTTAACAAGAAATTTGATTGCCTTGTGTGGGAAATTAAAGGAACTTCCAAATTGTAAAGAACCACTAAGATCAAGAATCTTGAGGGATGGAAGGAAACTTATGCATGATATGATGCTCTTGTTGAAGCTGAAACCGTAGCATCCTCCCCCAAGATATACACTCTCTAGCCTTTCCAGTCTCATTAAGCTCTTACAATCTATAAAAAAAGGTTATCGATTATGATAGTCTTTATAAAAGAATTGTATATATAAGAGATATATCCACAAATCACCAGTTTTTATAAGCTACATCTCCTTTTACCTTGAATACTTGGCGTATAGTTGAGCTTGTTACAACTTAAATCCAACTTCTCAAGATTGGCAAGATTACTTAATTCTGTCAAACAAAAATTGTCGAGATTGCTTAATTCTGTCATAAAAAAATGGGAGTAAAAAAAACAAATGTGATAGGTACTTGTGATACATAATTTTCTTTTTTTACCATAATTTTAGTATAAAAATAAAACAATTCTTGAGTTAATTATATAAATCAGTGTCACAGGTTTCAAAAGTGTATGTCATTTGTAAACTTAAAAAAGAAAACTTCATAAAAATTTCTGGAGCAATTTATGTAATTTACCCCAACGCTCTTTTTTGTAAGATCGTAAAGTCAACGTTTTGCAGCGGAATTATCAAAGTAAATTAATTTCATGATTGAATGATGAATTGTTAATGATCAAGATTTGCAGTGAACAATTGTGGACAATTTGTAAGTTTGAAATTGTCTTGGTACCGGTTATGGTTCCCGCCAAGAACTATATATATGTTCATATAAATTACAGTTATAGGCAGCTAGAATTGGAGGGAATAACCACCTCTGAGTCGGTGCCTTCCAACCATCATAACCGCTAAAAATATCTTGAATATACATACATATAATAATACAAATAATTATAAGTAATATAACCTAAATTAAATACATATAATAATACAAATAATTATGTTTATATTGTCTAATACACTCCCCTAAACATAATTATGTTTGTGAGAGTGTATCAATACGCTTCTATTTGCATCATCTACGGCTGCTTTTGCCCGATTGAAGTCGAACCTCCTCCTAGTTTGCAGCCTCTTGATTCCTTCCCAATCGTTACCGGCGAAAAATGCATAATGTTCAGCCTCTTTTCCTGCAGCATCTTCATTGTTTGAATTACCCTCCGATTGATCTACTTCATATACTAACATTTCGTCTCCATCACTCCTGCTTCGTCTTGGATCAACCACTGTCTTGACTTCCTCTTTCTCGTGCACCTTCTCTTGAGTTGACTTGTACTTGTAATAGTAGATAAGCACGTCCAAATACATGGCATATAATAGTCTCATAAACTCACCTTCATTATAATAAAAACCTATCTCTTTGGCAATCATTGCCCACATTTTGTTTTCAGTGATCCTTCGGTGTCCACTCTCCCGTTTAACAGCCATGTACAGATCCAATAAACACACCTTTCGGTTGTTCGATACATATGCAGGTAGTGGTCTTGTGTTAATTTCTAACTTCCCCTTGAGAAACCAATCAATCAAATCAGTGAATTTGGTTTCGAGATGATACTTGTATTTCATAACATACTCTTCATCATCAAGCATATCAAGTAGTACCTTACAGTCTTGAAACTCCTTGAAAGACATTGCTTGAAGTATTAAAACATTCCAGTCTGGTTCGTTTGTCGATACATTCAGACTTTCAAAATAATCGTTCAAAAAATCTGTCTTGAACTTTTCATGGTCTGATTCTTTACTAATCACAGATTGCTTTTCTAACATACCGACTTCTTCTTCCTTAGTCATCCCAGTTATGACACTTTTCTTATTAATTAAAGGAACACTAAACGTAGGGAATAACTTGCACGTGTCTCCGATGAATTTCACCGTGAAACCTTGAGTAATTAATTGATCTAAACTTAACACGTTTCTGTCGATATCCGGAGTGTAAAACACACTCTGAATACGAATTTTCTCCGACCCAGATATTACTTCAACGATCCCTATGCCCTTTATGAAATAAAACTGATTCTCTCCAGTTTTTGTTTCAACACTGGATATGAACTTTATTCGTTTAAACATTTCTAGATTGCCAGAAAAATGATGTTTCAGAGATTTACTTACATACCATATCTCCGACCAGAATCCTCCATCGGTTCCAACTACCAGATACTCCATCCTCTGACCGCTCTCATGATCATGGTCTTCACTTTGTTGTTGTTGTGTTCCAGTGTCAATTGCAAGACATATCAGTTGTGTTTCTTCGTCATCTCCCTTCATCTTGCAAGTTGAGATTCGATGTCCTGGTTTGTTGCGGTAATAACATCGCCTCTACAACCATCTCCGTTCGCTCTTTTCGTCGGAACACTGTTTACATGGAAACGTGGAAGAAGTTGGCCTGAGATCAGAATCGTTTTCGCCAGTGGCTCTGATACCACTTTGATGACTTTCGAAACGTTTTGCAGCGGAATTATCAAAGTAACTTGATTTCATGATTGAATGATGAATTGTTAATGATCAAGATTTGCAGTGAACAATTGTGGATAATTCGTAAGTTTGAAATTGTCTTGGTACCGGTTATGGTTCCCGCCAAGAACTATATATATGTTCATATAAATTACTATAGGCAGTTAGAATTGGAGGGAATAACCACCTCTGAGTCGGTGCCTTCCAACCATCATAATTGCTAAAAATATCTCGAATATACATATATATATTATAAGTAATATAACCTTAATTAAATACATATAATCATACAAATAATTATGTTTATATCGTCGATGACTTTCGAAACGTTTTGCAGCGGAATTATCAAAGTAACTTGATTTCATGATTGAATGATGAATTGTTAATGATCAAGATTTGCAGTGAACAATTGTGGACAATTCCTAAGTTTTAAATTGTCTTGCTACCGGTTATGGTTCCCGCCAAGAACTATATATATGTTCATATAAATTACAGTTATAGGCAGTTAGAATTGGAGGGAATAACCACCTCTGAGTCGGTGCCTTCCAACCATCATAACCGCTAAAAATATCTCGAACATGCATACATATAATATAAGTAATATAACCTAAATTTAATACATATAATCATACAAATAATTATGTTTATATTGTCTAATACACTCCCCTCAACATAATTATGTTTGTGAGAGTGTATCAATACGCTTCTATTTGCATCATCTACGGCTGCTTTTGCCCAATTGAAGTCGAACCTCCTCCTAGTTTGCAGCCTCTTGATTCTTTCCCAAACGTTACCGGCGAAAGATGCATAATGTTCAGCCTCTTTTCCTGTAGCATCTTCATTGTTTGAATTACCCTCCGTTTGATCTGCTTCATATACTAACATTTCGTCTCCATCACTCCTGCTTCGTCTTGGATCAACCACCGTCTTGACATCCTCTTTCTCGTGCACCTTCTCTTGAGTTGACTTGTACTTGTACTTGTAATAGTAGATAAGCACGTCCAAATACATGGCATATAACAGTCTCATAAACTCACCTTCATTATAACCAAAACCTATCTCTTTGGCAAGCATTGCCCACATTTTGTTTTCAGTGATACTTCGGTGTCCACCCTCTCGTTTAACAGCCATGTACAGATCCAATAAACACACCTTTCGGTTTTCCGATGCATATGCAGGTAGTGGTCTTGTGTTAATTTCTAACTTCCCCTTGAGAAACCAATCAATCATATCATTGAATTTGGTTTCGAGATAATACTTGTATTTCATAACATACTCTTCAACATCAAGCATATCAAGTAGTACCTTACAGTCTTGAAACTCCTTAAAAGACATTGCTTGAAGTATTAAAACATTCCAGTCTGGTTCGTTTGTCGATACATTCAGACTTTCAAAATAATCATTCAAAAAATCTGTTTTGAACTTTTCATGGTCCGATTCTTTACTAATCACAGATTGCTTTTCTAACATATCGACTTCTTCTTCCTTAGTCATCCCCGTTATGTCATATTTCTTATTAATTAAAGGAACACTAAACGTAGGGAATAACTTTCACTTGTCTCCGATGAATTTCACCGTGAAACCTTGAGTAATTATTTGATCTAAACTTAACACGTTTCTGTCGATATCTGGAGTGTAAAACACACTCGAATACGAATTTTCTCCGACCCAGATATTACTTCAACGATCCCTATGCCCCTTATGAAATAAAACTGATTCTCTCCAGTTTTTGTTTCAACACCGGATATGCACTTTATTCGTTTAAACATTTCTAGATTGCCAGAAAAATGTTGTTTCAGAGATTTACTTACATACCACATCTCCGACCAGAATCCTCCATCGGTTCCGACTACCAGATACTCCATCCTCTGACCGCTCTCATGATCATGGTCTTCACTTTGTTGTTGTTGTTGTTGTTGTTGTTGTTGTTGTGTTCTAGTGTCAATTGCAAGACGGATCAGTTGTGTTTCTTCGTCATCTCCCTTCATCTTGCAAGTTGAGATTTGATGTCCTGGTTTGTTGCAGTAATAACATCGCCTCTGCAACCATCTTCGTTCTCTCTTTTCGTCGGAACACTGTTTACATGGCAACGTGGAAGAAGTTGGCCTGAGATCAGAATCGTTTTCGCCAGTGGCTCTGATACCACTTTGATGACTTTCGAAACGTTTTGCAGCGGAATTATCAAAGTAACTTGATTTCATGATTGAATGATGAATTTTTAATGATCAAGATTTGCAGTGAACAATTATGGATAATTCGTAAGTTTGAAATTGTCTTGGTACCGGTTATGGTTCCCACCAAGAACTATATATATATATATTCATATAAATTACAGTTATAGGCAGTTAGAATTGGAGGGAATAACCACCTCTGAGTCGGTGCCTTCCAACCAACATAACCGCTAAAAATATCTCGAATATACATACATATAATATAAGTAATATAACCTAAATTAAATACATATAATCATACAAATAATTATGTTTATATTGTCTAATAAGAAAACTTCATAAAAATTTCTGGAGCAATTTATGTAATTTACCCCAACGCTCTTTTTTGTAAGATCGTAACGTCATGGGTGTAAATTATGGTGCTTCATTATACTTTTTTTTAACAGCCAACAAACTCAATCTCGAGCACTCTCGGGGCACCCACTGGACAAACGGAGTACTCCGAGAGTAACCCGAGTCCACCACCATTTTCGGGGAAAACTCGGTAACCCACCCGCCCGTAGGCATGACGGTGAAATTACCGGTAAAACCCGTTTGGCTCAAGGATCCAACCCAGGTTTCCCTGGGTCTCCTATCATTGCCCACCAGTGCCTCACTCTGCACCAAGTGCGAGTCGAACCTGCATCTCTCAAGAGAAATGCAAGTCCTCCACCACTTGATCTAGAGATCATTGGCGGTGCTTCATTATACTGTTTTGGTTATTTTCTTTGGACAGCTAAAGAGTTAAAAAGAAAGAATCTAACCATTTATAGTTCGGTCAACCACATGGAATGTAGCATATCGTTAACGGATTATATATAAATATCATCATTGAGGTTGGTAGTCTAGTAAAAAGGTAAAGTTTTTTAATACATTAAAGTGAGAGGTCTTTCAAGTCTTATAAGAAGTTAAAATTTGCCGTTAGAAAAGTGTAAATTGGTACATTTCTTTATAGTTTAGTGGCATTTTGAGGTGTGATAAGACTTTAAGACCAGGTCGGTTCGATTCTCACAAGGGGGTTTTCCCATATTTATTGGGTTTCCTCCTAAACGCATTATGTCTAGTGGAGATGGATATGATCGGGTGGTTTTGCTGGTAGCACGATGATACTTCAATGGTCCGTCAGTAATCCAAATTTGCCGTTAAAAAAAATGTAAATTGTAATTTTAGTCCATGAGGTTTGCCTCAAATTGACACTTTAGTTCAAATAAATTTTTTTCTTCTCTAGTTCCCTGAGTTTTCCATTTTTTTGCTATTTTGGTACAACCCACTAACTTTGTTAAAAAATTTGAGTTAATTCACACTAAATAGTTTTGGTAGTTGTCATTTTCATCCAAAAACCAGTGTTTTCTTTTATTCAGTTACATATATAAAAAAACTTTAACTAAAAAATCCTTAAACTAAAAAAATAAAAATACATATTAACATATAAAAAAACCTATATTTTTTTAGAAACAGAATATTAATTAATATATTAAAAACCGTTTAATTTTTTTTAACATTTAATATATAATAAAAATCTAACAATCCCGGATTGTTTTATACGTGCGAGGTGGGCGGTGATGGGTGGTGGAGGTGTGTGGCGGAGGTGGGTGGTGATGGGTGCCGGAGGTGGTGGAGATGGGGGTTGTGGACCTTGGTGTGTGTGTGTGTGTATGAGAGAGAGAGAAGGGGTGGGTTGGGATTGGTGGATTTTTATTATATATTATAATATTTTTAATAAAATTAAAGGGTTTTTTAATAAATATTAATTAATATTTCGTTTTTAAAAAATTAAAGGGTTTTTTAATATATATTAATATATATATTTTTTTTAGTTTAATGGTTTTTTAATTAAAGTTGTTTTATATATTAATATAAGATGAAATGACAACTGCCAAACTATTTAGTGTGAGTTAAATCACGTTTTTAAAGAAGTTAGTGGGTAGAATC
This sequence comes from Helianthus tuberosus, assembly GCA_030545235.1. Classification (NCBI taxonomy): domain Eukaryota; kingdom Viridiplantae; phylum Streptophyta; class Magnoliopsida; order Asterales; family Asteraceae; genus Helianthus; species Helianthus tuberosus. The sequence continues at coordinate 204,967,917 of CM060369.1, forward strand.
AGAATAGCAAAAAAACTGAAAACTCCGAGACTAGGGTAGAAAAAAAAAACGTTTGAACTAAAGTGTTAATTTGGAACAAATCTCATGGACTAAGATAGTAATTTACTCTTAAAAAAAGAAAAAAAGTTTCCATTTTCAGCAAAATAGTTTTAAATTTATATTTCCAAATTACTAATGTAATTTTTAAACAAAAATATACGTTTCTAGATAGTTAGTAGATGTATGTAAATTTGTAAAAAGAAAAAAAAAATTGTCCTATTGCGATGCCGTGTTATGAATTGCTGCCTGTGTGATTAAATGATTCCTAGGGTAATAGATGAAGCGGTACTTGTAAAATGTAACATAAAATTGGAATGACTTGTGATATGGTTAGGTGATTTTTCATATTAAGTTTCTTTCGGGTTAATTGTTAATATCAAGAAATAAGAAGTTTTTTTCCTTATCCTTACATGTTTCCATATATCTTTTAGCTATCAAATCACATACATTATTGAATCAAATATATAAATTAACTAAATCAAAAATTTAATATGTTCTAAAAGACGAAAACAATATCAGTCATATTATGGCCAATGATCTCTAGATCAAGTGGTGGAGAGTTTGTATTTCTCTTGAGAGATGCAGGTTCGACTCTCACTTGGTGCAGAGTGAGGCGTTGGTGGACAATGATAGGAGACCCAGGGAAACCTGGGTTGGATCCTTGAGCCAAACGGGTTTTACCGGTAATTTCATCGTCGTGCCTACGGGCAGGTGGGTTACCGGGTTTTCCCCGGAATTGGTGGTGGACTCGGGTTACTCTGGGAGGACTCTGTTTGTCCAGTGGGTGCCCCGAGAGTGCTCGGGATTGAGTTTGTTAGCCGTTCAAAAAAAAAATATCAGTCATATTATGACTGAAATTATGCATAAGAAATAGAATATGAAGAGATAATATATGACTGAAATTATGTATAAGAAATAGAATATGAAGATAAATAAGAAAACATGAAAAAAAAAATATTGTGCGACTGTTATACAACCAATTATTTATTTATTTATTTATTAGGGCAGGCGGGGTGGTAGGAGAAGTCCTCGGTGATGGATTTCTTTACGTGTGGAACATTAATTCACACCACCCCCACTGTTTTATATCACTCGTGCATTTTATAACTCGTGGAATATATCACGCCGTGAAGAATGGAATATGTGAGGGAAGGTGAGGGTTTTTGTTGGGTGTTGTGAGTGATTGGCATTTCCACTAAAAAGGGTTGTGAGTGATAGAATAATGGTTGATGACATGACGAAACTTGATTGGATGTTGTGAGTGATGAGTGATCATCACCCCCTCCCCAAAGCTTTACTTGTCAACATATCAAAAAACTCTCGCATGAGCAGGGTATCTCTCTAACTTCACAGTTCTCTTTTATTGAAGTCAAAAACGCAGTTTGGGATTGTGGGGGAGAGAAAGCACCGGGTCCGGACGGTTTTAGCTTCACCTTCATTAAACGCTACTAGGACATACTTGGTAATGATTTCTTTAAAGTTATGACACGGTTCCACTCTCATGGGGTTATATCTATGGGCTGCTGCTCATCATTCATCACCCTTATTCCTAAAGTTGACAACCCGGTCAACCTTAGTGATTTTAGACCAATCAGTTTGATCGGTTGTATCAGTAAGGTAATATCTAAGGTCCTTGCAAATCGCCTCAAATCTGTCATCACTTCGATTATTTCGGAAGAACAATCGGCCTATCTCTCGGATAGGAATATTTTAGACGGGCCCCTCATTATAAACGAAATCATATCATGGACCAAAAAATGCAAATCAAAGGCTTTTTTGTTCAAAATTGATTTTGAAAAGGCCTTTGACACTATAAGTTGGAGTTTTATCGACTTGGTTTTTTAGCAAATGAACTTCCCCCAAAAATGGAGGCTTTGGATTAATGGGATCTTTGCTTCGTCTCGATCATCGGTCTTGGTGAATGGTTCACCAACTAGCGAGTTTCAAAGTTTTAGAGGGGTTAGGCAAGGAGATCCGCTTTCTCCCTTTATATTTATCCTTGCCATGGAAGCCTTCTCCAGCTTTATGACCAGTGCTACTTCGGCTGGCCTTATTAGCGGCATTTCTCTTCCGAACAATGGACCAATTGTATCACATCTCGTCTTTGCGGACGATGTCATGCTTCTTGGAACATGGGAGGAAGAAAATGTTATTAATATTCATCGTCTTATGAGGTGTTTTCACTTAGTCTCCGGATTAAAAATAAACCTTCATAAATCTTGTCTTTATGGGGTTGGCACGTCGGTAGAAGCAAACAATCACTTGTCAAATTGCGGTTCTCTACCATTCTCGTATCTCGGGCTCAAGGTCGGGGGAAACATGAACCGTTACCAAAACTGAACTCCGGTCATTGACACTTTCCAGCACCGCCTCTCTCTTTGGAAAGCCAATACCTTATCCATTGGTGGTAGATTGACACTTATTAAGTCGGTACTTGACTCCCTACCACTTTATTAATTCTCCTTATATCAAGCACCCGGGAATGTTATAGAAAAGCTTGAGAAACTTAGAAGGAAATTCTTATGGGGAGATACTGATGCTCGTAACAGAATGCACTGGGTTCGATGGGAGATTGTCACGCTTCCAATGTCAATTGGGGGGGGGGGGGGGGGCTCGGCTTAACCTCTCTTCAAGACGCGAACTGCAGTCTACTAGCGAAATGGGCTTGACGATTTAAATCGGAACCGGAAAGGCTATGGAGAAAGGTCATTATGTCTATCCATCATAACCTGAGGCACGGTAATTATTTACCTTCCAAGAAAGGTTTGTCTGGCGTATGGAACAATATCATTAAAAAAGAAGCAACACTTAGCAATAAAAACATTCATCTGTGTAATCTCCTTATGAGCAAGACGGGTAACGGGCATAACACTCAGTTCTGGACTGACAACTGGGTCATGGGGTGGCCACTAAAATTCAGATTTCCTGCTCTATTTAGCCTGGAAAAGTTCAAAGGCTGCTGTGTTCGGGAAAGATTGGAAGTCTCGGAAAATGACCAAGTCATTGGCCCAAAATGGTGCTGGGCACGAAATCCGGTTTCACAGCAGGAGATAACGGAACTTTTGGAACTATGCAACATCATTTCTCAAGTCTCCTTATCCGATTCTGTGGACATTTGGGGATGGTCATCGGAACAGTCAAAGGAATTCTCGGTTAGCGAAGTTAAAAAACTACTTCAAAACAATAACATGCAAAGCGACGTGGATAAATATGAATGGAATCGATGGGTTCCTCTAAAAGTAAATATTTTCGGGTGGCGAATGAATCTTTATCGCCTACCAACTAGAACGGCACTATCAAGAAGGAATATTACTTTGACCTCGCTTACATGTCCACTCTGCGGTGAAAGGGATGAAGCGGTCGAGCACATTTTTGGATCATGTTATATCAGTTCAGTGATATGGCATTTGGTGTCTAGACGGCTCTCCATTCCTCCTATCTATGCTTTTAGCACTTCGGATCTCCTACAGATTCACAACCATATCAACTGCCCGAAGCCTATGAAAAAACTGGTGCATGCCATCATACTTACAACCTACTGGAGCTTGTGGAAACCTCGCAACGATGTGGGCTTTTCGGGCAATAGGGTTGACATCTCAAGATTATGGGCAGATATCAAAGCTACAAGTTTCTTATGGATCAAAAACAGAGCAAAAATGCACACGCTTGATTGGTCTAATTGGTGTAATTTTATTGTTTTGTAATCTTTCTGTTTTGGTTGTCTTCTAGCATCTTGCTAGTTTTGTTTTTCTAATAAAATTCTGCCGTTCAAAAAAAAGGTGTATGCTTATTTGTTTCTGCTAGCAGCCTAGCACTTTGCCAGAATGTCTTTATCTCTAAAAATAAAATTTATATCTAATTATATATTATCTACAATCAACCATATGTGTATTTTACATACAAAGTAATAATAAAATCAATTTAATTAGAGATAAACATACCTTGAGCTGGAAATGATCCGGATAGTGAATTCAGAGAAAGGTCTAGAGATTTAAGTGATGAAAGACCACCTAAAGATGTTATAAGGGTTTCATTGAATTGATTCTCCCGAAGATTTAGAATTTTTAATTTCTTCAATATAGAGACCGCCTCCGAACCTGTGATCATCCATGGTAGTTATTGACCAATATATTATTTATTTATTTATTTTTATTTTTTTGAAAATTTTTTGAAAAATGGTAGTTATTGACCAATATAGTATTTATTTATTTATTTTTATTTTTTTTAAAGTGTATATTATTTACAACGCCACCTAAACCGGAGACACAACAACGACTACAACGGAATTACAAAAAATCAAAATTACGCCAAGTATTTAGTTATCGTAGTCTAAAATAAATTTTAAAGTATCACATGAAACAAATAGTAAGGTTGAGTCATAGAGATGAGCTAATATTTTCACCCGCCGCGTGTTGCGTCATAGAGATAAATGTACCAAAATATTTTAGTAAGGTTGAGAACACTTCATGTTTGGATTCGACCCATTCCAGAAGAAAAGAGCGTCAAGTATCTTTCTGTTTTTCCTTATTTTTAAACACAGAAATGTAAGGAAACATAGATCTTTTATGTGTAATCCTTATTCTCCATATATGATAGTGTTTTTCAAACATTTAGGAGGTGTTTAGCACAGTTGTGTGATTTGACGCTGTTAACTTATAAGAAAGTGAGAGTATGTGGTCATGTATTTCAGTCCCTCGAATTCATCATACTTGTGGGCAACCTTCCATAGATTACTCAAGCTACTTGGTATGGTTGATGGAGGATGGGCCCTCCACGTCAGCGCCACGTAGAATGGGTGTGAGGATGAGGCAAAAAGGATAGAACTAAGGAAATGGTGCCAGACGATCTTGACGACGACGTGCCATGGGAAATGGTGTTTGGGGGCGTCGCCGGGCCTGGACGACCCCCACACCAAGTGGTCTCACCCGTGGAAATATGTGTCACTATATTTATGACACTTAGGCGGTAAAGGCAAAGTTCTTCGGTTCCCCTTTCATAACCTTTAAAATGCATATCTCCATCCTAAGATGACTACATAGGGTTCATTGGTTAAATATACCCATTTAATGCCTTTGACAACTTTATGGAGCTTGCAGAGATGGTGGGGAGAGGTCACCTCTGGGCGGACCCAAGGTCAGCCCAAGGTGGGCGGGCGCACCCCCGGGGAAAAAAATATTTAGTGCTAAGTTCAGTCGAAAATCCCGTCCGCACCCCTTGGAATTTTTCGTCCGCACCCCTTGAATTTTTCGACCGCACCCCTTGGAATTTTTCGAACGCACCCCTTGAAATTTTTCGTCCTCACCCCTTAGGTAAAAAGTGTTATCAATTTATATTTTAATTTTTTTAGTAAACTCTTATTTTAAAAAAAAAAATACTACTTAAATTATATAACTTTTAATACCTAACTAACTAAACCCAAATACTCATACCTTTACCAACTTATAATTCCTAACTAGCTAGCCCACTAAGTCTTAGCCCATTAACCAAACCTAACAATATTTCAAACTATAATAAAATAATTAAAGCCCAAAACCTTTAGAAATTCTCTCCCGCTCTCTCTCTCTCTTGCGTCCCTGCACTGCCAACGAATAACATCACCCAGCGACAACAGTCCAGCAGCCGGCGACCACCGTAATTAGCCACCATACCACCGTCGTTCGACACCAAATCTAACCAGAATCCGAACACGGGTACGTTTCTTTGTTATTTTGATGATTTTGGTTGATATTATAGGAGAAAAAAAGGTAATAAAGTTGTTAAATAGGTTTGAAATTTTGTGTGTTTTGACGTTGTTTATGGTTGTTTAGATGATTTTTAGGGTGATTATGTTGCTTATATATTTTTAGGGTGATTACAACTTACGTTATGATTTCTAGAGCTTGAATAGTTGAAAATTAAACAGAGAAAGAATTGCTTAAGAAATTAGCTTTAGATGATGTTTTGAATATATTTCAAAAAATGAAAACCCGCTGGGCGTCGACGTTTTAATTATGTTTGTAACAAGGTTTGACATGTTTTTTATTATTATATAAATTTAGTTTGATGTTCGTTTGTTTTACATGACCCGACCCGATACGAACCGATTTTTTTACTTATATACCTAGGGGCCTAAAATTTTAAAAAATGTTCCGCACCCCCATGGAAAAATTCCTGGGTCCGCCACTGGAGAGGTGGCCACACTGCAAGTATACTTTCATAATATGTGCGTCGGCTCTGAGAATTCGTGTACCATGTTCGAGCTCGAAAAAACGTGACCTTAGGCCTTAACGAAATTGGGTATTGGGCTCACTAAAGGTCTAAACCGAATGTCAATGGGCTAATAACTAATCTAAACCATAAAAATAGTTTTGTAAGTGTGCTTATGTTGTTGTTTGTATGAGTATACCCTGTTAGTTTATTTTTTTACATATACATATCGGATTTTTTTTTAAAATAACGTGACCTTCGAAATATCGGGCCCTGGCCGGTGGTCCTTCCCGCCCACTCTCAGGGCCGGCTATGTATCTACATAATTAATTACCAACAAGAACATAAGGGTAACATAATATTTATTTTTAGTTTTTCTTTGTGACTCTTTTCATAATTTTCTCTATTTAATTATGTGAAATTTATTGTTTGTGACAAAATTAAGATGGTATATATTAATTACCTTGCAAAGTACCATAACAACCAATTTGAGTAAGATCCAGTACCTCCAAGTTTTCCAAAATTGAAAATTCAGAAATGTCTGCAAAAGTAAATAATAAGTATCATCTTCAGAGCATAAACAAATATATTATAACAAAAGTTAAGAAAATGGAATGACAAACAACATGCCATAAAAAGGCGGCGTGTTGTATCCTTGATATGAGTTAATGTAACTGAGATCCAAAATTTTGAGTGAAGTGAGTGCACCCAATGAAGGAAAGATGTGGGTTTCAATATAATTAGTACTCAGGTTCAATAGCTCTAGTTTCTTCAAACTCGACAGTGGTTCAAGTCCTGTGGAAAAAAATAGTTATATGTGAAGTAAATTTATGCTTAACTTATAGGCACTTTGAGTCAACACTAAGGTTTTCATAAATACCTATGTCCGCGATTGGTTTGGCAATATAGTTCCATGATAAATCGAGACTTTTTAACTCCTTGAAATGAAGGAAGTGAGAGAAATTTAATGACCAAAGGGGGACAGGATCCTTGTCGTAGTATTCATCGACTTCGAATTCTAAAGAGAGTATGTTGCCCAAAGACAGGTGTGTGATGTACCCGGTGGTTTTGTCGCACTTGATCCTCTCCCAGTCACAGCATTCACCACTGGCGACGCCATGATCAACCCAAGTGGCGAGAAGATTGCCGATGTTAAAACGATATGCTAACTCGTGAAGAGAGGCTTTGATTTCGAGGAGTGCCTTTCTTTCATCTTCAATACAAACGCTCCCTTGCATCCGTCCAACCATGAAAATCAGGAACAGCATGAATATCAATAATGGTGATTTGTGCTTTCCTGAACACCATGTAGCCATTTTAGTGCCTAATAAGGAGGGCTTAATTTCTATTTCCGGCAAATAAATGAAGTACTTTCAACGGCTGTGTAGAGACTCATGAAAATAAGATAAGTTTCTATTATTCTATGGCTCTTTAAATAGAAGAAATAATTTGTATGCAAAATATTCAACTTGCTATAAAAAAATGTTGTCTTTATTTTAAAAGTCACCGATTCTTTTTCCCCCCTCAAATCCAAAAAAATAATTAATTTTTATATAAAAAATTGACATGAATATACTTAATTGAGTAAATTACGATTTTGGTCCCTGTGGTTATATCACTTTTGCCATTTTGGTCTAAAAAGAAATCTTTTAACATCTAAGCCCCCAACGTCTTTTTTTCTAACCCTTTTGTCCGTAACGTATTTTTTTCTAACCATTTTGGCCCCTAAAATTAATGGATGTTAAAACATTACATTTTGTGCTAAAATGGTAAAAGTGATATAACCACAGGGGCCAAAATCATAATTTACTCTACTTAATTTATGTACATAATTCTATGTTTAATTATAAAACTAGTGGAAATTTCCATAGATTGCGACGAGAATTCAGTATAACAGTTTACTTCATTCCGATATCGGCCTAGTACCAACACCCGTTATAACAACCAAAAAAGAAAATCAAAAAAATAAAGTCGTCACTGTATAAAAAAATCAGTCATATTTGAATAAAACTTTTATCGAAATGTAGATTAAAAAAATACCTATATCGCAACAGTGTATCCGGAATTCTCTAAACCATTACATTTTATTTTCGAATAATGCAAAATGTAAACGATGTCATTTAAAGAAAACAAAGTTAAAGAAAACAATATGTAAGGTAGCTTTATAACACATGCGCTTATGCTTGACAACTTGTATATTAGTAATCAGAACTCGTTAAAAAAAATAAAAAAATAAAATAAAACCCTTATATTTATACGTAGATAACATAGGTAAGTCATATCCATATACTCGTGATATTATAAAAAAATGTAAAGTATAATAAGAGAAAATTATAATATGCACGAAATTAGTAAGCAGTAATAATAATATAATAACAAAGTTTGAAAGTTAGAACAACACAACTAAATAAAAAACAATAATACTACAATATTAGTATATAAATTGGAAGACGAGATTTACGATTTGGTCAAAATACATTGCTTTAATAATAATAATAATAATAATAATAATAATAATAATAATAATAATAATAATAATAATAATAATAATAATTGCTCCATTGATTGCCAACCAACTCTAGGCCTACCATTGATTGCAAAGTACGACTTTTGGCCTTTATACCACACGGTATAGGCGTGAAAAACTAGCGTGGTGGTCTTTTCACATTGGGTACATCATCCATCAGGTCTCTCGGTGTGAGAGGTCGGTCTGGTCCGGTGACGCCCCCAACACCATTTCCTTGGGGGCGTCGGCGTCTTCAATGACAGGGAGGAGATGTTGATGTCGGGGTTCCTTCTTCTCTCTCTCACACACACATATATATAGGAAAAGTATCATTTAGGAACCACTCTTTATTACGAAAACTGTGAGAACCAATGTGAACACAACCAAAAATAACTAAAATAATCTAAAATCTTTTTTTTTTTATCATACACACGGTGTTAGTTTTTTTAAAGTTTTTGGAGGGTTTAATTTTTAGCATTTAGCTTACGGAGGGTTGGGGGTTTAGGTTTTTTTTTGAAGGGGGTGGGAGTTAGGTTTTTTAAGGGTTTTGGTGGTGTAGTGGGTTTATTTTGTTGTGTTCATATTGGTTCTCGCAATAAAGGTGGTTCTCGCATGAACCTTACCACACACACACACACACACACACACCCCCCATCCTCATACTCATCCTACGTGACGGAGCATCTTTTGAGGACTACCCTTCTCCCACACCGAATAGCCTTATGATGGAATGGACATGGCGGGGAGTTTTTCACTCACTACTAGAAAATACACATTTTTTGACGCATATTGTGCGTCATAAAACGTTAATTATGACAAATAAAAAGCGTGTCGTTGATTGAGAAGTCATAAATTTAACATGACATGTATTTGTGTGTCATGTTTTCATGACACACATTTAATGACATGCATTGATGACACACATTCATGACAATCATTTTATGACACATTTTAATGACACACATTCATTACACTCATTTTATGATACTTTTTAATGACACAAGTTCATAACAAGTATTTATGACACATACGTATGACATTCATTTACGCGTGTCATGCTTTTAATTGTTTAATTTTTTTTTATAGAATTACTAATTTTCTCTGGGTACATGTATAATAACAAAAACAATAAACTTTTTCATAAAACAAATACACACATATTATATACCAAAACAATCCATTACATAATCATTTGTCAAATATACTACAAATATTCTAACATTAACAAAAACAAAAGAATTGTTTGTCAATATATCGTTAACACCTAAAATACGATTTGTCACTTAAAAATAGAGGTAACCGCATAAGTCGACCAATCTTCACGAACGCCATCCATATCTACAGCCGAGTATTCATCTACTCCTTTCCCAACCTAAGACAACAATTAAATAAAATAAATCTTAAAAATTAGAATTTAATCCTAATATATGAATTTAAGAATTGTTTGGATATATAAGTACATATTTTCACATATAACGTCTCCAGAACCTTCTGATCTATGTAGCTCATCCTAAATATGCAAAAAATGGTTGCATGATAAGTTAAGTTTGATTACAGGAGTATTTTCTTTTGATGCGTTGTATTTTGTTCTTTTCATGATTATTATGATGTTGTGGTTGTTATGGCGTGGTACTTGTATGACATTGCAATTATTATGATGGTGATTAATCATATAATTGTTGTTACTCATGCACTCATGATTGTTGGTGATACTTGTCAACGTCATCCTATGGTTATTACGATTGGTTGTATTCTTATATTCGTACATGGTTGGCAATATTTGTTGAAATATATGTCTAAAATTCTTTTGATATTTTATATTAGAAGACCATGGCTCCTGATGAAACAATGATTAACCGAGGTGGTTAATTCACTAGTCTCGTTAAGTAGGGTTAATCCCTTCTTTCCGAGGATCGCTGGCTGGATCGTGCGCTGGTTGATCTCCTGCACAAGGAAACAAACCGTGACTCGTAACAAGGAGAATGGGGGTGGGGGTGCTCCTTGTTACTACTCTCCGGCGTGAGAATCAGTAATTTGCTTGGGAAGCAAAGTGTGATAGTAGTAGTAGTGAGAGAGTTGTGAAAAGATACCTCAAACCTGGTTTGGGATGGGTATTTATAGCCGAGGAGTGAGGAAGGGTAGTTGAGTAGCTAGCCTGACATCGCACAGCCTCCTGTAGGTGTGTCAGGCCTGTCGGTTACGGTGGTGATGCCACGTCCTGCTGTGGTGTCAGACTGTTGGATACGTGTGGGCTGACAGGTGACTGTTCTCAGTGCCACTTGCACTGTGGTGTCAGACCCACTTGCATTGTAGGCAGGATGCGGTGCCGGGCCGCATCGCTGCTTGCAGTAACTGATGTTGTTCCCGCGTTCTTGTTCTGGCCAAGATGTATGCGGGATGCGGTGCCGTGCCGCATCGCCGCTTGGTGACTGTTACTGTTGGCCAGATCCCTTGTCGTGACGAAAATGTTCATAGGATGCGGTGCCAAGCCGCATCGCTATGCGTAAGATCCGTTTTCGTACTAAAGGTAAGTCTTCTCATCAATGGACAGATTGGTTTCGACTGCTGTGTTCGCGCGTGCCCGCACGGACACAGATAAGTTCTTGCTGGTGGGGGTTTTTGATAAGGGTAATGGTCACTCGCGGTCGTGCTGACGCGAGATCTGGGACCATACCCCTTTACATAATGTAGAGATATTTATTTTTGCCTTTTTTGAGGGGTATGTAAAAAACGACATGCGGTATGGGTTATGGTGCAGTAAACCAGAGGAAACCGCACGCCGCTTATGTTTGGATATTGTTGTCGCTTTTGTGCTGCATACGTGGCTGAACGCACGTGTGAGTTGGTGAAAGTTGGTAGGATTTTCTGGCAGGTGGTGAAATGAAAGGACGTTTGCACTGCCCGAGGTAATAAATGCACTGTAGCAGGGAGTGTAAAAGTCTCTTTTTGTCAGGCGCGTGGGCGGCCACTCGCGCGTGGTAACCGTCAGCGGAACCGTCGCTGAACACGTGGCGTCGCATAATTCGCCCTTTTTGAACGTGATGAGTCGGTTACTGCATCGCATTAATTGTGATGCGTATATAAGGGGAAACCGTTTGTGGTTTCCTCTCACTTGCTCGAAATTTCAAAAATTCTCCGGTGAAAGAAAAGAGAGAACTCCTTCGTCTTCTCCGATCATTCGTTTGATTTTTCGGTGAGGTGTGAGTTTCTTGTGAACTCATCTTCTGCCTTCTTCATTATATTCCCTGATGGCTGAACCATCTAATCCACACAATGTTGAGGGTGAAAACCCAGATCATTCTTCACCGGTGGCGGCGGAAGAGGAAGAAGAAGGTGGTAGTGCCCCCGGCGGGGGCCTACCAGTGCTGAAGTGGTCGAAGGGTCACTTTGACAACCTGATGACCAGCATTCAGATGCCCCAGGAGTATGGGGCTGTTTATCCCCAGGAGGGTGACACCGGTGCTGATGCTCCGGCAGGATACGTCACCATGTGGGTTGATTTCTTTTTCGATGGCAACCTCCGACTGCCGCTGACGATGTTTATTTCCGAAGTCTTGGAGTGGTATAAACTCCATATTTCCCAGATGAGCCTGTTTGGGATGATACGGGTTCGTCATTTTGAGTAGACCTTTCGTGCTCTTGGTCTAGAAATTTCCGTTGAAAACTTCCGGCGGTTTTACCAGTTGACCGTAAATACTGGGTTTTTTCTTTTGGCCAACGGTACGGGAGCCCTAAGCTGATGACCCCACCCAAGGGTATCACAAAGTGGAAGATGAAGTTTTTTTACGTTAAGGCAACCGCGATCGTTGCTAGGATGACCTTTCGCAAAGTGAACGAGACGATCCTTGCGGAGGATATTGAGCTTCCTAGTGCGAAGACGGTGGGGTGGTTCCCAAGGTTGAAGACCATTGACTTTAAGAAGCTGGACAACTCGCAGTTGTGGGTGCTGCGGATGATGTTAACCAGGCCTGATAAGAAAGCAAGGCCCGTTGTGCGGGAGAAGAGTGGTGGTAAGTATTTTTACTCTTGTGCGGTTTCCTTGCTTCCTTTTGTATTACTGATTTGTAAGTGTACTATCAGAAGATGCTACGCTGTGGAGGATATTTGATCCGACCTTCACGGGCAAGGTTGAGATAGTTCGGTGTGCGGAAGGTGAAAAAGGTTTTAACTTGACCATTGTCGACAACTTCCGCGTTCCTGATCACGAGGGGCTGTAGGCACGCCTGCCGCAAGGCAAAGGTATAGTCTGCAATCTTCTTAGTTGCTTTGTAAAGAAGTTCACCTTTCTGACTTGCTTGTTTGGTGATGTAAACGCAGGTACTCTTGGGGCCCTGGGTGATTTTGAGGTGAAGGGTGCTCCCAAGAAACATGTGGAGAAAACTGTACGGGGTCGCGGCAAGAAAAAGCCTGAGGCTGCTGTTGGTCCTCCTTTGGTGCCGCAGGCGGCATGTATCTCTCGCTCTCGTTTGCGCAGATGTCGCAACCCCCGATCCCTTATCTGTCTCGGGAACGCGCGGACGCGAGCTCAAATTTTCGGTGGTATCAGGTTATTTAATCTTGCTGCGGAATTTACATCAGGACCGTAGTTAGGAAATGTTTATCAGAGTAAAATCACCATAATTGATATTAATAAACACATGGGTAAAACCCAAGTTTCTTATTACAATACATTTATAGGGACAAACCCTATTTTATTGAATTTAAAACATCGTTTATTAGGTAACTTTTATAGCCACATTTTTCCCAAGCCTTCAGTGCTCTCCAGCTGGCTTTTTCCTAATTGGCTGTCACATTGTGTTACATGTAACGCGTTTTAAAAACATTTGTCAGTCGGAAATACTGGTGAGTAAATCCCAGTTTAATCAAGTTTAAATAAAAAATCACAGTGAACAGTATTGAGAGCGATCACATTGTTTATATCTACACAATTACTCCATAAGTACTGTCAACCCTGACTTGTGGGTCATATTACCCATTGGCTACCTCATTGTCCAATGGTAACGTATTGTCATCCCGACTTACTACTCACAGTGTAGTAAATTTTGTATACAAAACCCCAATATACCGGCAGTAATTGAAGAACTACAAAGACTCAATCACTGCTAAATTTCATAGTAAAACATTTAAGGTTTGGTAAAACATTACCAAAAAAATTAACAAAAAGAGGATAAACTCACTTTGCTATCTTAGACTTCGCGTAAGGGTTTCCTGGATATAATCTATAATTTATACAAATGTACATTGCTTAGTACCATAACCCTTTGAAAATATTAATGATACCCTCCCCGAGACGGCATTCCAACAACTACGTCGGGCAGAACCACGACAGTTGTTACGGAATCCTAAATCAATCGGGCAGCGTAACTATTACGAAACTAGGGTTATAATACTTACAACGGAGCAGAACCTCGCTAATTAGGGGTATAATACCCGCGGATTATAAGCCTATTACTTCAGAATTCGTTTAGAAAGAAAAGATGTGAGCGAAGGAATTGAAATCCCGAGGCCTCCTTATATAGTTGCTGAACTCTGGTCTCCACGCGACCCGCGTAACGAAAGGACAAGGATTACGCGGCCCGCATCAACCCTGGTCAACTCAGTAGCTTAGCTGATTCGATGTGTAGGTCTGCCACGACGTCGACACGTGTCGGCCTAGGATGTCTCCACATTTGATGATCTCTCACGGCCCGCGTTAACTAAACAAGACTCTTACGCGGCCTGTTTGAACTAAAGAAATCATTGATATCAGGTTTCAACCCTGATACTGCCCGCGTGAGCTTGGGGTGAGGTCCTACGCGACCCGCCTCAGCTCAATATTTCATGTTTTTAATTTATTTTATAAACTATAACATATTTCGGGCTCGGTTTTCACATACGGGGTGTATTATAAGACATATTGAGACATTCTATAATATACTAGAGTGTCAGAAATATTATGAGGGTGTCGGTTTTACCGAGGGTTGTTACATTCTCCCCACCTTGTTTTAGAGCTCGTCCTCGAGATCTATTGAAACAAATGAGGATATTTCTTTTGCATCTCTGACTCGAGTTCTCATGTGTATTCAGGTCCTCTTTTGGAGTCCCACTTCACTTTGACCATAACTAATCTCTTGTGCTTGAGATTCTTGACTTTCCTGTCTTCAATTTGTAGAGGCCTTTCGACAAACTTGAGTTTTTCATTTACCTCTATATCCTTAAGAGGTACTAATAGTGATTCATTAGCTAAACACTTTTTGAGATTAGATAAATGAAACACATCATGTATTCCTGCCATTTCCTCTGGCAGTTGTAGCTGATAGGCTACAGGTCCTATTTTTCTAATAATCTCAAAAGGTCCAATATACCTGGGACTTAGCTTTCCCCGTTTGATGAATCTTACCACTCCTTTCCAAGGAGAGACTTTTAACAATACTTTATCTCCTACTTGAAATTCCAATGGCTTGCTTCGGTTATCAGCATAACTCTTATGTCGATCACGTGCTGCCTTCAGTCGTTCCTTGACTTGAATAATCTTGTCGGTTGTTTCTTGTACTATCTCAGGTCCAGATAGTTGCTTTTCCCCAATTTCTGCCCAACAGACTGGGGTTCGGCACTTTTGTCCATAAAGTGCTTCGAATGGTGCATCATTAATACTTGTGTGATAACTATTATTATAAGAAAATTCTATTAAAGGTAAGTGATCGTCCCAATTACCTCCAAAATCAATTACACAAGCTCTAAGCATGTCCTCCATTGTCTGAATTGTCCTTTCGCTTTGTCCATCCGTTTGAGGATGATAAGCTGTGCTCAATTTTAACTTGGTTCCCATTGCCTTTTGGAAACTTGACCAAAAATGAGAGGTAAATCGGCTATCCCTATCAGAAACAATTGATAAAGGAATATCATGTAAAGAAACAATTTCATTTACATACAATTTGGCTAATTGTTCCATACAAATTGTTTCCTTCGTTGGTAGGAAATGAGCTGACTTGGTTAGCCTATCTACAATCACCCAGATTGTATCATTTCCTTTCTTTGGTTTGGGTAATTTAGTAACAAAATCCATTGTTATCAATTCCCATTTCCACACCGGTATTTCTAATTGCTGTAACAACCCTGAGGGTTTCTGGTGTTCAGCTTTGACCTGTGAACAAGTTAAACATTTAGAAACATAGGTTGCTATGTCCTTTTTCATTCCTATCCACCAGAAATTTTTCCTTAAATCCTGGTACATTTTGTCATTTCCTGGGTGCATCGTGTACTTAGACTTATGGGCTTCTTCTAATATACGATGACGTAGATTTCCTAATTTAGGTATCCACATTCTCTTTTTATGGAACCTCTAAATTCCATCTATTCCTTGTTCCAATTCTTTTAGCATACCTTTTAATTTTTCAGAATTATCCTTGATTACTGATTCTTGTGCTTCTCTTATCTGATCATTTAAATCTACTTGCAGATTTAATTTAAGAGAACGTACCCTTTTTGGCTTTTCATGATATTTTTGACTTAAAGCATCTGCCACTACGTTTGCTTTTCCTTCATGATACTGGATATCGCAATTATAATCACTAAGTATTTCCATCCAGCGTCTTTGTCTCATATCCAATTCCTTCTGTTTGAAAATATACCTTAAACTCTTATGATCAGTGAAAATGCTAAACTTGTTACCATAAAGTTAATGTCTCCAAATCTTAAGAGCAGAAATTATAGCTCCTAATTCTAAATCATGAGTTGAATAATTCTCTTCATGATTCTTAAGTTGTCTAGATGCGTAAGCTATAACCTTTTGTCGTTGCATTAATACACATCCATGACCTAATTTAGAAGCATCACAATAGACTACAAAGTCTTCAGCTCCTTCTGGTAATGCTAGTATGGGTGTGTGGGTTAATCTTTGCTTAAGGATTCTAAAGGCTTCTTCTTGTTTTACTCCCCATTCAAACTTAACAGATTTACAGGTTAGCTTAGTTAAGGGAATGGCTATTCTAGAGAAATCTCAAATAAATCTTCTATAATAACCGGCCAATCCTAAGAAACTTCTAACCTCGGTTGGTGATTCAGGGGTTTTCCATTTAGTAATTGCCTCAATCTTTGTTGGATCTACATGAATTCCTTCATGATTGACTAGATGTCCAAGGAATTGTACCTGTTCTAACCAAAATTCGCACTTAGAGAATTTCGCATAAAGCTTTTCCTTTCTTAATAGACTTAAAAGTGCGTGCAAATGCTTTGCATGATCTTCTTTATTCTTAGAATAAATTAGAATATCATCTATGAAGACAATTATGAATTTATCCAGATATGGCTTACATATTCAGTTCATCATGTCCATAAATGCGGCTGGGGCATTGGTTAAACCAAATGGCATGACAGTAAATTCATAATGACCATACCTTGTTCTAAATGCGGTTTTAGGAATGTCCTCTTCCTGTACCTTTAATTGATGATATCCTGACCTCAAATCGATTTTAGAGAAAAATCGATCTCCTTGTAGTTGATCAAACAGATCATCGATTCTTGGTAATGGATACCGATTCTTAATCGTGACTTTGTTTAATTCATGGTAATCAATGCACATACGCATTGATCCGTCTTTCTTTTTGACAAACAGTATCGGCGCTCCCCATGGCGACGAACTTGGCTGTATAAATCCTTTCTCCAATAATTCATCTAATTGTTTCTTTAATTCTTGCATTTCTGCGGGTGCCAAACGGTAAGGTGCTTTGGCAATTGGTGCTGTTCCTGGTAGCAAATGGATTCTGAATTTCACTTCTCTATCTGGAGGTTGCCCTGGCAATTCTTCTGGAAATACATCTGAAAACTGAGATACTACTGGAATATCTTTTAAATCCTTTCCTTTAGTGTTAGTGATTATAGAAATCAAATACACTATAGAACCTTTTCTTATAGAACTTGCAGTTTTCATCATAGAGATGAATTTTGTGGACTTAGAGGGTTTATCTCCTTTAATTGTGATTGTTTTACCTTTTGGTGAATTTACTTGAATTTGCTTTTGATCACATAAAATACTAGCTTTATTGGCTATTAACCAATCCATTCCTAAAACAACATCGAATCCTGCCAGATCATGGGATACAGGTTTGCAATAAATTTATGATTTAAAATTTCTATTCTTGCTCCCTGCAAGATTTCAGAAATCCTAACGGTTTCTCCATTGGCTGTCTCTACTAAGCATTCTTGTGGTAGTTTAGTTAATGACTGGTTTAGAATTTTGCAAAATGATGTATTAATAAAACTTTGGTTTGCACCAGAGTCAAATAATACTTTAGCAAAGATATCATTAACTAAAAACATACCAGCTATGACATCTGGAATTATCTTGGCTTCATCTGCAGTCAGAACGAATGCTCTAGCATTTTTAGTATTCTTGTTATTTGTAGCTGGAGCTAATTTCGGACAGTTTGGCCTGATATGACCTTTTTCTCCACAGTTATAGCATAATCCATTACTGGATTTCTTCCTGTAATTTTCTTCCTTGTGTCCTGGCATCTTGCAATAATCGCAAAGAGTGGAGCCTTTTCCCGAATGCTTTTTCTTGCAGACCTTGTAGAAAGGTGCAGAGGTAGAACCCATATTCTTATGTTTGTAATTCCCAGAACGGAATTCTTGAGTAAGCCTTTGGGTTAGGTTCCTCCTCTGGTCTTCTTCTCTAGTACGGATTAATTCCTCCGTCAAGATATTGGCTAGTTCTACAGTTTCTTCTATAGTTTGAGGTCTAGCTGCCTTGACTACATGTCTTATCTCTCCAATTAATCCCCAAATATAACGGGAGATTGACACTGGTTCTGGTGAAGCAAGGGTTGGCACTATTCTAGCATATTCGAAGAATATCTTAGTATATCCCTTACTATCCACACCAGTCATCCTAAGGTTTAGGAATTTGTTTGCTATCTGTTCCTTCTCATTAGGTGGGCAGAATTTCCTTTCTACCTTGTCCTTAAATTCTTACCATTCCATATTGTAAGTTCTATCACTTCCTCTTGTTTGGAGGATAGTGTTCCACCATTCTAGTGCTGCATTCTTAAACAAATTAGAAGCAAACAGTATCTTATCTTCTTCAGCACACTTGCTTATCCTTAAGACTGCCTCAGTCTTTTCTATCCAGCGTAAGGTTGCAATGGCCCCTTCGTTGCCCTAGAATTCCATTGGTTTACAAGACCAGAATTCTTTATATGAACAACCGTAAGACACGGTTCTTCTTCTTTTGGGAATAGGCAATTGAAGTACAGGTCCATTGTTCACGCTGTGTTCCGGTTCACTTGGTCGCTTACTACTATGTTTACTTTTGTTATCAGCATCCTTAACAGTTTGAAGAATAAATGGCATTGCATCTACGATTCCTTGTGCTACTGTGTGTTGGATAGCACTATTATCCACTTGATGGTTATTGTTATTGATGCTTGGATTCTCATTAACCACGTTAATGTTACTCTGGTTATCATTATTCAGATTTCCTTGATTTCCTTCGTCGGCCATCTGAATTTTTTAAACATTTACCCCATATTAATATCACAAAATAATAGTAAATCAAGTTAATCACATGACACGTAATCTAGCCAAAAACGTCGATCATTGCGACTTGTACTCTATTTTCATATACTATGCGTCTATTACACACTAGTACAGAAATAAAGATTACATTACCAACAGAAATAGAATCACACTAATAGTAATATGCGTACACACATATTTTATTTTATTTTTATTATTATATTATTATTACTACTACCATTTCCTCCATTCTCACATTCACAGATATGGATTTATCTAAAAATCCATATTGCGCTCATCGTATTTCCATACGAGACGCTCTCCCACCTGACGCATTCTCTCACTGCTCTCTAAAATTTCCTCCCCAAAAGTCCTAAGTTCTTGGACGTTTTCTGCACTCATTGGGGGTGCAGGTTCTAGGACTGGGTTTGGAATCTGGGGTGCGGGTTCCTGATATGGGGGTGAAAGTTCCTAAAATTGGTAAGGATCTTCTAAAATCTCCCTAATATATTCATCATGGTAATAGGGATCTAAAGGGTCCATACCTGTATAGGCTCCTATGTTCTGTATGGGTAGGTTTTCATGGATAGGGTAACGTTGCACAAAGTCCCTATTATTGTCCCACCAGGGGTCGTAATTTGGATATAGGGGGTTTGGTGCAGGTATCCTAGGATTTTCTTCTGGGTTAAAGTCATGCATCTCCACTTGATTTTCCTGGTTTTCTATCTCCATGGGTTGTTCTTGGATTTGTGGTTGTGGGGCTACTAATTGTTCCAGACTTGGGTCAGCAGCAGGTGTAGCTAGGATATGAAAATTAGCTAGGCTTCTATTAAGCATTTCCTGTGTATGGGCATCTGTTTTTCGCTTAGCATCCGCTAGAACTCTTTGCTGTTGCAACATTCGCATTCTCTTCCTACAAGCAAAGGCTTCCTTACTGAACCATCCTTGTTTCTTATGAGGGAATGGCTCTTCTGACTGAGCTCTAAAAGCAAACACTCCTTCTTCCTGATCAGCAGAATACCTAGAAAGTGCAGGCTGTGATGAGGTACATTCACTCTTAGGTGAATCAGACAACTGACGACTCATGTCTGAGGGTCCTTGATCACTCATACTGTAAACTAACAAATAGTTAAATAACACATAACAAATAATTACAGTTATGCACGAATTTCCGTAATTATTTCCTAACATAAAATTTAGAATTTAAGTGTCAGCATAACACTTCTTTGGCTCAGACAAGTGGCTAGGCTCTGATACCACCTTCTGTCGCAACCCCTGATCCCTTATCTGTCCCGGGAACGGGCGGACGCGAGCTCAGATTTTCGGTGGTATTAGGTTATTTAATCTTGCAGCGGAATTTTCATCAGGACCGTAGTTAGGAAATGTTTATCAGAGTAAAACCACCATAATTGATATTAATAAACACATGGGCAAAACCCAAGTTTCTTATTACAATACATTTATAGGGACAAACCCTATTTTATTAAATTTAAAACATCGTTTATTAGGTAACTTTTATAGCCACATTTTTCCCAAGCCTTCAGTGCTCTCCAGCTGCCTTTTCCCTAATTGGCTGTCACATTGTGTTTCCTGTAACGCGTTTTAAAAACGTTTGTCAGTCGGAAATACTGGTGAGTAAATCCCAGTTTAATCAAGTTTAAATAAAAAGTCACAGTGAACAGTATTGAGAGCGATCACATTGTTTATATCTACACAATTACTCCATTAGTACTGTCAACCCTGACTTGTGGGTCATATTACCCATTGGCTAACTCATTGTCCAATGGTAACGTATTATCATCCCGACTTACTACTCACAGTGTAGTAAATTTTGTTTACAAAACCCCAACATACCAGCAGTAATTGAAGAACTACAAAGACTCAATCACTGCTAAATTTCATAGTAAAACATTTAAGGTTTGGTAAAACATTACCAAAAAAATTAACAAAAAGTGGATAAACTCACATTGCTATCTTAGACTTCGCGTAGGGGTTTCCTGGATATAATCTATAATTTATACAAATGTACATTGCCTACGCCCTTCCCGAACCTCCTGCTGCACCTGACTCAACCTTTGAAGAATCTCCTGATGCTGCGGTGGTGATATTACTGGTAGCTGCGGGGGCTGCTGATACTGCAGAGGTTGAGGAGGTGGAGGTTGTTGATACCCATATGGTGGGTACCCATAGGGTGAATATCCAGCTTGATATGGGACTCCAAAGGGTCCCTCGGGATGGAGAGCATTGTAATCCCACGCTGCCTGATACGGGTCAACATTAGCGTAGTTGAAGTTGGTGTGGGCCGGCTGCTCAAAGGGATTATACGCCGCCGCACCAGTTTATGTAGGTATTGGGTCGCCAAAGCCCAACGGTGGTGGCGCGACTGCGGGTCTTCATGGAGTGGTGGGTAGCGGCTGCCACTTGAAGGTTGAGGGGTGCTGATACGCACTCCTCCTCGCACGGACATCCGTGCGTTCGATCTTCTTCGCCTCGGTGGCTCCGGAGGCTGTTGCTGGACTGGTGGTGGTGGTGGTGGAGTGACTGCCACAAAACGAGAATCCTCGAAGGGATCCTGCTGCTGCTGCTGCGGTGAGTTGTGGTAACCGGGAGTAAACACCCATTCGATCTGGTTGAACCTCGCTTCGTAGCTATCGGGACCATTATAAGGTGATCCAAGAAAGGGTGACCCATCCGAAATCTCGATGGGGTGGTTAGGGGTCCCGGTTGGAGGCTCGGCGGAATCCGTGTCTTCATCCATGTCCATCGCATGGTCGCCCGAGAAGTGGTCTTCAGGTCCTAGTGGGTTAAAACCCACTGGTTCTTCAATGTAGTTTGCCGGGTTGAACCGGCTTTGGAAGACAGGTGTCGGGTCATCGAATGAATGGTGAGGGCTGGATCTCTGGAGGGGGATGAAAGATGGCTGCGGGTTATGGGGCTCATTTCCAGATTGAGGCCCGTTGGAATGGTGATAGGATGGTGACGAACTTAGCGAGACGGATCGCTTCGCTGGCTCTATATACGTCCTCTAATGCTCCTGAGGACTCGTACTCATTGAGATTGGTGGGGTTCGCCTGTGCGATGGCCCGGCCTCATGGTCGTGGCCTGTGATTGGTGCCTTTCCTCTTCCCCTCATGAACCTTGGTGGCATGATTGAACCTCTCAACATAAACAAAGATAACAACAAGGAAATAGTTAAAGACAAAAATAAAACAAATGGGGATTTGTCCTAAGTTCTTTGTCTAGACTCGAAAATTTAGAAATGTGCAACTGTGTAACTGAGATTAAACACAAAAGGCTAGTGTTTAATTCATTCAGTGTTGGCTCTGATACCAACCCGTCACACCCCGATATTTCCACATATTACCAGTGAGCCCGGTGGGGAGTATCGTGACGTAGTTGATATCATTATAGTCAAACAACACAATTTTAAATGCACAGCGGAAGCAAAAGATGAATCACATTACAAACCGAATATAAAGTAATATCAAAGTATTACAACGGACTGTAAGGGATCCACAGGCGGATCAAATAAAAAGGAAACATAGTTCATCAGATTTAAAATGCATCCAAGCTTGAAAGACTCTTATTGATGCTAAGGAGAGGCCAGCCTATTTCGATTAGTACCTGCACTTAGCCTTTTTGGGAAAATACGTCAGTTTACACTGGTAAATACAATTAACTGACTCATTTTGAAATGATTTAGGAAAATTGATTTGAATGCGCAAGGCACAAAACATTTTATAACTTGGGATAATTATTTATATATAAACTTGTAAAAGAATTACATGTTCGTTATACGTTCAGTAGCCCGGGTTGAATACCGGGTTAAATATTAATAGACACACCACATGATATAGTCCTGCGGCGAGTTATTCTCGTAACCGGAGGCTATACCTTATTATTTATATATGCACTGGCGGGTGTATGCCTACACCCCGTGCTAAGGTCGTGGCCATTCGATGAATGATGCCAAGGATATCCGGGACATGGTCATTAACCCCCCAAAGGTTTTAAGCAAACAAATGAATTTAAACGGGTCATTTCAATAAAGTAACCTTCATACGATTAAAAATTCAATGCCCGACCAAGCGGAATTTTATATACCGTGCCCCATGCCCGTATAAGGGAAAATAAGTTAAAAGTATTTACCTCAGCAAGTATGATTCACAAACAGCAAGTGCAAATAGCTTTTACCGGGTCTTCTAATCTGGAACGAAGGTTTTTAATAACCTATTAGATTCCTAACGGGTCTTTAATTAAGCCTAAACTTAGACCGGTTAGCTTTAAAGGAAGATACGGTTCAAACGCACGATTAAGCGAAGACCGGAATAGAATGTGATTTAGACCCGACAAGTTTGGAGACTTGTGTAATACGGGTAAACTAAACACATTCTGGATTTTGAGACTAAAAGATAAGGTTTGACCCGCTTCGGTCAATTTATGCAAACTAGTTACATAAACCGAACCGAATGCGAAAAATGCATAACGGATAACCATAAGTGTCATATTCAGGTTTCCTAAGTTAATATGCCTTAAATATATTGTGACATCAGTAAGATATCTTCTATTATGCCCAAAACGAATTTTAACTCAAATTATGCCCCGTAGGGGTATTTTGGTCATTTAAAAGGTTATAAAAGAGATTTAATATAAATCTGAGTTTTAGGTCTGATATAATCAGTAAAAATACTTAAATTAATAAGTTATATCAGTAGAGTATTACATATATGTGAAATTTTATCTTTTATAACTAAACTATGCACCGTAGGGGTATTTTGGTAATTTCACTTAAGCTTAAAGGGTCAAAACTGGAAATCTGAGTTTAAAAATTTTGCTTACTATTAAAATATAAAAATTTACTAAAAAAATCAGTAGGTATCAAATCATATATTTTTAAAATAGTTTTAATACATACTATGCGTTTAAAACGTGTAAAAGGACGGTTTTAAGCGATTTCCAGGTTTTATAAAGAAAGCTGATATTTTTATTATTCTAGAAGGCTTAAAATAATTAATTTAATTATCATATAAAATTAGTAGAAAAAGGTTTGGTATCAAAAAGATTTATAAAACTCATGTTATAGGCCAAAAGGTCAAAACCGACAATTACCGAATCAAGCTTAGAACTCTATGTTATGCTCAGTTTAAAATTAAATAAAAATCTTCAAAAATCCCAAAATATTATTTTATATCAGTAGGTAAAAAGTTTGGTATTAAAAATTGGGTTTAGATAGGCTATATGCTAATTACGTCGTTTTAATTAATAAAAAGCTGTTTATTTACGCTAATGAGCATAACTCCTAATCTAGACCTCAAACTGATGTCAAATTTTATGGACAAGTTTATAAATCAGTAACTAAGGTTTCTATTCTTTTACTTTTTAAAAATCACGTTTTAAGGTCAAAAGGGCATAATAGTCAACATTTAAGCATTTAACGGAAACATGCATATGAATCGGATAACTAATGAACCAAGTTGTATAATCACAGAGGGTTATACTAACATGAAACCTAGTCCAAATAAAGCTCTAAGACATTTCTAAAACATGCTACATTGGGTCAGAACTGAAAGTCAAAGCAAAAGTCAAATTATGCGACTTTTGGTTCCGAACCGAGCCTAAATTGAAAATTGTCGGGTTGAACATGTTTAGACATGTTCTTACATTAATTACCAAGTTATATTAGTGATAAAACAGGTTGCATGGGTTCTACATTGTTAATTATGCGTTTATTTGAAAATAAGCTTACTGTTGACTTTTTAAGATTAACTTTGACCCGACAATTGACCTAGTTAGAGTGGGAATCAGAGGGTGCCCTTTTAAGGGTTTATTACCCACATAATTACCAACTCAAAGCTACTCTTAAATCGAGAATTGACTGGACAATTAGTGACTAATCACTAAGTCAAACCTTGATTACGACGGGTTTGACTTTTGGTCATTAAACTAACTAAAACTGAATTAGAAAGGTTAAGGACACTTACAAAGGTCCTAAGCACGATTATGGATCCTATGGAAACTTGTTGAAGACCAGAGAAGTTCCAGAGAAGTGCCTTGAAGTGAGTTAGAATAAGTAAGTGAAATGGTTGCAACAACAATCCTTTATATAGGAACCCACATTGCTCAAGATCATCACACACAAGCCTATGAGAGTTCCTTGATCAACCCATGTGTCCCTATGCATGAAAAACTATTGGCCTTGCTCCAGTATTTTGAAAACCATACAAGTAAGGCGGTGTAACCGGTTATAACAGGCAACTGCCAATTTTTAACTGCCAGCGACGGTCTTAAGGACCGTAAGTATAAACCCTTGCGGTCCGTATCCATATCTTACGCACCGTAAACACATGCTGATACAGTCTGTAACCATCTTGATTTTCATTGCCCAGCTACAAACCTTGCGGACCGTAAGCCCCTGGCTTTGCGGTCCGTATCCACTTTTTAAATTCTATTTGCTCAGTTCCGCCACCTTACGGACCGTAAGGTGGTTACTTTGCGGTCCGTAAGCTTTCATCAGAGGACAAAATTTTGTAAACTCTTAGGCTTTGACCATGCAGCCTTTAGCATTCGAATCTTATGTCCTTTTTCCAGTAATGGGACCATCTAATCTGGCTTTGCATGCCTTGCAAGTGTTGCCATGCACTTATGTTGCCTTGGATTTTATTGATGAATGCTTTTGAAGGGAATTTGTCGTATGAAACATAGGATCCATTTCTTGTGCCAATTTGAATTATACATTATCAAGATAACCGAATTTGAATACATCAGATGTTTACAAAATATATTAAGGTTTGGGATTTATAATTAGGTCGCTCAGAGGTATTAATTAACATGTCGACACTTTTAAATCCTACCATACATCTTTTGACTTATCCGGGTTTATAACACGTTTGCCTTCCATGACACGTGTCTTTATTTTATTGGGTATGATTTTACGAGGTGTTACATCCATGCTTAAAGCATATCATTTTCTTTTTCAAATTTCATCAACAATCAACAACAACATTCTACAACTTACCATATGCCATAAGACTACAATTCTTCATGAAGTCATGAACTTGAAGTTTTGTAAAAACTTGTAGTATTTTAACATAGTGTTTAACATGATTTTTTAACACCAAAAACATGATTTTTATCTTTTACAAAAATTTCATCTTCACAACTTGTAACTCGTTTATGCAAAAATTCATTTTCTTGTATTTTCGTGGCTTAAACACTTCAAGTGTTCCATTCTTACACTTAAAACATGTTCACTTTCCTTTAAAAACCAAATCATGTTAAACTTGAAGTAAACTTAGTTTTCTTGAAACTTTGATTCTTAAAATTCTTCATATTAAACATCTACAACTTGTAGGAACCATTTTTATCTCAAAAACAAGCTAACTTTACAAGTTCATACTTCACATAATGTGAGCTTAACATGGATCTTTCAAGATCTAACCTCATACTTGCTAGATCATGTTTTAAATCATCATCTAGCAAGTTTTTATGTGGTGTCTAACACCATACACACAAGAAATTAACAAACTAGTTCATCACCACAGTAAACAACTTATGTTATTGAGATTTTGAGTTTTATTCTTATGTTCATCTTCTTGATTTAGTGTGATCTTTAGATTTTTAGTTACATATACTCTTTAACTACTAAAATAAGATGTAAAAATGTGATCAAGAACACTTACTACTAGCTCAAAGGCTATGGATGAACAAGATGAAAGATGAAGAAGAAAAGTGGTGGTTAATAGCTTCTCAAGTTGGTCCTTGCACTTCTGAAGCTTGAATCCTTCTTAACTAGCCTTGATACATCTTAGAACACTCTTGGATTTAGTTGGAAGATGAAAGAAAATGAAGAAGGAGATGAGGGTGCTTGGGTCGTAGATATGGGGGAAGTAGATGGAGGTTTTGTTTGAATTTTTGAGTGAAGGGAATGATATGATATGTTGGTGATAAGGTGTGTTTTATAACATCTTGTAATTACTTGTTCCATAATAATTCTTCATTAGCCACCATACCATAATTCACATTAAGGGACAACATGGGGACATGGGGTGGGCCCCATGTTGACCGTCCATAGGGGGGGTATTGGTTTGATTTTAATTGTTAGTTAGGTTATCTAGTTAGAAGTTAAGTGTTTAGTTAGGGGTTTAATGGTATTAGTGATTTTCATGTGTAATATGGTATTTATTGTTAACAACTAGTCTCATGATATTAAAACAATACTTCTAGTTTATTTTTGGTGTTTCGGATAATGTCCTGTTATTCGTTTGGTAGTCGGTTCATTAAGGTGCTAAATCGCGCAGTTTTTTGAGTTATGAGGTACCTTTTATGAATGTTTTCATTCCCGACACTTTACAAGTTATTCTGGACATCTAACCCTTATTTCTGCATAGTATTTTGATGTTTATTTGCTGATTTTTGCTGAATTCTGCATTTAAAGTGCGTTTCGGGTACTTTTTAGTGTCCATTCGTCACTCGGAAGGCAGTTTCATAATCTTACTTTCCTACATAGAGTTCTAGTATACATTTTGGTTCTGAGCCTCAATCTGTGTCCTAACATGTTGTCTGTCTGAGTACGGAACTCCTGTCAGTACTACTAGTTTATCTGATAAGTGTGCTAGTTTTGTTTTGTGCACTATTTGAACTGTTTTGAGTAGAAATCAATAATGATAACCATCATGCATCATGAAATGTTTTGTGAGTTCTTTAAATATAATCCATGAATTCATACACATCACATGTCCAAAATACACAACCATAACATATAAAATATTGTTCACATTGTACGGAAATTTCATGAAAAATGCCAGTTGTCACATATAATCCCGAATTACCCTTAACAATGCGCTAGTAGTAGTAAGGGGTCGAACCATGAAGAGTTTGTGGTTTGTGTATGGATGTGATTGATTTTAGATGTTGTCACTTAAATTATGAAGCTTTCTAAAAGGTTATCAATTTGATTGGTTGAAAGAGTGAATTTGTTTTGATTATATAACTACGAAAAGCTTAAACGATTGCACAAAAGGTTAATTAACGGTTTAAAACAATATATGAGAACAAGGTTCACACCCGGTTCAACAATTGCAAAGCCTAGGGTTACTAAATGCTTTAACTTCGTTTAGATGAATTAGTTTATTAACGGTTTTATAATCACAAGGCTTAGGTGCCAATTGCTATCCACGTTCAAGACGGACCACAATGCAGTTCGATACCTCGGATAATTAAATCCTAACACAAGACAAGGCATAAATACGCATATTCATTTCACAAAGTCAAATTTCATAACTCATTTGACAATTTGCAAATTCAATACAAACGTAAGACAATTATCCAATGTTTCAAATGCAATTCAAATTGTAACAAACCAAGTATCAAACAAGTAATAAACCCTAAACCTTACAAAAGTCTACACCGGGGTGAACCCACAAGAATCTAGCCACTCATAGTCGAATGAACGCGATCACCGGATGTTGAGGGCTTGAGCATCATCATCTTGAAGCTTTGAAGTTGTGGAAATGGTGATTAGGGTTTGGAATGATTGGTAGTGATGAATTGTTTAAAGGATAAAGGATGAGTAGGGTTGTGGAATAGGTGGTGATGAGGAAATCATATGAAGATAGATCGATTGGATGGATTAAGGATGAAGTGGTATGAGTTCTAGGCTCCAAGAATGATATTCCAACTCCAGTTGAAGTGTAACCCCCGAATAATGACCCCCAATTTTGTTTTAATTCGTCAACAACTCACAAACAACAAAAATTCGCGACACATGACTAGACAGGCCGTCGCCGATGGCCAAGTGTGGCGTCGGCGACGCCATGTGTATAACCTGGTTCTTCCAAATGACTTAATTCACTGCCTACACACAATCTAGCCGACGGGGATTTCTAAATGGCGTCACCGATGACCCATATGGGCGTCGGCGAAGATGCCTGCAACTCTTGTTTTCCGTTTTCGCCATTTCTCGCTCCCGGTTGACCTGTTTTTCATCCCGATGCTCCGTTTAGCTACCGAATAGCTCCTTAAACTTCGTTAGACCTGTAAAACACAACTCCAATCAAAAGTAGACTATTCGAAACTAAAAGTCACGTAAACACATCAACTTAAACATAAACGAACACGGGTTTTCGACCATGCATCAACAGGTGGATACTAGGTGTGTTTTAACCAAACCGCTCCTACACCTCCCATTTTTGCACAACACCCGATTTCTAACGCGTGCTTACGTGTCATACACATGTCACATAATGCCTCATTTTCAAACCCTCCACACCGTATAGTCTTAGGATATCATATAGTTAATTAAAATGTTGAGTAAACTGCTAAAATGGTACCTGGGGTTTTGTCACTTTTTCCACTTTAGTTCAAAACTCAAGCCTTTTGAATCTGGGTCCCTACGGTTACAATTTTGTTGCCATTTTCATCCAAAAGCAAAATCTGGTCAAATATTTCAGTTAATAACCAACTTTTTTTTTTTGTCTTTTTTCTCCTTTTAGTGAATGGCAAAAATGGTCAGATTTTTTTAATTTTTTTATAATAAAACGTTAAAATACCACTTTGCGCTTCATTAAAAGGGAGGAAAAAGACATAAAAACTGGATGTTAACTGAAAAATATGACCAAATTTTGATTTTGTATGAAAATGGCAACAAAATTGAAACCACAGGGACCTAGATTCAAATGGTTTGAGATTTGGACTAAAGTGGCAAAAATAAGCAAACCTCAAGGACTATTTTGGCAGTTTACTCTAAAATGTTTATGCTTGAAATTTCAAAGGCCGGTTCACAATTAAGCAATTTTCACAAATAATATACCAAGAGTTAAATGTCTGGTTGGTCCTTGTGGTTTGCAAATATTGCAGACTTGGCCCTAGTGGTTTACTAATTATAAAATTGGTCCCGGTGGTTGTAATTTTTGCACTCGTGTGGTCTTTATCAGTAACCTATGTTATGTTTCTCAGTTAAGTTTATACAAAATGACTAAATTATCCTTTAACTAATTAAAATAAATAAACAAAAAGATATGGCCCACCCTCTCATCTTCTTCCTCCCCTCTCTCTCTTTAAAACCCAGCACAACTACCACCACCTCCACTTTCATCCCTTCTCCACCTCCATGTCACCTTCAACCCACCACCACTTCCACCTTCAACCCATCTCCACCTCCACGTCACCTTCAACCCACCACGACCTCCACAACTACACCGCGCAAACAACCACCACCCTAGCAATGACCACTCAAACCCGCCGGAAAAACGAATCTGGCCGGAAAAAGGTATTTGGCCGGAAAAACGATTTTGGTTGTGGAGGGCAGAATTTGGCCAGAAAATGAATTCGGTATTTGATGCCCCATCCCCATTCTATCCAACCCTTGATGTTGAGTAGTGACTTGTATTTAGAAAAAAAAACGCGAGACTGAAGTGGGCACTAGTGGAGGTGAGATATTTGGATCTATCGTCACATTTAGGGTTTATTTAATTTTGTGATCATACTTTTGGAGCTACAGATTTATTTGTGTTGTATTTTGATCATATGTAGCAACAGATATGAGTGGATATTGAAGTTGTTATCTTTTTTCTAGACAAATTCGTTTTTTTTTTCGACGGGTTTGAGTGGTGGTGGTGGTTTGGGTAGTGTAGTGATGGAGGTGGAGGTAGTGGTGGGTTAGAGATGGAAAGAAGAAAAAGTATGAAGATGAGGGGTGGGCCCATCTCTATTTTTTATTTTTTTTATTATTCAGGAGTAATCTAGTCATTTTGCATACATTTAACTGAGAAAATTAACAAGGGTTAGTGATAGGGATCACACGAGTGCAAAATTTGCAACCTTCATCTTTGTTTCCATTTTTCTTTTAAAAGTTTTTTTAAATTTGCGCTATTATAATTATATCCTTATTATTTAACTAGGTTAGTTAACCTTGGTTAATTATCTTTCAACATACATACATACATACATATTTGTAAGTGTATATATTTTATAATTTAATATTTTTGGGGTGTTACAAGTCCACCCCATTAAAGAGGTTTCGTCTTCGAAACTAGAACACGTACCGAATAAATAAGGGTGAAGTCTCTTCATCTCTTCTTCGGACTCCCAAGTTATATCTGATTCCTTCCGATGCTCCCATTTGACCTTTACTTGGTTAATTTCCTTGTTCCTCAAGCCTTTGACTTTTCGGTCAAGGATTGCAATGGGCTTCGCTATATAGTTAAGTTTGTTATTTATCACTATATCATCGAGGGGCACGTAAGCTGCCTCGTCTGCCAAACACTTCCGTAAAAGAGAAGCATGGAATGTTGTAACACCCCAAAAACATTTAATAGCTAAGAAACCATACACTTTAAATCATGAATGAAAATGTGTTAACTTAATTAACATTAGATTAATAAAGAAACTTGAGGGGTTAAATGAGTAAAAAAGTGTAAACTTGATCTAAGAAAAATGGAAAAAAATAATACACCACACACAGATGTCGTGCGTGTGGGTGTATGCGACCAGAAGGGAAAAAGAAGAGCAAAACCCTAGTTCTTGCTCCTCATCACAATTTCACCAAATTCAACTATAAATCATGGTGGATTTAATGCATGCTTGATGAACTAGAGTCCATAACATCATCTCATCATAAGGTATGTTGAGAATTTAGTGTATGTTTAAGTAATGAGTTCTTGTTGAAACTTATGATGCACAACTAAAGTAGAAATCTGCTGAAATTGTGATAAAGATAGTAGAATCTATATGATTCTAAGCAAAGCTTTGATAAATGCAAGTAGAACAAATGCTATGAATAGGTAATAAGTTGAATGCCCAATTATGAACAAATGGGTTTTGATGTGTAATTTTAACTCATGAAGTCTAGGAGGCTAATGACGATGTTTGAACTTACAATAATCAGAAATTTGATATAAAAGGGTTATAGTGAACATATCTACTTGTAAGTAGAAGTTTTGGTGGTTAGAGACTTCAATAACTTGAATGACATGGCTAATGATGAAATGCTCAAATGAAATGTTAATTCTAATAATTCACCAAGTAACGTTGTTGTGAATTTATGAATGAAATATGGACAAATGTACATAATGTGAGTATAAGAATAAAGAATATTAATGATAATTGGGTTGCACGTTTTAGGCAACTCGGGTGAAGCTTCGGGGAGTTAAGCAGGGGCAAACGTAAGGTTGAAGGAAAAAAATAAGGTACGCTTCTATATGTTCGTTGTATTTAGTTGTGGATATGATGTTGTTGGTCCCAGTTTGGACTTAAAAAACTTCTTTTCACGTAATATGGTAAGTGATTTCAGTAGATGTGAAAAGGTGTGCGGAAATGGAAATCAGACTTTCAAGAAACAAGACCTACAAAATTTTCAAGTTTATATCACTTTGAAACAAAATGGTTTACAAGGTGATTGTAAGATTATTATCTATTACAAATGAATACTTGAATTCTAAGGGTGAGAGGACAATGGAGTTTTGTAGTATGTATTGAATGCTAAGCTTAACTCAACTCATGTTCTCTGCTTGGTGAGCCTTCTATTTATAGAAGGCTGAATATATGAATAAACATTTGTTTATTCATATATATTCCTGCAAAAAGTAGCGCCTTGACATATTCATTGAATCCAACAATCAATTTGCCTTTGTCATCTTGATATCCAATAATGTCAACTTGCTTCGGTTAGTGTGGCATGATAGAGCTGATTTTT
Source organism: Helianthus tuberosus (assembly GCA_030545235.1). Lineage (NCBI taxonomy): Eukaryota > Viridiplantae > Streptophyta > Magnoliopsida > Asterales > Asteraceae > Helianthus > Helianthus tuberosus. The sequence continues at coordinate 205,000,832 of CM060369.1, forward strand.
AGACAAGTGAGGTTTTAATCAGAATTTCTGATAAACCACTTCATCAGAAATTCTGGTGAACAAATCATCAGAAAATTTGATGATCAGAATCGTCAGAAACTGATGATATCAGAAATATCATCAGATTCATCAGAAATGACCTTCTCTGATAATCTCCTTTAGCTCTTGATCAACTTGTGACTCTTTGAAGTAGATGTTACTGCTTTAAGTAGTCTTATCCGTTTTTCTTCTTCTTGTTGTGATCTTCAGGACCGTTGTCTTCTTCATAGATCAAGTTGAATCTGATTTTCTTCAATACTTACAAATAAAGTTTCCGAACAGTTTCCCCCTAAGTATTGTAAGAAAATGAACCATGTCATGAACAGAAAATTTTCATACTCACACTTTGCAAATCAAACCAGTTACTAATGTTCTGAAAGACAAATTACATATAAAAATGAGAATTAAAACCAAACATATTCTTCAAGTCAGTTTCAGTTTCTTGTGCACATCTCCTTTCTTTAATTGCTTCTTGTAAGAGATATATTTGTTACAGATTTCGTACATGTCTTTATACCAGGTTCTTGCTTGAATCCATTCTTCAATCATTTGTTCAATTTCTTGTCTATGATTCTCCAAGTTCATTCCTGTCTTCTGAAGTTGTTCTTGTCTCTTGTTTATACTTTTCATGATAAACTTCAGTGTCTGATTTGAGTACTTGCAGATATCAACACTTCTGAATAGAGCTTTGTTTCTTTCAATGTCTCTGAAGATTACACCATAGTTATGTCTTTCATTTTTACTTGGCAGTTCAATGATGTCTCTAGATCTTGCATCTTCCAGTATTTCTGAGGGGACTTTTGTCTTTGGTGCACTGATATAGACCTTTTTGTTGTGCACATAATCATAGTTGATGCATAAATCAAAGTCTGAAAGAGCCATTCTTTCAAACAGTTGTATTCCAACCTTTGATATGCCCTTTAATGCTCCTCTGACTTCTTTGTTGTTTTTCTTTTCCTTTTAATATAGATCCTTCATAAACATAATATCTAAAGGAAGTAATTTATCAGCAATTTCTTCATCAGTCACTTTTTCTTCTTCCCCGTTTTCTCTTAGAAGTGTGTATCTGTTCTGCACATAAGTTCCTCCAACACCATCAGTTACAACTTTTACTTCATCCACTTTTAAGATTCTTTTTACTGGATTCTTGTTGGTGTAGTGAATGCTTTCTGGACCTCTCTTTAACTTCTCTTCCCTTATGGCCATTCTGACAGGAGTTGGTGGCCTTGCTGGCACATCTTCTTTTGTTCAATAGTATTTTATCAGATTGTGTTCAGGAAATATCATTAGATCCCTGTCAATCTCTCTAACCAAGATGGACTAGGTTTCAGAGATTTTTCTTTTAACAATCTGTGGCTTTCTTGAATCATCTTCTTGTTCACATTCATTCATTGTGTGCAGATTCATCAATTTACTCATGGCAGTGGCATTAGAAGAAGTTGGTTTTGGAACAGTTTGTGAAGTTATAAGTTTCAAATCTGTGATAACTTGAGGTTTTGAAGTTGCTAACCTTTTCAGCATTTCATCTTTTGAGACATATGGAGGTGGTCTCATCATTGTGGTTCCAGTTTTTATGATTGGTGTAGCTGATGATTGCTGTGGGGTTAGCTTTGGAACTGCATGGTGTGAACTTTCAACAGGAATTTCTTTCATGGTTTCTTTTGGATCCACTTTTGCCAATCTTGCAATGTTGAATTGCATTTACTTCACCAGTTCTTGCACCTCTCTTACCTGATTTGAGTTGCTAGCTATGCTTTTCTGAACTTTGGTAAATTCAGTTTGAGCTTTCATCTGTATAGCAGCCCATTCTTTTGACAGCTTTTCAAGGGCATCTGTAATACTGTTGTTGCTTGCCCTTAGAATGGTGACTTCCTCCAAAACTCTGTTTGCACTGCTTGATTGTCTTGATTCCACAACATTTGCAACTTGTGTCTTGATCTTTTCTATTTCTGTGAGAATCTTCTGAATTTCTGATGCATAGATGTTGGATTATGGTGCTTTTTCTTTCAACTTTTGAAGAGACTTTAGAGCTTCAGTGTTTTTCTCAGTTTGTGCCTTTATCGCTTCCACTGATTCTGACAAAGTCTTTATGTCTCCCCTTTGACCTTGTATTTCTGACATCAACATATCAAGCTTTTCTTCTATTGGATTTCTTTTGCAGGCTTTGTAAACATTTTCTAGCACAGTTTCCAAATTTTCTTGGTTCATGGGAGATTCAGGGATATTTGGAACAACAGATGTTCCTTCTAACATTCCAGCTGCAAACACATCTTCTGCTGTTTTGGAAATGATAGGGTCACTTTTGGCTTTACCAGATTTTGGTGCAACCTTAAGTGTACCAAAATCATCTCCACCAGAGGTGAAAAACACATTTTCATCCTGGATTTCCTTATGTCCTTGAATCATATCGATATATGATTCTCCATAAGTTTTTGAGGCAAACAGATTACCTTTTGCCAGATTTCCTTGATGAGTTCCCTGATCTCTATATGTTGGGATCTCATCCTCTTCCTCATTTTCTGATTCACAGCTGAGATGAATGGAACTAGTAACCTCTTCATCAACATCAGTTTTTCTATATTCTAATTTGTAAGAAACATTGATTTGAACCTTCTGAGTTTGTTTCTTGTGAATGAGTATAAACTAAAACTATGTTTAAAAGAGATGTACCAGCAGCCCGAGACTCATCATGATGTATGACTTCAGTGGCTTCATTTGTTGCTCCACCAAAGTGAGTTTCTTCATACTGTTGATCTTTAGCATCTTCATGAGTTCCTCCAGCAATATGAGATTCTTCATAATGTTGATGTTCTTTTTCCTGATGAATATCAAACTCAAGATGAATTCCACCTTCATGAATGTGTTGGCTCTCAGCATGTTCTGTCTTGTTTTCTAGTGAGTTTGTTATCTTTAGAACTCCTCCTGCAGCCTCTGTTTCTGATGACCATGACTTCTCAACTTCTTCTTCTTCTGGTGATGAAGAGCAGTTAAAAACTTCTTTGCTAGGTTCTTCTGTTGGAGTATCTGAGTTGGCAAGAAGTTCTTCATGTTGCAGTCTGTATTGTGAGTCTGGTGCAATGAGGCACAACATGCTTTCTGGTAACTCAGGGATATCTTTGTCTGATTCCCATCCATGATTGGCACTCCAGGCTTTCATGATACTTGAACTCCAGATATCTTCCAAAATTGGAATTTCTATGTTTCTTTCAGCAAAAGTTTCAGAAATAAAGATTGAGATAAACCTTGGATATGGCAGGTGTGAGTTTATTCTTCCATTTCTAGTAAGGATTGATCTTTTGAGTAGGTTGAAGATTTCTGTCCCATAGTCAAGTTTGAACCCGGTTATGAGTCCATACATGATGGACAGAATAGCTTGACTGACTTGATCAGCTCCTCCTATCTTTGATGTGAGGCATTTGTTTAACACTTCCATCATCACTTGCGAGATGGCTGGCATTTCATTTCTTCTTATTGCTCCAATTTTGTTGATGTTCTTTTTCTTGTAACCAAGCTCAATGATAAAGCTTATCAATTCTTCTCTACTTGGTGCTTTAACGTAATTTTCAAGAACTAGAAGTTCAAGCCATTCTCTTACCCTTGCAGGAGTTAATGTTACTGAAACACTTCCCCATACATGAGTAGAGACCTGATTTTCTTCATCTTCTTTGAAAGTATGAATGAATTGCTGTAGTAACTTTTCTGGTACTTCTCTTCCTTTTGTTAGTGCTCCTGAGATTGGACATTTCATAAGATATTCTACCAGAAGTTGACATCTTACATCATATTCCGAATGCTCTGTATTCATCAGCAGATTATTTTCTTTCATTGGTAGAATTCTGTGTCTTCAACAAAAGGTACATCATGTTGAATAATTGGGATGTTGAGGTTCACTTCTGCCATTGTTGAATTTGTGAATTAGGGTTCGAAATTTTTTTTAGGGATTTTTGAGTGAAGAAAAGGGGATATAGCGGTTTGAAGTTTCTTGTGAAGAAGGTGACTTATTTTTGAATTTCTGCTAAGTGTGAGTTATATAGTGAGGGTTTTAGCAGAGTTTTGTGTGTTTATGGAGTTGAGGGGATATGGACCATGCCATGTAATGGCAGTTAAAAGATCATTAATTGTCTTTATTACCATTAGATCATGTGATGTGATTTTTGGTTCAGAATGTAACCGTTGGATCGTGGATATCAAGACATTTAATGACGGTTGATCGTGTAATCATGGTTATGCCCTTTCAACTTGTAGTTTCTTCAATCATTTATTCTCAATAATTTAAAACAGAATTTTGATTGGAGAAAAGTATCGGTTACATGACACCTTTTCTTCTCAATAATTTAAAACTGAATTTTGATCGTGTAATCATGGTTATGCCCTTTCAACAGATGTTTCTAGCACTTCTTGCAAATGACAAGTGTGATCCGCCTCGTTCTTCGAGTATATGAGAATATCATCGAGGAACACTATCACTGACTTGCCCAACATTGGTTTGCAGACCCGGTTCATGAGATCCATGAACATCGGGGGTGCATTTGTTAACCCGAAGGACATTATGAGGAACTCGTAGTGCTCGTAATGCATACGGAAGGCCATCTTTGGTACGTCTTCCACTTTCACCCTCAACTGATGATATCCTTTACTTAAGTCAATTTTTGAAAAATAACTCGCACCTTGTAGTTGGTCGAATAGGTCGTCTATTCTCAGAAGCGGGTATCGATTCTTTACCGTAACTTTTTTTACCTATCGGTAATCGATACACATACGCATGCTTTCGTCCTACTTCTTTACGAATAATATCAGCGCTCCCCAAGGGGAGACACTAGGTCGAATGAACCTCTTATTGAGTAGGTCTTGCAATTGTGATAGTAACTCTTGAAGTTCCGATAGTGCTAACCTGTATGGTACCTTGGCCACCATCTTCGCAATCGGGATTAATTTGATCCCAAACTCCACCTCACGCTCGGGTGGTATTCCCGGTAAATTCTCCGGGAATATGTCAACGAACTCTCACATGACAAGTACATCTTTAATCTTTGGCGACTCTTTTTTCGAATCACGTACGTAAGTCAGGTATGCCTTACACCCATGTTGAATGAGTTTACGGGCTTCCATCATTGAGCATACGATGTGGTTGTCACTCTTTTCCCCGTAAATAATGACATGCCTTTCGCTCGGATATGTTAATTGTATCTTCTTACGGAAGCATATCACATTGGCATCGTAGCGGAAGAGCCAATCCATCCTAATCACTACTTGGAATTCCCCCATCGACATGGGTATCAAGTCAACCAAGTAATCATCGTCATCATTGCTCAATTTGCAATTCGGACATATCTCACAGACAATACAAGTTTTGTTATTACCTACTTCTACCTCTAAAGGCATGGGTAACTTTGTTAATATGAATGATGGGTTTTGAACAAACTTGTGTGAAACAAAAGATTTGTTCACACCCGTATCAAATAAAACATGAGTGGGAATTAAATTCCTGGTAAAAGTACATGTAACTGTTGGCTCATGTGGACCCCGCCAAAAGAACAGATGATAGAAAGCCAAAATAATCTAAATCATCTGACCCATGATAATAGTGCTTGAAGACATACTCCACCCAATGGCAAAGGCATCAACATCTGCTACAACCAAAGGTCTGCTAAAGCTAAAGTCTATTGAAGAACAAAGTCTGCTGATTCACAAGGTCTGCCAAAGTAAACCACCGATGAAGATGAAAGTCTGCTGATAGCAATGGTCTGATCACCCTCTGTTTTAAGAAGATAAAGTCTGATGAAGAAAGGTCTGCTGAGGCTCAACATAGGGTAAGGCTCATCAGATGTTGAATCAACAGATGCTGTATATCAGAGTTTTCAATGTAACAGTGTTTTAGTATTAGCAGATGTTAGAGGTTGTTAGAAATCATTGTCTAGGTGATGTCAGCATTAGATTCCTCAACAGTTTGATTATACTATAAATAGAACAGTGCATGTACTGTTCTATTCATCACTTTAACTTGACATTTTGTACGAGCAAATCAGAGTGATCTTAGGCTGAGGGGGAGTTTGTAATTCATGCATATGTGAACTATTGTATTTTATAATCTTTCTATCAAAGTATCATTATGAAAGCAAATCTTCCATTGTTTGTGATTTAAATCTTATTTTCATTCCGCTGCATTATTTCCATTATTGTTATCATCTTTAATTGTTCATCTTAAACATTCACAAACAAGTCAAACTCGGATCCTAACAATTGGTATCAGATCCTAGTTAATCAGATTTGATTTAACAATCAATTTGATATAAAAGATCAGCTCAATTCACTGATATCGTTTTCTCGTAGGTATTGAAAAACAAAGTAAAAAGTTGATTCATGTTCAAAGTAGTTTAAACGAAACTTTGTAAAACAATCAAAATGTCTCAAAACACATAGGATCCACATAACACTGGTACCCTTTATAAACCACCAATGCTTGTCAGATCAGAGTATAACTTCTGTCAACGTCGTATGGGTCATGTACTTGCATAGCAGAATACCGGGTGCTGGAAATCACTTATCTTCGGACCACATGTTTCGATGGTACCAAGTGTAGAAGATCCCAAGGTCTAAGTACCTAAGAAACCTGAAAATTACACCTAGCAAGATTTTCGAAAATTGGGTTAGATGCCAAAGCATTTAGCATCATTGCTACGGCACTACCCAATGATATCTATGCTGGTCTATTACACTGTAACAGTGCTAAGGAGTTATGGGATGCACTAAAAGAGCAATTCAGTGGTACAGAAGAGGTTATTGAAAACCATAGAGAGGTTTTGAATCAACAATATGAAACATTTTGTCATGTGAAAGGAGAGTCATTAACTCAACAGTTTGAGAGGTTTAGTTGTCTGATTAGTGAGCTAAAACTGCTAAACGTAGAATATGTTAATTCAACTTTGAATAGTAAATTTCTTAGATCACTATTAGAAAAATGGGACACTATAGCTTTTGTAACCAGAAACTCTGTTGGGTTCAAGGAGATGAGTTTGCCTCACTTCTAACCTACGAGAGAGAGCTAAACCAGAAAAAGAAGCTACAAGAGTAAGGAAAAGTGGCTGATGACTATTCTTTTGGTAGCACATCACTTTTTGGTCAGGAAGAAACTTCTTGTGGTAGTAAGGATAAGAGTTATGATCATTTCACTGACATAGCATCTGGTGGAGCATTCAACTCTGATTCTTACTCACCTAAAACAACCTAGTGTTTACAATTGTTGCACATTGACTTGTTTGGCCCTGTAAAAATCAGGAGTCAGAAAATGAAAAGCTATTGACTTGTTATTGTTGATGATTTTTCAAGGTTTACATGGACTTACTTTTTACACACCAAAGATGAGACTGCATGTATTTTGCTGCACTTTGTCAAACAAGTTGAAAAGCAATTTGATCTGCCAGTAAAAGTCTTTAGGAGTGACAATGGAACAGAGTTCAGAAACAAGGAGCTAGATGAGTTCTATGTGTTGACGTGTGCGTGTAAGGTTATAAATTTTAGATATATTTTTGCTTTTTTTTACTTATGAATTCAGTTTTAAATTTATAAAACATGATATAATACTATCACTCTACACACGTTAGGGCAAGTGCACCTATCTCGGACGTAGTATAGTGATGGTTAGATACCGAGGTCGTCCGAGGACACAAGAGCTTTTAGTACCGGCTTATTGTTAACGTCTAATCTAACCAAATTTTGATAAAAGTTTTGAAAGATATAAAGAGATAAACTAAAAATAAAAATAAGATAAAAAGGAAAAACAAATAGAAAAGAAGGAATCACTTGGTTCCAACACCTCTTTTATGTATCATTTAATGATTTCGGCACTTTGGACATTTTAAGAGATTATATTTAATTTATAGTAGTAGGCCCCCTTCCAGGCAGCGTTACCCTCAACCTATTGGTCTGAGTCAACAACGACACATTCCCACAAGGTCAGATTATTAAAAGATAATTAAGTAAGTTATTAATGCGAAAAGTGGTAGCCCCCTTTCCAGGTAGTGTTACCCTCAACCTATTGGTCTGATTCAGTAAGGATACAATCCCATAAGGTTGGTTTAAAGTTTTAATAGTAGTTTATAGATAAGGGATTCAAGAGGTTATTACTTCTCCTAAGGCAGATGGTGCCGCCCACTCGTGAAGTCTTACTATGCTTGAACCAGGTTTTCGCAGGATCTATATACTGAACGAGACATAGAATTACCCAACCACCCTTCTAACCCCCCTTCCAGGCAGTTAACATGCTTTATATAGACCGTAAAGACACGCATGAGTGAATCAACAAAACATGAAGAATGGTTAAATAAATTCGCCTTTAATATAGAAAACTAGTTATTAAAGTCATTAATACTTACCCAAATAAAAAGGAGCCAAAGGTTGGAAATAAAAAAGTAATACATAAATGATTTGTCTTTACCAAGTGATGTAACAGTTTAGACAAGCATGGCCTTTGTTTGACAAGAACTCTTACGATCAATCTTGGATCCCAAGACTACTACACACTCTAAAAGATGGAAGATGGATGATGGTGGTGAGTTTTGGTGTTGTAGTGGTGGTGGAATGGTGGCAAGTGTGAGAGAAGTGGTTTGCCAAGGGACCGATTGGAATGAAACCAAGCACCCCTATTTATAGCTGAAAATAGAGCATCACCACGGCCCCGTGCCCTCCAGGCACGGCCCCGTTTCCTCCTGGCACAGCCCAGTGTCCTTCAGACTCTCTCTTCTTCAGTAATTGTAGTGTCAGGTCTTGTATTAACACGGCCCCGTGGGTCAACAGCACGGCCCGTGGCCATTGTACTTGTTGTACTATCTAAGATTCTACGAATCTTAGAGTTGACCACACCCCCATGTTGCCTTAAGACGAACCTGTTTGCTTTAACACGGCCCCATGTTGGTTTGTCTGTTTTGTCTTTTGCTATTGTCCTTTCTTCTGCAGAGAATCTTGACTGGGCACGGCCCATGCCTGGTGGGCACGGCCCCAGCCAAAGCTTCTGTTCTTGTTATTTTGTTGGTTTGGATGTGGATGGGGGCTTGGCTAGTCGTGTCAATCCTCCTTCTTTGTATTTATGTTTGTTTTTGCTATTAATTTGTTTTTTTTTTTTTTGTGTGTTTTTAATCTCTTTTGACACTGTAATTAAAAAGGAACAAGCAAACATGCTTTTTCCAACATTAGTACCGAAAAAGGGTTGATTTTACGTTGTATTTGATATAATTTATATGTTGTATTATACACACATCAAATATCCCCACACTTGAATCTTTTCTTGTCCTCAAGCAAAACACTATAATGTGGCTTACACACCTAAATGGAATAGGTAGAATAGAAGGTTTTTAGGCTTATCTTTAAAGTGTTGGTAATCCAAGTTCTAAATTTATTTTGTTTTTATTTTATTTACAATCATGTTCGACATGATTTATTTAAAACACATATTAAGAAAAATTATTTGTTTTGGGCATAACATGCCTTTATAAAATTCTATTTAGTTATATACAAATTTACACACCTCACAAGTGGTCACTTAACACTCGACCGAAGTTGTTTTTGTGGAAACGCTCGTGCCCGGTTTGGAATTTACTCCTACTATAGGCTTGACAAATAATCAAACCTCCTCCTTTAAAGGGTAGGTTGTGATTCGGGTAGGTGTGTTTGGTAAAAATGGTGAAAAAGCATAAAAAGTATCTGTTTTCCATTGCTTTTGTAGCTTAGCAAAAAATACTTTGATACTTTTTTTACCTAAGTTGAAACTGAGCCATATATGTAATTTTTATAACCGAACTTTTTACAAAAATAAAGGGTGTAAAATAAAAAAAGGTTTGCGGATGTGGGTGGTTATTTTTGCAAAAGTATGTATTTTTGTGGGTTTAGAAATGAAAGGGTTAAGGCTCAAAGGGGTTTATATAGGGGGTTGTTTTTTGTAAGGAAAGAAAAGAAAAATAAAGGTTGAAATGAAAAAAAATAGGTTTAATCATAATGCCTCCATCATTTACTTACTTGGATTTTTTTCGGTAAGGATTTGGAATGTATTGCTTTGGCAAGTTCTAGATTTGCAAGAAACAAACGGGCTATTCACACAAGAAACGGAAATTGAGCAATTAGTATAGATGTGTATTTATATGCTCGGTAAAGGCTCAAAACTTACTTTTGTGTGAAAATGGGTTTATAGTGTAAAAATGTATATATAATCAAATTTTACAAAAATTAGTTATGCCCATTTTTATAATTTCTTAATTGGTTCTTTTTATCACGACGTTATCAGCTGTAAATTAGTAAAAACATAATTTTTAGAACTTATTTTACCCAACTAAACCAAAATAAGTAAAAGAAAATAAAAAAATTGAAAAAGGTTTGGGGTGATTAGCGGTTTTCCAAGGCGAGTTTTGTGTAAGGCTTGTTTTGAGGACAAACGATTCAAGTTTTTGACATCCCCCCACACTTAAATTACACATTGTCCTCAATGTGTCCCAAATAGGATTTGCTTTAATTAAATGTGTAAAAAGTGGGAAAAAATAACAATTTTTATGGTTACTTGCACTGCAGCATGGGGCCGTGCTATGGGGACACGGCCCCATGGCCAAAGTGCCAGTATCAATATTGAACATAAAACTTACAGTGTGGCGGGCACGAAGGTGTGCTGCGTTGACATGGTCCCGTGCCACTTTCCCGGCAGAAGCTTTTTGATATCAGACAGTTGAGCACGGGGGCGTGCCTGGTGGGCACAGCCCCGTGCTGCAGACACTGATCTACTGTTTTTGAAGTGAGAGACTCTGGTTTTCGTGCATGGGGTTTCTTTTTCAACGTCCATCATCCTCTTTTTACTTGCTTTATTCCTACAGAGATAGAGCTTAAAAGAAACATTAAACTAAATATTAAACTAAGATTTAAACTACTTAACTAATGGATAGTCCATGGAATGCCACCATGGTGCGCCACGTTTATAAGGGTCCTTGGCTAGACCCAAAGTTGGTCAAATGTTACCCAAGCGGGATGACTCGCATCCCAAGTTGCGTCATTGAAGGGTGTCGTCTAGACTTGAGTCAATCGCTTTGATATATTTGATCGGATCATCCTCTAGTCGTTGTCCCACCTTGAATTTGTTCTCCTTTTCACCAACCCTCAATGTTAATTTTCCATCGCTCATATCCACCATGGCCCGTGCGGGGGCAAGGAAGGGTCTTCCTAATGTGAGCGGGATTTTAGTGTCTTCTTCCATGTCTACGATAACAAAGTCAGCCAGGAATACAAATTCTACGACCGTTACCAATAGATTTTCTATGACACCATGAGGGTATTTTACCGACCTGTCCTCAAGTTGTATGCTCATCCTTGTAGGGTGTGGCTTACCTAACTCAAGTCGGTTGAACACAGAGGCCGGCATTAGATTAATGCTAGCCCCCAAGTCGGCTAGTGCATTGCTTATTGGTGATCCACCAATAGAGCAAGGAATAGTAAAGCTTTCGGGATCAATATTCTTTTGGGGGAGTTTGTTGAGGATTGTCGTCGAGCATTCTTCACTTAAAGTGACTTGTCGAATGGATTCAATCTTCCTTTTATGAGTGAGAAAGTCTCTCATGAACTTGGAGTATTTCGGCATTTGAGTGAGGACTTCCGCAAAAGGAAGATTGATGTGAAGTTGTTTAAGCAAGCTCACGAACTTAGTGAATTGCTCCTTGGTCTTTTGCCGAAGTAAATAACTAGGGTAAGGGACCGACGGTGGTTTGGTTATGTCGGTATTTTGGGGTTGAGTATTTTCTTGGTTATTGGTAATGGGTGTTTTAGTGGGGATTGGATCCGGTTATTGTGGTGTTGGTTCAATTTCGGGTCCTACCCTCCGGCTTCTTAGGTTGATTGCATTTACTTGGGCTTTTGGGTTTGTTTCGATGTTACTAGGTAAGGCTCCTTGTGGTCTCTCGGTGAAATTTTGGGCAAGTTGGCTTATTTGTTTTTACTATATTTTGAACACTAGCCCGTTGGTTTCTAATTTCGGCTTCAGTCTGTAAGAACCTTTTTTAGAACCTTTTATTAGATTCGGAGAAAAGGTGAGTGGTGAGATACTCAAGCCTTTCTCTTCCTCTTTTTTGTTGTGGTTGGAAACCTTGTTGCTCATTTTGGGGTTGTTGTTGAAAGTTAGATCGTTGATTTTGATTTTGTTGTTTATTACCCCCCCGATTCCCTCCAACTAAAGTTGGGATGATTATGCCACTCGGTAGTGAAAGAGTTACTTGGGGCTCCCGGTGATTGTGGTCGGTTATTTAAGTAATTTACCACAAATCTAGTTTTCATGGGGGCCGTAGCATCCCTCGCAAGCCATAACCGAAGCCGTTTTATTTAATTCAAGTTTCTTTATTTTTGTAGTTAAGGCTTCGATTTGGGCTTGCAAAGAAGTGGTTTCATCAATTTTGTGGGCGCCCGGGGCTATAGATTTTGAGCCCCTAGGGGTGTGCAATTGAAAACTGTTTTGAGTAAGTTCTTCAATTTGAAGATAGATTTCCTCGGGACGCCGATTCCCAAGGAGTCCCCTGGAGCCGGAATCGAGGATTTGTCTTGTGTGCGACAAGAGTCCATTGTAGAAAGTGGACGCTTGTTACCAACGTTCAAGACCATGATGTGGGCATTTCCTTAATAGCTCATTGAACCTTTCCCATGTCTTGTACAATGATTCCCCATCTTCTTGAGAGTAGGTGTTAATCTCAGTCATGAGTTTGGCGGTTTTTGCGAGAGGGAAATATTTGTAGAGAAATTTTTGGGCAAGTTCGTCACAAGTGTCCATGGATCCACTTGGGAGGGTGTTTAGCCAAGCTTTTGCTCGGTCTTTGAGGGAAAAAAGGAATATACGGAGTCAGATTGCATCGTTGGAGGCCCCGTTGATTCAAAAGGTGTCACATATTTCCAAAAAAAGTTGGTAATATGTAAATGGGGATCTTCATCAGATATAGGCCATGAAAAGTGGCGGAATTTTGGAGCATTTGGATTAAGTGTGGTCGAACCTCAAAGTTATTAGCATCGACATTAGGAGGGTTAATAGCGGCTCCAAGATTACCGTCCGTAGGCCGTAGGTAATCCATGAGAGTGCATTGATCCGCCATAGGGGGTTTTCGGTCGAGGCTTTTTGTCAGTTTTTGGCTTGAATTCTTTTTCTCAAAAAGCACTCGGGTTCGTCAAGGGGTACTTTTATGTCTTTGTCGGAGGTGGAGGTCATGCACCATACTGTATCTCCTGCGAATTATACAAAATTGTGATTTTCTGTGAACAAAAACAAATAGAATACCCGAGCAGAAGAATAGCATGGCCATGTGCTGGTGTTGGCACGTCCCATGATTTCCAGAAAAAAGTTTATGTTTTCAAGTTCCCAGATACTGGAAGTTTGAAATGACCCCGTGCTCCTGTAACACGGCCTCGTGTCTCTGTTCCAGTACCAAGAAAAAAGTTCTTCGTAGATACTGTAGGTCTGACACGGCCCGTGTTGATCAAACATGGCCCTGTGTTATTCCTACATAAAGTAGAAATTTGGGAAAAAAAAAACTTAAAAATAAAAGATAAAAAAGATAGGCCGTTAATTTTAAACTTTATCAAAATCTTTGTGTCCACGGAAACGGCGCCAAAAACTTGACGTGTGCGTGTGAGGTTATAAATTTTAGATATATTTTAGCTCTTTTTACTCGCGAATCAGGTTTTTAATTTATAAAACACAATATAATACTATCACCCTACACACGTTATTGATGGCAAGATACCGAGGTCGTCCAAGGACATAAGAGCTTTTAGTACTGGCTTATCGTTAACGTGTAATCTAACCAAATTTTGATAAAAGTTTTGAAATATATAAAAAGATAAACTAAAAAATAAAAATAAGATAAAAGGAAAACAAATAAACAAGAAGTAATCACTTGGTTCCACCTCCACTTTTATGTATCCTTTAATGATTTCAGCACTTTGGGCTTTTTAAGAGATTATCTTTAAGTTATAGTAGTAGGCCTCCTTCCAGTCAGCTTTACCCTCAACCTATCGGTCTGAGTCAACAGGGATACAGTCCCGCAAGGTCGGATTATTGAAAGATAATTAAGTAAGTTATTAATGCAAAAAATGGTAGGCCCCTTTCCAGGCAGCGTTACCCTCAACCTATTGGTCTGAGTCAGCAAGGATACAGTCCCACAAGGTTGGTTTAAAGTTTTAATAGTAGCTTATAGATAAAGGATTCAAGAGGTTCTTACTTCTCTGGAGGCAGATTGTACCGCCCACTCGTGAAGCCTTACACGGCTTGAACAAGGTTTTCGCAGGATCTATACACTGATCGAGACATAGAATTACCCAACCACCCTTCTAGGCAGTTAACGTGCTTTATAAAGATCGTAAAGACACGGATGAGTGAATCAACAAAACATGAAGAATGGTTAAATAAATTCACCTACAATGTAGAAAACTAGTTACTAAAGTCATTAATACATACCCAAATAAAAAGGAACCAAAGGTTGGAAATCAAAAAGTAATACATAAAAGATTTGTCTCCACCAAGTGATGTAAGAGTTTAGCCAAGCATGATCTTTGTTTAACAAGAACTCTTACGATCGATCTTGGAACCCGAGACTACTACACACTCTAAAAGATGGAAGATGGATGATGTTGGTGGGTGTTGGTGTTGTAGTGGTGGTGTAATGGTGGTAAGTGTGAGAGAAGTGGTTTGCCAAGGGATCGATTAGAATGAAACCAAGCACCGCTATTTATAGCTGAAAACAGAGCATCACCATGGCCCTGTGCTTTCCTGGCATGGCCCTGTGTCCTTTAGTGTCTCTCATCTTCATTAACTGCAGTGTCAGATCTTGTACTAACACGGCCCAGTGGGTCAACGGCACTGCCCGTGGCCATTGTACTTGCTGTACTATATCAGATTCTTCGAATCTTAGAGTTAACCACGCCTTGTTTTGCCTTAACATCGCCCCGTGTTGGTTTTTCTGTTTTGTCTTTTGCTGTTGTCATTTCTTCTGCAGAGAATCTTGACTGGGCACGACCCATGCCTGGTGGGCACGACCCCATGCCAAAGCTTCTGTTCTTGTTATTTTGTTGGTTTGGATGTGGATGGGGGCTTGGCGAGTCGTGTCAATCCTCATTCTTTGTATTTATGTCGGTTTCTGCTACTAAATTGTTTCTTTTGTGCGTTTAAGCTCTTTTGACACTCTAATTAAAAAGGAACAAAGAAATATGTTTTTTTTCAACATTAGTACCGAAAAAAGGTTGATTTTACACCGTGTTTGATATAATTTATATGTTGTAATTCATCGCACATCATGTGTCAAAAGAGATTGTAAGGCAGTACAGCATCCCAAGAACACCAGAACAAAATGGAGTGCTTGAAAGGAAAAATAGAACACTAATTGAAGTTGCCAGAACAATGCTTGCAGATTAAGGTTTACCCTTAACCTTATGGGCAGAGGCTGTAAACACTGCTTGCTATGTGTAGAACAGAGTTTTAATCAACCCTAGACATCAAAATACTGCCTATGAAACTTTGTTCAAGATCAAACCACTGATCACATACTTCAAAATCTTCGGCTGCCCATGCTTCATTATAAATTTAAAAGATTTAATTTCAAATTTTGCAGCTAAAGTGGATTGTGGTTATTTTCTAAGATACTCAACCACGGCCAGGGCATATAAACTGTTTAACAAAAGGACTAGGGGTGTGGAAGAGACCTTGAATGTAAAGTTCAATGAACTTTCTTCATTAAAAATCCCATAAAATCCTGTTGAACTGTTTGACTTAGATAAATTTACATTTGAAGATGTGTCTGTTAAGACTAACCCTGCAGGTACTCCATAATCTTTCCCACAAGATCAAGGATTTGACATTGTGATTCCATAATACAAAGTCACTTCCTCCACTAGAGAAGCAGATGTTCAAAACAGCTGTCAAAACTCTGCCACTGCTGCATCATCAGTTGTTGATCAAACCTCTGCTATCTCACCAAGTCAAACCTCTGTTGATAAAAGTCCATCATCTGTGGATAAAAGTCAACATAGCTTCACCCCCATACCTCCCATTCCTTCACCTCCAACTCCAACAGATGTTAGCTCTTCAAAATTACCAACAGATGTTAGCTCAGATGACTCACATCTACAACCTTCACCTCTCAATGCCATTGTTCCATATAAGTGAGATCTTATCTTCCTTAAATCTCATCCACCAAATCAAGTTATTGGTAACATTATTGAAGGGGTTCTTAAAAGAAGTCAATCCCAAAACATCTGTCTTTTTGCTGGCTTTCTATCACTCATCCAACCAGTCAAGTACCAAGAGGCACTGAAAGACAATAGTTGGCAAGAAGCTATGGAAGAAGAGCTTCAACAGTTTAAAAGACAACAAGTGTGGGAACTTGTACCACTGCCAAAGGATGTATGTCTAACTGGCACAAAGTGGGTCCTCAAAGACAAAACTGATGAAAGGGGCATTATTGTCTTAAAAAGTCAAACTGGACAGATTTTGAAATAATCATAATCTGAGTTTATACATGTTCTAAAATATGTTTTAACACTTAAACAACTTGGTAATTATTATTAGAACATGTGTAAACATGTTCGGCTTGTCAATTCCAGGCTTAGGGTAGGTTCGCAATCGAAAGTCACAAAGTTTGACTTCTGCTTTGACTTTCGATTCTGACCCGATTTAGAATAGTTTGCTGCTGATTTAAGGTTCCATTATGATCATAATATAATGTAGCATAACCCTCTGAGGTTATTGATGTGTGCAAAATGCAACATATAAATTACATCAAATATGGCATAAAACTAACCCTTTTTGGTACTAATGTTGGAAAAAGTATGTTTTTGTCTTCCTTTTGTATTTTCAGGATTAAATGAGCTCAAATGAACAAAAGAAGCAAAAAGGCAGCTAAATCTAACATAAATACAAGAAAGGGATCAAACGTGGCATGCCCGACCCCCCGACAGCATCTTCGCAAGCAAAACAGAAAGGCTGAACACGCCCCGTGCTCAGTGAACACGGGGGCGTGCCCAAGTGTTTGCAGAAAAGACAAATTTGTAGAAGCTTCTATCACCCACCACGGGGGCGTGCCCATCAGACACGGGGCCGTGGTCAACTCTAAGATTCGCAGAATCTGGGGAAATCTTGATAGTACAGATACGCTTCTGCACACGGGGTCGTGCCCAGTGGACACGGGGGCGTGGTCAACTAATGCAGACAAGATGCAATTAATGAAGAAAGAGAAGGAAGGTGGACACGGGGCCGTGCCCAATGGACACGGGGCCGTGCACGAGCGTCTGTTCAGGCTATAAATAGGGGTGCTTGGCTCATTTGCAAACCATCCCTTGGCACACCACCTCTCTCACACTTCACCCACCACCATCACAACACCATCATCCACCACCATCATCCATCATCCATCATAGAGTGTGTGAGTCATCTCAGGATCCAAGATTGATCATAAGAGTTCTTGACAATCAAAGGCCATGTTTGCCTAAGTCTCTTACATCACTTGGTGAAGACAAGTGTCTAGTGTAATACTTTTATTTTTAATCTTTTCGCACTTTTTATTTGGTTATGTATTAATGACTTTAATAACTAGTTTCTTATGTTGAAGGTGATTCTTCCTTGTCGTTTGTCCGTGGTGTCTTGGCATTATTTTACTGTCTATATAAAATAAAAGATTTTCACCATTCATATCTCCACGATCTATATGGAGATATGTTGGCTACCTGGTCGGAGGTTAAGGGAACGGTTTGGAAAGAGTCTTGCCTTGTTCACTGTATAGATCATGCAAGGACCTGGGTCAAATTTAGTAGGACCTCCTTCGATACCCACCGGTATTGGATGGCGGGGTCCAAACTCTTTGATCCCCTCATATGTAAGCTACTATTAAAACTTTAACCCGGCTACTTAGGACTGTATCCCTGCTGACTCAGACTACTTAGCCGAGGGTAACGTCACCTTCAAAAGAGGGGCCTACCACATTATGCATTAATAACTTAATTAATTATCTTTCAATAATCCGACCCTTTAGGATTGTATCCTTGCTGACTCAAACTACTGGGTTGAGGGTAACGCCACCTTCAAAAGAGGGGCCTACTACAATAACTAAGATAATCTCTTGAAAAGTGCAAAAGTGCGGAAATAATAAAAGGTTACACTAAACACGAGTCGGATCCAAGTGATTCATCTTGTCTATTTGTTTTTACCTTTATTTTATGTTTCAGCATTTTAGTTAGTTTTTATTTTTCTAGTTTAAAACCTTTTTCTAAACTTTTGATTTGATTAGACGTTGAAGATAAACCGGTATTAAAATCTCTTGTGTCCTTGGATGACCTCGGTATCTTGCCAACACTATACTACGCTCACGATGGGTGCACTTGCCCATATGTGTGTTTGGTGTTAGTAAAATATTGTGTTTTATAAATTTAAAACTTGACTAGCGTGTAAAAGGGGCTTAAATATATACTTAAATATATATCACACCACACGCACATCAAGTTTTTGGCGCCGTTGCCGGGGACACAAGGATTTTAAGAAAGTTAGGAATCAACGGCCTAATCGTTTTTTTCTAATTTTTCTGTGTTTTTAGGATTTTCTTAATTTTTCAGTTTCTGCAGAGCTCTGCACAGGCCATGCCAGGTCGGACACAGGCCGTGCCCAGCATTTTTACTGGAAGTTTTTATTTTCCGAGTTACAGAGAGTTGAGCATGGGGCCGTGTCGGTGCAAAAACGGGGCCGTGTCAAACTCCCCAGTAACAGGGATCCAGAAAACAATTATTGTATCTCCGCCCACGGGCCTTGATCATCTGAGCACGGGGCCGTGGTGAATCTTCTGACCAACGTTCTTCTTTGTTTTTATTGCATGACTTGGAACCCAGGCGCCACATCTGAATTTTCCACGTAGTGTATGAGCTCTAGTTCTAGTAGAGACATAAAAGAACCCCTAGACAAACCCTAACGCTTTCTAAGAAGAAGACTTAAAGCTAAAAACCAAGAGAAAGTTTCGGGGGACCCACTTCCAATGGCGGACCAACGTACCCTCATGGATTACCTACGACCCACCGTAGGTAATCTCGGCGCCGCTATCAATGCACCGAATGTCGAAGCCAACAACTTCGAACTTCGACCACATTTGATACAAATGCTTCAAAACTCCGCAACCTTACATGGGCTTGCGGACGAGGATCCCCATCTACATATTATGTGATACCTTTCGGATAAATGGAGCATCAAACGACGCCATCCGCCTTCGAATGTTTCCATTTTCACTAAAAGACCGAGCTAAGGCTTGGCTTAACACCCTCCCAGTTGGCTCGGTAAACACCTGGGATGAACTAGCCCAAAAGTTTCTATATAAGTATTCCATCCTGCTAAAACGGCTAAACTAATGACTGAAATTAATACATATTCACAAGAGGATGGGGAATCCTTATATGAAACTTGGGAAAGGTTCAAGGAGCTACTAAGAAAGTGTCCTCATCACGGTCTTGCGGTATGGCAACAAGTATCCACTTTCTACAATGGGTTGTTGCCACACACAAGATAAACACTTGATTCTAGCTTCGGGGGACTTTTAGGTAATCATCGTCCAAATAAAATATATAATCAAATTGAGGAAATTGCTCAAACCAATTTTCAGTGGCACACTCCCCGAGGCAATAAATCTATTGCCCTGGGCGCCCATAAGGTTGATGAAAGCACTTCTTTACAAGCTCAAATCGAGACCCTTTCTTCAAAAATCAAAAAGTTAGAAATGGCAAAAACGGTCTCGGTTATGGCTTGTGAGGGGTGTGGTGGGCCACATGAAAATTGGAGTTGTATGAAAGAATTAGATGATCAAACGGAAACGGTAAACTACATTGATAATAAACCTAGGCCATCGGGTCCTCCAACGGGTACCTACAACCAAGGATGGCGTAACCACCCCAACCTTGGTTGGAGAGAACCCGACAATAGTAGTAACCAACAAAATCTAAACCAACGAACAAACTTTCAACAACCAAGAATCGAGTCACAAAATTTCTCTCAACAACAAGGTGGACGAGAAAGGCTTGAAGATACTGTATCTCGCCTCATCTCCGACACCAAAAAGAAAAACTCGGATCGATTTCAACAATTGGAATAGAATTTTAGAAATCAACAAGCTAGCATTCACAACATTGAAAAACAATTAAATCAAATAGCTCAGAATTTCTCCGAGAGACCACAAGGCACGTTACCGAGTAATACCGAAACCAACCCAAAGCACAAGTACATCCCATCACATTGAGAAACCGTACCGTAGGTCCCGAGGAGGCTCCATTACCACCAACTGAAAGAAGCCAATCTAGCCAATCCACAACTCCAACCACGCCCCAACAAGAGAAGGCTTCTCCACCAATTCAAGTGCCTACTAAGACTCCTCCAATTCCATACCCCGGTCGGTTGATTCGACAAAAGACCGATGAGCAATTCGCAAAGTTCGAAAATTTACTAAAACAATTGCATGTCAATATTCCATTTATCGAAGTCCTAACTCAAATGCCTAAATATTCAAAATTTATGAGGGACTTCCTCACCCATAAAAGGAAAATTGAATCATTGCAATTAGTTAATTTAGGCGAAGAATGCTCCGCCTTGCTACTCAACAAACTCCCGCAAAAGAAGATTGACCCTGGAAGCTTCACAATTCCTTGCTCGATTGGGGAATCCCCCATTCGCAATGCACTAGCCGATCTCGGAGCTAGCATCAACCTCATGCCCGCATCAATATTCGGCCGACTCGACCTAGGAAAAACAAGCCCTACAAAAATAAGCATACAACTTGCCGATAGGTCCATCAAATATCCACAAGGTGTCGCTGAAAATCTATTAGTCAAAGTCGGCGAATTTGCCTTCCCGGCCGACTTTGTCATACTAGATATGGAGGAAGATACCGAAGTACCACTCATCTTAGGAAGGCCATTCCTAGCTACGGCCCAAGCGGTGGTAGACATGAATGATGGAACACTAACGTTAAGGATCGGAGATGAGGAAATGAAGTTTGGAGTTTGGAAAAAGAGTAGAAGACGACGACCCGGTCAACTACATGAAGGTCATAGACTCAAGTTTGGATGACGCTCTCCGATGGTGTAGCATGGGATGCAAAACATCCCACTTGGGTGATATATGACCAGGCTTTGGGTCTAGCCAAGGACCCTTATAAACGTGGCGCACCACGGAGGCATTCCGCGGAACTATCCTTAGCTTAGTTTAGATTAATTTTTGTGTTTCCTAGTTTAGTTTCAATTTGCAGGAATAAAACACACTCGGGATGGTGAAGGATACCAAGGGAAACTTGAACCAGCACCCCATGCACAAAAGCAGGGCCACCCGACAAATTTTTCTTCATAACAGCAAGTTCAGCACGGGGCCGTGCTCGCCCAACACGCCCCGTGCACAACCGTCTGCAAAAAATGCCCAGTTCAGGTAACTGGACACGGGGCGTACTCACTGAACACGCCCCCGTGCTTAGGTTTCTGTTTCTTTTTACTCAATTTGTTACTGGCGATCTGAACACGGGGCCGTGCCCGGACACCACGGGGCCGTGCCCGGACACCACGGGGCCGTGCCCGGACACCACGGGGCCGTGTCCAGACGCCCAGTGACATAATTTTTTGCTTTTTCACACCTTTTTACACATTCAATCAACCTAAAAATTTATTTTTGGGACACATTGAGGACAATGTGTAATTTAAGTGTGGGGGGGATGCTTAAACCTTGAATCTTGCAAGTCTTAATTACAAGCCTTACACAAAACTCTATTGGAACCGCTAATCACCCCAAAGTTTTTCAAAAAAAAATTTTTTTTTTTCATTTTCTTTACTTGTCTAGGTTTAATTTGGGAATTTCAAGTTCTAAAAAAGTTATATTTTTACAAATTTACAACTGATAGCGTCGTGATAAAAAAAGAACCAACATAAGAAAATTATGAAACGGCATGACAAATTTAATTAAAATTTGATTATATATACTTGATAACATAAAAACCCATTCCCACAAAAAGTGAGTTTTGAGCCTTTATTGAGCATACAATACATATCTTTAAACTAAATGCTCATTTTTCGTTTCTTGTGTGAATAGCCGCTTGGTTCTTACGACTCTAGAACTTGCCACGACGATACATTCCCGGTCCTTACCAACTTAAACCCGAGTAAGTAAATGATGGAGGCATTAGGACTAACCCTTTTTATTTCTACACCATTATTTTTTTTACCACCTACCCAAAATCCCCCTAGTTAACTCCTTTGAGCCTAAACCTTTTCATTTCTTAACCCAAAACAAACACCCTTTTACCCACCAAAACCCTTTTTATTTTTAACCTTTTGTTTTAGTAACAAGCTTGGTTTTTCTCATGACATATGAAAAAAAAATCTTTGAATGATGAGGATGAAGCAAAAAGAAATAAACAAACAAGTTTATCAAAAATAACTTTGTTTGAATAATGAGCTTCATCAAAATAAAAAAAAATAGCAAGTCTTACGAAAACCGGTGCTTTTACGCCTTTCGCCCTTTTCTACTAACCCAACCACCTACCTTTAACCCAAGCCTAACCCTTCAACCAAAAAGTCCTCTTGATATTTACAAAGGTGTATAGTTAAAAAGGAGGAGGATTGATTGCTTGGCACGCTTATGGTAGGAGTAAGTTCCATGCCGCTCTCGAGTGATTCACTAAAATACATCTTCGGCCGAGTGTTGAGTTATCCCCCGTGAGGTATGTGAACTTGTATATAAGTGAAATTTTAAAAAAGGCATGTTATGCCCTAATAAGTAATTTATCTTATGTAATGTTTTAAATAAATCATGACGAATAGGGTTGTAAATAAATAAAAATAAAACTTAATAAAGAATCTTGGAAATCCCGACACCCTATGACAAGCCCAAAAACCTTCTCTTCTACCCATTCCGTTTGGTAGTGTAAGTCCACATTATAAAGAGTTTTACTTGAGGACAAGCAAAGATTCAAGTGTTGGGGTATTTGATGTGTGCAAAATGCAACATATAAATTACATCAAATATGGCATAAAACTAACCCTTTTTTAGTACTAATGTTAGAAAAACTATGTTTTTGTCTTCCTTTTGTATTTTCAGGATTAAATGAGCTCAACTGAACAAAAGAAGCAAAAAGGCAGCTAAATCTAACATAAATATAAGAAAGGGATCAAACGTGGCATGCCCGACCCCCCGACAGCATCTTCCCAAGCAAAAACAAGATAACTGAAGGATGAACACGCCCCGTGCTTAGTGAACACGGGGGCGTGTGTTAGTACATTACGTCTGTAGCTTCCGTCAGCATGTAGTCATATTTTGTATTCTGTGTTTATGTATATTGTCTGAATGTATGTAGTTAGCATGACAACTCAGGAATAGGTTTTGTATGTAAAAGTGTTGTTCGGGGAAGGTTCATCCGCACGCATGGCAATACGCGCGGATGGTAATACGCACGGATGACTTATCCGCACGGATAAGTCATACGCGCGGATGACCATATGCACGGGTAAGCCATACGCACGGGTAGCCCACCCGCACGTACAACACTTGTTAGCTTCCTGAGTTCGTCTATATATAGGAGGTCCGGTGCTACTTTGTTAGAACTTTTGACACGCACGGATAGTCTGTACGTCTACCGGAACTTTGTGATTTTCAAAACCATTAATAGAACGAACAGACAAGCAGTTAAACGTTGAATTCTCTGTTGCACAAATCTGTGATTCGTCTTAATGGATTCCGCACATTAAGACGAAATCGATTCATCTTGTTCCTAAGATCAGATCCTGTATCAACGGGACCAACAGCGTGCCTAAGTGTTTGAAGAAAAGACAAAGCTGTAGAAGCTTCTATCACCCATCACGGGGGCATGCCCACCGGACACGGGGCCGTGGTCAACTCTAAGATTCGCAGAATCTGGGGAAATCTTGATAGTACAGATACGCTTCTGCACACAGGGTCGTGCCCAGCGGACACGGGGGCGTGGTCAACTAATGCAGGCAAGATGCAATTAATGAGCAAAGAGAAGGAAGGTGGACACGGGGCCGTGCACGAGCGTCTGTTTGAGCTATAAATAGGGGTGCTTGGCTCATTTGCAAACCATCCCTTGGCATACCACCTCTCTCACACTTCACCCACCACCATCACAACACCATCATCCACCACCATCATCCAACATCCATCATAGAGTGTGTGAGTCGTCTCGGGATCCAAGATTGATCGTAAGAGTTCTTGACAATCAAAGGCATGTTTGCCTAAGTCTCTTACATCACTTGGTGAAGACAAGTGTCTAGTGTAATACTTTTTATTTTTAATCTTTTCGCACTTTTTATTTGGTTATGTATTAATGACTTTAATAACTAGTTTCTTATGTTGAAGGTGATTCTTCCTTATCGTTTGTCTGTGGTGTCTTGGTATTATTTTACTGTCTATATAAAATAAAAGATTTTCACCATTCATATCTCCACGGTCTATATGGAGATATGTTGGCTACCTGGTCGGGGGTTAAGGAAACGGTTTGGTAAGAGTCTTGCCTTGTTCAGTGTTTAGATCTTGCAAGGACCTGGGTCAAATTTAGTAGGACCTCCTTCGATACCCACCGGTATTGGATGGCGGGGGTCCAAACTCTTTGATCCCCTCATATGTAAGCTACTATTAAAACTTTAACCCGGCTACTTAGTATTGTATCCCTGCTGACTAAGACTACTTAGCCGAGGGTAACGTCACCTTCAAAAGAGGGGCCTACCACATTATGCATTAATAACTTAATTAATTATCTTTCAATAATCCGACCCTTTAGGATTGTTTGCTTGCTGACTCAAACTACTGGGTTGAGGGTAACGTCACCTTCAAAAGAGGGGCCTACTACAATAACTAAGATAATCTCTTGAAAAGTGCAAAAGTGCGGAAATAATCAAAGGTTACACTAAACACGAGACGGATCCATGTGATTCATCTTGTCTATCTGTTTTTACTTTTATTTTATTTTCCAGTATTTTAGTTAGTTTTTATTTTTCTAGTTTAAAACCTTTTTCTAAACTTTTGATTTGATTAGACGTTGAAGATAAACCGGTATTAAAAGCTCTTGTGTCCTTGGACGACCTCGGTATCTTGCCAACACTATACTACGCTCACGATGGGTGCACTTGCCCATATGTGTGTTTGGTGTTAGTAAAATATCGTGTTTTATAAATTTAAAACTTGACTAACGTGTAAAAAGGGCTTAAAATACACGCGCTTCAGTTATATTACACGATCATAATAGTAATCTGAGTATTATGCAAGTTTACGTTAATATGCCATACTTTGACTATTTTGCCCTGTTTATTAAAAATGAGGTTTTAATCACTAATAAACTTGCAAATGACTTATGTACTGATATGTTAAATTATTTAACATATTTTGATGTTATTAAACTGATCATAGACTGAGTTTTTATAAAAGATCGTAAATTATGCCTAAGTTGACCAAAATGCCCTTTCGGCACCTAAAATGGTTTTAAACACCATTTCTCTTATCAAACTCCTTACCTACTGATATAATATCATAATTTGGGATATCAAGTTAGTTTATAATCTGAGTTTATGTACAAGTTCCTGTATTATGTCTTTAAATGACGAAAATAACCTTTTAGCACTTAACATGGTTTAAATCATAATTTTTATACAAAACCTTTTTCCTACTGATATGTTATATTAAATAACATATTTTAGCAGTATAAACCTGTTTATAACATCAGTTTTGATAAAAGATCGTAAACATCGTCATTTAACAACTTAAACGCCCTTTTGGCGCATAGTATGGTTTTAAACCATATTTATCAATCAAAACTTGTTACCTACTGATTTCATAACTTATTTAAAATATTTTTACAGTAGGTACATGTTATGAACTCAGATTCCCAAATAAGCTTTAAACTATGTGTGAAATGACCAAAATGCCCCTACAGTGCATAGTTTGGTCTTCAACTTTAAAAAACACATATGTTTGATATCCTACTGATATTATATCACAATTTAAATATTTTTCTAGAATGTTTATGATCATAACATCATATTATATGCAAGTTCCTTTATACGTCGCTAAATGACTAAAACGCCCTTTTGAGGCATAGTTTGATTTTAAAACCTTAACGGGCAAACAAGTTGATATCCTACTGATATTATAACATTTTTAAAGTATATTGGCATATAGAACTTGTTCATGACTCATCCGGTTACCCGTTATTGTTTATACGCGTACGGTTAGACTTATGTAACTAGTTTACATAAGACTACCAAAACGGGTTTAGCCTTATCATTTTTATCTCAGTTTCTAGAATGATATTTGTTTACCCATATTATACAAGTCTTAGTACTTGTTGGGTTTAAACTACATTCTATTCCAATCATCGCTTAATCTAGCGTATCGTACCGTTTTTTATACTTTAAGCTAGCCTGTCTAAGTCTACGACTTGAATAAGACCCGTTAGCATTCTAATTGGTTATTTATACCATCATTCCAGACTAGAGCCTTTTAGTAAATTGTTACCTATGCTTGTCAATTGATTAAACGACTGAGTTATTATAAACCTTGCATTTGTAAGACAAGTATTAGCTCAGGTAAATAATCTTAACCTAGTTTCCCTATACGGGCTTGGGATACAGTAAATTATTACCGCTTGGTAGGGTATGGGATCATATACCGGATTGTGGCTACAAAATCTTCATAACCCGTTTTAATACGTTTTGTAAAATAACTTAAACATTGGGGGTTATCGCGACCGTGTCCTAGATATCCATGGCTCATTAAATTAATAATGGCCATGACTGAGCACGGGGTGTAGGCATACATACACCCGTTAGATGCTAATGCTTATATAAAAATGTTTTCTTACCCGTTGATCAAGGGATACCCCTTTGTGGGTTTAAGTGGTGAGTCGGTTAATCACGTCTCAGTGTTTAGTACTTGGCCCCATATGTATTGACAGACATGTAAAATTGTATACAGGATCATTTTGAATTGTCCCCAGTTATTAAAAGATTTTCATGTGCCTTGTGCACTTAAATCAATTTTGAAACATTTTCAAAACGTGTCGATTGATTGTATTTACCAGTGAAAACTGACGTATTTTCAAAAGAACTTTTAACAAAATTTGATATGAATAATTGTAAACCATGTAGTACACCCATGTTAACCACAAAGCTTGTCACTATAGATGAAAAGGATGACTTGGTTGATCAAACATTGTATAGTAGCATGATTGGGTCTTTATTGTTCCTAACTGCATCTAGGCCAGACACCATGTTTGCAACATGTGTCTATGCAACATCCAAGTCAGCACCTAGAAAGTCAAATCTCATTGCCGTGAAAAGAATATTCAGATACTTAAAGGGTGCTCCCACACTTGGTATCTGGTATCCTGCTAATGGTAATATCAAGCTTTCAGGTTTTTCAGACAATGATTTTGCTGGTTTTAACACCACAAGGAAGTCCACATCAGGAGGGTGCCAGTTTCTAGGTAATTGCTTAGTTTCTTGGCGAAGCAAAAAGCAAGCAGCTGTTTCAACATCCACAACAGATGCTGAATACATTGCTGCTGCAAGCTGTACAACCCAACTTTTGTGGCTTCAAAATAAACTGCCGGATTTTAGTGTAACTGCTCTAAAGACATTAGACATCACTTTGTGAGGGATAGCTATGAAAAAGGTTTGATTTCTCGGCATCATGTTCCAACTAAAGATTAACTGGCAGATGTGT
Organism: Helianthus tuberosus; assembly: GCA_030545235.1. Taxonomy (NCBI): domain Eukaryota; kingdom Viridiplantae; phylum Streptophyta; class Magnoliopsida; order Asterales; family Asteraceae; genus Helianthus; species Helianthus tuberosus. Next base: position 205,028,610 of record CM060369.1, read on the forward strand.
TGACAAAAGATTTAGACACATCCACCTTTGAAAGCTTGATCTCTATGATTGGCATGCTAAACATGGATTAAAAGCAAAATTTCGTTTTCCATGAATAAAAAGCATTAAAATGTTTCCAGAAAATCAAAAATCCATCCTTAAAAATAGGTTTGATTGAAAAAAAATTTCAAGAATCCTTAAAAGTATGTTTCCATAAACCACAATTTTATAACATCTGTTTGGTTAAAAATCCATCCACTACTGAAAGGTATCCTCTATTTTGCATTTACCACTGTTTCATGACCACTGTTGATCAAACAGCTATTGGTCCTAACCACTGATGTCTATCAACTAATAGACTAAAATCAACCACTGTTCCCAACCACTGCTGTTGACCAACAGTGGTTTCCAAACAACTGTCATCCATTATCACAATAGCGGTTGCCACGTGGTCAGATGTTAGCCATCAGATCTTTGTAACAGCTGCCACGTCAGCTTTCACTTTTTCCACCTATATAAACCCTGTTTCATCCCCAAACAGAGCATTACTGTCGTCTCGAATTTAAAATTCTCCAAAGTGGTTTCCATTATCATCTTCTTCAAACGCTACTCACATTTTCTCCGACCATGGCTCTGATAATCAAAAACCCCCATAACTACTTTCCTGTTTTTGAGAAAACCAACAAAAATTCTTTCTTTCACTCAATAATTGACGTCTTAACGTCATCAAAATACAAAGCAATTCTTACTGCCGATGCTCCAATTCATACGGAGACACTCTGACAATTTTGAGCTAATGCCGAAATACAATGACAAAATAAACAGCCTTATGCCATCACGTGTAAAATTGGAAAATCTCTTGTTCAAATTTCTCCATCCTCAATATCCATAACGTTTGCATTGGATGATTAGGCAGGTAAGACCACTTTTGAAAAACATGAACTTCACACAGAGTTCATTGAGAGGGGGTATGATGGTCAATTAAAAGGGGTCACCATTTTTAAACCAAAATTCCCTTCTGAAATGAAATTTTTTTTCCATACCCTACTCATTTTTCTCTTTGTCAAAACCACTGCTTTTAGTGAGATACCACTTAAAATTCAGTACTTGGGATATGCTATTTTAACAAAATATGATTTCAACTATTCCCAAGCACTATTTTTGGATTTGGTAGCAAATGTGAAAAATGTGAAAAAGGGTTCTAATAATGCTTTTCTAATGTATCCAAGACTTCTAAGCTACTACTTGCAAAAACAAGTGTCACAAACAGATTTTGACCAAGGTGTAGCTTTTCAAATAAGTAGTCTTACTAGTGAAACTTTTAAAAGACAAGGATAAAGAGTCAAAAGTTTCCAAAACAAAAACAAAGGGGGTGAGCCTGTTTTAGATGCGTCCATATCAACTACTCAAACCTCTGTAGTTGAGCCCACTGCTTCTAGTGATCATGACACCACAACCGGTGTTGTGAAACACCCACCAGCAAAAACCAAAAAAAAAAATTATGTTTCCAAAACGCCCATCAAAACACAAAAACATAAAATGGGTCCTCTGAGATGAGATCCCATAGGTTAACCTAGTGACAACATAAAAGTCTCTTGAAACCACTGCTGCTACTTCCTCACAGCAGTTGGAAAGATCTCCACCCAAACAAACTCCTCATGAATCCTCACAAAAGGATTATGTTGTAAGCACAGGGACACCACAACAAGAAGCAGACTTGTCAATTGAGAGTATGTTTCAAAGCCCCTTTCCCAGGGCTATGTCTCTTTCCACTCCACAACCCTCTCCCACAATTCCATCCACAATAATACCTCTGTTTGAGGTCATTGAAATTCAAACACAAATCATTCCCTCTTACTCACCCATTACTGAGAGTGTACTTCCACAAATGACTGAGTCTGAAAAACTTCAATTTGCTATTCCACAAACAGCTGAGGAGGCTACACCCCTTGAGTTTCAAGAAACTCTTGGTGGTAGTTCAAGTGGAGCAGCCACTAAAACTGTTGAATCAATTGGTTTACAGTTGGACAGTGGTTACATCTTTAAGTCTCCCTTGAAGGCAACAACTGTTGAGTCTACAATTGTAACCTCTGTTGCAGTTGAATGTCCCTAGTACCATGAAAAGGGGATACTTGGTTCTGATAATTTGGAGAATTCTCCTGTTACAAAACCAAGTAAAACTACCACAGGTAGGGATTCAGATGATCCTATTAAATTAGGTGATGAATTGAGACACATAGAATTGACGGATAGAATGACTTCCATGGAAACTTCCATGACTGAAATGAAAGATTTAATGAAGCAGATGGTGGAACATTCTACAAGTCAGCATAGTACTCAGCAAATTGTTTATGAGCTATGGAAATCTATGCAACCTATCATCTGGCTGACATCAACCACAACACTCACATGGAACTCATAAGGAATATGGTTAAGGCTAGGTATAAAGTAACCCAGGCAGACATAAAGGCCATTAGAGAACATTTGGTCAAAACAACTGGCTTTGCCCCTGCTACAGTCCCTCCAGATGATGATGATGATGAGGATGATGATGCCAAAAAGGATGAGAAAGATTCATTGAGAAAGTTGCAACCTGATTCAAAGGCAAAACCAAAACCAAAGGTGCAACAAAAGCCAGAGTCTGTCCAACCAAAATCTCCTGCAAAAGCATCAGAGGCTGGAAAAGAACAAGGAATTGATGAGACCCTTAATAAGAAGGCTGAAGAGATTGCTTTAGAAAAGCAAAAAAACCAAGATACAGAAAAAGCCGAAGCTTCCAGTTTGATAGATCATGAAAAGGCTGAGCAAATGAAAAAGGAGGATATTGGTACTTCAAAAAGAAGGAATTCTAAAAGAAATGTCAGACAACCAATTTTCACTCCTCCTAAAACATCTGCTGAACCTACAAATGTTGCATCCTCTGCTAAACCAAAAACCATTGCTGAACCTAAAGCCAAACCCACACCACAAAAACCTTCACCACAACAACCACCATTAAAGAAGTAAAAGAAAGCTTCATCACTACCACCATCACCAATTCACCCAACAGATGTCGGTACAACAAATGTATCAGCAGATGTTAGCCAAACCACTACTGATACACCGATTGTTTCAGCAGCTGTTAGCCATACCTCTGCCATGATCATTTTCTTTACACCACCATCAACCCAACCACCTCCTACTCCACAAAGATTCCCTACAAATCTACCTTCACCACCAAAATGTCCACCATCACCTAAATTCAAGTTCACACGCAAGAGAAAAACTCGTGTTGTGTTAGAAAATGATGAGGAGATTAAATCACCAATCCCCTTATCATATGTCCCCATTCAAACCAAACTACTCTCATCATTTCCATCCAAATCCACTTCATCTCTACCAAATTCTACACAACCATCAATCATTCCCTTAGCGACTCAGTATCCTCTAGAAATTCACACTGTCAAAGGTGAAATTGAATTGTTCTTCACAACAGAGGATGCAACACAAAGATCCTTCCCATCTCTTTTTTGATATAGAAAGCCTAGAAACTTAGATGAATATCTAAAGTTGAAAGCAAAACAGACTGAGTACATTACAAAAGAGAACCGCAAAGGGATGGATGACAGGAAGCTATCACTACTAAGAAAATCCATGTCAGAGAAGCTAATCACTGCTGATCTTGACAAGGAACTAAGGGCAGATTACATTGAACACATCATGACTCACAAGCCATACAAAGAAACCAGAGCTCAATTTAGAGACTAGTCATCATATGCTCTCAAGGAAGAGATTGAAAGAATCACTAAAATGCTCAATGATCCTTCAGTGAAGCCTACCCCACCTGATTGGAAGAAAGGCAAATAAGTTAATCCAGATAAGGCATTGAAGCTTAAAAGAATGAGTGCACAGCTTGTTTCTACAAGTTATGGTGCTACTAGATCCATTGCCAGATGGTCTGAAGCAAAAATAGTTGAGACCTGCTAAAGGCTGGAACGGCTTAGAGCCAAAGATCCTTCAGTTCCTCAAAAGCCAGTTTATCCTCCAACAGCTGCCATCCTTCAACAGACCTAAACTTCCAAAAGCAACCCTCAGCATCTGCTTTATCCATAGTTTCCTTAAGACAAGTACAAAAGGCAAAAGTAGACTGCTGAGGATGACAAGCAGAAATTTGAAAGCATCAGAAAAGAGGGAATCATATGCCAGCTTAACTTTCCCACAGGTGCTGTTGCTAACAATCTAGGTGCCAAACTAAGAGAAACACTTGCAAAGCTTATCAGCAGGCCACAATCACCAAACTCATCTTCAATAAGTCTTGTCCCAAGAAAACCATCTGATCCAAAAATTCTAAAGTGGAAGTCAGTCTCAGACACACACGAATTGACTCTACTTAGATCAGATGGAAGTGTTCAAAAGCTTAAAATGGAGAGTGCATATGGTCTGGATGCATATGATCCCAAAGATCTGTTGGAACTTGAACTTGAAAGGGATTTTGAAGACATGTACTCCCTGAACTTTGAACTACAATTCAAAGGGAAAATCAGGGAGATCCTGATGAGAAATAAAGATCAGCAATAAAGATAGGTTTTGGCATCATCTGTTCTAGGGGGAGATTGGTGGCTCATGTGGACCCCACCAAAAGAACAGATGATAGAAAGCTAAAATAATCTAAATCATCTGACCCATGATAACAGTGCTTGAAGACATAATCCTCCCAATGGCAAAGGCATCAACATCTGCTACAACCAAAGGTCTGCTAAAGCTAAAGCCTGTTGAAGAACAAAGTCTGCTGATTCACAAGGTCTGCCAAAGTAAATCACTGATGAAGACTAAAGTCTGCTGATAGCACGGTCTGATCACCCTCTGTTCTAAGAAGACAAAGTCTGATGAAGAAAGGTCTGTTGAGGCTCAACAGAGGATAAGACTCATTAGATGTTGAATCAACAGATGCTGTATATCAGAGTTTTCAATGTAACACTGTTTTAGTATTAGCAGATGTTAGAGGTTGTTAGAAGTTGTTAGATGTCATTGTCTAGGTGACGTCAACATTAGATTCTTTAGCGGTTTGATTGTACTATAAATAGAACAGTGCATGTACTATTCTATTCATCACTTCACCTTGATATTTTGTACGAGCAAATCAGAGTGATCTTAGGCTGAGGGGGAGTTTGTAATTCATGCATACGTGAACTATTGTCTTTTACAATCTTTCTAACAAAGTATCATGATGAAAGCAAATCTTCCATTGTTTGTGATTTAAAGTTTATTCTCATTCCACTGCATTATTTCCAATATTTTTATCATCTTTCATTGTTCAACTTAAACACTCACAAACAATTCAAACTCGGATCCTAACAATGACCACATCAGGTTCATTTTTGCCTCGGCTGCAGTTAATTGGAAAGATCTTGCCTTAGACCTTGGGACTTCCGCCTTTGTGTCGATTGTATCTTTCCTTCCTACCTAATCTGGGCATTCGGACTTTTTGTGACCCGGTTGGTAACATTTGTAGCAAACCGATAATTTACCGGGGCAATTTGAAGCCACATGTCCCGCCTTCCCGCATACAACGCAAGGCTTGTTTTTAAAATAACATTTTCCCCGATGGGCTCGTCCACATATTTTGTAGCTAGGTGACCCCCCTTTTATGTTCCCCTTCTTTGGGAGCTTGTTCACCTTTTGTTTCTTTGTGGGGCTTGGATTTGTATCCAACGCCCTCCTTTCACCCCTTTCTATCTGTTTCGTTAACTCTATCTCTCTTTCCTGTGTGACATTCACAATCTCCGTGAGATGTTCGTATTTTGAGGGAGTCATGAACTCCTAGTATTCCGCACTCAACATGTTGTAATAGTAATAGATCTTTTGTTCTTCTATTTACACCAATTCATCACAAAACCTCAACTTGTCGAGGAATATCCCCGTGATCTTGTCAATCGATTCACTTTTTTTCCTTAACTAAATAAATTTTTATTTGATCTTGTTAATCACAACTTTAGGGCTATGATGTTTAAGGAAAGGCACCTTAAACTCCTCCCATGTCATGGCTCTTGTGGTCTCAATCCCTTGTTCCTTCTTAAGATTGTCCCACCAATCTTTCGCTTGACCCCTTAGTTGACTGGTCCCGTAACCTACAAAATCGGTTGCATCATAATGAGTTCGTTCAAAGACTCCTTCCATATCACTTATCTATAGTTGACAAACGATTAGATCTACTTCTCCATTGTAAATTGGGGGTTTACAGGCCATGAATTTATTATAAAGGCATGCCTTCCCTTTAGCCTTGTCTTTTTCTTGTACAAGGCTTTCTTTTAGCTCATTTATACTTTCTTCTACCACTGATAGAATTGGGGTTTGTAGTCTATCCATAAACTGGGGTAGACTAGCCTCTAAAGCTTTTCTGACTTCCTCAGAAATCTTTTCTCATATCTCCTCTGTCACGAGGGATACCGTATCATCACCCGTTTCGTCAGACATCTCTCTAGCTGAAATGTCCAAAATAATTTGCTAAATAACTTGTTTAATCATTTCCATATTATTGTATGGAAATTTATCCTCATCAAGCGATATTACACGTGATGTATCTTACTCTTTCGGTTTGGTCAAGTATATAGCTTGCCTTAACCATTTATACTTGGTGTATTTCCCGGGTTCGAGTGTATTAATACACCCCTCCCATACATTTTAAATCATCTTATTTTCTATTTTTTTTATTGAAACTCATTTCATAACTAATTCTTACCGGATTTCTTGAACAAGCCTTGAACCGAACACATTTTGTCTTTAACCTTAAGCTCTGATTACCAACATTTAAGACCCATACATAATATAGATAAAGTATTTTATAAAGGTTTGCATTATATAAATATATAATGCTAATGCTAATACCAAAACCTTAAACATAATTCGAAGTTATTTAAAACTTTTAAGTATTTAAAACAAACATTTCTACTTGTTTACAATGTTTAGTTAAGCAAAAACGATTAAACAAACGCGGTAGCTTGATCTCTATTTGTGTTTGGTTCTTCTCAAAGGTTGATCTTCATTCGTAGAATCAAAGCAAACAGCTAAATATCAAAATTTATCATAAACGACAGTTATAAAGAGCATAAAGCGCATTTAGATAAGCCCACCATAAGCTATGGCTGGGCTGCCATAGCTTACGATACACTTCAACCAAAACTGGCAGAAACTGCCTGTCGTAGCCTACGACTGGCAGCCATAGGTTACGGCACTCTAATTTTGTAGATTTTATGTTTTGCGCTTTCTGATTAAAAATCATGTAACTTTTCTGTTGCTTGTCCGTTTCGCTTGAAACTCGTTTCTAAATGATCGTAAAACAGTTCACATTTCTAACTCATAATTCTTGACTCGGATTTATAAATTTTTATGTTTTATGCTATCGGTTCTAATTTAAATAATCAAGAATTTGACCCGTTTGCATAATTAAGCAAATGAGCATATGAAATCATATCTTTTTTCGCATAAACGTCATTTTTATCAATGTACCATATTACCCGGGGTTATTATCCTTGTGTTTTGCGCATCCGATTATCCGGTATACATTCACACTTATTCAACCCGTTCAACCTTATAATAGTTGAACTTAATTATTCCTAATTCTTTTCACGGATTCACCATCTTTCAATTAAGACTCATTACCCGAGTCCTTTGATTTTTAGTCCACGTTCCCATTACTCGGTTTATGCTTATATTCATAATTTTACCCATCAACCGGGTTTATACCAAAGTCCTTATTCACGCACCCATTCTGGTATACGTTACGACTTCATGTTTGGCCCATCAACTGGGTTTAGACCGAAGTCGTTATTCACGCACCCATTCCGGTATACGTTAAGACTTCATTTTGACCCGTTTGGTTGTATATATGAAATCCATCAATTGGAACAAACCAAACTCATTATTAACTTCTTTATTTTGACCTGTTTGGAAATTTATGTGAAATCCATCAATTTTAAACAACCAAACTTATTAACATTCCTCTATTTTGACCCGTTTGGAAGTTTATGTGAAATCCATCAATTTTAAACAACCAAACTTCGCGAGTATTGTAATATTATTAAATCATACGAAATTATCACGTAATTTAACAACACACCACCAAGCATAAAGCCACATACCTTATAGCTTATCCTTCAACTGTGCGTTCGCTCCGACTTGACTTTTCGATGCTTCACTTGTGTGTAACCCAAATTATCAAATAAGACTTTTTGTCCATATCCATGGCATACATATTTGCCAAATATTTAATCATAAGTTTTATCAATGCTACTCGTCTATCATTTATGACTAACATCTCATTTAGGCGTTTTGTCAAACACCTTATGTTCATAACTTTTACCTAGCCATGTCAATTCAATTTAGCAAGTTTCTAACCATGTGAATTCAACCTATCAAGTAGGTACATTTACTATAAGCATTTTAATCATAAAAATCAGTTTACTACAAGCTCGTATACTCAAGTTAAACATCTAGATTTCATGGATTTAGCCTTTTCATCAAAACCCACTTACACATACTTGTGTTAATTAACCTTAACACTTTGTTCAAGAAATAGCTTCATGAATTTAGCAAGTATGATGATTCTAAGCATCTACTCTACCTTTATTTATCTTTAATTCTTAAAATTTATGCAAGAATTGCAATATCAAGAATTTCACCAAACTTCACAATATCATCAAATGTTAAATTTCAACATATCTTATGATCCCCTAGTATAGGTGATCAATAATCTTCGTTTATGCACAATTATAAAGCTTGATTACGGCTTCAATTTGGTCAATTTGTTATCTTTTAGGGTTTTGGTGATTTTCTCCACCATTTCTCCTTGTCTGGTCGCACACACAGACCTACCAGTGTGTTGTGTTTAATTTTTTATTTTTATAAAATAAAACTAGTTTCCCTCATTTACTATTTTAGTCCCTCATCTTTGTTTCCCATTTTTCTTTTAATTTTTTTTAACTTTGTGCTATTATAATTCTATCATGTATTATTTAACTAGGTTAGTTAACCTTGGTTAATTATGTTTCAACATACATACATACATATTTGTACATATATATGTTTTACAATTTAATATTTTTGGGGTGTTACAATTTTTAAGATAACCCTCCCCTATATATTTATATTCTATATAATAAATGAAAATGATTTGGGACACTTGGCATGTCATGGTGTAACCATAGGGTGATTTGGGCGGAAACATTTTCTAAAGCTATTGGACGCGGGATCCATTTTTCCTCAGGTCGGATATATCGAAAACAAATACCCATCTTTTATGTTTTGGATCTACTATACAATAGAAGATCTCAATTATTGAGATCATATTCTCACTTTTCCACCGACACCACTCACCTACTTTCTCTCTCTATAAACCAATCTTTTCTTCCTGATCTTCTTGATCTACTAGCACAAAATCGAAGTAAGTTTTTTTTTATCCATTACATTATTTGTGAATGTTTTCAGTTATGTAATTTTTATGAAACATTGATTATGTTCATATTAACATCATCGTTCTTTTTTTAAGGTCTCTTTGGAGGATCTTAGAGAACCTATTTCCTGTTGTTAAACACACAAACAAGTGCGGAATCTAAGTTTGTATGTAAATCAAGCAAGAAAACTATCAATACAAAAAGATTATCACTTCAAAGCTCAATGGTATTGATTTCAACAGAGTAACATTACAAGGTTTACAATATTTTGCCCTAACTCTCTGAACCGTGTTCTCTCTACTTGAAACATAGCCATCTGCTGGTATTTATACTCAAACCAGCAGATGTACATCGAAACACAAGACATTCACACGAAACGTATCGAAATACATGCTTATATTTTGAATAGCCTGATAACATCAAAATAACATGACTATCTTTCTATTTCGAAATAGCTTGTACTAAGGAAGCTTATATAAATTGAAATAGACTATGTATTTATCAAAATACATATGAAGGAATCGAAATAGAACATGTAAGTAGCCTATTTTGATTTACATGCCTAGATGAGGTCATGATGACATCATGCAGATGTCATCATGATGGAAACTCTTCCGTTCGCGTGTCTTCGTGCTTCGTGTGTCGTTCTTCTAGTTGCACGATGGAGGAATGTCGCGACATCGATCTTGAATCGAACCAAACTGAACCTAGCCACATCCACACAAAAGTGCATAAACAAACTCCCCATTGGATATTGCCGGTGATGGTTCGTTCTTCACGCTATGGGATCTTCAAATGTCTTCACGTGTCACAATTAGGAGGTGCATCAAAAATTTCCCCCTTGAATGTTGCTTATGAATCTTTGATCTTTAAGGCTTTTGTCGTCGATCTTTTTGTGAGTTTCGAGGGTAAGAGAATCATATCAGTGTGCGGTCATGCCAAAACACCTTTGTTATTCAATTAGTTAGCATTTAAATAAGCATTCTATAATGATTATCGATATTGGTGTCCACTTAAACTCAACAATCAGATGTAATCATATGACTTGAGGATACGCTTAAATATGATTTATACTTACCGACCTGTGTTCATCCACTCACGATACATTCCCATATCAAGGTATGCACGAGAGTTCATCTTAGTGGTGAGTATACCATTTATCATTTGTTTTGACGTATATGATGTGAGATACTCACTTGTTTTAGGATGAATACAAGCCCTTTGTGATAAAATCACTTATTAATGAGGAACTTGATTTTCGGATTGATGCAGGGCACAAGAGCAAGTCCGTGAACAGGTTAGTACCAACGTACCGATAAAGAGATGAACTTGACTCTTGGATGATAGATGTGATATAAAATCACTTATTCGGGGGTGGATGTGATATTTTTATCACTTATTGATGGTCATATGCAGCATCTATTATATACATGTATAGCATGTACACGTATGTATGCTATATACAAATATGTATGCAATCATGGAAGTTCTAGACTTTCATCCCCGTTGTTTTCGGTTAAAGAGACAACCATGATACCCAGATGATAAACAACATAAAGACTATGTATCTCTGAACATCGGCAATCTATCAAACGAAATTTTGGTACCAAGATGTAACACCTCGAAAATTCATGTCCAATAATATATCAACACGTGTCATGGACTTTAAACGTGTAAAGAACTGATTTTGAGGGACTAAAGTTGACAAACAAGGAAAGTATGTAAATAAAAGGGTTCAAAATGTCAACAACAGATAAATATATCTTTCAATAACCCTACACGATGTTTATACCCTTAAACGAATGACTCATGGATCATACGAAGCTAATTGTGAAAGAAAGTGAGAAATTACAAACTATAGTGGTTAAATGTGTCAACATGTTTAAAGTATACCTCTGAGTGACCTTTTAGCAAACCCGAAGCTTTGTAATGATTAATTATACTCACGAGAATAAGTGATAAAAAATTCACAAGGTTTCGATAAAGTATGAGAAAGTTATGACAATATTCGTATACGACGGGTTAAAAGCGTCAACGTTGAAATTTAAGGCTTACGGGTGATCATAAAGTTAACCAAGGACTTAACAAAGTTTGGTTATGTCTTGGAGCCCTTGAAAGTCAAGTTAGATGGCCAAAAGTGCAAGAAATGAAGTTAAAACCACGTATATGAGGACCAGGGACCAAAAATGCAATTGCTGAAACTTGTTTGTCCTGGACCTGAGCCTCACACGGGCCGCGTAAGGTATGTAAGGACCCTTACGCGGGCCGCCTAAGGTGCCCAGATGTAGAAAATCATCACAGCTGCCTGTTCAGCCGGTTTAACCGACTTATGGAACTTGTTTTCGATCCTATGGGCTTGTTCGATGGTTTATTATGGCCTAGGGACACCTGTAATGATCCCATAACATCAGTAGACTTCCTTGTCATAATCTTGTTGCACCAAAATGGGTATATAAGGAACTCCAATATTGCAACATTTGAGCACCTCACTTGAAACTCTCACAACTTCATTCCTGGAGATTTTTGGAGCTCAAGTGCCCTTCCTAGTGCTCTAGTCGTGCTTAGGACCTTTGTAAGTGTCCTTAACCTTTCTTTAATTCAGTTTTGCTTAGTTAATTAGCTTAAAGTCAAACCGTCGTAATTAAGATTTGACTTCGTCATTTATCTTAATTTGTCCAGTCAAATTCCAAATTGAAAGTACCTATGAGTGGGTAATTATGTGGGCAATAAACCCTTAAAAGGGCACCTCTGATTCCCACTCTAACTAGGTCAATTGTCGGGTCAAAGTTAATCTAAAAAAGTCAACAGAAAGCTTATTTTCAAATTAATGCATAATTAGCAATGTAGAAGCTATGCAACCTATTTTGTCATTAATATAACTTGGTAATTAATGTAAGAACATGTCTAAACATGTTCAACTCGACAATTTTCAGTTTAAGCTCGGTTCGGAACCGAAAGTCGCAAAAGTAGACTTTAGCTTTGACTTTCAGTTCTGACCCATTAGAGCATAGTTTAGAAATATCTTAGAGCCTTATTAGGACCAGGTTTCATACAAGTATAACCCTCTGTGATTATACAACTTGGTTCCTTAGTTATCCGATTCATATGCATATTTCCGTTAAATGCCTAAATGTTGACTATTATGCCCATATGACCTTAAAACATGAATTTTGAAAATGTAAAAGAGTAGAAACCTTAGTTACTGATTTATAAACTTGTATCTAAAATTTCACATCAGTTTTAGGTCTAGATTAAGAGTTATGCTCATTAGCGTAATTAGAAAGCTTTTTAGTAATTAAACGGTGTAATTAGTGTATAGCCTATCTAAACCCGATTTTGATACCAAAATTTTTACTCACTGATATAAAATAATATTTTGGGATTTTTGGAGATTTTTATTTATTTTTAGGCTAAGCTCGATCCGGTAATTGTCGGTTTTGCCCTTTTAGGCTATAAAGTGAGTTTTACCAATCCTTTTGATACCAAACCTTTTTCTACTGATCCAATATGATAGATAGAATATTTTAAGCCTTCTGGAATAATAAAAATATCAGCTTTTCTTATAAAACCCGAAAATCGCTTAAAATTGCCTTTTTACGCGTTTTAAGCGCATAATATGTATTAAAACCATTTTAGATATATAAGACTTGATACCTACTGATGTTTTAAATAAATTTTTATACTTTAGCAGTAAGAAAAAGTTTCAAACTCATATTTCCAGATTTGACCTTTAAACCTTAAGAGAAATTACCAAAATGCCCCTTCGGTGCATAGTATGGTTAGAAATGATAAATTTCACATATAGGTTATACCCTACAGATATAACTTAGTAAAAATAAGTATTTTTACTGATTACATCAGACCCAAAACTCATATTTATATTTAAACTCTTTTATAACCTTTAAAATGACCAAAATACCCCTAAGGGGCGTAATTTGAGTTTAAATCCGTTTTAGTCATAATAGAAGATATCTTACTGATGTCACAACATATTTAAGGCATATTAACTTAGGAAACTTGTATATGACTCATATGGTTACCCGTTATGCACTTTTTGCGTTTGGATCGGCTTATGTTACTAGTTTGCATAATTTAGCCGAAACGGGTCAAACCATATCGTTTTCATCTCAAAATCCATAATGTGTTTAAGTTACCCATATTAAACAAGCATACAAGCTTGTTGGGTCAAAAACCACATTCTAAACCGGTCTTCGCTTTATCATGCGTTTGAACCGTGTCATCCTTTTGAAAACTAACCGGTCTAAGTCTAAGCTTAATTAAAGACCCGTTAGGATTCTAATAGGTTGTTAAAAACCTTCGTTCTAGATTAGGAGCCCAGTAAAAGCTACGTGCACTCGCTGTTTTTGATTTATACATTGCTCAGGTAAATACTCTTAACTTATTCTCCCTATACGGGCTTGGGTTACGGTATTATAATAATACCGCTTGGTCGGGTATGTAGTCATTTAAATCAGATTGTGATTAATGTATTTACATAACCTGTTTTATTCTGTATTATTTGGTGTATGGCCTTTGGGGTTTAAATGACCATGTCCCGGATATCCTTGGCATCATTCAAAGAAATGGTCACGACCTAAGCACAGGGTGTAGGCGTACACCTGACAGTTGCATATGTAAAAACTGGCAGTCCACTTAGAGGAATCAACCTTGTGGGTATTATACCTGTGGCGCGTCAGTTAATCTAGACCGGCCCTACAAACCGGCCCTAATGGACGGCAAATAAGTAAAACTGTATACAAGATTATTTTTGAATAATTGTCCCAAGTTATAAAAGATATTTTTGCCTAAGTGCATTCAAATCAATTTTTAAACATTTTCAAAATGAGTCAGTTAAGTTGTATTTACCAGTGTAAACTGACGTATTTTTCAAAAAGGCTAAGTGCAGGTACTATACGTAATAGGCTGGCTACTCCAGGCATCAATAATCAAGTCTCGCAAGCTCTAGATGTTAAACTCTGTTGAACAATTTCCTTTTTTTTTCGATCCGCCTGTGGATCTGTTTCAACTATTTTGTGATAATATTACAATTTATTCAGTTGAAATAAATCTATCTTTTGCTTCCGCTCTGCATTTAAATTTGTGTTGTTTGACTATGACGATATCAATTACGTCATGATACTCCCCACCGGGCCCACCAGTAATACGTGGAAATATCGGGGTGTGACAGGTTGGTATCAGAGCCAACACTGAGTGAATTAAACACTAGCCTGTTGTGTTTAATCTCAGTTACACAGTTGCATATTCTCGAGTCTAGACAAAGAACATAGGACTAATCCTAATTCGTTTTATTTTGTCCTTAATTGTTTCCTTTGTTATTTTCTGATTAGCCCTTGCATGGGCAAGTCATTTCAATTAGAAGTCCCGTTTAGGGCAACCATGTACTTGTTTAAATTTTAGTGGAACGGTTAAATTTAAAATATCATTCCTATTTAAGATCTACCATTATAATAAAATGGCAAAATCTAAAAAGGACAAGACCTAGCCATGTGTCACCTTAAGAAAGGGCCAAGATGGTAGTTCCTCAAATAGATTCAGATCCATATTAACATCTTAATTTAGGATTGTTCTGCGTTAAATATTAAAAAGAATCTTAAAGGTAAAACCCAGCCTAAATGTCGTTGCAGACATGACCAAAATGGTGAAACCTATTCAAAAGATTCAAATCCTTGTTAACATCTGAAGACATGTTAACATTGGTGGCAAAAATGTGATTCGCTAAAATCGCATAAGTCATCCTTAAATTGGATTACTCCAATTTTCCTTATTAAAATAATCATCCCTCTAAAGATGAAGTGCCTACGGGCTATAATTAACGTCCTTTGGGACTAAAGACAGTGGTAGCCTACAACTCCCTGTCAAGAAAAGGTAACGAACTTTGATTCAAACCTTAATGCCTCGATTCCATAAAATCTGGGCTTATAAATTAAACTTTTCTATGTGACTAGGCCTTTTTGTGCTATTATTAAATTATAATTAGGGGTTGTAATAAAGATCCTGAATATGAATATATTTAGCAGATTGACCAAAAATAGTTATTAAAACCATGGTTAATAAATCGTCAAGAACGATAGTACTATATAGACATCTAAATAAACCTTGTCCTTATTTTCTTTTATGTAGCAATTAAAGCTACATGGCTAGGTCAGAAGAGGGAAACAGTAATCCGGTGGAAAACCATGAAAATGCTAAGGTACATGTGACCGGTGCAGAGCTGCAAGCATTAATAGATAATGTTGTTACAAAAGCTATAGAGCGGCAGTATAATGAATCTAGCGGGACTCGAAGTAGGACCCTATCCGCACTGCATTCCAAGCCTAAGACTCATTCAGAGGCTCATAGCAAGCCACCCTCTAAGAAAGATGAGCCAAAGAAAGATGATGATCGACATTCATCTAATCAACACAGTGCTCCATCCAAGAGGATAGTGTTCGATAATGAACCGCGTACCAAGTCCTGTACTTATAAGTACTTTGTTTCTTGCAAACCTCGGGATTTCACTGGAGAGAAAGGGGCAATTGACTGTATGACTTGGTTAGATGAAATGGACACCGTGGTTGATATCAGCGGTTGTGCTAAAAGGGATGTAGTGAAGTATGTATCCCAATCATTCAAGGGAGAGGCACTAGCATGGTGGAAGTCTCTCATTCAAGCTGCTGGAAAGATCCCACTCTACAATCTGACATGGGATCAGTTTGTTGCTCTCATTAAGGAGAACTACTACCCTCAACACGAGGTTAAGAGGATTGACTCAGACTTTTTATCATTGGTGATGAAAAACCTAGATTGTCAAGCTTACCTCACCAGTTTCAATACCCTGTCTAGACTGGTTCCGTATCTGGTAACCCCGGAACCCTAAAGGATTGCTCGCTTCATTGGGGGTTTAGCCTCAAAAATTAAGGCCAGTGATAAGGCTTCAAGACCTGCTACTTTTAGGTCGGCAGCTGATCTATCTTTGTCCCTCACTTTAGATGCGGTCAGGCTAAGATCGCTCAAGAACTCTGAAAAGGGTAAGAGGAAGCGTGAGGATGATACCTCACGAAGATCTGAGAAGAAGCACAAAGGTAATACGGACCACAAGAAGGAGTCTGGGTCCAACAAAGGTAATCAGCAAACAGAGGAAAAGCCAAAGTGCAAGACTTGCCAAAAACTCCACTTTGGAAAATGCAGACTTGAGTCCAGGTCTCAGTCAGGACCAGCTGCATGTGGGTTATGCAAGTCTAAGGAGCACAAGACTGTTGATTACAAGAAGATTAAAGATGCTACATGCTTCAACTGCAATGAGAAAGGGCATATCAAGACCAACTGCCCTAAATACGCCAAGAAGCCTAAAGAGGTCAAGAAGACCAATGCAAGGGTCTTCCGTATGGATGCACGAGAAGCTGTTCAGGACGACAATGTGATCACAGGTACCTTCCTCATAAATGATGTTTATGCAAGAGTGCTATTTGATTCAGGAGCTGATAAGTCGTTTGTAGATAATAAGTTTTGTAAGTTGCTGAATTTACCTGTTAAAACCCTAAGTGTGAAATGTCAGGTTGAATTAGCCGATGGAACCATAGAAACCGCATCAACCGTGTTAGATGGATGTGTTATATCCATTAGGAACCACTCTTTTCCATTGTCCTTACTTCCTTTAAAGTTAGCCGGTTTTGATATAGTTATAGGCATGGACTGGTTATCGCATAACCAAGCCCAGATCGTCTGCAGTAAGAAGCAAGTGGTGATTAAGACTCCGTCTGGTGAGTCACTTACCATTCAGGGAGATACCCAGTATGGACTGCCTGAACAAATGTCTATGCTCAAGCCATCTAGATGTTTGAAGAAGGGTTGTGTCATTTATATGGCATAGTTGACTATTGATGAACAGAAGCCCAAGGTCGAAGATATTCCCGTCATTTCTGAGTACCCTGAAGTATTTCCTGAAGAACTACCTGGTTTACCACCAGATAGGCAAGTAGAATTCAGAATTGCCATCATCCCTGGAGCAGCGCCTGTCGCGAGAGCGCCTTATAGATTGGCACCAACAGAGATGAAGGAATTGAGGACACAACTAGATGATTTGCTAGCCAAGGGTTTTATTAGACCTAGTTCGTCTCCATGGGGAGCACCTATCTTGTTTATAAAGAAGAAGGATGGATCGATGCGTTTATGCTTCGATTATCGCAAACTTAACAAGGTCACTATTAAGAACAGGTATCCTTTGCCCAGGATCGACGATCTGTTCAATCAATTACAAGGGGCAAGCTACTTCTCTAAGATTGATTTGAGGTCAGGCTATCATCAACTGAAGATTAAAGATGAAGATGTACACAAAACTGCATTTAGGACTCGTTATGGCCATTACGAGTTCCTAGTGATGCCTTTTGGGCTCACTAATGCACCAGCAGCGTTCATGGATCTCATGAATCGTGTCTGCAAACCATACTTGGACAAATTTGTTATCGTCTTTATTGACGACATTCTGATTTATTCAAAGAATCAAGCTGACCATGAGAAGCATCTTCGATGTATTCTGGAACTACTTCAGCAGGAGAAGCTTTATGCCAAGTTCTCGAAGTGTGAATTTTGGCTTTGTGAAGTCCAATTCCTTAGACATGTTGTTAGTGAGCGTGGTATCCAAGTAGATCCCGCTAAGGTGGAAGCTGTTATGAATTGGCAAGAGCCAAAGATGCCTACGGAGATTCGTAGCTTTCTAGGTCTAGCAGGATACTATAGGCGATTTATCGAAAACTTTTCAAGGATTGTTGCGCCCCTAACTTCGTTGACGCGTAAGAATGTTAAGTTTGACTGGGGTCCTAAGCAGCAGGAATCCTTTGACATCCTTAAGAAAAAATTGAGCAACGCTCCAGTATTAACATTGCCTGAGGGAATAGATGAATTTGTGGTATATTGTGATGCATCACACACCGGCATGGGTTGTGTGCTTATGCAGAAAGGCAAAGTCATTGCCTATGCATCGCGTCAGTTAAAGGTGCACGAGAAGAATTATACCACCCATGACTTGGAGCTGGGTGCCGTTGTATTTGTACTAAAACTTTGGAGGCATTACTTGTATGGGAGTAAGTGCGTGATCTATTCGGATCACAAGAGCCTGCAACATCTGTTCAATCAGAAGGATTTGAACATGAGGCAGCGACGTTGGATGGAAACCTTGAATGATTATGACTGTGAGATAAGATACCATCCAGGCAAGGTAAATGTGGTTGCCGATGCCTTAAGTAGAAAGGAAAGGGTGAAGCCCATAAGAATCAATGCTAAGAGCATTGAATTAAAGAATAGTTTGAATGAAAGGTTGTTAGCTGCGTAGAAGGAAGCTGTACTAGAAGCTAACTATCCTGATGAAAAGCTAGGAGTAACTGAAGAGCAATTATCCTATGGCAAGGACGGAATCCTGAGATTAAATGGACGAATTTGGGTTCCAGTTTATGGAGGACTTTGGGATGTCATCCTCCTGGAAGCCCACAGTTCCAAATATTCTGTTCATT
This sequence comes from Helianthus tuberosus, assembly GCA_030545235.1. NCBI lineage: Eukaryota > Viridiplantae > Streptophyta > Magnoliopsida > Asterales > Asteraceae > Helianthus > Helianthus tuberosus. The sequence goes on from CM060369.1 coordinate 205,047,523, forward strand.
CTGGAGCTGATAAGATGTACCAGGATCTGAAGGAAAACTATTGGTGGATAGGCTTGAAGAAGTCTATAGCTACCTATGTAGCCAAATGTTTGACGTGTGCACAAGTTAAAGCTGAACATCAAAAGCCGTCAGGTTTGCTACAACAGCCTGAACTTCCCACATGGAAGTGGGAGATGGTGACAATGGATTTCATCACCAAGTTTCCAAAGACAAAGAAAGGAAATGATACTATATGGGTGATAGTAGATAGACTGACTAAGTCAGCACATTTCCTACCCATTAAGGAGACTTATAGCTCCGACATGTTAGCCCAATTGTACGTAGATAAAATTGTATCACTGCATGGCGTACCAGTGTCAATTATCTCTGACAGAGATACTAGATACACATCACATTTTTGGAAAAGTTTCCAACAATCTTTGGGCACGCGCTTAAATTTTAGTACGGCTTACCATCCTCAGACGGACGGGCAGAGTGAGCGTACCATCCAAACTTTGGAAGACATGCTTCGTGCATGTGTGATTGACTCAGGTGGTAGTTGGGATAACCACCTGCCATTGATCGAGTTCTCCTATAACAATAGCTACCATACTAGTATTTGTTGGGCAGAAGTAGGAGAAGCTCAGTTATCAGGACCTGACATAGTCTTTGAAACGACGGACAAGATTGTCCAGATTCGTGACCGCCTGAAAGCTGCCAGGGATAGGCAGAAAAGTTATGCTGATAAAAGGCGAAAACCTCTAAAGTTTGAGGTTGGTGATAAGGTCTTGCTTAAAGTATCACCCTGGAAGGGAGTGATGCGATTTGGTAAGAAAGGAAAGTTAAGCCCAAGGTATATAGGGCCAATCGAGATCATCGAATGTGTAGGAGCAGTGGCTTATAAGTTAAACTTGCCTGAAGAGCTCAGTGGTATTCACAATGTATTCCACATCTGCAATCTGAAGAAATGTCTAGCAGATGAATCGTTAGTCATACCACATACAGATGTGCATATAGATGAGAGCTTGAAATTTGTGGAAAAACCTTTGTCGATCGAGGGTCGACAAGTTAAGAAGCTTCGGAGGAAGCATGTGCCAATTATCAAGGTCAAATGGGATGCCCGCAGAGGTCCCGAATACACGTGGGAGGTAGAGTCCACAATGAAAGAAAAGTACCCTCATTTATTTCAGTAAATCTCGAGGTCCAGATTTCTTTTAAGGGGGTGAGGATGTAACACCTCGAAAATTCATGTCCAATAATATATCAACCCGTGTCATGGACTTTAAACGTGTAAAGAACTGATATAGAGGGACTAAAGCTGACAAACAAGGAAAGTATGTAAATAAAAGGGTTCAAAATGTCAACAACAGATAAATATATCTTTCAATAAACCTACACGATGTTTATACCCTTAAACGAATGACTCATGGATCATACGAAGCTAATTGTGAAAGAAAGTGAGAAATTACAAACTACAGGGGTTAAATGTGTCAACATGTTTAAAGTATACCTCTGAGTGACCTTTTAGCAAACTCGAAGCTTTGTAATGATTAATTATACTCACGAGAATAAGTGATAAAAATTTCACAAGGTTTCGATTAAGTATGAGAAAGTTATGACAATATTCGTATACAAGGGGTTAAAAGCGTCAACGTTGAAATTTAAGGCTTACGGGTGATCATAAAGTTAAACAAGGACTTAACAAAGTTTGGTTATGTCTTGGAGCCCTTGAAAGTCAAGTTAGAGGGCCAAAAGTGCAATAAATGAAGTTAAAACCACGTATACAAGGACCAGGGACCAAAAATGCAATTGCTGAAACTTGTTTGTCCTGGACCTGAGCCTCACACGGGCCGTGTAAGGTATGTAAGGACCCTTACGCGGGCCGCCTAAGGTGCCCAGATGTAGAAAATCATCACAGCGGCCTGTTCAGCCGGTTTAACCGACTTATGGAGCTTGTTTTCGATCCTATGGGCTTGTTTGATGGTTTATTATGGCCTAGGGACACCTGTAATGAACCCATAACATCAGTAGACTTCCTTTTCATGATCTTGTTGCACCAAAATGGGTATATAAGGAACTCCAATGTTGCAACATTTGAGCACCTCACTTGAAACTCTCACAACTTCATTCCTGGAGATTTTTGGAGCTCAAGTACCCTACCTAGTGATCTCTAGCCGTGCTTAGGACCTTTGTAAGTGTCCTTAACCTTTCTTTAATTCAGTTTTGCTTAGTTAATTAGCTTAAAGTCAAACCATCGTAATTAAGATTTGACTTCGTCATTTATCTTAATTTGTCCAGTCAAATTCCAAATTGAAAGTACCTATGAGTGGATAATTATGTGGGCAATAAACCCTTAAAAGGGCACCTCTGATTCCCACTCTAACTAGGTCAATTGTCGGGTCAAAGTTAAACTCAAAAAGTCAACAGACAGCTTATTTTCAAATTAATGCATAATTAGCAATGTAGAAGCTATGCAACCTGTTTTGTCGTTAATATTACTTGGTAATTAATGTAAGAACATGTCTAAACATGTTCAACTGGACAATTTTCAGTTTAATCTCGGTTCAGAACCGAAAGTCGCAAAAGTAGACTTTTGCTTTGACTTTCAGTTCTGACCCATTAGAGCATAGTTTAGAAATGTCTTAGAGCCTTATTAGGACCAGGTTTCATACAAGTATAACCCTCTATGATTATACAACTTGGTTCCTTAGTTATCCGATTCATATGCATATTTCCGTTAAATGCCTAAATGTTGACTATTATGCCCATATGACCTTAAAACATGAATTTTGAAAATGTAAAAGAGTAGAAACCTTAGTACCTGATTTATAAACTTGTACCTAAACTTTGACATCAGTTTTAGGTCTAGATTAAGAGTTATGCTCATTAGCGTATTTTGAAAGCTTTTTAGTAATTAAACGGTGTAATTAGCGTATAGCCTATCTAAACCTGATTTTGATACCAAAATTTTTACTCACTGATATAAAATAATATTTTGGGATTTTTGGAGATTTTTATTTATTTTTAGGCTAAGCATAACATAGAGTTCTAAGCTTGATCCGGTAATTGTCAGTTTTGCCCTTTTAGGCTATAAAGTGAATTTTACCAATCCTTTTGATACCAAACCTTTTTCTACTAATACAATATAATAGATAGAATATTTTAAGCCTTCTGGAATAATAAAAATATCAGCTTTTCTTATAAAACCCGAAAATCGCTTAAAATCGCCTTTTTACGCGTTTTAAGCGTATAGTATGTATTAAAACCATTTTAGATATATAAGACTTGATACCTACTGATGTTTTAAATAAATTTTTATAATTTAGCAGTAAGCAAAAGTTTCAAACTCAGATTTCCAGATTTGACCTTTAAACCTTAAGAGAAATTACCAAAATGCCCCTTCGGTGCATAGTATGGTTAGAAATGATAAATTTCACATATAGGTTATACCCTACTGATATAACTTAGTAAAAATAAGTATTTTTACTGATTACATCAGACCCAAAACTCATATTTATATTTAAACTCTTTTATAACCTTTAAAATGACCAAAATACCCCTACGGGACGTAATTTGAGTTTAAATCCGTTTTGGGCATAATAGAAGATATCTTATTGATGTCACAACATATTTAAGGCATATTAACTTAGGAAACTTGTATATGACTCATATGGTTACCCGTTACGCACTTTTTGCGTTCGGATCGGCTTATGTAAGTAGTTTGCATAATTTAGCCGAAACGGGTCAAACCATATCATTTTCATCTCAAAATCCAGAATGTGTTTAAGTTACCCATATTAAACAAGCATACAAGCTTGTCGGGTCAAAAACCACATTCTAAACCGGTCTTCACTTTATCATGCGTTTGAACCGTGTCTTCCTTTTGAAAACTAACCGGTCTAAGTCTAAGCTTAATTAAAGACCCGTTAGGATTCTAATAGGTTGTTAAAAACCTTCGTTCCAGATTAGGATCCCAGTAAAAGCTACGTGCACTCGCTGTTTTTGATTTATACATTGCTCAGGTAAATACTCTTAACTTATTTTCCCTATACGGGCTTGGGATACGGTATTATAATAATACCGCTTGGTCGGGTATGTAGTCATTTAAATCGGATTGTGATTAATGTATTTACATAACCTGTTTTATTCTGTATTATTTGGTGTATGGCCTTTGGGGGTTAAATGACCATATCCCGGATATCCTTGGCATCATTCAAAGAAATGGCCACGACCTAAGCACGGGGTGTAGGCGTACACCTGACAGTCGCATATGTAAAAACTGGTAGTCCACTTAAAGGAATCAACCTTGTGGGTATTATACCTGTGGCGTGTCAGTTAATCTAGACCGACCCTACAAACCGGCCCTAATGGACGGCAAATAAGTAAAACTGTATACAAGATTATTTTTGAATAATTGTCCCAAGTTATAAAAGATATTTTTTCCTAAGTGCATTCAAATCAATTTTTAAACATTTTCAAAATGAGTCAGTTAAGTTGTATTTACCAGTGTAAACTGACGTATTTTCCAAAAAGGCTAAGTGCAGGTACTATACGTAATAGGCTGGCTACTCCAGGCATCAATAATCAAGTCTCGCAAGCTCTAGATGTTAAAGTCTGTTGAACAATTTCCTTTTTCTGTCGATCCGCCTGTGGATTTGTTTCAACTATTTTGTGATACTTAATATTACAATTTATTCAGTTGAAATAAATCTATCTTTTGCTTCCGCTGTGCATTTAAATTTGTGTTGTTTGACTATGACTATATCAATTACGTCACGATACTCCCCACCGGGCCCACCGGGCCCACCGGTAATACGTGGAAATATCGGGGTGTGACACAAGACCATATGCCAATGAACGATTCCCACACGTTCTTCAGTCGATTATGTTTATATCGCCCTGCACACTTTAAAATGATTGTGAGCCTACTGATACATCTTATATAGAGCTACTTATCATTTTCATTTTAAGTTCAAAGAGGTTTCAACAGACCACTGATTTATAATCATTTTCTCTTTTTCTTGCCAGGAAACTCATTTTTGTTTTTCTCTTGTTTTTGTGCTTTTTGATGTTTTTCAATCTTTTTGTATTTTTCTGATTTAGATTTACTCCTCCTAAAATTCAAAAAGTAAATTTAAACTTTTAAAAAATCTTTTTGGATTTTCTCAAGAAAAATATTCACAAAAATGATTTCCCGATGTGGATTAACTCATGTTTTACCTCGATGCCGTTTACCAAAAATAATTTAATCAAAAATAATTTATTGAATTTTGTAAAAATGAGTTGGCACGTTGGTAATCGGTGTGGGCTAAAACAACATTGATGAGTTTCGTATTGAAACAATCACGTGTGAGGTGATATTCGAGATCAATGTGTTTGGTCAATTTGTGTTGTACGAGATGCTAGAATTCGTAAAGTAGCTAAAATATTGACAAGGATGGATAGGAGAGATTAGAAATTCAAAACCGTAATCCTGCAGCTGCTGCATGCATTGCCAGGAATCTGAGTGCTCTCCTAAATTGGATTTCCACCCGGTGTGGACTTCAAGGTCGATTTTGCAGCAACTTCAAATAACTGAGAAATCTCTTCACAACAATAAGATGTCTTCCACATACTTTTGCACCAGCAAAGGTCTTCGTCTTTCTCCTTGAGAATTAGTGTACGGTCATTCAATCCATTCCAAGGTATCCGCACACCTGGTTGGTTTGTTCAATAAACACATTTTCTTCAACACACCATAGAGAAATGTATGCTGCACGTTCATCTTGAAAGTCTTAAACTTCTTGTGAGAAGTATAAGCCTTAAATCTTCAAAAAGTTTCAGACGTGTTGCAGGCACGTACATTTCTTTGGAATCTATCCTCTTGACCCGATCAAAAACCATATCAATCAAATTTTGGCACGTGTTTCATCTTGTTGAAGTTTTCAAATTCATTCATCATCATTCCTTTGCCGAACATTTTGTCTTAATTTCTTTTTCTCTCTCTCCATCAAAGGCAACTATAATCTTCGAATTTAATCATTATGTCGGAACCGCATGTCGCCGATCAGGTGCTGGATGCTCCACTATTAATAATCCTATAACTATCAATAGTTCCTCCTGGAACAACCTGCACAGTCACTCAAAGATTAGTTGGAGAGGGGGACCCAAGCCTTCGTAGACTTGGGTTGTCCAGCATTATCAAGAATTGTGACTTCGATTTCCCGATGATTCAGAATTGGATGAATTCCCCATGAAACAGTTACCGGTTTTGGTTTCCAAATCTGTTGTTGTTTTGCATTTTTAACATTGTTTTTAACATATTGTGGTTGGACAACATCAGTTTTTAATACCTTTTCAACTTTTTTTCTTTGTTTCTTTTTCTATTTCATTTCTCGTTGTTTAACAAGATGAGGGTCCTGTTTTGCTAAAACAAATCTTTTATGGTAATTGTTACCATGGGGGCATCAACTTTTGTTTTTCCTTTAGTAAGATATGGACAATTCTTGACAATGTGTCCATCCTCACCGCATTCAAAACATGATCTCCGTTCAACAAACCTCGGAGTATCATAACTGTAAGAGATTGATGAACATCGTGATCTTGAGGTACTTGGTCCTACATCACAACAGTTTGTGTGTTGTGTGTAGTTGTTTTGACTGTCTCTTTTTAAAATTTGGCTTTGTGTAACAAAATCCGTGTTGGATTTGTTTTCAAAAGATTCAATTTTATCAGTCCCTCACGATTTCACGAAGTTTACATTCTGAACTTTCTATTGTTTTGACTTTGCTTGCTTTTTCCTTTTCCCTGGTTAGCGTGACTTTGCTTTCATTCATTGTATTGAGATTGCAATTTTTTATTCCTGTAACTCCGGATTTTGGGATAGGTACACACAGAGTTACTAACTCTTAGGCTCGACTTAACTTAAAAATTACTAGTGGAATCCTCGAAAACTTTGCTCCTAGCTTAAGGCCTATTATGTCTAAAGCTCTTTTATATTGATCCTGCCTGTGGGCATGTACTTAAAAGCTTGTATAAACTTTTATATATATATTCAAGCCTTTTATTTAATTAAATATTTTTCTCCAATACTTCCGATGCATATAAATTGTGATACTGTTATCCAATCGTCACGCTTAAACCCTTCCCTTCTGGGCCCACCGAAATTCGGGGTGTGGCAGAAGGCAGTGTTGCAAAAATCGCGATTACTCGGCGATTAATCGCCGACTAGTCGCTAGTCAGCCTCCTACTGAGTAATTTTTCACTAATCAGTCAAAAAATCGCTAGTCGGTCAAAGCCGGTCCAAGCGGCCCTAGTCGGCCCAAGTTGCCCTAGTCTGCCCATTTGAAATCCTTACAAAACAGGCCCAAGATTACAACTTTAGCCCATTTTCCTTATCTCTTACCCTAATATGACGAAGAATTTGAGTCGGAGAAAGAGGATGAAGTAAACAAGGAGATTGAATACGAGTCGGATGGTGTCGAAATCATTGAACACTACGGGGATGACGATTCCATTTGAGCTATTTGTTAATGTTTGAATTTTAAGTACTGAGACTTATTATGTTATGACTTATATGTAAGTTTAATTTGTATTTTTGAACTACTTTTACCTTTTTAAGTATTATATTGATATGGATGTGTGAGTACATATATACATATTTATAAAAATAATAAAATTTACATATAAAGTTCTGATCCGATTAATCTCGAGTAATCCCGAGTAATCTGGAGTAGTCGCTAGTCCCCACCTCACCGGCCGACTAGCGAGTTCTCCAACCTTGGCAGAAGGATAGAGAAAAAACTTACTTGAGTTAAGAAAACTCAATAAAACCTTATGTACCAAACCTTTTTCTACACAAATTAGGGAATTTAAGCTAAATGTTTTTGAACGTTTGGGGCCAAACAAACCAATTAGCGCCTAGTGGTTGATTTTAGAATTTTGTTTTGAAAATGCAGTGTGTGTGACATATATAGGATATATAGGATTCGGTTCAAATGAACACCACCACGAGTTGTGAGAACCCTGAGAACATTTTGATCCCGCGCGAGTCGGGCCAAAATTTTTTTGCACAAACGTAGATGAAAACATTATAAACACATCTGTAAAAAAGTAAAAAAAAAATTTGTCGAAAAGTTAGTTTTGACTGATTCAAGTTTTTTTTACGCGCTGGTTTAAATTTTACAGTTGATAACTATTTTTTATTAGAGCGTAAAAAAAACTTGTATGATTCAAAATTAACGACTCGACAATTTTTTTTTTTACTTTTTTACAGATGTGTTTATAATGTTTTAATCTAATGTTTTTTACACATATTTTTTACAGATGTGTGTTTATATATATATATATATATGGGGGAAGGTCAAATAAGAAACCCATTGTTATTAAGAAAACCAATGAAACTCTAACATCTCAACATTTAGAAAAAAACACACATGTAATATATATGTTTTTAAGTGTTTTCAGCAAAAAAATCAAAAAAGCGCCGACCAAATTTATAAAAAAAATAAACAAACTTGTTTTAAATATCCACTCGGCGCTTTTTTGTTTTTTTTCTTTTGCTCAAAATTCTTAAAAACATGCATATTACATTTGTTTTTTCTTTCAAAATCAAAAAATGTTGGAAGGTTAGAGTTTCTTATGTTTTCTCAATAACTCTAAATTTTCTCCCAATACTTACAATATATATATATATATATATATATATATATATATATATATATATATATATATATATTCAATTAATATTTGAAATAGCAATGATTATACTGAATTTATGTATAGAATTAATTCTATTTTAAATATAAAACTAGTGGAACTTTTTATAAAGTGTGACGGTCGGTATCGGTTTGCTTCATTCTTATACCAGTCCATTACTAGCACTTGTTATAATAAATGAAAGAGTAAACTGCCATTTTAGTCCCTGAGGTTTAGTCACTTTTGTCATTTTACTCCAAAACTCAAACCTTTTACATCACTTTTGTCACTTTTGGCATTTTGGTCCAAAAGTGAAATCAGGTCATATTTATTTTATAAAATCCTGCTATTTTGTCCTTTTTCTCAGGGGCAAAATGGTCATTTCATTTTTATTTTATTTAAAAATTTTATTAAAGGAATTATTTGTGTAAATAGGTTCAAGTTTTGGACCAAAGTAAAAAATTTATATCTTTTTAAACAAAAACCTGCAACACCCTACCTTCTTCATTGCCTCACCACCACCACTATCACCACTGCCACCACAGCCTTGCCACTACAACCACCACCACCACAGCCTTAGATTTTATGTTCTCCGTTCTGATTTCCAGATCTAACCTTCTCTAAACCGTCATTGACTGAAATGATGCCGTTATAGCATCTGTAACAACAACAACCACACCAGACTCTTTCATCATCTTATCCTTTTCTTCCGATCGCAAAGAAACAGACGGCGCATGTCCGCTACGCGTCAAGGCGGAAACAACTTGTTTGAAGTTAGAAGAAAAGGAGAAATTGTGATTGTTGAGCTGGAAGATGCGATTCAGGTGTTCGACATTTTGAATTCCGAATAGATCGACCGCCATTGTCGCTGTAAAAAGCTTGAATGAATGAATTGAGAAATTAAGGGTTTCAGAGTGAAGAAATTGGGGATGGAGACTGGGCTTAAAAAGAGGGGGTGGGGAAGTAAAGTCAAAGAGGGGGAAAGTTGATCGGATGGTAGTGGTGTTGTTGAGGAGATAGGGTGTTGTAGTGGTGACAGTGGTGGTAGTGGTGGTGGTGGTGGTGAGACTATGAAGAAGATAGGGTGTTGCAGGTTTTTTTTTTTTTGAAAAGATATAATGTTTTTTTTTTTTTTGGTTCAAAAGTTGAATCTATTTACACAAATAGTCTCGTCAATAAAAGCTTTAAATAAAATAAAAATGAAATGATCATTTTGCCCCTGAGAAAAAGGACAAAATAGCAGGATTTTATAAAATAAATATAATCTAATTTCACTTTTGGACCAAACACCCTTAAATTTATCCTTGAATTAATCACTAATTTATACCAAAAGATAATAGATTAACATAAGTTTAATAAGTGACATAAACCTTAGTCATCTAATGACTAGGTTGGAAATTTCAACATTTGTTTAATTAATTGTTTACAACCCATGAAAAAAATCTAAGTATGATAAAAACATTTGCGGAAGCTTCAAAAAGGTAGTGTTCGGTTCTTCCTCATTCACTTGATCGCCATTCGTAAGATCCACTTCATCATCTATGGTCAAAACCGTTAAAACATTAGTTTTGACATTTTTATATAGCACTATAAATACAAGATCCAACATTTAACTTTGTAATAATAAAATAAAAAAAAATAAGTTTTTCTGTTTCACCGTAACTTACGGTATCACCGTAAGTTACGGTGGATCCTGGAAGCATCTGGTCACCGTAAACCAGGAAAGAACTGCCGTAAATCATCTGTTCTCTACCGTAAGTTACGGTACAACCGTAACTTACGGTAGTCGCTGGGAATTCATGTTTGTTTGTCTATTTTCTTTATACTCAATCAATTTTCGGATTTTGCTCTTCTAACAAACCATTACATTACATCCTCATGTTTCTAACATGTTATACATTAACAAATATCAAAGAACAATTCATCATACTCCAAACATCAACCATGCTTTACTCGATTATTCGACCCGTTGGCTCGTCTAAGGAATCCTCCCATATGACGACTACCAACGAGTTCCTAGCGAGTTTGACCAATCATTCAATATAGCGACGTCTCTACTTAATTCAAACCATTCTTGTTCTATAATTCGAATACATATTATACAATCATCAAAATCTACTAAATGTAACGTGTCAAGTTACATACCTTCAAAGTAGCCCTTTTTGACGTGGTTCGCCACCCGCTTGTCCACTTGACGCTCCTGCGCCCGTTCCTATAGAGTTCATTCATCACATGTTTAGAACTCTCTTTAAATCATAATTCGCATAATACACCGAACATCATGATTATGCGTTTAAACTCGAAATTTCAGTTTTTAAGCCTTCATAGAGGCATTTCAACAAACACTTCATAAGCAGATTTTTACATGATTAAACATCACATCTTTAGTTTATCATTTAACCCTATTTTCATATAAATCAACCAATTTACATGAATGTTAGCTTCTAATTGCTGAAATCACTTCCAGATTGCCAAATTACACTAGATTAACAATCTACTTTCGAGTGTTCATCCAAATACACATGACCCACTAATCACCTACCATGGTGTTTATGGATTCACCCAAAATTTCTTATGATTTCAACTTCTATTGATCTAGGGTTTGTCCTTAGACACTATAGTTGTTCCTCAATCATCATAACGTACACATGCAACCCTAATTCCAGATTTTTCCCAATTCATGAAAATTTCAAGTTGAGAGTTTTCCTTAAATTTTACATACCTTGTAATCCTCTTGTGATTAGGATCACGATTCTATGCTCGGATTTTCGTTTGGACCAGACTTGCACCTCCAATTTGAGATTTCAAGCAGATTTTTGAGACATGGAAGATGGGGGTGTCGCCCCTGGTTCTTCTGATTGACCAGACATCCCCATTATGGGGTGTTTGGTTTGTTTTATTTAATTTTAATTATCTCTAGTTTCAATTCTTACAACTTAAGCCCCTCAACTTTATTGAACATATTGTTTAGTAGCTTTTTAACCCTATCTTAAGTTACTTCTAGTCTTTTAACTAACTAGGTTAAAATTTCTAGTTAGTAAATTCTTGTTTATTTATACTTTATATTTCTAATATAAAGTTTTATATTTTTCGGGGTGTTACAAGTCCACCCCCCTTAAAAGGGTTTCGTCCCCGAAACCGAAGTACGTACCAAATAATGTAGGGTGAAGACGTCGCATCTCCTCTTCGGACTCCCACGTAGTGTCCGAACCTTTCCTATGCTCCCATTTGAATTTGACTTGGTCAATTTGTTTATTTCGTAAATGTTTGACATTTCGACCTAAAATCTCTACCGGTCTCACCACATAATTCAGACTATTATCCACTTCGATATCATCGTAATGGATATAGGTCGTTTCGTCCGCGAGGCACTTCCTTAATTGTGACACGTGAAACGTGCCATGAATCCCACTTAGTTCCTCCGGTAACTCAAGGCGGTAAGCTACTTTGCCAACCTTTCCGATAATTTTAAATGGCCCAATAAACCTTGGGCTTAGCTTCCCCCTTTTTCTGAATCTGATAACGCCCTTCCATGGGGAAACTTTTAGCATGACCATGTCACCAACTTGGAATTCGATTGGCCTTTTCCTTTTATCAGCATACGCCTTTTGCCTGTCTTGAGCCGCTTTCAAATGTGCCCGAACTATATCGATCTTTTCATTCGTGGCTCGTACTATATCTTGGTGGGCGAGTTCACGTGGACCCACTTCACCCCAACATACCGGGGTTCGACACTTCCTACCGTAAAGCATTTCGTATGGTGCCATCTTAATACTAGATTGGTAACTGTTGTTATATGAAAACTCGACTAACGGTAGGTGAACATCCCAACTGCCTCCAAAGTCGATTATACACGCCCGTAGCATGTCCCCCAATGTTTGTATCGTTCTTTCAGTTTGTCCATCCGTTTGAGGATGGTACGCAGTGCTAATGAATAATTTGGTCCCCATTTGCTCTTGGAAATCTCGCCAGAAATTCGAAGTAAACCGGGTATCCCTATCAGACACGATGGACACCGGTACCCCATGACGTGCTATGATTTCATTGGTATAAACTTCTGACATCTTTTCTGACGTATAAGTCTTACGAATCGGAATGAAGTGAGCACTTTTCGTCAATCTATCCACCACTACCCATATGGCATCGAAACCACGATTCGTTTTAGGCAACTTGGTTAGTAGGTCCATTGTGATATGTTCCCATTTCCAAACCGGAATTTCTAACGGTTGGAGTTTGCCGTATGGTTTCTGATGCTCCGCCTTGACTTGTAAACATGTCAAGCATTTTTCCACATACTTCGCCACATCCCTCTTCATTCCGGGCCACCAATAATTTTGTTTCAAATCATTGTACATCTTGGTCGCACCCGGATGAATTGAATAACGGGATTTATGAGCTTCATTAAGTAGAAGCGCCTTCACTCCACAGGTATGTGGGACCCATATCCTTCCGGATCGAGTCTTTAACCCGTGATTCCCATCCGACAAATCTTTCAACTGACCAATTATTCTTTCTTTCTTCCAATTCTCTTCTTTTACTGCTTCTAATTGCGCCTCTCGAATACGTTCAAGTATACCCGAGGTTACCACGAGTTGCATCGATCTTACTCGTATCGGGACATAATCCGTTTTTCTGCTCAAAGCATCCGCTACCGCATTAGCCTTTCCTGGGTGATAACGTATTTCGCAATCGTAGTCTTTCACCGTTTCCAGCCATCGCCTTTGTCGCATATTTAACTCCTTCTGATCGAAGAAGTATTTCAAACTCTTGTGGTCGGTGAATATGGTGCACTTTACCCCATACAAGTAGTGCCTCCATATTTTTAATGCTAACACTACCGCCGCCAACTCGAGATCGTGTGTGGGATATTTCTTCTCGTGTATCTTCAATTGCCTCGAGGCATAGGCTATTACCTTGCCCTGTTGCATCAACACGCAACCGAGTCCCGATAGTGAAGCATCCGAATAAACCTCCATGTCTTCGACTCCGTCCGGCAATGTCAATACCGGAGCTTGAGTTAACTTTTCTTTTAGCGTTTGAAACGCTTTCTCTTGATCAACACCCCAAATGAACCTTTCTTTCTTTCGTGTTAGCTTTGTTAGTGGTGACGCAATCTTGGAGAAATCTTGGATGAATCTCCTATAGTATCCCGCAAGTCCCAAAAAGCTTCTAATTTCAGAAGGGTTCTTTGGAGGATTCCATTTTGACACAGCCTCTATCTTTGACGGATCCACCAATACTCCGTTGGCACTTATGACATGGCCAAGAAATTGTACCTCTCGTAACCAAAAGGCACATTTAGAGAATTTTTCATATAGCTTCTCTCGTCTAAGGGTCTCTAACACTTCTTGTAAGTGATGTGCGTGTTCAGCTTCACTTTTCGAATACACCAATATATCATCGATAAACACGATGACCGACTTATCCAGCATTGGCTTGCAAACCCGGTTCATGAGGTCCATGAAAGCCGCGGGTGCGTTTGTTAGTCCAAATGACATCACGAGGAATTCGTAATGTCCGTATCTCGTGCGGAAAGCCGTCTTCGGCACATCTTCTTCTTTGACCTTTAGTTGGTGATACCCCGATCTAAGGTCAATTTTTTAAAACCAATTCGCACCTTGTAGTTGATCGAATAAATCATCTATTCTCGGGAGCGGGTATCGGTTCTTTACCGTGAGTTTGTTTAACTCCCGGTAATCGATACACATGCGCATGCTCCCGTCTTTCTTTCTCACGAACAATACCGGTGCGCCCCAAGGAGACACACTCGGCCTTATAAATCCCTTGTCAAGCAGGTCTTGGATTTGAGACATCAACTCTTGTAATTCCGACGGTGTAAGTCGGTACGGGGCTTTTGCTACAGGTTTCGCGCCCGGAATCAATTCGATCCCAAACTCTATTTCCCGTTCAGGCGGTATCCCCGGTAAATCCTCCGGAAACACATATTCATAATCTCGTACTACCGGTACATCTCCAATCTTTCGTGATTCTTTTTCGGGCTCATTAGCGTATATCATGAATGCCCCGCATCCTCGCTTCATAAGCTTGTGAGCTTTCAACATTGAGCATACTATAGGGTTGCCTCCTTTTTCGCCATAAATGGTGACGTGTTTCCCGCTCGGAGATGTTAGTTTTATCTCTTTACGAAAACACACGATCTTTGCATGGTGTTGAGATAGCCAATCCATCCCAACGACTACTTGAAATTCTCCCATTGACATCGGGATTAGGTTTATCAAATATTCTTCGTCGTCAATGCTCAGTTTACAGTTTTTACATACATCACAAACAATAAAACTCTTGTTATTACCTATCTCTACTTCTAAGGGCACAGGTAATTTTGTTAGAACAAATGAAGGATGTCAAATAAATCCATAAGAAACAAAGGATTTATTCGCACCCGTATCAAATAACACGTGTGCAGGAATCGAATTTACAGCAAATATACCTGAGACCACGTCAGGTTCAACCTTTGCTTCTGCGGCGGTTAGTTGAAAAGATCTTGCCTTTGCTTTCGGGGCTTCACCTTTCGGTTCCTGCCCATCCTTCTTTCCAACCAGTTCCGGGCATTCGGACTTTTTGTGGCCCGTTCGATAACAATTGTAACAAACCGTCACTTTCTCCGGGCATGATATAGCCATATGTCCCGTTTTCTTGCATATGGGACAAGGCTTATCCTTGTAACGGCATTCGCCTTTATGACCCTTCCCGCAGATTCTGCAACTTGGCGACCCGCCTTTCGTATCAGATTTCTTTGTGCTTTCGTTTGTTCGTGCCTTCTTAGTAGGGCTTGACGGAAACCACAGGGACCTAGATGTAAAAGATTTGAGGTTTGGACTAAAGTTGCAAAATTGACTAAACCTCAGTGACCAAAATGGCAGATTACTCTAAACGAAAAAGAAAACAAAAAAAAAAAAAAACGGCAAGGTATAGAGCAAAAAAATACTGAGTTATATTTTTGAACAAAACCTTTATTCAAATGTAGATTAAAAAATACATACATCGCAACCGTGTATTCAAATTTTTTTAATACATTACATTATACTTTAGAATAGTGAAATTATAAACAGTGTCAATTAAAAAAGAACATAATGTGTGTCAGATTTATAAAATATATATTTGTGCTTTACTGTTTGTATATTACTTACTAATCACAACTCGGTTAAAAAAAAAAAAAAAAACCTTGTATTGATATATAGATAAAATAAACAAGCCTTAATTGTATACCTGTAATATTATAAAAAGTTCTAGATTACTATAAGAGAAACACAGAATATGCATAAAATTAGTTATAATAATATGATAAAAAAAAGTTTGAAAGTTAAAAAAAAAAACACAATTGAAAAAAAAAATAATAAAACTACTATATTAGCAATCGGGTGACCAGATTTATGACTTATTAATCGTTTTGTCAAAATGCTTTGTTTTAATACTATTAATATTAATAATAAGTGCTTGGTATGTCATTGATTGCCAAGGACGACTTTTGGCCATATGGATGTCGTATAAGTCAACAAGTCAATAACTAATTGGCCATATGGATGTCGTATAAGTCAACAAGTCAATGGTTAATTAAATGCTTATATGCCTTAAATTTCAAAGGCACGTTCACAATTAAGAAATTTCCCAAAAAATATATTAAAGTTGATCCCAATTTTCCCAACTGCGGATTTTAGAGTGGAGAGTCGTTTCATTTGTTTCGGATTTCCCCGGATGCCAAATCAGCTTTATCCCAATTTTCCCTAGAACGCAAGGAACCGTCCCAGTTTCCCAGTTTGCATATTTCAAATTTAATTATAAATTAAAAGTAAATAACATAAAGTGTGAGAGACACTGTTGTGTGTATATGTGTGTTGTTTGTGTTTATATGTGTGTGACTATTGTATGATGTGCCTTGGGTGTTACATAGATAAGGATATACATATGTGTGTTTGTTTGAGTCACTAATCATCACTGATAATTCACCTGTTTTTGGTTGGTTTTTATACCCTGGAATCAGAGATGTTATTCCCGGTTGGGACCGCATGTTCCCGACTCTCTTTGGCTTCCACTCCGAACATCCTTGGGATGCGGTTCTCATAATTGTCACCATCTATATTTAAGTACGCAACCATATATATATAGGATAAAGTTAGGATACAAATGTTGTTTTTTTCTAAAAAGGCTAAGAATATGTGTGTGTTTGACTATTGTATGTGTATATATGTGTCTTATGTGTTACAAAGATAAGGATGTACATATGTGTGTTTGTTTGAGTCACTAATCATCGGTGATAATTCACCTGCTTTTGTTTGGTTTTTATACCATGGGATTAGAGATGTAATTCCCGGTTGGAAGTGCACGTTCCCGACTCTCTTTGGCTTCCACCCGAGCATCCTTGGGATGCGGTTCTCATCATTGTCACCATCTATGTTTAAGTACACAACCATTTATATAGGGTAGAGTTAGGCAACAAATGATGGTTTTTTTTTCTATGAAGTATGAAGGCTAAGAGCATTCTCATCTAATCCATCAAATTATACATATATTCCACTAAAAAACAACTCCTATATCAATATATTTTCACTAAAAACAAATACTTTTTCTCTCTTCTTTTCAATTAAATAATATTATCATCACATTTTTCTCTTTCCTTCACTCACAACCACTTTCAATATATATTAAAAAAATTATACTGGATGAACAGTGTCCCCCCAAATATACAGATGAACAGTAACATTTTCTCTCTCCTCCACTCACAACCACTTTTTTTACCCTTTACAATATAAAAACTCACCCTCACAAGTTTTGATGGATTGGATGAACCATATTTTCACCTTAAATTACACTAAAAAACGCTACATTTTCTCTCTACTTTTCAATTAAATAATATTTTATTATTCCATTATCATTACATTTTCGCTCTCCTCAATTCACAACCACTTTAAAAATATATTAAAAAAATATAGGGGGTGAACAGTATTCCCTCAAAATATACAGATGAACAGTAACATTTTCTCTCTCCTCCACTCACAACCAGTTTTTATACTCTTTATATTTTAAAAACACAACACACAGAATTTGATGCAGTGGATGTGAATGCTCTAAGAAATCTTATGGACCATTAGATTTTAAATTTGGAGGGATGAGACAGATTAGTGACATTTTCATCAATTATGTTTTATTTTTAATTATTTATTTAATAGCATACTGCTAAAAGTATAATTTTTTGCATGTCTTTAATTCAAAAACTCACATGTAATGCACATGCAAGTTCCCTATGGATTATTATACGCCAATAACTTTTATAAACATATTTTGTTAAATTACATGATTGTAACGAACATTTGTTTATCAATATAAGTATCATATTTTCATATATATGTACGTATATATAGATTATGTTCCAACTGGCTGCTTTTAGTCCATGATGTTTTGGTTCTGTTCATAATACACTAATGTTGATACATTTTGTGTTTGTATCTTGTAATTTATCGTTTTATAATAATACAGTCTTAGTTTATGTTTACGTTTATGTTTTGATGTAGGTTGACCAAGTCAATGCATCTTTTTGTCTTGACTTGGACAACATTCTGAATTGATTATGTTATATTTTGTATAAAGATGAAAGTGAACGAAAGTAAACAGCCAAAGGTAACTTATGACCTTCGTGTAAACGAAGGTGGACTTCGCATGTCTTAGACTACGAAGGTGGACCTTTGTTTACCTTCGCTTTGATCAGTTGATGCGAAGGTGGACCTTCGTGTGAACTTGACCACCTTCGCACAGGTTCACTTCACCTTCGTTCTTGTCACACCTTCAAATTCCACTTGCAGGGTTTTACCGCGAGACGCGTGACAAACCAGGATCCAAGACACTAGTCATATAGAACGAACTCTATATGAGTTTGAAGATTTTTCCTGTTTACTCATTCATGAGAAAGTACAGTTCATACAATCGAGTTGCGGAAGTGTAAATAATAACAAAATCAATCGTTAATGAAACTAAAGATGAGTCTAAATGTTTGATGAAATCAATGCGACTCCATAATGCATCATAGTCCTGATGTGTGCTACATTAGTAACCTGAGAAAGACATACAAGAACAAGTGTCAACACATAAAGATGAGTGAGTTCACAGGTTTTGTTCACATATGTAAAATAGTTCATTGTTCCAGGTGTTTACATTTTATAGTAGTGACTAGCAGTTTCTTTTTATACTTGTAGGTAGCTAACCTATACGTTATGTTACTAAGTGTTCGCAACCGAAGCTGACTGATTATGCGTTGTTGCCTTTGATTACCAAGTCTGTCAGTGACCATGGCGATGTGATAGGCAAATTTAACACTTGTTCGACCATTACCGGTCGAGTTAGCGCGACTAACTCGGGTGGGGCTTGTCGGTCCCAGGAGTACTACTAAAAATTTCCTAGCAATACTCCAATACTAACGGTCCGAGGTGAAGGACTTACTTGTGATAGATGTTCACTTTCGTAACCATAACTAATATAAAAAAAAACTCTAATTATTGTGACGTTACCTTACCGTAACGTTATGATATTACTTTACCGTAATGTAGTACATGCTTTCTCCCCCTATGTTTTCGTAAAAGTTAAAAAAGTAGGGTCGTAAACTCAACTTTTATTTGCTCGGCTAGAAAAAGAGTAACTAAGGGTAGGTGTGGTCAACCACGTCCTGATATGGTTACCGTTTAGTGTTAGTTATCATTCACGTATGCCCTTTAAATCCTACACGAATACTAACACATAATATGCAAATCACGTTGACACTTCTTATCCGTTTGTGTGGGTATGTGCACGTGTTCATCACATAACATGAAACACGTTTAAGTATATTTATCTAAGCACTAATCATGCAAGGAAACATAAATCATACAATAACCCATACTTATACACAATATCACTATATTTCATCCAATCCAGTTAATATCAGTTTTTAGCTGTTTTTGCGAATTTTTGATAAAATATTAACCGTTACGAATAATTTATGAGGCATGCTAAATAGTGCGGATGTGTTTGTGTATTTTTCTCAAGGACCAATTATGCACAGAAAAACCATAAAAAATCATTTAGCACATCAAGGTAAATTCGTCACATTCTGTCAACAGTTTACGATATAATTTATTTAAAAATCTCTGTCGATCCAATAGACGAAATTCCATTGGGAGAATTTTATTACCTCCTAGCACTAACTACTGTAAAAATTTCACATATTAAATCCAATGTTGGACCAAGTTATAACAATCGTAACAGGCTGTATTTTTTGTAAAAAAAATGCAGCATGCACCTGTGTTTCCATTTTAATCTTTTAAAATATCAAAACTCGTAGAAAAATTATGATTCTAGTGGGGTTTGAAAGTTTGATGAAACTGTAAGTGCAGTTCCTACCGGGTAACTGTGCTTTATCAGTTCTGGTCAACGGTCAACAAAGTCAAAGCCAAGTCAAGAATTCGGAAGCTTTATCAGTTCCGAGTTTATGATGTTAAACTCGGAATATGTTGATTGTTATTGTTGTCCGAATTATTTGTTTTGTATCCAAGACAATATGTTTTGTTCGAGTTTAGTCCCTAGTCTATATAATGTGTTGTATAAGGTAGATTAGGGAAACCCTTAAGATAGCTTTGTGCACCTCTCACAAATCCCAGTCATCCTTCATCAGTGTTGTAACACCTCGCAAAATCACATTCAATATAATACAGACACGTGTCATGGACTTAAACGTGTAATGAATTGATCTTAAGGGACTAAAGTCGTCAAACAATGTAAATATGTAAGTAAAAGGATCAAATATGTCATCATGCCAAACTAGTTCCTCTGAATGACCTTATAAGAGGTTCGTATTCTTTGATGAATAAAATTATCAGACATTGAAAGCCGTTTGTGCTTAAATTGAGAATTTTTACGAAGCATAGGGGTTAAAAGTGTCAACATGTTAAATGTTACCTCTGAGTGACCTTTTAACGATCCCAAAAGCATTGTAATAATTGTATATTTGGCTCCCAAGAATATTGGATATTAATCTTGTGGAGTTTCGATGGAAACAAGACGTTTCGGTAATCGTACAACTAACCAGGAACTTAAAGGAGTTAGTTTTTGACCCAAGGCCCTTAATAGTTAACTATGGGGGTCCTAAGTGCAATAAATGGAAGTTAAATAAAGTTAAAATGGACCAGGGACTGAAAATGCAAAGTTGCAAAAGTTTTTACCGGATTTAAGGGTTGTCGCGGGCCGCGTAAGACTCCTCCAATTCTTACGCGGGCCGCGAGGGGACTACCAGCATGCAAAAAAATGACAGCTGCATGTTTCAGCCTATTACACCGCCTTTGCAAGCCTGAAATCGATACCAGGGACTGTACCAAAGGTTTTTCATGCACTAGGGACACCTGGAGTCATCAGGGATCATTGTAGGGACATGTGGATTGATCATATGAAGTGGGAATTGCTATATAAAGGCCTTGTTCTTCATTGTTTCAATTGCACATTTGAAAATCACTTCACAACTCATTCTATGGAGTCCCTTGGAGCTCTAGGAAGCTTTCCTCAGTTCATATTTTGTGCTAAGAGTTATTGTAAGCATTCTTAGCCTCCTAAGTTCAAGTTTTATTAGTTTAATGACCAAAAGTCAAAGCTATCGTAATTAAGCTTTGACTTAATGATTAATCACAAATGGTCCAGCCATTATTCGAATTGAAAATGGCTATGAGTTGGTAATTATATAGGTAATAAACCCTTAAGAGGGCACCTACTGATTATTACTCTAACTTGGTCAATTGTCGGGTCAAACTTATTAATAAAAAGTCAACAGAAGCCATTTTTACAAATAAATTCATAACTGATAATGTAGAGATGTTTTAACACTAAAATAACTTGGTAAATAATATAAGAACATGTTTTAGCATGTTCAACCCGGCAATTCTGAGTTTAGGCTCGGTTCGCAACCGAAAGTCGCAAAAGTAGACTTTTGCTTTGACTTTCAGTTCTGACCCGATTTAGCTTAGTTTAGATATGCTTTAGGGTTCCCTTAGGACCATATTACATGATAGTATAACCCTCTGAGATTATACTATATGGTTCCTTAGAAATCCGAATCATTTGTATGTTTCCGTTAAATGCTTAAATGTTGACCATATTGCCCTTTTGATATCAAAACGAGATTTTTGAAAATGTGAGAGGACAAAAACCTTTATTACTGATATTTAAGTATGACCTAAAGGTTTAACATCAGTTTATGGTTTAAAATGAGAGTTATGCTCGATATCGTAAATGAAAGCCTTTTTATTAATTTAATGGCATTTTTGGCATAAAACCTTTTTAAACCCAAATTTTGACACCAAACCTTTTAACCACTGGTGTAATATAATATTTAGGGATTTTTGGAAATTTTTATTAAATTTTAAACTGATCATAACATAGAGTTCTCGCATAGGCTTGGTAATTGACGATAATGCCCTTTTTGCATATCAAACCTTTTTCTACTGATTTTATATATTAAATAAGTTATATTAAACAGTAAGGGCTGGTCAAAATCTCAGATTTCATTATTCAACCCTAATATTGTCAATTACCGACTTTTATGCAATTTAGACGCATAGTATGGTTTAAAACCATATTTAGCACCTAAGACTTGATACCTACTAATGTTATGAATAAATTTTTATACTTTTACAGTAAGTTAAAGTTTTGAACTCAGATTTTCAAATTTGACCCTTAAAGCATATGTGAAATGACCAAAATTCCCCTACGGTGCTAGTTTGGCCATAAAGGATAAATTTCACATATGTATGATATCTTACTGATATAACTTATTAAAATAAATATTTTTACTGATTATTTTAGACCAGAAACTCAGATTATTATTTAACCTCTTTTATAAACTTTAAAATGACCAAAATACTCTTACGGGACTTAATTTGATTTTAAATTCGTTTTGGACATAGTGGAAGGTATCCTACTGATATCACGACATATTTAAAGCATATTAACTTGTGGAACATGTACATGATTCATTTGGTTACCCGTTATACATATTTGCGTTTATGTAGCTAGTTTACATAAATTAACCGAAACGGGTCAAACCTTATCATTTTTGTTTCAAAATCCAGAATGTATTTAGTTTACCCATTTTATACAAGTCTTCATACTTGTCGGGTCTAAATCACATTCTAATCCGGTCTTCGCTTAATCTTGCGTTTTGAACCGTAAACCTTTCTTTAAAACTAACCGGTCTAAGATAAGAATTAAATAAGACCCATTAGGAATCTAATAGGTTATTAAAACCTTCGTTCCAGATTAGGAGCCCAGTAAAAGCTACCTGTGTTTGCTGATTGATATACGGCTGGGATTAAAATTTATAATTTTGCTCAGGTAAATACTTTTAACTTATTTTCCCTTATACGGGCTTGGGATACGGTATTATAATAATACCGCTTGGTCGGGTATGATATCGTACAATCAGATTGTGATTAAAAAGATGCATAACCCGTTTTAATCTGTCTTGTTTGATGCAATGCCTTTGGGGGGTTAATGACCATGTCCTGGATATCCTCGGCTCATTCATTAGAAATGGCCACGACTTAAGCACGGGGTGTAGGCATACACCTGACAGTTGCGTATGTAAAAAGGTACCCCACTCGTAAGGAAACTTCTTGTGGGTATTATACCAAGTGGTGTGTCAATTAATCTTAACCGGCTCTTCTAACAGGGTCCTAAATGGACGACAAACATGTAAAACTGTATACAAGATTATATTTAAATAATTGTCCCAAGTTAATAAAGAATATTTATGCCTTGTGCATTTAAATCAAATTTTTATAAACACTTTTCAAAAGAGTCAGTTAATTGTATTTACCAGTGTAAACTAACGTATTTTTAAAAGGTTAAGTGCAGGTACTACTCGTAATTGGCTGGCTACTCCTAGTATCAAATAAAGAGTCTTGCAAGCTTGTGATGCTTAAATCTGTTGAACAATATTTCCTTTATTTTACATCTGCCTGTGGATCCATCTTACAACCCCTTGTATAATATTTTATTGTACTTTCAATCGGTTTGTAATATTATTATTTGCAGACTTTCGCTGTGCATTAAACTGTGATTAAATTGACTATGATGTTATCAACTACGTCACGATACTCCCCACCGGGACCACCGGTAATACGTGGAAATATCGGGGTGTGACAGGTTGGTAACAGAGCCAACATTGAGTGAATTAAACACTAGCCTTTTGTGTTTAATCTCAATGACACAGTTGCATATTCCTTGACTTCCGAGTCTAGGCTAATGACTTAGGACTAATCCTAATCTTAATTGTTTTGTCTTTGTTATTTTTATTTTGTTTTGTCAGGAACTAAGACAATGCCACCACGATTCAGAGGAAGAGGTGGAAGAGGTAAGGCACCAATTACTGCTAGAAATGACCATGAGGCCGGGCCTTCACACCGGCGTACTCCTTCGGCGACCCATAGCTCTAGTCCCCAGGAGGATTGGAGAACTTACCTTGAGCCTACGAGGCATTCTGTCTCGCTTAGCTCCTCACCATCATATCACGATTCATTCGGACTCCATCAGAACAACGAGTCCGACCACTCACACCACTCCTTCATTGTCACAACCCCCGATCCCTGATCCCTGGGAACGGGCGGACGTGAGCTCAGAGTTTGGTGGTATCAGCTTGTTAAATCTGGCAGCGGAATTTTCATTAGGACCGTAGTTAGGAAATGTTTATCAGAGTAAAACCACCATATTTTATATTAATAATCACATGGGTAAAACCCAAGTTTCTTATTACAATACATTTATAGGGATGAACCCTATATTATTTAAATTTAAAACACTGTTTATTTGGTAACTTTTATAGCCACATTATCCCAAGCCTTCAGTGCTCTCCAGCTGGCTTTTTATTAATTGGCTGTCACATTGGGTTACCTAAAACATGTTTTAAAAATATTTTGTCAGTGGAAAATACTAGTGAGTGAATCCCAGTTTAATCAAGTTTAAATCAAAAGTCACAGTGAACAATACTGAGAGCACATCCGCAATTACATTTGTTTCCAAGATATACCAATTAACATCAGTGGTACTGTCATACTCAACTTGTGGAAATGTTACTCCTTGACCAGGTGGTAACAAATTTTGTATACAAAACCCCAACATACCCACTATAATTGTATTCTTACAAGTACTCAATATGTTTATTCGCATGGAAAGATATGTAAGGTTTTGTAAAACAGTTCACAAAAAGGTTTTCAAAAAGTGGATCAACTCACATTGCTGTCTTAGGCTTTTCGTAAGGGTTTCCTGGATATAATCTATAATTTATACAAATGTACATTGGTTAGTATCATAACCCTTTGAAATTATTAATGATACCCTCCCCGAGATGGCATTCCAACAACTACGTCGGGCAGAACCACGACAGTTGTTACGGAACCCTAAATCAATCGGGCAGCGTAACTATTACGAAACTGGGTTTATAATACTTACAACGGAGCAGAACCTCGCTAAATAGGGGTATAGTACCCGACTATAATTTGCCTTCTACAGAATTTGAGATTTGAGATTGAAATGTGAGCGACGAAAAACATAAACTGATGCTATCTATTTATAGTTGTGATTTCTGGTCCTGTCGCAGCCCGCGTAAAAGACAAGGGACCCTTACGCGGCCCGCGTCAACATCGGTCAACTCAGTAGCTTAGCTGGGTCAGCTAGTAGGTCCGCCACGATGTCGACACGTGTTGGCCTCTGGTGTAATCGCGTGTAATGATCTGTCGCGGCCCGCGTCAACTTAGACGAGGTCTTACGCGGCCCGCTTGAACTAAAGAAGTCAGCGGAGTCAAGTCTGGTCTTGATACGGCCCGCGTGAACTTGAGGTGGGATCTTACGCGGCCCGCCTCAGCTCTAAATTCAGATTTTATTTTATTTTTATATGTTATAATATAATTCGGGCTCAGTTTTCACATACGGGGTGTAATAATAAACATATTGAGACATTTTAAAATATACTGGGGTGTCGGAAATATTTTGAGAACATTGGTTTTACCGAGGGTTGTTACATTCATCCCGATGCAGCGGTCAAGCTCACATCGGGCCTTCTAGGACCCGACCCCTTACTTCCAGAGTCGGTTCAACCTGGCAAATCAGATTGAAGAACCAATGGGTTATAACCCATTAGGACCAGAAGATCATTTTTCCGGTTATCAAGACATGGATGTGGACGAAGATTCGGATCCTGCAGAGCCACCATCTGGGACGCCCACGCATCCCATAGAGATTTCAAACGGGTCATCTTTTCATGGTTTGCCATACAGGGGCCCAGACAGTTTTGCCGAAAGGTGGGCCACATACAACTGGGAGTTCACTCCCCCTTACAACCCACCTCAACATCAGCAGCAAGATCCCTCTGAGGATTCGTGATTCCAGGCGGTTACGCCACCGCCACCGCTGCCGCCAGTACAACAACTTCCTCCAGAACCACCGAGGCGAAGGAGAATAGGTGCACGGATGTCCGTGTGAGGAGGGGATTTCCATTTCAGCACCCCTCAACACTCAAGTGGCAGCCACTACCCACCACTGTATGAAGATCCACAAATGGGTGGGCCTTCAAACCCAGTTTCTGAGGTCGACTCAGTCCTAGTCACCCCACCACCACACATGGGTTATGATAACCCAATTCCTTCTTACGCCGGTGCAGCGGCGTATAACCCTTTTGAGCAGCCAACTTACCCTGGCTACAACTACTACAATGCCCCTGCCGTCGACCCGTACCTAGAGGCGGCCAACTACAATGTTCTTCACCCTGAAGGACCTTTCGCAGCTTCATACCAGTCTGGGTACCAAGCATATGGGTATCAATACCCACCACCTCCTCAACCTCCACAACAGCAGCCACCACTGATCCAACCACCGCAACAGCAAGAGATTCTTCAGAGGTTGAGCCAGGTGGAACGAGAGGTTCAAGAGGAGCGTAGAAGCCACCGGGGATTTCTGTTTGGCAGATCTGATAAAGAGGAAGAAGAAGAGGGATTATTAAAATCCTTATTTATTTGTATTGTTGTTTTTTCGATTAAGTCCCTGCGTGGACATTTATTTATGTATTCAGTCCCTGCGAGGACTTGTATTCCTTCTTTTAGTCCCTATGTGGACAAGTTATTTATTTAAATGTCCCGTTTAGGGCATCTATGTACTCCATTTAAATTTGTTGGAATGTTTTATTTAAATTTTAATTATTATCATATGTATAAATGTGTTATATGAAATACATCAAAATATCATTCCTTTTTGTAATTAATCTGCTAATATATATTAGAAAGAATCTTAAAAGGTTAACCTAGCCTATATGTCAGTATAGACCTGGCCATGATGGTAAAACCTGTTTAAAAAGATTCAAATCCTTGCTAACATGTGAAAACATGTTAGCACTCCTAGCAGATGTGATTCTGTAAAGTCACACATGTCATCCTTATATTGAATTCTTCCAGATTCCTAATCTAGCCTAATGATTTAGAAATCACGGGTTCAAATCATCAATTAAGATGATCATATATTAAACATCCATTAGTGATGTAGTGCCTACGGGACATAATAATTGTCCAATAAGACAAAAGACAGTCGTAGTCTATGACACCCTGTCAAGAAAAGGTGGTGAACTATGTTCAAACCTTAATGCCTCGATTCTCTGAAATCATGGCTTATAATTTAAAATTATCCTTGTGACTAGGCCTTTTGTGCCACTTTAATATCTTTAAAGATTTATAATAAAGGATAAACTATAATGATAATCCTAAATAAATATGATTAACAAATTAACCAAATATGGTCTATGTTTACCATGGTTAATGAATCATCAAGAAATAATGATTCCATAATAACCTCTGAATAAGATATTGTCAATTATTTTGTAGCAATCAAGCTACATCGCTGAATCAGAAGAGGTTAACAGTCACCCGAGAGAGAATAATGATACCACCAGAATTAAAGTAGCTGGTGCAGATCTTCAAGCAATGATAGACAATGCTGTCACTAGAGCTCTTGACAGACAATTCAAGGAATCAAGTGGTACTCGCTCAAAGACTCTATCTGTGGCTCATAGTAAGCCCCCTTCTAAAGTACACGAGTCAAAGAAGGACGACCCTTATCATTCATCGAACCAGAAAAGTATATAATCCAACCAGATAGTGCTCAATCAAGAGCCACGTGTTAAGACCTGCTCTTACAAGTATTTTGTCTCCTGCAAGCCGAGGGACTTCACAGGGGAGAAAGGAGCCATTGATTGTATGACTTGGCTCGATGAGATGGATACTGTGGTCGATATTAGTGGTTGTGCTGAACAAGACATTGTGAAGTTTGTATCACAATCACTTAAAGGAGAAGCTTTAGCTTGGTGGAGGTCCCTAATCAAAGCTACTGGAAAGATCCTGTTATATAACATGACATGGGATCAATTTGTTGCGTTGATCAAAGATACTTTCTGTCCTCAACATGAAGTTAAGAAAATTGAGACTGACTTCTTGAACTTGGCCATGAAGAACTTGGATTCTCAGACGTATCTTACGAGCTTCAACACTATGTCTCGATTGGTTCCTTATTTGGTCACGTCGGAACCAAAACGCATAGCTCGTTTTATTAGAGGTTTAGCTCCGGAAAACAAAGCAAGTGTGAAGGCATCTAGACCTACTACCTTTAGGTCAGTGGCTGATCTATCCTTATCTCTTACTCTCGATGCGGTTAGACAGAGATCGCTCAAAAATTCTGAAGAAGGGAAAAGGAAACGTGAGGATGAGAACTCACGCCGTTCTGATAAGAAACATAAAGGGAACTCTGATTACAAGAAGAGTTTGGGGTTTAGAAAGGATAGCCAGCAGACGGGTGAGAAACCCAAATGCAAAACCTGTCATAAGCATCACTTTGGGAAGTGCAGATTGGAATCGAAGTCGCATTCACAATCAAAGAGTTTTGCATGTGGGATCTGCAAATCCAAGGAACATAAGACTTTAGATTGCAAGAAATTAAAAGATGCAACTTGTTACAATTGTAATGAGAAGGGGTATATCAAGACTAACTGCCCAAAATATGCGAAGAAGGCTGAGGAGGCTAAAAAGACCAATGCTCGGGTCTTTCAGATGAATGCTCGGGAGGCCATTTAGGACGACAATGTGATAACAGGTACCTTCCTTATCAATGATATTTATGCTAGAGTATTGTTTGATTCGGGTGCAGACAAGTCTTTTGTAGACAATAAGTTTTGTAAATTGTTAAATCTGCCTGTTAAGACTCTAAGCATAAAATATGAGGTAGAATTGGCCGATGGTACCATAGAAACTGCCTCAACAATTCTAGATGGATGTTTTATATCCATTAGGAATCACTCTTTTCCGCTATCCTTGCTTCCATTAAAACAAGTAGGATTCGACATAGTGATAGGCATGGATTGGTTATCTCATAACCAAGCCCAGATTGTATGTGATAAGAAGCAAGTAGTTATCAAGACTCCTTATGGTGAGCCACTCACAATTCAAGGAGATACTCAGTATGGGTTGCCTAAGCAAGTGTCTATGCTTAAGGCATCGAAGTGTATGAACAGAGGTTGTATCATTTACATGGCATAGGTTACTATTGATGAACCAAAGCCCAAGATTGAAGACATCCCCGTTATTTCTGAATATCCAGACGTTTTTCCTGAAGAACTACCTGGTTTACCTCCAGATAGGCAAGTGGAGTTCAGAATCGATATCATTCCTGGAGCAGCACCAATTGCTAGAGCACCTTACCGGTTGGCACCGACTAAGATGAAAGAGTTAAGGACTCACTTAGATGATTTGTTAGAGAAGGGATTTATTCGACCTAGCTCGTCCCCTTGGGGAGCACCGATTCTGTTTGTGAAGAAAAAGGACGGCTCAATGCGTTTATGCATTGACTATCGTGAGTTAAACAAGGTTACAATAAAAAACAGGTACCTGTTACCCAGGATCGATGATATATTCGATCAGCTTCAAGGAGCAAGTGACTTTTCAAAGATCGATTTAAGATCAGGTTATCACCAGTTGAAGGTCAGAGATGAAGATGTACATAAGACTGCATTCAGAACTCTTTATGGTCACTATGAGTTCTTAGTGATGCCTTTTGGGCTCACTAATGCACTTGCAGCATTCATGGATCTCATGAATCGCGTTTGCAAGCCATATTTAGACAAGTTTGTCATCGTGTTTATTGATGACATACTTATATATTCAAAGAATCAGGCCGATCATGAAAAGCATCTTCGATGTATTCTTGAACTTCTACAATGAGAGAAGCTTATGCTAAGTCTCTAAATGTGAGTTTTGGCTCCGAGAAGTTCAGTTTCTCGGTCATGTAGTGAGTGAGTGTGGCATCCAGGTGGATCCCGCTAAGATTGAAGCCATTATGAATTGGCAAGAGCCAAAGACACCCACAGAGATTCACAGCTTCTTGGGTCTAGCAGGATACTACAGACGTTTCATAGAAAACTTTTCAAGGATTGCTGCACATTTGACTTCATTGACCCGCAAGAATGTCAAGTTTGACTCGGGTCCCAAGCAGCAAGAATCCTTTAATATTCTTAAACAGAAATTAAGCAATGCTCCAGTGTTGATATTGCCGGAAGGAATTGAATAATTTGTTGTATATTGCGACGCATCGCACACAGGCATGGGATGTGTGCTTATGCAGAAAGGCAACGTTATTGCATATGCTTCACGTCAATTAAAGGTGCGCGAGAAGAATTACACCAGCCACGATTTGGAGTTGGGTGCTGTTGTATTTGCACTAAAGCTTTGGAGGCATTATCTTTATGGAACAAAGTGTGTGATCTATTCTGATTATAAGAGCCTTCAACATCTGTTTAATCAGGAAGATCTTTACATGAGACAGCGCCGATAGATGGAGACGCTGAACGATTATGATTGTGAAATCCGATATCATCCAGGCAAAGCGAATGTAGTCGCTGATGCTTTGAGGAGAAAGGAAAGGGTTAAGCCCATTAGGATCAATGCTAAAAGCATTAAATTGAAGAACAGCTTGAATGAAAGGTTGTTAGCCGCTCAGAAGGAAGCTGTACTAGAAGCTAACTATCCAAATGAGAAGTTAGGAGTGACTGCCGATCAATTGTCATATGGCAAGGATGGAATCCTAAGGTTAAATGGTCGAGTATGGGTTCCAATTTATGGAGGATTTCGAGATGTGATTCTTCAAGAAGCTCATAGCTCCAAATATTCAGTCCATCCTGGCAGTGATAAGATGTACCAGGATTTAAAGGCAAATTATTGGTGGATAGGTTTAAAGAAATCTATAGCCGCTTATGTGGCTAAATGTCTGACATGCGCGCAAGTTAAAGCCGAACATCAGAAACCGTCAGGCTTGCTGCAACTGCCTGAACTTCCCACTTGGAAATGGGAAATGGTAACTATGGATTTTATCACTAAGTTACCAAAGACAAAACGTGGGAATGATACTATTTGGGTTATAGTCGATAGATTGACCAAGTCAGCCCACTTCTTGCTGATTAAAGAAACTCACAACTCCGGTAAGCTAGCCAGCTGTACGTGGATGAGATTGTATCTCTCCACGGAGTGCCAGTATCCATTATCTCTGATAGGGATACAAGATACACATAGCATTTTTGGAAAAGTTTTCAGCAATCCTTAGGCACTCGATTAAATTTTAGCACTGCGTATCATCCTCGGACGGATGGCCAGAGTGAGCGTACAATTCAAACGCTGGAGGATATGCTACGAGCTTGTGTTATTGATTTAGGAGGGAGTTGGGATGACCGTCTTCCATTGATTGAATTTTCGTACAATAATAGCTATCATTCGAGTATTCAAGCAGCGCCTTTTGAGGCCTTGTACGGTAGGAAGTGCAGAACACCGGTTTGTTGGGCGGAAGTTGGAGATGTCCAACAATCAGGACCTGATATAGTCCTGGAGACGACTGATAAGATTATGCAGATCCGTGATCATCTTAAAGCTGCCAGAGATAGGCAGAAAAGCTACGCGGATAAAAGGCGTAAACCTCTGAAATTCGAGGTAGGTGATAAAGTGCTACTTAAGGTATCACCCTGGAAAGGGGTGATGCGATTTGGCAAAAAGGGCAAGCTAAGCCCAAGATACATAGGACCATTCGAGATCATCGAATGTGTCAGAACTGTAGCTTACAAGCTAAATTTTCCAGAAGAGCTCAGTGGGATACATAATGTGTTCCATATCTGCAATTTGAAGAAATGTCTAGCCAATGAGTCGCTAGCAATGTCGCATAAGGACGGACAGATAGATGAGAGCTTGAAGTTTGTTGAAAAACCTTTGTCAATCGAGGATCGACAGGTTAAGAAGCTTCAAAGGAAGCATGTACCGATTGTGAAGGTAAAATGGGATGCCCGTAAAGGCCCCGAATACACGTGGGAGGTTGAATCCACAATGAAACAAAAGTACCCTCATTTATTTCAGTAAATCTCGAGGTCGAGATTTCTTTTAAGGGGGTGAGGATGTAACACCTCGCAAAATCACGTTCAATATAATACAGACACGTGTCATGGACTTAAACATGTAATGAATTGATCTTAAGGGACTAAAGTCGTCAAACAATGTAAATATGCAAGTAAAAGGATCAAATATGTCATCATGCCAAACTAATGCCTCTGAATGACCTTATAAGATGTTCGTATTCTTTGATGAATAAAATTATCGGACATTGAAATCCGTTTGTGCTTAAATTGAGAATTTTACGAAGCATAGGGGTTAAAAGTGTCAACATGTTAAATGTTACCTCTGAGTGACCTTTTAACGATCCCAAAAACATTGTAATAATTTTGTATTTGGCTCCCAAGAATATTGGATATTAATCTCATGGAGTTTCGATGGAAACAAGACGTTTCGGTGATTGTACAACTAACCGGGAGCTTAACGGGGTTAGTTTTTGACCCAAGGCCCTTAATAGTTAACTATGGGGGTCCTAAGTGCAATAAATGGAAGTTAAATAAATTTAAAATGGAACAGGGACTGAAAATGCAAAGTTACAAAAGTTTTTACCGGATTTAAGGGTTGTCGCGGGCCGCGTAAGACACCTCGAATTCTTACGCGGGCCGCGAGGGGACTACCAGCATGCAAAAAAATGACAGCTGCATGTTTCAGCCTGTTACACCGCCTTTGCAAGCCTGAAATCGATACCAGGGACTGTGCCAATGGTTTTTTATGCACTAGGGACACCTGGAGTCATCAGGGATCATTGTAGGGACATGTGGATTGATCATATGAAGTGGGAATTGCTATATAAAGGCCTTGTTCTTCATTGTTTCAATTGCACATTTGAAAATCACTTCACAACTCATTCTCTTGAGTCCCTTGGAGCTCTAGGAAGCTTTCCTCAGTTCATATTTCATGCTAAGAGTTATTGTAAGCATTCTTAGCCTCCTAAGTTCAAGTTTTATTAGTTTAATGACCAAAAGTCAAAGCTATCGTAATTAAGCTTTGACTTAGTGATTAATCACTAATGGTCCAGGCATTATTCGAATTGAAAATGGCTATGAGTTGGTAATTATGTAGGTAATAAACCCTTAAGAGGGCACCTATTGATTATCAATCTAACTTGGTCAATTGTCGGGTCAAACTTATTAATAAAAAGTCAACAAAAACCATTTTTACAAATAAATTCATAACTGATAATGTAGAGGTTATGGAACATGTTTTAACACTAAAATAACTTGGTAAATAATATAAGAACAAGTTTTAGCATGTTCATCCCGACAATTCTGAGTTTAGGCTCGGTTCGCAACCGAAAGTCGCAAAAGTAGACTTTTGCTTTGACCTTCAGTTCTGACCCGATTTAGCTTAGTTTAGATATGATTTAGGGTTCCTTAAGGACAATATTACATGATAGTATAACCCTCTTAGATTATACTATATGGTTCCTTAGAAATCCGAATCATTTCCATGTTTCCGTTAAATGCTTAAATGTTGACCATATTGCCCTTTTGATATCAAAACGAGATTTTTGAAAATGTGAGAGGACAAAAACCATTATTACTGATATTTAAGTATGTCCTAAAGGTTTGACATCAGTTTATGGTCTAAAATGAGAGTTATGCTCGATATCGTAAATGAAAGCCTTTTTATTAATTTAATGGCATTTTTGTCATAAAACCTATTTAACCCCAAATTTTGACACCAAACCTTTTACCCACTGATGTAATATAATATTTAGGGATTTTTGGAAATTTTTATTAAATTTTAAACTGATCATAACATAGAGTTCTCGCATAAGCTCGGTAATTGACGATAATGCCTTTTTTTGCAAATAAAATGAGTTTTACACATTCTTCACATATCAAACCTTTTTCTACTGATTTTATATATTAAACACTAAGGGCTGGTCAAAATCTCAGATTTCATTATTCAACCCGAATATCGTCAAATACCGACTTTTATGCGATTTAGGCGCATAGTATGGTTTAAAACCATATTTAGCACCTAAGACTTGATACCTACTAATGTTATGAATAAACTTTTTTACTTTTACAGTAACTTAAAGTTTTGAACTCAGATTTCCAAATTTGACCCTTAAAGCATATGTGAAATGACCAAAATGCCCCTACGGTGCATAGTTTGGCCATAAAGGATAAATTTCACATATGTATGATATCTTACTGATATAACTTATTAAAATAAATATTTTTACTGATTATTTTAGACCAGAAACTCAGATTATTATTTAACCTCTTTTATAAACTTTAAAATTACCAAAATACCCTTACGGGACTTAATTTGATTTTAAATTCGTTTTGGACATAATGGAAGGTATCCTACTGATATCACGACATATTTAAAGCATATTAACTTGTGGAACATGTACATGATTCATTTGGTTACCCGTTATACATATTTGCGTTCGGAACGGTTTATGTAGCTAGTTTACATAAATTAACCGAAACGGGTCAAACCTTATCATTTTTTGTTTCAAAATCCAGAATGTATTTAGTTTACCCATTTTATACAAGTCTTCATACTTGTCGGGTCTAAATCACATTCTAATCCGGTCTTCGCTTAATCTTGCGTTTTGAACCGTAAACCGTTCTTTAAAACTAACCGGTCTAAGATAAGACTTAAATAAGACCCGTTAGGAATCTAATAGGTTATTAAAACCTTCGTTCCAGATTAGGAGCCCAGTAAAAGCTACTGTTTGCTGATTGATATACGGCTGAGATTAAAATTTATAATTTTGCTCAGGTAAATACTTTTAACTTATTTTCCCTTATACGGGCTTGGGATACGGTATTATAATAATCCCGCTTGGTCGAGTATGAAATCGTACAATCGGATTGTGATTAAAAAGATGCATAACCCATTTTAATCTGTCTTGTATGATGCAATGCCTTTGGGGGGTTAATGACCATGTCCTGGATATCCTCGGCTCATTCATTAGAAATGGCCACGACTTAAGCACGAGGTGTAGACATACACCTGACAGTTGCGTATGTAAAAAGGTACCCCACTCGTAAGGAAACTTCTTGTGGGTATTATACCAAGTGGTGTGTCAATTAATCTTAACCGGCTCTTCTAACCGGGTCCTAAATGGACGACAAACATGTAAAACTGTATACAAGATTATTTTTAAATAATTGTCCCAAGTTAATAAAGAATATTTATGCCTTGTGCATTTAAATCAAATTTTTATAAACACTTTTCAAAAGAGTCAGTTAATTGTATTTACAAGTGTAAACTGACGTATTTTTAAAAGGTTAAGTGCAGGTACTACTCGTAATTTGCTGGCTACTCCTAGTATCAAATAAAGAGTCTTGCAAGCTTGTGATGCTTAAATCTGTTGAACAATATTTCCTTTATTTTAGATCCGCATGTGGATCCCTCTTACAACCCGTTGTTTAATATTTTATTGTACTTTCAATCGGTTTGTAATATTATTACTTTCAGACTTTCGCTGTGCATTAAACTGTGATTAAATTGACTATGATGTTATCAACTACGTCACGATACTCCCCACCGGGCCCACCGGTAATACGTAGAAATATCAGGGTGTGACAAGTGTGGGCATTCTAGAGAGAGAGAGGGATACTATGTGTTAGTGAGAGAAAGCTAGGTTTAGATCTTTATGATCTAAACTAGCTTGTAGATGATGTATACTATTTTGGTTTGTGTAATCTGTTATGACTGATTCAATAATAAAGGGTTCATCTTCTACATCTTTCAATCTTTTGATGTTTCGCGTCTTGAATCAAGTACAATGTTGATGTTCGGCATCGATCCGGTGCTTACACAGTGGTATCAGAGCATGGTAACCGATTCGGAACGGTCTAACCGTCTTCCGAATCACCATTGCTCTTGATTTGATGTTTGTTTCCGCCAAACATCATGAAGACATGAAGATTCTGTAGAAAACTTGAAGAAAATGAAGTTGTCCATCGGCTGTGATGGTTTTTTCTTGTTTTCCAAGTTGTTGCAGTTCTAGGATTTTGATCTGAAAAAGGCTATGTCCGGATTTATGTAAGTGTTATACCTATCCGAGTTAATCTATCAACATCCGGTCCGAGTTTCTTTATTCGTGTGTTCAGTGTTTGTGCTTCAGATTATTGTTGAACTTGTGTGAAGTCACACTTGTGAGATATCCTGAAGCACCTCTTATCCAGATTAACTTAAAGGTCAAGATTTACTTTTCAAAGGTCAGGGTTTACATCTTCATAGTTTACATTTTTCAGAGGTCAGAGTTTACAAGTTTATAGAGCCATCTAAATTTCTTTAGGAGGTCCGAGTTTTTGAAACTTCTCCAAAGTTTTCTTTTGTTCGGTCCAAGTATAGCCTTTTAAAGAAATTTTCAGAGTTTATTTTCAATAGATCAACATGTCCGAGTTTATCTTTGAATCCATCAGAGTTTGTGTTATATTCAGATTTTACTACCTTTAGTCCGAGTTTAGTTAGACTCCAAAGGTTCTGAGTTTAATCTTTTAAAGTGTATCCAAGTTTACCTTTATTTCAATATATCAGAGTTTGTTAAAGGAATCCTGTCAGGATTTACATTTTAAGAGGTCAGAGTTTATTACATCTTCAGGGTTTATTTTTTTAAGAGTTCAATGTTTTCAAATTCAGAGTTTGATTCCAATACATCTTTTCCGAATTTAAAAAGGAATTCTTAGAGTTTATTAGTTCGAAACATTATTCCGAGTTTGTTGTTTTATAAACTGTTCGGATTTAGGTTATTAAAACCTTGATTCCGAGTTTAAAGGATTTTTGGGTTCCGGATTTAATTAAGTTAAGCTAGTCTAAGTTTAACATATAGTGGGCTACCCAAGTTTAAATTGTTATATAGGATCCGAGTTTCTTAATTTTGAAAGACATTCAAAGTTTAATATTCTTGTTTCCAAGTTTAAGGTATCATCAGGGTGTTCCGAGTTTAGGGTTTTGTTTATTCTGAGTTTTTAAGTCAGAGTTATAGGTTTGCTACTTTCTGAACTTGTTTGTTTAATCTGTTTAAACACAATAGTTATCCGAGTTTGATAAAGTATTTGTCCGAGCTTTGGATGCAAGTTGGATGCGGGTTTACGCACCTTCCAGATTTATTGTGTATATAGGGATTACAATCGGACTTTTTCATTCACTATTTTCAAAACCCACAGTCAACACACCTTCTCTCTCAACCCTTATTCTATTAAATCCTTGTGCTTGATTTTATCGTTGATTCAGAACTTAATCCTCATCAAGAAGTATTGTTCAGATGATGTTCAGATGACCTGATCCGAGGTTTCAAAAGCTTCTGGGTTTTACGGGTTCCGAATTTTCTAGAATTTCGGGTTACCAGGGGTACCAGATTTTTAGTTAAGTTTAGAAGTTTGTGTAGTTTGGAGGTTCCGAGTTTTGCATGTTACGAGTTTTTCTAGTTATGCCGGGTTACCGGGGGTACCGGCTAATTAGCTAAGAGTCAGAATTTTGTATAATTCGGAAATTTGAAGTGTGTTTCGGGTCACTGAAAAGTTCCAGGGTACTTATGTTGTCCGGATTAAGTGAAGGGATGAGATGCGGTAATGGTGGTCCACGGTGTTCTTTTCAAGATTCTCGGAGTTCGGATGTGGTCCTTACTAGAGTTTTGGGACAATTTTGGACTATTAAGTTGCTGTTTAGAGTAGAAAAGATTAGTTCTGGTCTCGAAATAATGTGGGGCTTCTTGATTTGAGGGGAAGATTGGAGATGAAAGCCATCGGGGATTCAGTGGATTCGTGAAGATAGGAGATTGATCCATGAGGATACGTGACGAGATGAGATCATACATGAAGGGTTGAAGACTTTTGATTAAGATGGAGGATGTACTTTTACGGAGTTCAGTTTGTTATTAAGTTATCGAACTGAACTTCATGTCTTAGTGAAGTTTGAAGTGTTCAAGGTTGGAAATTGGAAATCCATTTTTTTTTCAAGGTGCCGGTTAGGTTTGAAGATTAATGTATCGAGCGATATTCTTACATGTGCT
This sequence comes from Helianthus tuberosus, assembly GCA_030545235.1. Taxonomy (NCBI): domain Eukaryota; kingdom Viridiplantae; phylum Streptophyta; class Magnoliopsida; order Asterales; family Asteraceae; genus Helianthus; species Helianthus tuberosus. The sequence continues at coordinate 205,085,647 of CM060369.1, forward strand.
TTTAGGTCGGTTCGCGTTAACTTGATTCGGGAGTAGTTTGAGAGGGAGGATCTGTAGTGTTTGATGTAGGATTCTTTAGGTTTCTCAAAGCAGCCTTAAGTGATCGTCAGCAAGTCTTTTATTAGAAGGGTTGAAGATCGATGTGCTCTATCGTAAAGTTCAAGTCTCAGCCAAAGTTGAAAGCAGGCATGATATCATCAGTCAAGGGGGAGTCTGTAAGTGCAGTAACCGGTGACTGAAGATATCGATGTTAGACAGAACTGATAGCAACAGTTAAGGGGGAGTCTGTAAGTGCAGTTCCTGCCGGGTAACTGTGCTTTATCAGTTCTGGTCAACGGTCAACAAAGTCAAAGCCAAGTCAAGAATTCGAAAGCTTTATAAGTACCGAGTTTATGATGTTAAACTCGGAATATGTTGATTATTATTGTTGTCCGAATTATTTGTTTTGTATCCCGGACAATATGTTTTGTCCGGGTTTAGTCCCTAGTCTATATATATGTGTTGTATAGGGTAGATTAGGGCAACCCTTGAGATAGCTTTGTGCCCCTCTCACAAATCCCAGCAATCCTTCATTAGTGTGGGCATTCTAGAGAGAGAGGGATAGTATGTGTTAGTGAGAGAAAGCTAGGTTTAGATCTTTGTGATCTAAACCAGCTTGTAGATGATGTATACATTTTCGGTTTGTGTAATCTGTGATGACTGATTCAATAATAAAGGGTTCATCTTCTATATCTTTCTATCTTTTGATGTTTCGGGTCTTGAATCAAGTGCAATGTTGATGTTCGTCATCGATCCGGTGCTTTCACAGAACATTAAGGAAGGTGAAGCAGTCGCACACACACCTCAAAATTATGGCTGTGATTTTGCCGAATGAAGCATGCCAATTAATTAAGTAGGAAACAGCCAAGCTAGCAGTCTGGAGAAAACTTTGCATAGAAATCGTACCAGAATGCGACGCATCATTTGTTTCTCGAAGTTAAAAACCAAGCAATGAGTTTAGCAAGAGCAAGATCTGAACCATGTGTGGTTCATAACGAAAAGTAAGTAGCAAGATTGAATCTCTGTGATTCGGAACAAAAATATTAACAACGAATGCAAAGAAACAAGCAAGTAGAAAGAACCGACATCAAGATTAAGGGGGTGATTGTTAGAATTAATCTTGATGTTACGGGTTGCATACGAATCAAGTTGGTTACCGGTTACCCGTGAATAGAAAATGGGTCAAGGTATTTAATTAGTATAGAAGATGACCGAGTATTATGGAGGAGATCATCGGAATGAATAAACGTTGCCTGTTGTTAATTAGCTGATTTTAGGGAGATCATGGATATTTGGCATGTGATATTTTGTTACGTATGCATGTGTAAAGGCTATAAATAGCCTATGGTTTAGTGAACAACAATAAGCTTTCCTCCAATTTCTTTTCTTCTACATGTTCTTGTTGGGTTAATCGGTTCAGTTTACGGGTCATTGGTTCGCCACGTTATCGAGTCACGTGTTCGTTTACGGGTTATGAAAAGGGTCAATAATAAGCTGCACGTTTAAAAGGGATTTACCCATGTTTTAGAAGATGATGCATGTTAATGTGAAACGGTCAGTTTGACCGAGATCAGAGGGAACAGTGTTGACCGAGTTTCATGCAAAGGGACGTGGAATGGAAGTGAACGTGCAGATTGTTTTTAGCATGTGTTCTTTTCAATTATAAATAGAATAGTGAATAGGTTTGTTTATGTACCACTTCTTTTCAATATTATAGTAACAGAAGGTTTTCTTTCTCTTCTTCCTTATACATACGTGAGTTAGAGTGTGAGTTAGAAGTGGGGCCTGAACCAACATTTGGTATCAGAGCGGAGGTTGAGAAACGAGTGCTGGTTTGAGAGTCGTGCTCGGAGAAGGGGGTGCAGCCCTCTAAACTGCAGAGAAAGAAATACATAGGGCTGAAGTATGAAAAGAAAGAAGAAAGAGGCGATTCGATCGCCAGAAAGAAAGGCCTGATCTAGATCAGCGAAACAGAAAGAAAGAAGAACGAGAAAGTAGCGATTTTATGTGAATCGCAGGAAGAGACAGGAGATCGGCTGCTACAGCAGCAAAGACCGAAGAAAGAGTTCGTTGCCGGAAAACGAAGCCGGCGTATAGAAAGAAAACCGGCGAGAAAAGATCGAAGCCGTAATAGACCGAACGGCTTGAAAGAAAGACCGAAGAACTCGCCGGTGACAAGACCGTGAAGACCGAGAAGAATACCGTTGCCTCGCCGAAAGAAAGCATCGGTGACTGTAAGACCGTTACCGGAGAAGAACGGAAGCCGTGACAGACCGAACAGCGTGACCGAAGACCGAATATGTTCTCTTCACCGGAAAGAAAGACCGTGACTGTTGTCGGAAGAATTCCGATGGGAGACAGAAGACCGACAAAGCTGCAAAAGACCGGCGGCTTGAAAAATCGAGACCGTAGGTGTGACTATGACCGAAGGTTCGCACCAAGATAGACCGAGAAAGATCGTAGACCGAAGAAAGCTTTTATCGAAAGAAAGCTTTGACCGAATGATCGAAAGAAAGACCGAGATTGTGAACAAAGACCAAAATGTTCACATCAGACCGAGATTAGACCGAGAAAGAAGTCAAGAACCGTGTATGATGGTGTTGCAAGAATGAAAGAAAGAAAAGAAGAAGAGGAGTGGTTCTGAGTGATCCAAACACGGTTCCGAGTGAGCTGCAAGAGTGAGAAGAAGTCGATCTGTGTGATCGTAGTATGGTTCTGCGTGAGCCGTACCAAGAATCTCCTTGATTCATTGAGTCCGATAGAAGAAGAATCTACGTGGTTCGTTTACCAAGAGCAAGATCCGAACCAGGTGTGGTTCGTAGCAAGTTGCAAGTGTGGTGGAGCGATTCGGGTGTCGCGAACGAGGGGTGTAAATAAACCGATTAAGGGGGGTGAATGTTGGGTTAATCGGTTCAGTTTACGGGTCATTGGTTCGGCACGTTATCGAGTCACGTGTTCGTTTACGGGTTATGAAAAGGGTCAATAATAAGCTGCACGTTTAAAAGGGATTTACCCATGTTTTAGAAGATGATGCATGTTAATGTGAAACGGTCAGTTTGACCGAGATCACAGGGAACGGTGTTGACCGAGTTTCATGCAAAGGGACGTGGAATGGAAGTGAACGTGCAGATTGTTTTTAGCATGTGTTCTTTTCAATTATAAATAGAATAGTGAATAGGTTTGTTTATGTACCACTTCTTTTCAATATTATAGTAACAGAAGGTTTTCTTCCATATACATACGTGAGTTAGAGTGTGAGTTAGAAGTGGGGCCTGAACCAACAGTTCTCTTTTACAATCACATATTTGTAACTTTCATTAGTGAGTTTGTGAGTGTGTAGTTAGTGACCTTGAGGGCCTGAAACCAACAATATGCATGCTACTAATTGTCTGAATGCTTATTAGTTTGCACAAATAAGGTTTTTCTTTTTAGGTTGCTTCCAAAATTTATAAAATTAGTTTGTTTGAAGTTAAATTGCTAACTAGTTTGCTAATTGTGTTTCATCTTAATTGTTGTGTCTTAGTAGTATTTTTTTTTCTGTCATGATAGCCACATGAAACAGTAAGTCATCATAACGAGTGATATGTCACTCATTTATAGGTTTTAGGAGGTCGGGTACTACAATAGCAATGAATTAATGTTGGATTCGTCAAAAGGTGATATTGGAAGTAATTTGCAAATATAGTAAGTGTAAATTTGGACAGATGTTCATGCACTTTGATATTTGCCTTTAGGCCTCCCGGTGTACTTTGACATTGTGGATGCTAAATGCTGATGTGGAGCATTAACATATGTTGAAACCATTCCCCTCATGCTCATGGTGTTAAGTGTGTTAATACCTTCTTGTGTTAACATGTTAACATGAGTGAAAAGATCATAACATACTTAACGGCTTTTTTGGTTTATTTATTATTTATTATTTTTTATTTTAAGTCAATAAACACTACTATATATAACTCAACATCTTAATTTTTTTCACACCAAAACAATCTCTACATTTTTAAACAATGTCTTCTTCATCATCAAAGTCTTCATCATCAACATCTTCATCATCAACGTCTAAGTCTGATGCTATGGTTGAAGGTTCTTCGACTATTGGTAAAAAAGAAACAAGGAAATGGACTCATGAAAAACAAGTTGCTTTGGCAAAAGCGTGGATCACGGTATCGGATGATCCAGTTATTTGTAAATAAACTAACTTGTTTTATTTGTTTATTTGTTTCTATATATTATTAACTTTGTTTATGTATTTGTAGGAAACTCTCAAAATAGCACCTGTTTTTGGGACTGTGTCAACAATTTATTCCATGACCAACTCAAACTTGACTATCATCGTAACAATGATAGCCTTAGCGGGCAATGGAGACAACTTAGACACAAAACGAACAAGCTCAACGGGGTATATGCGGAACAAAAACGCCTCCGCCAAAGCGGTACAAGTGACTTCGACCTTATATCCAACGCTACCACTTACTTACCAAGATGAACAAGGTGGTGCGCCACCAATAGCGATTTGGCAAATTGTAAGACATTGTCCCAAATGGTTTCCCGTGCCTACTTTGCCTCGATCAAAGAGATCGAAAACAACATCAATAAACGAGGTTGACGATAGTCTACCGACATCTGAGGCTCGGTGCATTTATGATCTAAATGCGGATGATTCTCCGGTTGAAGAGGAACTCGTACGGCCAATTGGACGGAATAAAGCAAAACGAGGCCAAAGTTCAAATTCTAATACCGCACCATCCGTCAAACCCAAAAATGTGGCATTTTTGGCGGAAGAAATGAAACAGTTCAACGCCCATCAACAAGAAAAAAATCGATCTCAAAAATCGAAGATGGACTTGCAAAAGGAGAAGATGGAGATGAAGAAAAAAGAAGAAAAACGTAAGGACTTTAGAATTCTAGCACAGAATATCGATCATCTCACGGGTTTGGACCGTCAATTGGCAGAAGAACTGAAAAATGAGATTAGGAACAAATACAGGATTTTTTAGTCTTCTTATATTTTATGTTTTTTTATTATTGATGCTTTTTTTAATAAAGAAATTAATAAATTATTAATATTATTAATTATTCTTATATTTTAATTAAATGTGTAATAAAAAAAGGAAACTATATGTATGAGGTGGTGTTAAAAGGAGTTAAAGTATTTCCTTGATGTGATATAGAGTGAAAGAGGTAAAAATGGATGACATGGCGTTTAGGTGGAGTTAAGAGACGAAATTATGTTTATGAATAGGATTTAGAAACACTTTCATTTTTTGTAAGCAAAACAAATATTTCAAATTGGCTACTATAAGAAAACGGTTTTGCATAAGTAGGATTGAGAAACACTTAAGAAAACGTTCTTCTTGTACATTATCATACATAAATCAAAACAATGAAATCTAAATCTCAACAAAGGCAAGGTTTTTTTTTTATTCTTTCAAAAATTTTAAAAAAGACCTAGTTACCGAAGAACAGAGGATTTTCTTACTAGATCATAAAAGAAGTAATAGCATGCATATATACATTCTTCAACAAGGTCCATCCACCTTCTACGCCAATAATGATTGATGGAAAGAAGCATTGCAAATCCCAACATGAACACAAACCATGCAGAACCAAAACTTCCATAGAAGGACACCATATCAATATCATACCACTTCTCATCTGTTTCTTCTTCATTAGATAGATGGGTCGCATGCAGTTCACTCGTGCATTTTTTATCCAATGGTGGTCCGCAAAGAAGCGGATTCCCTTTATAGCTATCCTTGGTAAAGGTACCAAACTGTGCTTTCATTTCTGGGAGTCTACCTGATAGATTGTTATAAGAAACATTGAAAACTGCTAAAAAGTTCATCTTAGTTAGTTCTGTTGGAACTTTTCCAGTCAAACAATTAGAAGAAAGGTCCAAGCTCTCAATTTTCATGAGATTTGATAAGTTCAATGGAATTGGTCCAGTTAACACATTATGAGACAGGTTCAAAACACGGATTTGGGTCAGCAATCCCAACTCTTGAGGGATATCACCTGAGAGTTTGTTACAAGATAGATCCACTCCCGACATGAAATCAAGAATGTCACCCTTGTAGGTGAGAGAGAGTGTTTTCGTTGTGAACATAACTTCATCTTGTGCCAACTTGTTATCATAGTCATGGCCATAGAAATTATTAATTAGAACACTCTTATAATTGTATGATGCATCCATGTAGTATGTTGAATGACTACTGTGATTGAAAGCCTGGTAAGTTGGACCGGTAATATTTTTTAGACACGGAGGTATTGAACCAGAAAGAGAGTTGCTAGACAGATCAATCAAGTTCAAATTGGTTAATTGGCATAACTCCTTTGGAATATTTCCAATAAACTTATTTTTTCGTAACTGAAGAATCCTTAAATTGGATAGTTCACCAAGAAATTCAGGAATTGTGCTTGACAAGCTGTTGTTGCCAAGGTCCAAAGTCCGAACACTAAGCAACTTACGAAAGGAGTTGGGTATTGATCCAGTAAATCCGTTGGAACCCAAATGAAGATGCTCCAAATGTTTCAAGTTTAAGCACGATGGGATGGGTCCTGAAAAATAATTTTGTGAGATATCGAGAAATCGGAATGAAGCTATTCCACAAGGAAACTGACCTCCCAACCTATTATTTCTCACCGTTAGTTCAGACAAGGTTTTACTGTTGCCTATCCAATGAGGGATGGAACCTGTAAAAAGGTTATTACTAATATCCAAAAGACTTAATGTTGACAATGTACTCATTTTGCTAGTTTCATTATCAATTTTCCCTGTGAAACAGTTATTGTCTAAGTGAAGACTCTCAATGTTACCAAAGTTCAAGTTTCCAGAAAGTACCTCACCATGCAATTTGTTATTTGATAATTCTAATATAGTCAACAAAGAGAGGTTGGTAAACAATCCCGTTGGTACTTCTCCGGACAACTTATTATGAGATAAATCCAGTGTCTCTAATCGATCCAAATAACCAACTGAAGACGGGATGGCGCTGTCTAAGGAGTTCCATGACAAATCCAAATGAGTAATATAGGGAAGCACCTTGTAAATATTTATAGGAATAACGCCAATCATGAGATTTCCGGACAAATCTAACCACCATATATTTGGATTCCTATAAAATGGCACTCTAAACTTACTGCTAAATGAGTTGTTCCTTAGATTTAGATGTTCTAGCATTGGATTATTTTTAATTAACCAATCCGGAAATTGACCTTGAATGGAATTATGGGACATGTCTAGTATCCGCAACTTGTTCTGATTAACAAGAAAACCAGGAAGAATACTTTCACTTCGCCTGTTCACATTGCAATTCGATAGCACGAGAACTTTGAGCTGAAACTTAGGAGTCCAACCTATAGGCTCTTCTGTTTCCACTTCAAACTGGACGCTGTCGCTTATAAACTCAACAACCTCAAGCATTGTGTGATTAGAAAATGAGCTGAAGGAGAAAATACCTTCAAACTTATTATGACTAAAATCAACGTAAACGAGAGATGTAAGATTCGCAATCAAAGATGGCAAAAGTACTCCCGTGAATCTGTTTGAAGAGATATCAAACAACTTAAGAGATGATAGCATACTGAAACATTCATGCAGGTTTCCATCAAACATGTTGTCACTAAGATCCAGTTCATGAAGGCTCTTTAACTCACAAAGCCCTGCCAAAACACAAGAAAGAATCTATAGTTCACCTTCTAAGAGTAAAAATGACTTGCACTAGCATGGTCATACTACTTAATAAAGATTAACTTAGGAAAATATAATGTAACAAAAGATGTATAACACTAATGTATTTAATAACTTACCATGATCGGGTAATGATCCATGGAGTTTATTCTGAGCAAATGATAAAACTTTAAGAGAAGATAACAAATTTATGGTTGATGGAATGCTGCCAGTAAATTTGTTGTTACTCAGATCTAAGACCTCGAGACGGTGGAAAGATGTCAAAGCTACATGGAAAACAACAAGAGATCGAGGATTACATATGTGGATTACTAAACAAAGACTGGAAATCTATTACAAGTCATGTTTTATTGGATAACTTTCGATTTAAGTTGAAGAGTTTCATAAAACCTAAACATTAAATTTATTCTTGTAGCTTCCATCTACATTTTTTATGTTGTGAATGGAGTGTAGAAGTTTGCTTCATCACAAATTCATTTTTTTATAAGAAATATTATATAAAAATAAGTTCAATCTCAAAATCACACACAAAAAAACATCAATTTATTAATTTAAGGTTGAAAAAATAATAACTAAGTACAATTTGCTATTTTGAATACGTACCGTCTATCAAACATCCAAATGAAAATCATAAATAAACAACGCCAAAACAAGGTCTGCTATTTGATTTGTGCTCATGTTTAAGTGAGTTTCACATATTGTGACCCATAATATTATGCACAATCAATCTTAAAAAGCATACAGTCGATTAAAACAGTCCTTTATAACAAACCACAAAATCATTACACAGTGTTGATGTAGTTCTAAAGCACCCATAACAAATTTTCCCCAAATTCCCAGATAAACCAACAAAAGGAATGCAAATAAAATGTTTACCTTTCATCGGTAATGTACCATTGAAATGATTTTCACTCAAGATAAGGACTTCCAAGTACGGCAAATTAGGCACTTCTGAAAACATCAGCCAGTTCATATAACGACAGTAAGTCAGCAATATGCTTATGTTATTTGAGAATACTAAACTGGTGTTGGAGCACATGACAGAAACAAACCATTTGTAAAAAGTGTTCCCCCCACATCAGAATCCTGCAATGAAAGAAATCTTAGAGATGGAAACGCAGTCATGAACCGCATGATGTCGTGATTGAAGTTGTTGAAATCAAGATTCAAGTGAACCAGGTTGCTTAGTGTACCTGAATTGTTCATGCACATGAGAGAAAAAAAGAAAGCTCAATTAAGACATTTAGTGAAACAATTCTAAAGATTTTGCATATAAGACATTTGCTAATTGCTATTAAAACAAGTTAAGTTTTTACAAAAAACATCATTAAGATTTTGTCAAGTCTTCTGAGATGCATACAGTTTTGCTTAAATGGTATAGGTAAAGGAGTACAATTATGAGGTTGTTCTGCATTTGCAAATATACTGGATAATGGGATGCAAAATAGGGGTCTTGTAAGTACATAGAATTTAAAAACTCATATTAAAACATAACCATTTATTTTGAGTGATCGAAGGCGGCAGTTACTCAAGTCAAGTTTACTTAAGCCCCTCAAGGAAGATAATTCTGTACAAAAGAAATATTAAGTTTGTAAATAATAGTGAAGATGAGAATTCGTATGTCACGTTTTTAATGATAAGGATTTCACAAGAAATTGCATGCCTTTCAATGGAAAGGAGCTTCCCAATTCATAAGAGCCACTTAGATCAAGAATCTTAAGGGATGGGAGAAAACTTAGGCATGGTATGATGCTCTTGTTGAAATTGTTATCTGCAAGAGATATACTCTGTAGCATCTCCAATTTCATTAAGCTCTTGCAACCTATAAAAATATTAAGAGAAAAACTGTTGTCTTATATGTTTGTAATGATGGAAGAGCTAAGGAATGAAATGTTTGAAATATTTTTTACCTTGGATACTTGGTGTGACATTGAGATTGGTAAAACTTAAATCCAACTTCTCAAGGTTAGTCAAATGACTTAATTCTGTAATACAAAATAAAACAAATGTCTTACATGCAAAGATATGCTGTTTATTTTACACCATAGTGAATTATTTGTTAAAATTGTTAGCTCTAAGAGATGCACACTCTAGCCTTTCCAATCTAATTAAGCTCTTACGACCTTTAAAAAGTTGTGAGAAAAACGATGGTGTTAAGCTTGTACATAGGAAGAATTGAGGAATGATTATTGTTTAAGATAGTAACGGAAAGTAATATTTTGATATTCCACATGGACATCTTACCTTGGATACATGGTGTGTCATGGAACATACTAAACATCAAATCCAATTTCTCAATATTTTTAGTAGCTAACTCACACACACCTTCAAGTTATACTCTAATTTTAAACCTTATGTATATCATTAGACTTGAATCCTTATTCGGAGAAACATCTTTCCTATACCGTTGTGCCACATGCCCTCTATTTCTCAAGTTAGTCTAATAAGTTAAACATCTCATACATAGGTACAATAAACTTGTAATATCCGATAGGCATATTCCTTTTTTTCCTTTACCATATAATTAAGATTTAAGCCTCCTTATACAATATATATTTTTTAATATTCTATCTAGGTTTTCAGTTTTATATATTTTAAATTTTCGTTTCCTACGTTTATGAAACACGAACTGGGATTGGTCGAATCTCCAGTGTTATAACTTTGGCCATTTTGCCTCTATTTGTGATGTAGCGGATGATACGATAATGAAGAACAAATCACGTTGATTCGACGAATACCCGTGATAATCTTCCCCAAACCCCCAAAATTCAACCCTAAGGGCAAAGAATTTGAAATGAAAATGGTTATTTCTCAAAATTGAATTCTGACTATTGGAATTAAAAGAGCAACATATTACTGAAATTCGAAATGGGCCACAAAAAGGCCATAGGCCAAACACAAGCCCAAAACCAAAATAAATAAAACACCGAAAAAACATAAAAGTGTCCAAAACTCCCGTTAGAATGCCTTTTTTGGGCCGAAACATGGGCAAGGTCCTTCCGGGTCCTTGCCACAACGTGCTCCTCGTTTCAAGCTTCGATTTGACTGGTCGAACGCCTAAAACAAAGACTCGTAGCCAAAGTTATGCTCGTTTTCGTAAAACACCCTTGGAAGCTCGATCATGGGCCTCCAGAAATATCATGGCCTGATCCTATACACTTGGGCCTGCATCAACTTGTCCCAACTGAAAGAAGCAAGCCAAACCTAACTTTGTCGATGTGAAAGAGGATGAAACCACCTCCTTATGGTTTGATGCATTCAAGAAAGGGTGTTTTCGAACAAAGAGAAGGAAATTCCAATGCGCTATGAGTTAGACTCAAAGGTATATGGAACATGGTACCGTGACAACAGGCCAAGCAATCACATGACATAGAAGCTATCCTATTTTTCAGAATTAACAAGTACATAGCCGGAAGTGTTTATTTTGGTGATGAGTCACAACTTAAAATCAAAGGGAAGGGTCATATGATCTTCTTCGATACAATGAAGATGATGGCCTCAAAAGGGACAGTGACTGATTACCAACATTTCCAAGCACGCACAACTATGTGACTCATGTTTGGTAAGGAAGAAAAAGAAAATTAGCCAGGGATAGGTATGTTTTATCTTAGTAGATGATTTTTAACTGTTTCATGTGGACTTACATTATGAAAACGAATGATAAAGCATTTAGTAATGTATAATGTTTCAAGCGATAGTTAAGGTGGAACTAGTGCTAAAGTTAAAATGTTTCATAAGCATTAGGTAGGTGAATTCAATTCCCGCATTTTTACACAAAACAAAATTGTGGAAACCATGGCATCACCCAACAATATACCACCCCATACACATCACAAAACAGTGTTGTGGAGTGGCATAATAGCATTCCAATGGGGATGATTAGTAGCCTTGTAACAGCAAGAAATGCCACAATACTTGTGGGCAGGAGGTGTGAGATATGCTAAATACATCATAAACCAGTTTGAAATGGGAGCACTTATAGACAAGACGCCTTACAAAAGAATCAAAGATCAAAAACCAATTATAGCGCACCTAAAAGTGTTCAATTGCATTATATATCAAAGGTCCCCTCACAACACTTGAAGATGCTTGACGATCGAAGTAAAGGTTAGTTTATCTTGGAAGTGAGCAAGGCTCCAAAGCATACCTTTTACTTGACTTGGAAAAAAATTAGTCTGGATGTGGAGTTTGAAAAAAAATGAGGATGGGATTGGACCGAATATTTGTAAATGGGCGACCAAGGTGTTGAATGGAAGAACTTCATTATAAATTGGGGGTGTCTATGCAATTAATAATGATCATATTTCTAATGCTCAAGACCAAGCAAACTATTGAGCATGTTAGCCTTGTTAATACCTCACGGGTTCCTACTTATGCGTTGGCCAAGTTGGGTTCAGACAACAATCTAGCACCCCAAAGTAACATCGGCCCACTCGTATGACTCACCGTTTTCTGTTTTCCTGATAAAACAGGTTTAACTCCCGTGGGACAACTTCTTATTTAGGCTTCATTCACACCCCAATACAATGTTTCAAAATGTGGATTCTATTTATAGCCAAACACCTGAAATACAAATTAATTAACCATAAAGACTTATTGCTTGCTTCCAATGAAGCGGTCTCATACACCCAAGTCGTGGGTAATCCTAAGTGGAAGGAAGCTATAGGAAAAGAGATTGAAGCTATATAGAGAAACAAGACATGAAGCTTGGTTAAACCCCCTAAAATTAATGACCAAGTGTACTAAATGGGTATTCAAATTGAAGAGGGGTGCTATTGAATAAATTGTAAAGTACAAATCCCGGTTTGTTGCGAAGGGGTACGATTCAATAAAGCCTTTGTGTTGGTGGATCGCTTGGAGACGCAACATTTGCGTAATGCCTTAGTGGCAATCGTGGGTTGGGAACTTCACCATTTAGATGTAGAATCGACTTTCTTGCATGTGGAATCGAAGGGGGTAGTTTATATCATAGTTAGCGAGCTTCATCAAGGTTGAAGAAGAAAAAAAGGTTTATAAACTATCAAATAAATAGAGTATAATTTTGAGACAATGATCATGAAATGTTGATCTACTACTTTGGTAATGAGATTAAGCAAGATATCTCAGTCATGAAGGAAGGGTATGCCTTGAAGATTCTAAGGAGGCAAGGATGGAAGATTGTAATGTTTCCCATTGCCCCATAGGGTCAACTATTAAAGACGAAAAAGATGAACATGGTAGTCCGGTTGATGCAACAAGCTACAAAGAAGGGTTGGATGTCTTTGGTATATACTACACACACGACCGAATTTGTTTTTTTAGTCGGTCTTGTGAGTCGATGGATCCAAGAACCAAAAGAGTCTCACAAGCAACCAATAAAGCACATTTGGAAGTATATCCGTCCACCGCGGGCCTTGGCATATGATATCCACAAGGTGGCAAAAAGTCTCTTAACAATTCTCGGGTACTGTGTTAACTCTCAAGGTATGTATAGAGACAATACAAGACATACGACGTGAATCATAAAGGTGGAAAACAAGTCGGCTGTCGAGCTTATGAAAAATCTGGTCTTTCATGGAAGAAAAAAAGCCTTAACTTAGTGTACAGGTAGTTAATGTTGTTAATGTTTGTTTTAGTTTAACCTTTTTGCATCTAGATTTTTAGGACTTTAATTTTTTATTTCTTTTAAAATTGATTTGTCTTGATTAGCCGAAATTGACACTCGAATGTTTTCTACCAGGAAAAAGCCCAAAACCAACTCATCTTTAATATCACAATGTCATAAAAACCCTTTTTGCAAAACTGGTAAACATAAAGCAAAATTTGTTAATCTGTTCATGAGTTCTTCTAAGTTGGTGATTGTTGTGAAGGAAAGGTTCATGAAGAACAACCAAAGGTTCAACGAAGAACCTCAGGTCAACGAAGAACCATTCTTCGTGGAGGGTTCTTCGCTGTGTTGGACCTTTACGAAGAACCATTCTTCGTGGAGGGTTCTTCGTGGATAAAGGTGTTTGGGCTTATTTGTGTTAGCCCATCGTGATTCTTCGTCGGCCCATGCAAAGTTTAGATTATATATATGTGACATCATCATGATGATGTCATCTCGCATCAACTTCGTTCTCGTATCGCGAACAACCGGGTCGTACGACGGGGGAACGTCGCGACGTCGGTTTTTAACCGAACCGAGCCGAGCCGAACCGAACCGAACCAAACCGAGCCACATCCACACAAAACTGTATCAACATGCTGCATACTTGATAAACAGGACTCATTCTTCTGTGCTTGTTGGTAGGTCTCCTTATGAGTTAGTGCATGGTTTCAAAGCCTCTTTGTCCCACCTTAGAGTGTTTGGTTGTCTCTGTTTTAGTATTGTTCTAAGTATTAGTGACAATTTAGTAGTCATGCTAATAAGTGTGTGTTAATTGGGTATTCAATTGAAAATAAGGGTTCTAAATTGTGGAATTTAGAAAAAGAAAGTGTTTCATTTTCAAGAGATGTTAGATTCGATGAATCTATCTTCCCTTTTAAAGGTAATTGTGCTGAAAATACTGATGTTTCAAAAGAATTAAATACCTTAAATTTTTTTACTTATATGAACTAAATGATTCTAAACGGTCTAAGGTTTTAGGAAGTCCCTATGATGAAAAGAAGGTTGAGCATAATATAGAAGCAGTCATAAAAATAAGTAAATGTGTAAACGAAGATAAGATTATTCAGCAGTCATGAGCCTCAGCAATCAAATAAGAATCCTGAGGCTACTATTGACTGGGCTGGAAATTAATCCTCTAAGTCTCAGCAGTCTGTTAGAGACGTTGGGAACAATGTAGAGATGGTTGAAACTTTGCAATCCGGTAGGTCTAGTTCTTGTTTAGGGTTGAGCATGAAAGTGATAACCTGTCTGGGGGAATATCTGTTTCACAAAATCTTGAACTTAATACTCTTGTTCTTAGGAAACTTGATGACTTCATAATTGAAGGAAATGTTAAATATGGGCTTTTTAAGGTAGTAAATTATTCACGTTTAACAAAGAAAATTTTTGTTTTACTTCTTTATTAAATAAGTCTATTGAGCCTAGGTTTTATTATGAAGTATGTAATGATTCGAATTGGGTTGCTGTTATGAATGATGAAATTGAAGCACTTAATAGAAATAATACTTGGGATCTTGTAGAATTACCACCTAATAGGAAACCTATTGGTTTGTAAACGGATATATAAGATAAAGTATAAATCATCAGGAGAAATTGAGAGATATAAAGCTAGACTAGTAGCTAAAGGGTATAATCAGATAGAAGGTATAGATTTTGATGAGACATTCTCTCCTATTACTAAAATGATTATTGTTAGGAGTGTGTTAACTTTGGCTATTCAAAACAGCCGGAATGTTTATCAATTGGATGTGAAAAATGTTTTTTTTTTTTTTTTTTTTTTTTTTTTTGTATGGAGATTTAGTTGAAGATGTCTATATGAAATTACCCAAGGGTATTTTGCTAAAAATGATACTAGGGTTTGTAAGCTTAATAAGTCCTTGTATGGACTAAAGCAAGCTCCTAGAATGTGGAATGCTAAACTTGTTAGTGTTTTACTTGAGTTAGGATTTGTTCAAAGCAAATGTGATCCCTCGATGTTTGTTTTGTTAGTGAATTATGTGTTTATTGTGTTGCTTGTTTATATTGATGATATTCTTATAACAGGTAATGATGTAAGTGAAATTGCAAAAGTTAAGGAATACGTTCAAACCAAGTTTAAGATCAAAGATCTCGGTACCTTGAAGTACTTTTTAGGTATTGAAGTCATTAATGTGAATGGTGGTTTGTGTCTGTCTGAGAGGAAGTATTGTTTAGAACTTCTTGCTGAGTATGGGATGTCAGGTTGTAAACCTGTTAACAATCCTATCGAACAAAATCATGTGGTAGCAAAGATTAATAGGAAGATTGATTTATTTAACTCATACTCGTCGATATTGCTTATCTTGTGCATGTTTTAAGTCATCTTATGCATAAACCAACTAAAGTTCATATGTTGTTAGCCATGAGAATATTAAGATACCTTAAAGGTGCTCCTACTAAGTTATATTTTTTTTGGCAAACATTCTCATTTAATTCTGACTGCTTATGCATATTCAGACTGGGGAAAATGTCTTATGTCTAGAAAATCAGTTATTGGTTATTGTGTGTTTCTTGTTACTACTTTAGTTGCTTGGAAGAGTAAAAAGCAGTCACCAGTGTCTCGGGCTGTCGTCTACAGCCTGAGGCAGAGTACCGAGTAATGTGTACTGCGACATGTGAATTAGTTTGGCTTGTTAACTTGCTTAGTGAATTGCATGTAGAAGTTAAGTTGCCCGTGTCTTTGTTTTGTGATAATTCTGTTGCATTGTCAATTGCTGCAAATCCTGTCTTTCATGACAGGAAAAAGCACTTTGAGATCGATTTGTTTTTCCTTAGAGAAAAGATTCAAAATGGTTTTGTAAAAACAATTGGTGTGAAAACTGATAACCAGATTGCAGATATTTTTACAAAAGGGTTGCTAATAGAACAACACAATACTTTTTGTCAATGGTTAAATATGTTAGATATTTTTAGTAATAAAAGTGAGGGGTGTTAAAAATATGTATTACACATGATTCACTTTTATTGGCTTATATTTATTATATTTGATCACACTTATATTCATGGTTGCAAAAGTCGCTAGGCGCTCCCTAGTCGGTCAACAGGGGAGTTGAGAGTACTCGGTCTAGGCGGAGAGTACTCGGGGAGTACTCGGACATGTTAAATTATAAAGAAATTACTTTTTGGAAATCCAATATATGTCAAATAACACAAATTTACTAATATTTATAACAAAATACGTGAAAATGATATTCATTTTTTAATATGATAGGCATAGAAATTATGTTATATTATTATTTAAGTCAAACTAAGCCCGAGTTGACCTACTAGATTCAATTCTGGCCGAGGTTGACCGCGTTTGACCGACTCCGAGTAATTAGGCGGAGTCAAACAAAGTCGCCTCGGCAGCCTACCTTGTAGCGCCTACTCGGGGAGTACTCGGCCTTGGAAACCTTGTTTTACAACCATGCTTATATTTGTTGTATTGTTACATGTGACCAAATAATGCTCTGGACACATGGGCTTATCATGCACTGCTACTAATGGACTGGATGCTGGATGCTTCTAATGGGTTGATGGGTGGATGGGCTTGCTTGTTGCGGAGAAGTTTGTTAGGGCTTTTCATTGATACATATAAAAGGGATCTTATCTTCAGAAGAATTCACTTATCACATCTATACAAAATATCTCCCTGTTCTTTTTTCTCTCTCTTAGGGTTTGGTTAGTTCTTGTAGATCTTGTGTTAAGATCTAGTGTTCATAGCTTAGATCTAGTTTAGAGAGTACAGATCATCAATGATCTGCTGGTGAAGTTGTGTGTGATTCTTGTGTCTGTGTTTCGTTTTCAGTTGTTTCTGTACTTTCTGTATTAGGTTGTGTTAAGTAAAATAAAGTGTTTTTGTCTTAGATCCATGTATTCTTGACATCTACATTCCTTATAAATATATGAAAGTCTCAAAGCTCGTGCATTTCATTATTATTTGTTAGTAAAGATTGCACACATACACACACAAACAACAAATCATGGTTAAAAAAGGATTAATATAATAACGAACCTTGAGCGGGAAATGACCCATATAGACTATTGCGACCAAAATGTAGAGCTTTAAGTGATGGAAAATGCCTTAAAGATGCTATAAGGCTTTCACTGAATTCATTACCCTCAAGATCTAGAATTTTCAATTTCTTCAAAACTGAAACCCTCTCTGAACCTGCGGACGAGGAAAATATTTATAAATATGTATATATAAACAAGGGGGAGATTATTTTCACACTTGGGGCGTGTTTGGCTAAGCTTTTCAAAACAACTTATTGGCTTATTGACTTATCAAAAAGCCAATAAGTTGTTTTTGTGTTTGTCTAAGCCAAAAGTCCTTTTAGAAATGGCTTTTTGCAAAGAAAAAAAAAGGAGGTTTCAAGAAGTCACAATATTGTGACTTCTTAGCCAGCTTTTAACTTTTCAAACTACAAATTACCAATATACCCCTTCTTTACCCCCTTATATCTAAAAGAATACTCATTTTAATCATTTTACATCAATAAGCTAATCCAAACACTTTTTTTAAAAACTCCTTTTCAAAAAGTCATTTTCCCAAAAGTCCTTTTTAACTAGGGGTGTTCAAAAAAATCCGAATCCGAAACCGAATCCGAAATATCCGAAATTCCGAATCCGAATTATCCGAATTTTCGGATATCCGAAATTTCGGATATCCGAAATTCGGATATCCGAAAATTCGGATTCGGATTCGGATAGCAATATTGAAAATTTTCGGATATTTCGGATATCCGATATCCGAAATATTAAATACTTTTATTTTTTATTTTTTAAATATATATAAGAATATATGTTGAAAACCCTAATTTCAACCCACTCGTTCATCTTTTCTTCTCTGCCATTCCCCAAGCCTTCTTCAAAGTTCAAATATTCCATGGCTAGGGTTTCTTCTTCGATGATTTGATGTAATCTTCGACCTATATTCAAATGCTCCATGGCTGATTTGCTGTAATCTTCAACAACAAGTCGCATTTGAGATCTCTGCTTGTGAGATCGAACACAAGAGTGTTGACAACAAGTCGTTTGAGGTCGCCGCTAGTGACGATGAACGCACACACGAGTCAATATACTTTTTGAATCGAGATGATCCCCCTTCTCTTATGGGTTCTTCACTCTGAACCGAGATACTGGCCTTCGATTTGTACAATTTTTTAATGAGGTTATTTGCCTTGGATTTGTTTATTATCAAGAACAATAGGATTTGAGCCGATTTAGGAGAAAAAGGTAAAGATTAGGATCTTGTAAAGTAATCGTCTTGACTCTTATTTACTTTTAGGATTAAGTATAAAGATGATTGTGTAAGTTGTTGAAATAATGTGAATTATTCGGATCTTTTATTTTTTCACTAACAGAACTTGGATTGAAAAGAGAAAAAAAGTGTTTGCTTTATATTTTGGAACTGTTTTTTTGTTTTTGTTTTTAAGCTTTGGATATCCGAGTTATTATCCGAATCCGTATCCGAACTTTCGGATATCCGAACGAATCTGTATCCGAACTTTCGGATATCCGAAGTTCGGATATCCGAAAGTTCGGATACGGATTCGGATAGTAAAAATCAACTATCCGAATTTTCGGATATCCGACATTCGGATATCCGAACTTCCGGATATCCGATTTTGAACACCCCTATTTTTAACTATAATAAGCTTAGCCAAACATGCCCTTGGTGTGTAGATAGTCAGCCCAAAAAGGGCTTTTTTGTCCTATATGTACACCCTGCAGTGTCGAGCTGTGGGTAAAGCGCGGCGTTTTGGTCCGGTTAACCAGACAAAGACTGACGGGTGTCTGAAGGGTCTTTTGACCGGACCAAAACGCTGAGCTTTGGCCGCGTTTTGGTCCTGTCAACCAGACACCCGGTCAGTCTTTTGTCTGGTTGACAGGACCAAAAATCGGCCAAAGCTTGGCGTTTTGGTCCGGTCAAAAGACCCGTCAGACACCCGTCAGTATTTTGTCTGGTTGACATGACCAAAACGTCGCGCTTTGGCCACAGCTCGACACTGCAGGGTGTGCATATAGGACAAAAAAGTCCTTTTTGGTGTGCATATAGGCATTTGGGTGTGCCAATAGGTAAATAGCATGAGAGGAAAAGAAGGTCTGTAGTTAACCAAAGTATTTGATAGTTTTTATAGTGTCTGAATTTTCTCCTTAGAATATAATACTTCCAAAAATGTTTTTGTGAGGGCAAGCACCATACCAACACCAGTAAACATCATGGGTCTCAAGGGATCTAAGATGATGTTTGATTACCTTGCATCTGGAAGGTACCATAATAGCCATTGTCATGGACATACAATTCCTCCAAGTTTTCCAAAGCAGCAAACTCTACAATATATATGAAGTAAATAACCATTAATCTTACAGATCCAAAAAAAATGGTGGATGATAGAAAAAATGACATGCCATGAGCAGGGAAGCTTCCTTCCAAACGGTTGTTACTGAGATCCAAATATTTTAGTGAAGTAAGGGCACTCAAGGAAGGAAAGATGCCATTTTCAATCGAGTTAACGCTGAGGTCCAGTCTCTCGAGATTCTTCAACCTTGACAATCTTTCAAGTCCTGCCATAGAATACGTTATAATGTTTAGTGACACCGATAAAATTGCTGATAACGAAAACTTGAATCTATATGCCTTAAAATGTTTACACTTGTTGGTAAACTTAAAGCCAACGTCGAGTCACTATCTAAGCATTTCACAATTAAGATTCTAGACAACTTACACCTACGTTATGATCCAAAGAAATTATGCAAAAGTATGGTGACTTGGAATTGAAGCACATGGTACCTGTGGTAATAAACGTATTGTCAATATAATTCCGTGACAAATCGAGACTTCTAAGCTCTTTAAAGTGAAGAAATAATGAAACATTTAGCGGCCAAATTCGGTAATAGTCTTCATATACAATTGAGATCACGTTGCTTAGAGACAATTCTGTTACATGCCCGGTTGTGTCACACTTAACTCTCTCCCAAACACAACATTCACTATGATTGACCCAAGTAGGGAGAAGAGGGTCCACATCATAAGTGTATGAATCGCTAAGGGAGGCTTTGATTTCTAGTAGTGATTTTCTCTCCTCCTCTACACAAACAGCTTGAATCTGCGAAACAATGAAATATGGTAACATCATGAATATTAACAAGCATGATTTATGGTTACCTAAATACCAATCCTCCATTTTGGTAGCTACAATACTAAGAATAGCGGTGATGGCTTTAAAGAGACACTCAGACACAATGATGCTTAAAAGCTCTTAAAAAGGAGAAGATGCTCTTGACACAATGGCAAACGCAAGTTACAAATATATATCGATTTTATGTTCCTAAATGCGACATTGATCAAGTCAATGGTCAATTTTCCATGCATTATTATGTCTACTCCATTTACACTTTTATGTCCACTTTGTAGAGAGATAATATTCCTATCCGTTACACTATCAATCACTTCAAAGAGTTAAATGTCATTTTAGTACCTGTGATTTGGGTTATTTTACTAGTTTAGTTCAAAGGTTTTATTTTTCGTTTCGGATCTAAAAAGGTTTCACGGTAGCCATTTTAGTCCACTAGGTTAACTTTATCTATTTTTTTGTTAACGAGAAGGGCAATTCGGTCATTTTAGTCCACTGATTCGTTTTTCATTAAAGTAAAATTGTTACTAAACTCGTATTTTAATAAAAAAAAAACTTATGTGTTTTTCATTAATTACTCCTATCTTGATAAGAACTCGTTATACATTTTCGTTCTAAATTTACTAAAGTAATTTACAAAAATAAATAAATAAATAAATAAACCCTTAAATCTATACATGTATACGACCCATATAGAGATCCGAAATCCTCATTATCCCAACAAATACACAACAAATAAATGCATTTGGTCGCATATCATTATATTGGTCGTATAACCATGTCACACACTCAATTTCCACATGCGGAGTACTACCGTGAGGCGTGCGACTAACCAGGATCAAGCTACCAATCATATTGAACAACATAATAATAAAACAGTTTTCATCACCACCAATACGATTAGTGACTAATAATGTTCAATTCCAAAGTTTAAGTTTAAAACAACATTAGAGATGTCAGCGGAAACATAATTTAATTCAGTTTAAGCAAAAGTCCAAAAGTTCGTAATTATTAATGAGGAACCCAACACGGGTCCATGCAACCACTACACTCCCCGCTGCAAGCTCCTAAGCCATCATTGAGTACCTGCAGAGCATGCAGTAGGGTGTCAACATAAAGTTGACGAGTTCATGAGTTGACCAGTTGTAGTTTCAAAAACTTATATTGGTTAAATAACTTATTTATACCATGCAATGGAGAGCTACCTCATCAATACAAGCTACTAAACTCCATGATATACCGAAACTTTCGCACTTAAGTTGTTGTTGCCCCATTTGTCAATGTCTATCATCATTGACGGTTGCCGAGGACTATTAGTTCACGCCCGTCCACTCAAGGAACAGTGTGAGGTTAGTGAGACCTAAATAGCGCTATTTAACTAGTATCATGTTCGCCAAGCCAGGCGACTAATCGGTACAGTAAGTAGGGTCTTCGTGATAGTGTTCCGTTTAGTAGGCTAGTTCATGAAATATAAATAGCACTTAACTAAGCGTCCTACACAAGGGGAAAAATGTTGTCCGTATCCCACACAAGGAGATAATGTAGTCAGTATCCCACACAAGGGGAAAATGTTACCCGTATCCCAAACAAGGGGAAGAAGTTATTCGTATCCCACACAAGGAGAAAATGTTCTTTGTTCTGTTCCCAACTGATGTGTGCAAAATGCAACACATAAATTACATCAATTGTGGCATAAAACTAACCCTTTTTTAGTACTAATGTTGGAAAAAGTGTGCTTTTGTCTTCCTTTTGTATTTTCAGGATTAAATGAGCTCAAATTAACAAAAGAAGCAAAAAGGCAGCTAAATCTAACATAAATACAAGAAAAGGAACAAACGTGGCATGCCCGACCTCCCCGAAAGCATCTTCCCAAGCAAAACAAGAGAGCAGAAGGCTGAACACGCCCCGTGTTCATTGAACACGGGGGCGTGCCCAAGTGTCAGCATAAAAGACAAAGTTGTAAAAGCTTCCATCGCCCACCACGGGGCAGTGCTCAGCGGACACGGGGCCGTGGTCAACTATAAGATTCGCAGAATCTAGGCAAATCTTGATAGTACAGATATGCTTCTGCACACGGGGTCGTGCCCAGCGGACACGGGGCCGTGGTCAACTAATGCAGACAAAAGCAATTAATGAAGACAGAGAAGAGGATGGACACGGGGCCGTGCCCAGCGGACACGGGGTCGTGCCCGAGCTTCTGTTCAGCCTATAAATAGGAGTGCTTGGTTCAAGCTCAAACCATCCCTTGGTACACCACCTCTCTCACACTTCACCCACCACCCACCACCACCATAACACCATCATCCACCACCATCATCCATTGTCCATCATAGAGTGTGTGAGTCGTCTCGGGATCCAAGATTGATCGTAAGAGTTCTTGACAATCAAGGCCATGTTTGCCTAAGTTTCTTACATCACTTGGTGAAGACAAAGTGTCTAGTGTAATACTTTTTATTTTTAATCTTTTCGCACTTTTTAATTGGTTATGTATTAATGACTTTAATTACTAGTTTCTTATGTTGAAGGTGATTCTTCCGTATCGTTTGTCCGTGGTGTCTTGGCATTATTTTACTGTCTATATAAAATAAAAGATTTTCACCATTCATATCTCCACGGTCTATATGGAGGTATGTTGGCTACCTGGTCGGGGTTAAGGGAACGGTTTGGTAAGAGTCTTGCCATTGTTCAATGTATAGATCCTGCAAAGGACCTGGGTCAAATTTAGTAGGACCTCCTTCAATACTTAACGGTATTGGATGGCGGGGGTCCAAACTCTTTGATCCCCTCATAAGTTAAACTACTATTAAAACTTTAACCCGGCTACTTAGGACTGGATCCCTGCTGACTCAGACTACTTAGCCGAGGGTAACGTCGCCTTCAAAAGAGGGGCCTACCACATTATGCATTAATAACTTAATTAATTATCTTTCAATAATCCAACCCTTTAGGATTGTATCCCTGCTGACTCAAACTACTGGGTTGAGGGTAACGTCACCTCCAAAAGAGGGGCCTATTACAATAACTAAGATAATCTCTTAAAAAAGTGCAAAAGTGCGGAAATAATCAAAGGTTACACTAAACACGAGTCGGAGCCAAGTAATTCATCTTGTCTATCTGTTTTTATTTTTATTTTTATTTTTCAGCATTTTAGTTAGTTTTTTATTTTCTTAGTTTAAAACATTTTTCTAAACTTTTGATTTGATTAGACGTTGAGGATAAACCGGTACTAAAAGCTCTTGTGTCCTTGGACGACCTCGGTATCTTACCAACACTATACTACGCTCACGATGGGTGCACTTGCCCATATGTGTGTTTAGTGTTAGTAAATATCGTGTTTTATAAATTTAAAACTTGGCTAAAGAAAGTGTAAAAAGGGCTTAAAATATACTTAAACTTATATACACACTTCACACGCATCAAGTTTTTGGCGCCGTTGCCGGGGACACAAGGATTTTAAGAAAGTTAGGAATCAACGGCCTAATCGTTTTTCTTATTTTTCTATTTTTTTAGGATTTTTCTTAATTTTTTCAGTTTCTGCAGAGCTCAGCACGGGCCGTGCCTGGTCGGACACGGGCCATGCCCAGCATTATCACTGGCAGTTTTTATTTTCCGAGTTACAGAGGGCTGAGCACGGGGCTGTGTCGGTGCAACACGGGGCCGTGTCCAACTCCCAGTAACAGGGATCCGGAAAACAATCGCTGTACCTCCGACCACGGGCCGTGTTCGCTGAACACGGGGCCGTGGTGAACCTTCTGACCAACGTTCTTTTCTGTTTTTGTTGCAGGACTTGGAAGCCAGGCGCCACATTTGAACTTCCTACGTAGTGCATGAGCTCCAGTTCTAGTAGAGACATAAAAGAACCTTTAGAAGAACCCGAACGCTTTCTCAGAAAAAGACTTAAAGCTAAAAACCAAGAGAAAGTTTCAGGGGACCCACTTCCAATGGCGGACCAACGTACCCTCATGGATTACCTACGGCCCACTGTAGGTAATCTAGGCGCCGCTATCAATGCACCGAATGTCGAAGCCAATAACTTCGAACTTCGGCCGCATTTGATACAAATGCTTCAAAACTCCGCAACCTTCCATGGGCTTGCGGACGAGGATCCCCATCCACATATTACTAATTTCTTATAAATATGTGATACCTTTCGGATCATTGGAGCATCCAACGACGCCATTCGCCTTCGAATGTTTCCATTTTCACTAAAAGACCGAGCTAAGGCTTGGCTTAACACCCACCCAGTTGGCTCGGTAAACACCTGGGATGAACTAGCCCAAAAGTTTCTATATAAGTATTTTCCTCCTGCCAAAACGGCTAAATTAATGACTGAAATTAATACATATTCTCAAGAGGATGGGGAATCCGTATATGAAACATGGGAAAGGTTCAAGGAGCTACTAAGAAAGTGTCCTCATCACGGTCTTGCGGTATGGCAACAAGTATCCACTTTCTACAATGGGTTGTTGCCACACACAAGACAAACACTTGATTCTAGCTCCGGGGGACTTCTAGGTAATCGTCGCCCAAATGAAATATATAATCAAATTGAGGAAATTGCTCAAACCAATTTTCAGTGGAACACCCCCCGAGGTAATAAATCTATTGCCCCGGGCGCCCATAAGGTTGATGAAAGCACTTCTTTACAAACCCAAATCGAGGCCCTTTCTTCAAAAATCAAAAAGTTAGAAATGGAAAAAACGGCCTCGGTTATGGCTTGTGAAGGGTGTGGTGGACCACATGAAAATTGGAGTTGTATGAAAGAAGTAGATGATCAAACGGAAACGGTAAACTACATTGATAATAGACCTAGGCCGTCGGGTCCACCAACGGGTACCTACAACCAAGGATGGCGTAACCACCCTAACCTCGGTTGGAGAGATCCCGGCAATAGTAGTAACCAACAAAACCAACGAACTAACTTTCAACAACCACAAAACTTCTCTCAACAACAAGGTGGACGAGAAAGGCTTGAAGATACGGTATCTCGCCTCATCTCCGACATCGAAAAGAAAAACTCGGATCGGTTTCAACAATTGGAATCGAATTTTAGAAATCAACAAGCTAGCATTCAAAACATTGAAAAACAATTAAATCAAATAGCTCAAAATTTCTCCGAGAGACCACAAGGCGCGCTACCTAGCAATACCGAAACCAACCCAAAGGCACAAGTACATCTCATCACATTGAGAAACCGAACCGTGGGTCCCGAGGAGGCTCCATTACCACCAACTGAAAGAAGCCACACCGCGACTCCACCCGCGCTCCAACCAGAAAAGGCTTCTCCACCAAATCAAGAGCCCACTAAGACTCCTCCAGTTCCATAACCCGGACAGTTAATTCGTCAAAAGACCGATGAGCAATTCGCAAAGTTCAAAAATTTACTAAAACAATTGCATGTTAATATTCCTTTTATTGAGGTCCTAACCCAAATGCCTAAATATGCAAAATTTATGAGGGACTTCCTCACTCACAAAAGAAAAATTGAATCATTGCAATTAGTTAACTTAGGCGAAGAATGCTCCGCCTTAGTACTCAACAAACTCCAACAAAAGAAAATTGATCCTAGAAGCTTCACGATTCCGTGTTCGATTGGGGAATCCCCCATTCGTAATGCACTAGCCGATCTTGGGGCTAGCATTAACCTCATGCCCGCATCAATTTTTAAACGACTTGGCCTAGGAACAACGAGCCCTACAAAGACGAGCACACAACTCGCCGACAGATCCGTCAAATTTCCACAAGGTATCGCCGAAAATCTATTGGTCAAAGTTGACAATTTCGTTTTCCCGGCCGACTTTGTCATCCTAGATATGGAGGAGGATGCCGATGTCCCTCTCATCCTCAGGAGGCCATTTCTAGCCACCGCCCAAGCGGTGGTGGATATGAATGACGGAACACTAACATTGAAGTTTGGGGACGAGGAAGTGAAGTTTGGAGTTGGTAAAAGAGTAGAAGACGAAGACCCGATCAACTACATGAAGGTCATAGACTCAAGCTTGGATGACGCTCTCCGACGGTGTAGCACGGGATGCATAACATCCCACTTGGGTGACATATGACCATGCTTTGGGTCTAGCCAAGGACCCTTATAAACGTGGCGCACCACGAAGGCATTCTGCGGAACTATCCTTAATTTAGTTTAGATTATTTTTTATGTTTTCTAGTTAATTTTAATTTTCAGGAATAAAACACACTCGAGATGGCAAAGGATAACAAGGGAAACTTGAACCAGCAACCTATGCAGAAAAACGGGGCCATCCGACAATTTTCTTCATTAACAGTAAGCTCAGCACGGGCCGTGTCCGCCCAACACGGCCCCTTGCTGCACAATCTGCAGAAATGTCCAGTTCAGGTAAACTGGACACGGGCCGTGTTCACCCAACACGCCCCCGTGTCCAGGCTTCTGTTTCTTTTATTTAACTTTTGTTACTGGCACCTGAACACGGGGCCGTGCCCGGACAACACGGGGCCGTGTCCAGGCGTCCAGTAACACAACTTTTTGCTTTTTCACACCTTTTACACATTCAATCAACCTAAAAACTTATTTTTGGGACACATTGAGGACAATGTGTAATTTAAGTGTGGAGGGATGCTAAAACCTTGAATCTTGCAAGTCCTAATAACAAGCCTTACACAAAACTCTATTGGAACCGCTAATCACCCCAATTTTTTTTCAAAAATATTCATTTTTTTTACTTGTCTAGGTTTAATTTGGGAATTTCAAAATTCTAAAAAGGTTATATTTTTACAAATTTACAACCGATAGCATCGTGATAAAAAGAACCAATATAAGAAAATTATGAAAAAGGCATGACAAGCTTAGTTAAAATTTAATTATATATACTTGATCACATAAAAACCCATTCCCACAAAAGTGAGTTTTGAGCCTTTATTGAGCATACAAATACATATCTTTAAATTAAATGCTCATTTTTCATTTCTTGTGTGAATAGCCGCTTGGTTCTTACAACTCTAGAACTTGCCACGATGATACATTCCCGGTCCTTACCAACTTAAACCCGAGTAAGTAAATGATGGAGGCATTAGGACTAACCTTTTTTATTTCTACACCATTATTTATTTTATTTTTTTTACCACCTACCCAAAATCTCCCTAGTTAACCCCTTTGAGCCTAAACCTTTTCATTTCATAACCCAAACCAAACACCCTTTCACCCACCAAAACCTTTTTTTATTTTTAACCCTTTGTTTTAGTAACAAGTTCGGTTTTTCGTATGACTTTCAAAAAAAAAATGTGTTGATGATGAAGCAAAAGAAATAAACAAGCAAGTTCATCAAAAATAACTTTGTTTGGAATTATGGCTTCATCAAAATAAAAAGTTGAAAAATAGAGAAAGTCTTACAAAAACCGATGCTTTTTACGCTTTTTCGCCCTTTTCTACTAACCACTAACCCAACCACCTACCTTTAACCCAAGCCTAACCCTTCACCCAAAAAGTCCTCTTGATATTTACAAAGGTACATAGTTAAAAAGGAGGAGGATTGATTGCTTGGCAAGCCTATGGTAGGAGTAAGTTCCATGCCGCTCTCGAGTGATTCACTAAAATACATCTCCGGCCGAGTGTTGAGTGATCCCCCGTGAGGTATGTGAACTTGTATATAAATAGAATTTTGAAAAGGCATGTTATGCCCTAATAAGTAATTTATCTTATGAAAAGTTTTAAACAAATCATGACGAATATGATTGTAAATAAATAAAAATAAAACTTAGTAAAGAATCTTGGAAATCCCGACACTCTATGACAAGCCCAAAAACCTTCTCTTCTACCCATTCCATTTGGGAGTGTAAAGCCATATTATAAAGAGTTTTGCTTGAGGACAAGCAAAGATTCAAGTGTGGGGGTATTTGATGTGTGCAAAATGCAACATATAAATTACATCAATTGTGGCATAAAACTAACCCTTTTTAGTACTAATGTTGGAAAAAATGTGCTTTTGTCTTCCTTTTGTATTTTCAGGATTAAATGAGCTCAAATTAACAAAAGAAGCAAAAAGGCGGCTAAATCTAACATAAATACAAGAAAAGGAACAAACGTGGCATGCCCGACCTCCCTGAAAGCATCTTCCCAAGCAAAACAAGAGAGCAGAAGGCTGAACACGCCCCGTCTTCATTGAACACGGGGGCGTTGACGGGTAATCCGTAGGACAACCCTTAAGTGGTATAAACGATATTAAAATCCTACATTTAATCGGGTAATTGTCTAGAATTAGATAACTACGGTTGTTTGCGTTTCAGGTACAACTAGAGCTTAAAATGGAAGGAATACGGTGCATAAAATAAAATCAATTATTGGAATTGAAGAATTAAGATTATGACATGATAGAGGATGAAATTACGAGAACGTGGGCGAAAACGGCGAAGAAAACGGAGTTGAAACGAGAAAGTTATGCTGAAAACAAGAAATTATCCTTGGAGCAGGTGAACCTTACGGACCTCAACGTCCACAATGTTGAGGTCCGTAAGCATCCATACGGACCTCGACATTGCCAACGTTGAGGTCCGTAAGCTTCTGTCGGCAACGACTTTTCGTCGCTAAATGGAGCAGGTGGCTGGTGGTCGCAATGTGTGTGCTTACGGACCTCAACATTGCCAACGTTGAGGTCCGTAAGCTAGTCCCCAGCATCAAAAATCTCAACTATAAATAGCCATGCATTCCTACTCGAAAATCACACCATTTCTAATACGAAATACCACTTCTAAGCCTGCTCTAAATCAAGTTTGATCACCCGGAAGTGCCGGCGAAGACCCTCGGAGCTCTCGAGAAGTTTGGAAGCCTTCGGTTCTAGTCCTAATCGACCCGAGTTCGGTTAATAGTCGTGATTTCCATTCTAGTAAGTCTTGTATTATGTTTTCATTTGTGTGTAAGCTTTGTTCAAGTGTGTTATTATCTATTATGAGTAGCTAAACGTTATAATGATCATCATAGATTGAAAGTTTGTTTGAGACATTCATGTTATTGTTCTTATTTCTAGAATAATAAACTTATACTTGTGATTTGTTTATTATGGTGTGTTGATATTTGTTTGTAAATTGTTACTTTGTATTGCAATCCTAATCTAAACCATACGTTCTTGGTGTTAATAATAATCGAGATATCATGGGCGGGTTAAGGGTTGAATATTAATTGATCATCGGATAACAACCTTGCATTCTAGTAACCCAAGTACTTAGTTCCCTTTTATCACAACCAAAGTAATAGATCATCGGGTAACAACCTCATATTTGAGTACTTAGTTCCCTTTTATCACAAACAAATAACTACATGTTGGGATTGAACCCTATCAGAGGAACAGATAATGTAAAGCCAAAACTGGATCAAAGCAGTGGATCCAGAATAAGCAGACGTTTACAGTTGGTTTATGCAAATCTCTCCTCTTGAAAGTGGCTTTGTATCTGCTGATCTCCTATCTACTGATCTTACCAAGTGCTGATCCACAACTGCTGCCTTGCATCTACTGCCAAGTGTTAAAGACTGATAGAAGACGAAAGCTCTGCTGACTCAATCTACTGCCTTGAGTCAAGTACTGCTGATCCGGACAAGCACTGCTGGGGTCACAGCAGTGGAAGGATGCAGCAACTGTTTATGTGTCTTTTATGTATTAGATTGAAATAGCAGTAGTTAGTACATCAGTGTTTGTATAGATCAGAGGTTAGAGTTTGTTAGGAGGTTAGATGTCACTTTCATGGTGACGTCAGCTAAGATGCTCAGTGGTTTGTAAGTGCCTATAAATAGTTCAGTACTTTGTACTGTTCTATTAGCTCTTTCACCACATCGTCTTCTTTGCACAAACAAACTACTGAGCTCTGGCTGAGGGGGAGTTTGCATTCTTACATCAATCATTGTAATCGTTGTTGAAACAAATTAAATCTTTAGATTCTATGTGTAAAGATGTTTGATAAAAGTATTACTCTCGTTTGATTGTATGCAAAGTTTGTTTTCATTCTAAATTCCGCTGCACACTCATCCATTTCCATCTTAATTTCAAACGAAAAATACAATCAAAAAGAAACTCAGATCCAACAATTGGTATCAGAGCTTGGACAGTCAAATTTGATTTAACAATCATTTTGACATAAATAGTTCGGCTCATTACAGTTGATACTGATCGTTTGTTCGTCCGTTGAAAAACAGAGCAAGGATTAATCACCATTAAAGTTGATTTATCAGTGTCTGTAAAACAACAAGAATGACGTCACAATCTCAGGATGATAAAAACAACATCGGCTCGCTTTTTAAACCACCTATGCTAAAAAGAAATGAGTACAACATCTGGCAGAGGAGGATGGGTCACATCCTCGCTCAACAAAGCACAGGTTGTTGGAGGTCTGTCACTTTTGGTCCTCATGTTCCTTCAGTGCCAAGCGCTGAAGATGCTAAAAAGTTCGTTCCAAAACCAGTTGAAAATTACACCGAAACCGATTTTCAAAAGATCGAACTAGATGCTAAAGCGTTTAGCATCATAGCATCAGCGCTGCCCAATGAAATATATGCTGGACTGTTACACTGTAACAGTGCCAAAGAATTGTGGGACGCACTTAAGGAACAGTTTGGAGGTACTGAAGAAGTCATAGAAAACAATAGGGAAATCCTGAACCAACAGTACGAAACATTTTGTCATGTTAGAGGTGAATCACTGACTCAACAATTTGAGCGGTTTAGTTGTCTCATCAGTGAACTGAGGCTTGTTAATACTACTTTTACAAACTCAACTCAAAACAGCAGGTTCCTCAGGTCACTGCCCGAAAAATGGGACACTATAGCCTTTGTCACCAGAAATTCACCTGAGTTCAAGGATCTGACCTTGACCCAACTCCATGGTCGACTCCTGACCTACGAAAGGGAGTTGAACCAGAAAAGGAAGTTACAAGAGTCAGGAAAAGCCGTTGATGATTACACATTCGGTAATACTGCTCTTCTGGGTCAAGAAGAATCTGGGAGCAGTGGTAAGGACCAGGGTTATGATCACTTCATTGACATAACTGCTGGTGCAAATTTTAACAACCCTGATCCTCACTCTGCAAGTTATGCATTCACTGCAAACGAAAACCAGATGTCAGATAATTTAAGCTTTGAACTAAATGATTTGCAACATTTTGATCCCACTGATTTAGAGGAAATGGACATCCTGCACCAACTGGCTTTGCTAAGTGTTAGAACTAGCAAATTCTACAAAAGAACAGGGAGAAAATTCCCAGGTCTGCATGGGAATCTAAGGGTTGGGTTGGATAAATCGAAAATCAAGTGCTACAAGTGTAATAGGTTGGGACATTTTGCTAGGGAATGTAGGAGTCAAAATACTGGTCCCATAATTACTCATCCTAGCTCAAATCCTAGACCTCAAAACCAAAACACTGTGCACTATGCCCAATATGCCCCAGCAGCTCAAGTGAACACTGCTCACTATGCTGCTGCCCCTGTGCCAGTACATTATGTCCAA
The DNA here is from genome assembly GCA_030545235.1 of Helianthus tuberosus. Classification (NCBI taxonomy): domain Eukaryota; kingdom Viridiplantae; phylum Streptophyta; class Magnoliopsida; order Asterales; family Asteraceae; genus Helianthus; species Helianthus tuberosus. The sequence continues at coordinate 205,117,603 of CM060369.1, forward strand.
ACTACTGTTCCACAAATCCAATATGTTCAAACCCCTGCTCCACAGGTACAAGTGCAACCTGTTGCACCTCAAACCACTGCTCCAGCAGCAGCACAACCAGATCAACAAAGTTTTTTCACTCAAGGGTTTGTTGACTGGAGCAGTATGCCTGAAGACCTTAATGATGAAAACTTTGCACTCTATGCTTTTAATGAACCCTCACATGATGAGTTTTATTTGATGGCATTAGAGTCAATACAGGAGGGGATTGAAGCTGAGGAGGAACAGCAGTGCTTTGAAACAGTGGAAGAGGTGACTGAAGCAGTGGTTACTGCTGTGGCTGGTGAACTACTGTTGGGAGAAAGTTCAGGTATTCTGATCGAACCAATGACAGATCCATGGTCCATAAAGGACAAAGAAGAAGAGGAAGAAGAAAAGGCTGGTGAAAAGAAGGTAAAAGCTGATGATGATGAAGATCATCAATGTGATTGTGCAATGATGGCAGCTGCCAAGGTATCTCCTCAAGTTCTTGAAAAACTGTGTTCAGACAATTGCATAATTGCTTTTGCTAACATCAAAGAGGTGAATGAAAACCTTCGGGATAAAATCTTAACTGATGAGGTCAAATTTGAAAGCTCTTTAAAAGAACTTAAAAACAAATTGACTGAAAAGGAAAAAGAAATCAGCTGTTTGAAAGAAGAGCAAAGTATAACCAAAACCCAACTTCAAACTATGGTAGAAAAATACCAAGTTTGCAAAAAGGAGTTGGAGTCTGCCCAGATTACTTGTGAAAGATGGGTGGAATCCTGCAAAGGATATGAGGTTATGCTTGAAAAACAGAGAAAAAGCAATGTGAAGTTTGGGGTTGGGTATAGAAAATATGATGATGAAAACACTGCTTTTGAAAACTCTGTTCAAACCACTGATGAAGCTACTGAGCTTATCCCCACAAACAAGAATGGCCAAGAAGTGAAAATCACTGACAAACTTGGTAACAAAATCACACTTAACAAACCAATGGGTTCCTCCACTTTCAAGGAGCTTGAAGATCATCAGTTTAAACCAAAATGGTCTGATGAGTGTGATATTCTTGAAAATTTCAAGCCAATGGACTTTACATCAATTGATGGTGCTAAAGCTCCAAAAGCTAAAGTCATACCTCTCAAAGATATCCCAGCAGTGGTTAAAACCTCTGCTGCAAAGGAATCCGAAAAGAGAAAGAAGAAAGAAAAAATTGATAACCTGTTTTGTGAATTCTGTGAGAAAAGGAATCATCTAACAAAAGACTGTTTCCACTTAAAAGCTTATGATCTAAACAAAACAAGTGTCATTGTTTCAGCAGAAAGCTGCATTGTCTGTGGGAAAACAAACCACAAAACTCAAGCATGTGTGTACCTCAAAAACTTTGATGTGAAAAAGAATGAGTACATTGCTAAAACATCCTTGAGTCCATCATCATCATCAACATCTGTCAAATTCACCAAGAAACAACCACTGTTTGTGCCAGTACAAACAGCTGTTACAAAACAGCTGAACCAAACGTCTGTCAAAAGAGATGTTCAGGTTACTGATGCACCCCCTGCCAATCAGTTCAGAAAAGGCAGAGAAAAACAGTCTTACCAAAGGATTCCTCACGTTTATGAGGCCTACAAAAGGCCCTCTAAACCCAAAGTGAACAGGCATCCTTTTGGTTACCAGCAGATGATTGGTCAGGACCCACAACAGTGGTTAGAGAAACACTGTTCTAAAACAGTTCAAACCTCTGACCTAACCACTGTCCATCATTCTGCATCCATTCCAGACACTGTTGAGACCCCATCCAAAGCCCTGCTGGCTTTGGAGACCTTAATGAACTAATCCTTTTACTTCATGTGCAGGGAGCTTCTGCATGCTTTGATAGTCTTTGGTATGTAGATAGTGGAGGCTCCAGGCACATGACAGGATGTAAAGCCCTCCTCAAAGACTTTAAAATCCATGGTGGGGGTGATATATCCTTTGGGAATAATAGTAAAGGGAAGGTTCTGGGGTCTGGTACAGTACAATCTGGAAATGTAAAATTTGAAAATGTCAATCTAATAGACAATCTAAAATTCAACCTTCTGAGTGTGTCCCAAATGAGTGACAAGGGATTTGGGTCATTCTTCACAAAAGACTGTTGTAGGATTGTTGGACCAGAAATGGTCAAAAAGATTGAAGCAATAATCAAAACTGGTCAAACTAAACTTGTTGCTCAAAGAAGTGGCAATGTTTATGTTGTTGACATGTCAAAAGAGTGTCCCAGAGCTGATGCCTGTCTGTTCTCAGCTGCCTCTAACAAAGAGACAGAACTTTGGCACAGAAGGCTGGGACACACAAATCTTAAGACAATCACAGAAATTTCAAAAAATGGTTTGGTGAGAGGCCTACCACAAAAATTGTTTTCATGTCCTGAACATTGCATTTCCTGTTTAAAAGGAAAACAGCGTAAAAGTTCTTATAAGTCCATTGAAGAGTCCAAAACAACCCAGTGTTTGCAAATGCTACACATGGATTTGTTTGGCCCAGTTCAAGTCATGAGCCTTAAAAAGAAAGGATATTGTTTGGTTATTGTTGATGACTTTTCTAGGTTCACATGGACTTTCTTTTTGCACTCAAAAGATGAAACTGCAGGCATTTTGCAAGACTTTGTAATACAGGTTGAAAAGCAATTTGACCTTCCAGTAAAAAGCTTCAGGAGTGACAATGGCACAGAATTCAAAAATAGGGAGTTGGATGCCTTCTGTGTGAAGAAAGGGATTGTAAGGCAGTACAGCATCCCAAGAACACCAGAGCAGAATGGGGTAGTGGAAAGGAAGAACAGAACTCTGATTGAGGCTGCCAGAACCATGCTTGCAGATTCAGGTCCATCAGAGGATACAACACCAGACTATGGGTATGAAATCATCATCCCTCAAAGGTCTGCCACAAAGGGAAAAGCATCAGCTGTTCAAAACAGTTGTCAAAGCTCTACCACTGCTACCTCAACAGTTGTTGACCAAAGTAGCCCATCAACCACTGCTTCCACATCCTCAAACACTGCTGACAAAAGTCCTCAAACAGTGGATAAAGGTCAGCAGTTGTCCACCTCATTACCTCCTATACCACCACCTTTTGAAACCACTGCTGGATCATCAAAGTCCCCAGCAGTGGTTAGCTCAGATGATACACATTTGCAGCCTTCACCAACCAATGCCATCATACCATACCAAGGAGATTTAATCTTCTTGAGATCTCATCCACCTGATCAAATCATTGGCAACATAAATGAAGGGGTGCTCACAAGAAGCCAAACCCAAAACATTTGTCTTTTTGCTGGTTTTCTATCACTCCATCAGCCAGTCAAGTACCAAGAGGCACTGAAAGACAACAGCTGGGTAGAAGCCATGCAAGAGGAGCTCCAACAGTTTAAAAGACAACAAGTATGGGAGCTTGTACCACTGCCAGAAGAGGTTAGTCCCATTGGCACAAAGTGGGTCTTCAAGAACAAAACTGATGAAAGGGGTATTGTTGTCAAGAATAAAGCCAGGCTTGTGGTTCAAGGTTACAGACAGGAAGAGGGGATTGATTATGATGAAACATTTGCCCCTGTTGCAAGACTAGAAGCAATTAGACTGTTCCTGGCCTTTGCTGTCAACCACAATATGAAGGTGTTTCAAATGGATATCAAAAGTGCTTTCCTCTATGGTACAATTCAAGAAGAGGTGTATGTTTGTCAACCTCCAGGTTTTGAGGATCCATTTTATCCAGATCATGTCTACAGGCTAAACAAAGCCTTGTATGGCTTGAAACAAGCACCAAGGGCCTGGTATGAAACTCTTTCCAACTTCCTACTCTCAAATGGTTTCAAAAGAGGTACCATTGATAAAACACTGTTTTTAAAATGGAGAGGGAAGAATTTAATGATTGTCCAAATTTATGTGGATGACATTATTTTTGGAAGCACATGTAACAAAATGTGTGAAGAGTTTAGAGAACTCATGACAGCTGAGTTTGAAATGAGTGCAATGGGTGAGCTGCAATGCTTTCTTGGTCTCCAAGTACAGCAAATGCAAAATGGAACTTTCATTCATCAAAGCAAATATGCTAAAGAACTTTTAACAAAATTTGATATGAATGATTGTAAACCATGCAGCACACCCATGGCAACAAATAAGCTGGTCATGTCTGATGAAAAGGATGAGCTGATTGACCAAACACTCTATAGAAGCATGATTGGGTCTTTATTGTACCTAACTGCATCTAGACCAGACATCATGTTTGCAACATGTGTCTGTGCAAGAAGTCAATCAGCTCCCAGAAAATCAAATCTCATTGCTGTAAAAAGGATCTTCAGATACATAAAAGGTGCTCCCACACTTGGTATCTGGTATCCAGCTAATGGGAACATCAAGCTTTCAGGTTTCTCAGACAGTGACTTTGCTGGATGTCACACCACAAGGAAGTCCACATCAGGAGGGTGCCAGTTTCTAGGTGATTGCTTAGTCTCATGGCAAAGCAAAAAGCAAGCAGCTGTTTCCACATCTACTGCTGAAGCTGAATATATTGCTGCTGCAAGCTGTACAGCCCAACTCCTGTGGCTTCAAAATCAGTTGCTGGATTTTGGTATCACTGCCTTAAAGACACCACTCATGTTGGACAGTCAGGCAGTAGAAAATATCATCAAAAATCCAGTTTCCCACTCAACCACCAAACACATCGACATCAGACATCACTTTGTGAGGGACTGCTATGAAAAAGGTTTGATTTCTCTGCATCATGTCCCAACTAAAGACCAGCTGGCTGATGTGCTCACAAAAGCACTTGATACAGCCACTTTTGAAAGTTTGGTCTCTAGGATTGGGATGCTGAACATGGAATAACAAGCAACATCTTGTTTTTCTATGAATAAAAGCAACAAAATGTTTTCAGAAAAATCAAAACTCCATCCTTAAAAATAGTTAAAAATGAAATTTTTTCATTAAGTCCTTAAAAGTCTGCCATTAACCACTGATTGTTCAAAAGTCTGCTATACTTCAAAAGTCTGTCCACTGCTGAAAGTCAACCCCTGCTCTCTCATTACTTTGATAAACTCTGTTGTTCAAAAGCAGTGTCTTATCCACTGATATGCTATCCACTGATAGTGAAAATCATCCACTACTTCCATACCACTGCTTTCATTTGTCCCTATCACACAAGTACTGTCCTTCCCTTTCAACAGGGGTTGTCACGTGGACAGTACATATTGGTCAGACCTTTTGTAACGGCCGCCACCTCAGCATTCACTTTCTTCCCTATAAAATCCCCCACTCACCATCAAAACAGGGTTTTACTGTCGAATTGAATTCTTAAAATTTCTCTTCTCAAAGCAGTTTTTCTTCACATTTCTTCACAAATTTCTTCGATCAATCATCCTCAAAATGACAAAATCAAAGAAATCTTCAAAACCCTCATCCAAATCTTCATCGAAAACAGCCTCTCAAAAGGAAATCTCCACTGAAATTCCACACAAACCATCTCACAATCTCCTGGGTCTTCTCACAAAACCAGGAACCACCACCGTTTTCGATTCCATCATTGATCTCATGGCAAAATCAAAGTACAAAACTTTGTTCACTGCCGATGCACCAATCTATTTGGCAACCCAAAGGGAGTTTTGGAAAAATGCAACCCTTGAAAAACAAGGCGACACTGTAACCACCATAAACTCTTCTATAAAGGGTAAAGCTGTCCAAATCACGCCACAATCCATTTCAGAGGTCTTTCAACTCGGTGATCAGGAAGGTAAACTTTCGTTCACTAAAAACGAGTTACAAACTGACTTCATTGAGAGAGGGTATGAAGCCACAATGATGAAGAAAATTACCTTAGAAAAAGGTTATTTTCCGTCTGCAACCAGATTTTTATTTCATACCCTCCTACTATGTGTTTCAAATAAAACCACTTCTTTCAATGAAATCCCTTTAAAGATTCAAAATCTGGGATATGCAATTCTTCAAGAAGAAAATCTTAACTATTCTCGGGAAATTTTTAAAGATTTGGTTAATAATGTTGTCACAAAATCATTCTTACTGTTTCCAAGGTTTTTAAGTTACTATTTTGCAAAGAAATTCAGTAAGGATGATTTAGTTATAAGAAACCAAGGTGATTCTACTCAAATAAACAGTTTAACAACTGAAACTTTTTCAAGAATGTTAGCACCTTGCAAAACACAAGCAGAGGTGCCTGAGCAGATTTTAGCAGTTACAACTGCTCCTCAGGTATCTGCTGCTGAGCCCACTGCTCAAGGTGATCAAAGCAGCAGCACAACTGTTTTGAAACCCACACCTACAATCACCAAAAAGCCAACAAAAGGAAAAACACAAAAACCCCCCAAAACCCTCAAAAAGGCATCTCTGGAGGATGAGATACCAGAGCTTCTGCCAGTGACAACACAAAAGTCACAAGAAACCACTGCTGCTACTTCCTCACAGCAGTTGGTACAAATATCTCAACCCATAACCAAAACTCCTCCTGCTTCTTCACAAAAAGAACAGGTTGTACAAAAAGGGTCTCCACATCATGATGCTCTGGAAACACTCGTTTCTATCATCCACAGTCCAATGCCCGGGACACATCCTATTTCTACACCAACCATCACATCCACATTTCCCTCACCAATAAAACCACTGTTGGATGCAATTGATTTGAATCAGGCATTATCCAGTCCTTCTCAATCACCTATTAATGAGAATATACCTCAACAACTGACTGGGTCTGATGTATCAATCTTTGCTAACCCACCAACACAACCTGAGGAGGTTACACCCCTTGAGTTACAAGTAACTCTTGGTGGTAATCCAAGTGAAGCAGCCACTACAACTGTTACACCCACTGGGTTATATTTGGACAGTGGTTACATTCATAAGACTTCCTTGGAGGCAATTCCTTTTATAGCACCTCTGTCAACCACCAGTGGATTTATTTATCCTACTGGCAACATCAAAAGGTTGTCAAGTGTTGAAGGAAGAAGACCCCAGTACCAAGAAAAAGGGGCATCAATGGTTAATGTCTGGAGTATACTCCCTACATCTACCACTGATAAAACCACTGATAGTGGGAAATCAGATGATCCCATTAAATTGGGTGATGGTTTAAAGTACCAGAAATTGACGGATCGTATTGCAAAGCTTGATAACTCTGTTGCAGAACTCAAAGATATGCTACAACAGGTGTTACAAGTTCAGAAGGTACAATCAACTGCTGTTCCACCTCAAGCACCTGCTTCACAAAGGGCACCTGCTACAAATGAGCTCTGGAATCTATTTCAATCTTTTCTCCAACAACAAGCTCAATTAGCAGATCAGCAACATGAACAACATGTACAACAGCTGAGAAATGCAATGGAGTCAAGATTCAAGAACACTCAGGCTGACTTAAAGGCTCTCAAAACTCAGATCTTGCACACCACTGGCACTGCTCCTCCAAACGTACGCTTCATTTATGACCTCCCAGAAGATAATGCCAAAAAGGGGGAGAAAATTAAGGAGTGGAAAAAGAAGGGTATAAAAGATGGTCTTTATCTTGAACCAGAGAATTCAAACATGACCAAAAAGATCCCTTTGCCAGATGGCAGCAAGAAGATTGATGTGACAACAAATGCACTAGCAGAAGCAGTTGCAAGTGTGAAAAGAGATAGAGAGGCCAAAAGGAAAGCCAGGATAGACAGAATGGATCATCCAGATCAAGGTACTTCTGGGTCAAGGGATCATGAAAATCCTGTTGAGGAAAAGAAGAGGTCTACTAGAAAAGTAAGGCAACCCAAATCCATTCCTACCAGACGTTCAAAGTCTGCTCAAAAACCACCATACAAAACAGCTGATGCAGCAGGAGTTACAAAAACTACTGCTTGCCAAACAGTTGTTCCATCAACACACACCACTTCAACACACACAACATCCACTGCTTTACCATCATCACCACCAAAAACAACACCTGCTGACATACAGCAGAAGACAGCAGATGTTATAACATCTGTTGTAATGACAACAGTGGTTGAAACACCAGTTGTTTCAACAGCTGTTAGTCAAACACAATTCACTGCCACTACATCTACCACCACTGTTCCATCCAAAACATCATCAGTCCCTCCTACAAAAAGGAGAAGACTAATTCTCAAAGATGATGACAATTCACCACCACAAACATCTTCAAAAGCTTTAACACTTGTCACAATACCAAAACCTGTTCCTCTCTCTTCAGTTCCAATGTACAAGCCCTTACCTCCTACAGGTGTTCAATTTCCTCTTGAACTAGCTGCTGTTAGAGATGAAATAAAATCCTTTTACTATGAGGATGACCCTGCCAAAAGGAGTTTGCCATCAATAAAGGGATATCCCTGGCCTAAAAATGTTGATGAATACTTGGAAATCAAAGCCAAGCAAGCAGAGGATATCTCAAAAAGAAACACACAAGGGAAGTCTGACAAAGAAATTTCAAGAAATTTTCAATATCTGCTTACACAAGTCAAATCCCTAGAGCAATTTGCAAAAAATGTTAGTCAACAAATTTCTGAAAGATCAGCTGAAAATCTGAAGAAAGACTACATTGAAAGCATCATGGCTCACAAGAAGTACAAAGGAGAGAGATACATGTACAAAGAGTGGACTATTCCTGAACTTGAAAATGAAGCAGCAAGAATTCAAGACATGATAAAAAGGAAAGTCACTCACACTCCTCCTAACTGGGCAGAGTTTAGAAAGAATGCACCTGACAAACAGGAAGAGCTGAAGAGAATGAAAGAGGAACTGGTAGCAGCTGATTATGGAAACAAAAGACAAGTTGCTAGATGGAAAGAAGATGTTGTCAGGGCTACCTACAAAAAGTTGGAACAATTAAGAAAGAAAGATCCTTCAGTTCCTCAAAAGCCTGACTATACCAAAGCAGCGGTTTCAAAAAGACCACCAAAGCTGCAAGTCAAAAGAACCACTGCTCCAGCTGGTGCTGCCATCTACAAAAGAAGGAGCAAAAACCAGTTTAGCATGGAAACAATTCAAGATCTTTTAGCCGGAGATGCCATTGTAAAAGCTGGCACACAAGTAATGATAAAGGAAGATCTTGAATTGGAACAATCTGCAACCGCTGCTCAGCCAGCTTTGATCAGGCCAGCCTCTCCAAATACTTCTGCAAATAAACATCTCCCAAGAAACCCTCCAGACTCAAAAATACAAAAGTGGGAAACTGACAAACAGACCTACGTATTGACTTTGCTCAGGTCTGGTGGAGGAGTGGAGAAAATATCAAGGGAACAAGCTCTTGGCCTGAGTCTTGAAGATTTGCAGGATCTCCTTGATCTTCCACTCAGCAGGGATGATGAAGATACAGATGCCCTAGACTTTGAATTACAATTTAAAGGTCAGATAAGGGAGCTGTTGTTGAGGCAATAAAGATTTCCACAAATAATGAAGAGTTTTGGCATTATCTGTTCCAGGGGGAGATTGTTGGGATTGAACCCTATCAGAGGAACAGATAATGTAAAGCCAAAACTGGATCAAAGCAGTGGATCCAGAATAAGCAGACGTTTACAGTTGGTTTATGCAAATCTCTCCTCTTGAAAGTGGCTTTGTATCTGCTGATCTCCTATCTACTGATCTTACCAAGTGCTGATCCACAACTGCTGCCTTGCATCTACTGCCAAGTGTTAAAGACTGATAGAAGACGAAAGCTCTGCTGACTTAATCTACTGCCTTGAGTCAAGTACTGCTGATCCGGACAAGCACTGCTGGGGTCACAGCAGTGGAAGGATGCAGCAGCTGTTTATGTGTCTTTTATGTATTAGATTGAAGTAGCAGTAGTTAGTACATCAGTGTTTGTATAGATCAGAGGTTAGAGTTTGTTAGGAGGTTAGATGTCACTTTCATGGTGACGTCAGCTAAGATGCTCAGTGGTTTGTAAGTGCCTATAAATAGTTCAGTACTTTGTACTGTTCTATTAGCTCTTTCACCACATCGTCTTCTTTGCACAAACAAACTACTGAGCTCTGGCTGAGGGGGAGTTTGCATTCTTACATCAATCATTGTAATCGTTGTTGAAACAAATTCAATCTTTCGATTCTATGTGTAAAGATGTTTGATAAAAGTATTACTCTCGTTTGATTGTATGCAAAGTTTGTTTTCATTCTAAATTCCGCTGCACACTCATCCATTTCCATCTTAATTTCAAACGAAAAATACAATCAAAAAGAAACTCAGATCCAACACTACACATGAACCATGTCTATGTGGTTCTTTCTAGTTGAACTAAAACATGAATGTCAATTAAAACTGGAAATCTAGGATGGTCATTTGTTTATAAATTGTTATAATTTATTCTAAATTGTTATAAACCAAAATTCTCATTTTGAAATTAAATTAATAGTCTTATTTGTATAAATCAAACAATCAATTGTTTAATTGTTATATTGTGTTTGTGTTTATTTTCTTTAATTCGACGCTTCTCGTCTTATTTTCCTATAAGTTTTACATTGTTAATGTTTGTTTTAATTTAATACAAATTCATTTTAAATTAATAAAACTAAAAATCACAAATCCAAATTCAAATCAATTTTAGCTAAATATTCAAGTCTTAATTTTACTTTGTACAATTATTTTTTTAATTTAGCCAAGTTTTCTATACTTTCAAATAACACATATTCCACATACTCCCTGAGTTCGATACCCATTTACCACTATCTATAGTTGTTATTTGGATTAAATTTGCGTGACCACGACAGTCACGTCAAGTTTTGGCGCCGCTGCCGGGGAGTAGTGCGCAACGTGTGTTAATGTGGGAAATTTTTGAGAAATTTAAATTTTTTTTGTAAATCAAAGCGAAAATTGTCAAAAATTTGAAAGCTTGATCTTGTTCCGCTTGACACACCGACACCCATTCCTAATTTTTCTTGGTGAGAATTTGAGCCACATATGATTATTACAGATATTCTTTTGTGTTGAGTGGCGGTGTGTGTATTGTGTTAATAGAACTTGTGTACAAATTCTTGTTAAATCCTAGAGATAGCATGCTTTTGAAAATAACAAAGGACTTTTAGGTAGCCTCGTCTGGATGTGTGAGAGTGTGGGATTGGTGGTTTGGACCTCATTCGTTACATATATGAGCTTGGTATTGTGAGGGGCGGGGGTTTGGTCTTTAGAAAGCCATGTTTGAACCTTATACCATTCGGTTGTGACCCAAACCTACTTCCTTCAAAACGTTACCCTTTTGATTCAACCCGGTTCAGGAAATTTAGTATATAATGTTAATGTTGTTGCATATATTGTTAAAGTGTAAAGTGTTAAAAAAAAAAAAGAAAAAAAAAGAAAGAAAAAGAAGAAAAACATGAGAAAAATACAAAAAGAAAGCAAGTGTTTGTAATAAAAGTTGAGAAGTATGATGTCGTGTATATAATTGATGTTATTTGTTGTTTTATAGTAGAAATAAAAACCAGGTTAAATCAATTAGCTACTTACATATATATCCCACTATTTTCCTACCTTTACACATAGCCCCGTTATAACCCGTAAGTCCTTTTGATTCATAAGTATGCTAGATATTGGAGGAGACTTGATTTTTATACAAGCTTATTGTCGCGCAATCACACATGTGCATTGAGTGTTTTAGCATAATATGCTAATATTTCTTGTCACCGAGAGTTGTTGTAAGGGGTGTGTCTTGTGGAATGATTAAAAGTTAGTAGAAGGACTGATCGTTTAGCTTGGTTTGCATGATTGATCGCTTTGATTATGAAATAGTGTTTGAACGAGTTGCTTGGGGCAAGCAACGGTTAAGTGTGGGGATGTGACGGGTAATCCGTAGGACAACCCTTAAGTGGTATAAACGATATTAAAATCCTACATTTAATCGGGTAATTGTCTAGAATTAGATAACTACGGTTGTTTGCGTTTCAGGTACAACTGGAGCTTAAAATGGAAGGAATACGGTGCATAAAATAAAATCAATTATTGGAATTGAAGAATTAAGATGATGACATGATAGAGGATGAAATTACGAGAACGTGGGCGAAAACGGCGAAGAAAACGGAGTTGAAACGAGAAAGTTATGCTGAAAACAAGAAATTATCCTTGGAGCAGGTGAACCTTACGGACCTCAATGTCCACAATGTTGAGGTCCGTAAGCATCCATACGGACCTCAACATTGCCAACGTTGAGGTCCGTAAGCTTCTGTCGGCAACGACTTTTCGTCGCTAAATGGAGCAGGTGGCTGGTGGTCGCAATGTGTGTGCTTACGGACCTCAACATTGCCAACGTTGAGGTCCGTAAGCTAGTCCCCAGCATCAAAAATCTCAACTATAAATAGCCATGCATTCCTACTCGAAAATCACACCATTTCTAATACGAAATACCACTCCTAAGCCTGCTCTAAATCAAGTTTGATCACCCGGAAGTGCCGGCGAAGACCCTCGGAGCTCTCGAGAAGTTTGGAAGCCTTCGGTTCTAGTCCTAATCGACCCGAGTTCGGTTAATAGTCGTGATTTCCATTCTAGTAAATCTTGTATTATGTTTTCATTTGTGTGCAAGCTTTGTTCAAGTGTGTTATTATCTATTATGAGTAGCTAAACGTTATAATGATCATCCTAGATTGAAAGTTTGTTTGAGACATTCATGTTATTGTTCTTATTTCTAGAATAATAAACTTATACTTGTGATTTGTTTATTATGGTGTGTTGATATTTGTTTGTAAATTGTTACTTTGTATTGCAATCCTAATCTAAACCATACGTTCTTGGTGTTAATAATAATCGAGATATCATGGGCGGGTTAAGGGTTGAATATTAATTGATCATCGGATAACAACCTTGCATTCTAGTAACCCAAGTACTTAGTTCCCTTTTATCACAACCAAAGTAATAGATCATCGGGTAACAACCTCATATTTGAGTACTTAGTTCCCTTTTATCACAAACAAATAACTACACATGAACCATGTCTATGTGGTTCTTTCTAGTTGAACTAAAACATGAATGTCAATTAAAACTGGAAATCTAGGATGGTCATTTGTTTATAAATTGTTATAATTTATTCTAAATTGTTATAAACCAAAATTCTCATTTTGAAATTAAATTAATAGTCTTATTTGTATAAATCAAACAATCAATTGTTTAATTGTTATATTGTGTTTGTGTTTATTTTCTTTAATTCGACGCTTCTCGTCTTATTTTCCTATAAGTTTTACATTGTTAATGTTTGTTTTAATTTAATACAAATTCATTTTAAATTAATAAAACTAAAAATCACAAATCCAAATTCAAATCAATTTTAGCTAAATATTCAAGTCTTAATTTTACTTTGTACAATTATTTTTTTAATTTAGCCAAGTTTTCTATACTTTCAAATAACACATATTCCACATACTCCCTGAGTTCGATACCCATTTACCACTATCTATAGTTGTTATTTGGATTAAATTTGCGTGACCACGACAGTCACGTCAAGTTTTGAGAATTGTCCTCACCATGGGATTGAACTTTGGGAATTGATGAATGCTTTCCACGAGGGGTTGAGTGCCGAAGATGCTCGTGATTTAATGACTATTACAGGTGGTACTTTTGGTACGAACTATGAGCAAGACGATTGGGAGTTTTTGGAACAAATGGCAATCACATCAAAAAGAAAAGCTCAAGCATCAAGAAGAGCACGACCGGCCATTACCCGTCCTCAAGTGCACGCAATAGACGATGGTAATGTTCAAACTACTAATCATATTTATGATGTTTGTGCTTTGTGTAATGAAATAGGTCATGCGGCTGAAAATTGCCAAGGAATGGTGGAAGGGCAATATGAAGAAGTTCATGCAGTTCAAGATCAAGGAGGGGGTGATAGAAATTACAACAACATGAATTCTAATACCTATCATCCCGGGTTGAGGAACCACCCAAATTTTCGGTATGGAAACTCTTCAAATCAAGCTAACCCGAATTTTCAAGGTAGCCAAGGTAACTTTGGTTCGCGCCAACCTTACAACAATCAAAGTGGATATCAAGGTGGGAACAACCAAGGCTATCAAAAGCAATATCAAACGGGTCAAGAACAAGGAAGGTCTTCAGGTGGAAATGAGATGATGGAAATGCTAAAAAGCATGCAAACGGAGATGCAAAAACGGAACCAACTTGATGAAGTTCGAATCCAAAAGGATGAGGTTCGTGACAAAGCCATCCAATCACTAACAACCCAAATGGGTCAATTGGCAACCGATGTGGCGGAATTGAAGAAAAACAAGGGTCAACTTCCTAGTGACACCAAGGTAAATCCTTCACACGGTTCATCACGAGGTAATATTGATGTTCATCATGTTAGTGTTTTAAGAAGTGGAAAAGAATTTAAAGCCAATTTGTCACCCGAATTGGTTGAGGGGGTAGTTGAGGACATCACGGGTAATGATAGTGATAATGAAGTTTCACCTAAAGAAATAAATGTTAACAAACCAGGGTTGGGTGAAAATAAAGAAAATGAAAAAAGCGAAAAAGTTAAGGGTGAACCGAGTCAAGTCCCGTTTCCATCGGCTTTACTTGACCCGGGAAAGAAAAATTTTATTGCATCAAGAGGTCCCCAAAAAGAAGAGTTGTGGGATATGTTTAAACAAGTTAAAATTAACCTTCCACTCCTTGATGCAATAAAACAAGTACCCGCTTATGCTAAATTCCTTAAGGAATTATGCACACAAAAGAGGCAACAAAAGAAGAAAATGCCTAAGCGGGTAGATTTGACCGGGCAAGTGAGTGCGGTTTTGAATGGGGAGCTTCCTCCTAAGCTCCAAGACCCGGGCACGCCTCTAATTAACATACAAGTTGGTAATTATCAAATGGCAAAGGCGTTACTAGATCTTGGAGCCGGAGTTAGCATTTTACCGGGGGGCTTATATGACCAATATGATTTTGGTCCGTTAGCAAGGGTGGAGACAACGGTTGTTTTGGCTGATTTGTCTCATAAGTTACCTCGGGGGATGGTTCAAAATGTGATTGTTAAAATTGATGAGTTTTATTACCCTGTTGACTTTTTAGTCTTGGACTACTCGTCCGCGGACCCAAAACAACAACAAAATGTAATTTTGGGTCGGCCATTTTTGAGCACCGCACATGCAGTGATCGATTGTAGATTTGGTACAGTCGACATGACCTTTGGGAATCGAAAAATGCGTTTGAATGTTTTTACTAACAATTCTAATGCTAATGGTGTTGATGAGTGTTTTATGGCAGACATAGTTGATGGATGCAACCCGCATGAGTATGAGGAGGATGGTATGGATATTTGTTTGTGTGATTTTTCTGAACAGGTACATGCTTATGCACTACGGGTTGAAGAGGAAAATCAAGATGCCATGGCTTTGAGGGAAGGTCGACCACCATGGACTCATCAATTTGAAGGCTTACCGGTGGAGATAAATTCGGGTACTAAACCATCGTTAGAGGAACCGCCAAAGTTGAAACTCAAAGACTTGCCAAGCCATTTAAAGTATGCATTCTTAGGGGATAATGACACTTTACCGGTCATTATTGCCTCTAATTTAGAGTTGGCGCAAGAGCAAGCATTGTTGGAAGTTTTGAAAGAAAACAAGGGAGCTATTGGATGGACGATTGCCGATCTCAAAGGAATTAGTCCATCAATTGTCATGCACAAGATTATTACCACCGAAGATGCCAAACCAACACGAGAAGCTCAAAGGCGATTAAATCCGAACCTAAGGGAGGTAGTTAAAAAAGAGGTAATCAAATGGTTGGACGCGGGAATCATTTATCCGATTTCGGATAGTGCTTGGGTGAGTCCCACCCAAGTTGTGCCTAAGAAGTCCGGCATTCAAGTAGTCAAGGACGAAAGTGGTGAACAAATTGCCACCCGACCAGTCACCGGGTGGCGTATATGTATTGACTACCGAAAATTGAATGCCGCCACTTCTAAGGACCATTTCCCGCTGCCTTTTATTGACCAAATCATTGAAAAATTATCGGGTCAAAAATATTACTGCTTTTTGGACGGGTATTCGGGTTACAATCAAATAGCAATACACCCAGATGACCAACACAAGACCACCTTCACTTGTCCATATGGCACCTTTGCCTTTCGGCGAATGCCATTTGGCTTGTGTAATGCTCCGGCAACTTTCCAAAGATGTATGATGAGTATTTTTTCGGACATGATTGGAGAGTCGCTCGAAGTATTTATGGATGACTTTTCAATTTTTGGCACTAGTTTTGAATCTTGTCTCAACGAATTACAAAAAGTTTTAAAAAGATGTGTTGAGAAAAATTTAGTGCTTAGTTGGGAGAAAAGTCATTTCATGGTGCAAGAGGGCATTGTGTTGGGTCATGTGATTTCTGAAAGGGGAATGGAGGTGGATAAGGCAAAAATACGGGTAATAGCATCTTTGCCACCTCCGAAAAATGTTAAGGGTGTAAGGTCATTCTTGGGACATGCGGGTTTTTATAGACGTTTCATAAAAGGCTTTAGTGTTATCACCAAACCTTTATGTAACTTGCTACTAAAAGATGTCCCATTTGATTTTACTGATGAATGTTTGCAAGCATTTCATGTTTTGAAGGAACAGTTGGTAAAAGCTCCTATCTTGCAACCACCGGATTGGTCAAAGCCGTTCGAAATAATGTGTGATGCAAGTGACACTACCATTGGTGCAGTTTTGGGTCAACGGGTTGATAAAAAACCAGTGGTAATTTACTATGCAAGCAAAACTTTATCCGAAGCGCAACTCAATTACACCACAACCGAAAAAGAATTGTTAGCGGTGGTGTATGCTTTGGATAAGTTTCGTGCATACATTTGGGGGAGCAAGGTGGTGGTCTATTCGGATCATAGTGCGGTCCGATATCTCATGCAAAAGAAAGATGCAAAGCCCCGGTTGATTCGTTGGGTGCTTTTGTTGCAAGAATTTGATCTAGAAATCCGGGACAAAAAGGGGTGTGAAAATGTTGTAGCTGATCATTTGTCCCGGATCCCATTGGAAGGTGCTGATGACCCAAGTGAAATCAATGAACGGTTTCCTGACGAACAGCTCTTAGCTGTTTCCACCTTTGTTGCACCATGGTATGCTCATTATGTAAATTATTTAGCCACAGGTACCATTCCAAGTCATTGGACCAAGAAACGAAGACAACAATTCTTGAGTCAAGTGAAGCAATACATTTGGGATGAACCGGATCTGTTCAAAATTGGAAAGGATCAAGTTATACGAAGGTGTGTGCCCGAGACAGAAGTGTTGGAAATTCTGACCCATGCTCATTCATCCGCATGTGGAGGTCATTTTAGTGGGCACAAAACAGGATATCGGGTTCTCTCATGTGGGTTTTATTGGCCCACAATTTTCAAGGACTCTTGTGAATTTGCTCGACTTTGCATCAATTGTCAAAAAGTGGGAAGCATATCAAAGCGGAATGAAATGCCTCTACAACCAATTCTGGTGGTTGAGGTGTTTGATGTTTGGGGAATAGATTTCATGGGTCCATTTCCCAATTCGAACGGGTTCTTGTACATATTGGTTGCAGTAGATTATGTGACGAAGTGGATAGAAGCCATCGCAACAAGGACCAATGATCACTCTGTGGTATGTAAGTTTGTGCAATCTAACATATTTGCTCGGTTCGGTGTGCCAAGGGTAATAATAAGTGATGGCGGTTCACATTTTAAAAATTTTAATTTTGCTAAATTGTTAAAAAGATATAATGTGAACCATCGAGTGGCGACACCTTACCATCCGCAAACAAGCGGACAAGTTGAAGTATCCAACCGTCAAATTAAAGAAATCCTCATGAAGACGGTAAGAACGGATAGAAAAGATTGGTCAAGTAAACTTGACGATGCGTTGTGGGCATATCGGACGGCCTACAAAACTCCAATTGGTACTACCCCTTATCGAATGGTGTATGGAAAGGGGTGTCATCTACCAATGGAGTTAGCACATCGAGCGTATTGGGCCATCACAACTGTCAATGCAGATTATGACAAAGCAGGTCGAGCAAGAAAATTACAATTAAACGAGATCGAGGAAATCAGAGATGAAGCCTACGAATGTGCTTCTGCATACAAAGACAAACTGAAGAAAGTTCATGATGCAAAGATAAGGAAAAAGAACTTCGAAGTGGGTCAAAAGGTATGGTTGTATAATTCGAGGTTAAAAATGTTTGCAGGTAAACTCAAGAGCAAATGGATGGGTCCCTACATCATCCGAAGAGTAGGGAGATTTGGTGATGTTGATATTCAAGATGAACAAACAAACAAGCAGCAAACGGTGAACGGGATCGGCTCAAACCGTATTTGGAAGGTAACGACATCAACAATCTTGAGCTTGATAAAGTGGGTTACATTCTACGCCCACTTGATGATGAGGAAACTTGAAAAAGGCCCAGGTATGGTCTGGCTGAAGACCTTTAAACTTAGCGCTCTCGGGAGGCAGCCCGAGGAGGTACTGTATTTGTGTTTTGTGTGTTTTGTTTTGTTTTGTTTTGTTTGTTTTTGTTTTTGGTTTGTTTGTGTTTTGACAGGTTATTACGTTTCAATTCTCGCAGATGCAACGATTCAAGTGTGGGGATGTTTGGCGAGTACAATCAATTAATGAGAATGGGTGCCATTAGGCTTGATGCCGAACGCTCCATTAGAGTTGGAAGTTATGTACACTATAACATTCCCGTAGAGATATCAGAAAATCCAAGAGATGTTTATGTTCCTGTCATATTACTGCAACTGCATCACTACCAACATTGCTGATTTACTGATCAGGTCGTGTCTTGTTCTCATTTTGTGCACCTTTGCATATATTCATGTTTAAGTTATGGTTGGGCGGTTGGGTGGTGTTATGATGTGTTTGTTTTTGGGATGTGTTAGTAGGTGGTGTTTTTGAAAAACCATGTTTTTAAAAGCGATCTTTCCCTCAAAATCATACATTGGGACAATGTATCTCAAGTGTGGGGATGTGGGAAATTTTTGAGAAATTTAAATTTTTTTTGTAAATCAAAGCGAAAATTGTCAAAAATTTGAAAGCTTGATCTTGTTCCGCTTGACACACCGACACCCATTCCTAATTTTTCTTGGTGAGAATTTGAGCCACATATGATTATTACAGATATTCTTTTGTGTTGAGTGGCGGTGTGTGTATTGTGTTAATAGAACTTGTGTACAAATTCTTGTTAAATCCTAGAGATAGCATGCTTTTGAAAATAACAAAGGACTTTTAGGTAGCCTCGTCTGGATGTGTGAGAGTGTGGGATTGGTGGTTTGGACCTCATTCGTTACATATATGAGCTTGGTATTGTGAGGGGCGGGGGTTTGGTCTTTAGAAAGCCATGTTTGAACCTTATACCATTCGGTTGTGACCCAAACCTACTTCCTTCAAAACGTTACCCTTTTGATTCAACCCGGTTTAGGAAATTTAGTATATAATGTTAATGTTGTTGCATATATTGTTAAAGTGTAAAGTGTTAAAAAAAAAAAAAGAAAAAAAAAAGAAAGAAAAAGCGAGAAAAAGAAGAAAAACATGAGAAAAATACAAAAAGAAAGCAAGTGTTTGTAATAAAAGTTGAGAAGTATGATGTCGTGTATATAATTGATGTTATTTGTTGTTTTATAGTAGAAATAAAAACCAGGTTAAATCAATTAGCTACTTACATATATATCCCACTATTTTCCTACCTTTACACATAGCCCCGTTATAACCCGTAAGTCCTTTTGATTCATAAGTATGCTAGATATTGGAGGAGACTTGATTTTTATACAAGCTTATTGTCGCGCAATCACACATGTGCATTGAGTGTTTTAGCATAATATGCTAATATTTCTTGTCACCGAGAGTTGTTGTAAGGGGTGTGTCTTGTGGAATGATTAAAAGTTAGTAGAAGGACTGATCGTTTAGCTTGGTTTGCATGATTGATCGCTTTGATTATGAAATAGTGTTTGAACGAGTTGCTTGGGGCAAGCAACGGTTAAGTGTGGGGATGTGACGGGTAATCCATAGGACAACCCTTAAGTGGTATAAACGATATTAAAATCCTACATTTAATCGGGTAATTGTCTAGAATTAGATAACTACGGTTGTTTGCGTTTCAGGTACAACTGGAGCTTAAAATGGAAGGAATACGGTGCATAAAATAAAATCAATTATTGGAATTGAAGAATTAAGATGATGACATGATAGAGGATGAAATTACGAGAACGTGGGCGAAAACGGCGAAGAAAACGGAGTTGAAACGAGAAAGTTATGCTGAAAACAAGAAATTATCCTTGGAGCAGGTGAACCTTACGGACCTCAACGTCCACAATGTTGAGGTCCGTAAGCATCCATACGGACCTCAACATTGCCAACGTTGAGGTCCGTAAGCTTCTGTCGGCAACGACTTTTCGTCGCTAAATTGAGCAGGTGGCTGGTGGTCGCAATGTGTGTGCTTACGGACCTCAACATTGCCAACGTTGAGGTCCGTAAGCTAGTCCCCAGCATCAAAAATCTCAACTATAAATAGCCATGCATTCCTACTCGAAAATCACACCATTTCTAATACGAAATACCACTCCTAAGCCTGCTCTAAATCAAGTTTGATCACCCGGAAGTGCCGGCGAAGACCCTCGGAGCTCTCGAGAAGTTTGGAAGCCTTCGGTTCTAGTCCTAATCGACCCGAGTTCGGTTAATAGTCATGATTTCCATTCTAGTAAGTCTTGTATTATGTTTTCATTTGTGTGCAAGCTTTGTTCAAGTGTGTTATTATCTATTATGAGTAGCTAAACGTTATAATGATCATCCTAGATTGAAAGTTTGTTTGAGACATTCATGTTATTGTTCTTATTTCTAGAATAATAAACTTATACTTGTGATTTGTTTATTATGGTGTGTTGATATTTGTTTGTAAATTGTTACTTTGTATTGCAATCCTAATCTAAACCATATGTTCTTGGTGTTAATAATAATCGAGATATCATGGGCGGGTTAAGGGTTGAATATTAATTGATCATCGGATAACAACCTTGCATTCTAGTAACCCAAGTACTTAGTTCCCTTTTATCACAACCAAAGTAATAGATCATCGGGTAACAACCTCATATTTGAGTACTTAGTTCCCTTTTATCACAAACAAATAACTACACATGAACCATGTCTATGTGGTTCTTTCTAGTTGAACTAAAACATGAATGTCAATTAAAACTGGAAATCTAGGATGGTCATTTGTTTATAAATTGTTATAATTTATTCTAAATTGTTATAAACCAAAATTCTCATTTTGAAATTAAATTAATAGTCTTATTTGTATAAATCAAACAATCAATTGTTTAATTGTTATATTGTATTTGTGTTTATTTTCTTTAATTCGACGCTTCTCGTCTTATTTTCCTATAAGTTTTACATTGTTAATGTTTGTTTTAATTTAATACAAATTCATTTTAAATTAATAAAACTAAAAATCACAAATCCAAATTCAAATCAATTTTAGCTAAATATTCAAGTCTTAATTTTACTTTGTACAATTATTTTTTTAATTTAGCCAATTTTTCTATACTTTCAAATAACACATATTCCACATACTCCCTGAGTTCGATACCCATTTACCACTATCTATAGTTGTTATTTGGATTAAATTTGCGTGACCACGACAGTCACGTCAGGCGTGCCCAAGTGTCAGCATAAAAGACAAAGTTGTAGAAGCTTCCATCGGCCACCACGGGGCCGTGCTCAGCGGACACGGGGCAGTGGTCAACTATAAGATTCGCAGAATCTAGGCAAATCTTGATAGTACAGATATGCTTCTGCACACGGGGTCGTGCCCAGCGGACACGGGGCCGTGGTCAACTAATGCAGACAAAAGCAATTAATGAAGACAGAGAAGAGGATGGACACGGGGCCGTGCCCAAGCTTCTGTTCAGCCTATAAATAGGAGTGCTTGGTTCAAGCTCAAACCATCCCTTGGTACACCACCTCTCTCACACTTCACCCACCACCCACCACCACCATAACACCATCATCCACCACCATCATCCATTGTCCATCATAGAGTGTGTGAGTCGTCTCGGGATCCAAGATTGATCGTATGAGTTCTTGACAATCAAGGCCATGTTTGCCTAAGTCTCTTACATCACTTGGTGAAGACAAAGTGTCTATGTAATACTTTTTATTTTTAATCTTTTTGCACTTTTTAATTGGTTATGTATTAATGACTTTAATTACTAGTTTCTTATGTTGAAGGTGATTCTTCCTTATCGTTTGTCCGTGGTGTCTTGGCATTATTTTACTGTTTATATAAAATAAAAGATTTTCACCATTCATATCTCCACGGTCTATATGTAGGTATGTTGGCTACCTGGTCGGGGGTTAAGGGAACGGTTTGGTAAGAGTCTTGCCATTGTTCAATGTATAGATCCTGCAAAGGACCTGGGTCAAATTTAGTAGGACCTCCTTCAATACTTAACGATATTGGATGGCGGGGGTCCAAACTCTTTGATCCCCTCATAAGTTAAACTACTATTAAAACTTTAACCCGGCTACTTAGGACTAGATCCCTGCTGACTCAGACTACTTAGCCGAGGGTAACGTCGCCTTCAAAAGAGGGGCCTACCACATTATGCATTAATAACTTAATTAATTATCTTTCAATAATCCAACCCTTTAGGATTGTATCCCTGCTGACTCAAACTACTGGGTTGAGGGTAACGTCACCTCCAAAAGAGGGGCCTACAACAATAACTAAGATAATCTCTTAATAAAGTGCAAAAGTGCGGAAATAATCAAAGGTTACACTAAACACGAGTCGGAGCCAAGTGATTCATCTTGTCTATCTGTTTTTATTTTTATTTTTATTTTTCAGCATTTTAGTTAGTTTTTATTTTCTTAGTTTAAAACATTTTTCTAAACTTTTGATTTGATTAGACGTTGAGGATAAACCGGTACTAAAAGCTCTTGTGTCCTTGGACGACCTCGGTATCTTACCAACACTATACTACGCTCACGATGGGTGCACTTGCCCATATGTGTGTTTAGTGTCAGTAAATATCATGTTTTATAAATTTAAAACTTGGCTAAAGAAAGTGTAAAAAGGGCTTAAAATATACTTAAACTTATATACACACTTCACACGCATCACCAACCAACGGAAATACATGCTTTAGTAAAGTGTGTGAACTCACCTCGGTTTGCTCGGCAGATTGTTTACTTGTCTAAACACCTTTGGTCAATTACGTCCTCTTATGGTTTCCAAACTAAATCAGATTCATATGCAAGTACTCACGTATTTATGCACGTAATTCTAGCAAGTAAGACACATCATCATGGCATACATATAACAGCCCAGCAAATGAATAATCATACAATCAGTCTATAGTGTGCGTCCCAATTTAATTATTATCCCAATACCAGTTTGCGGTCTGAATATTATGCAGTCCAATAAATACGAATGTGAGGCATAACAGAGAGTGTGCGGTCCAATGTGCAATATAGTTAACAGGTCAGTCCATTAAAGGTGTACGGCCCACTAAGTTATAAGGCCCAAAATATAGTGTGCGGCCCACTGCCTAGTGTGCGGTCATGCATTGAGTGACCGTACTTTACGCATTAGTGGTTGTACAACAGGAGTGTGCGAACAACCAGTGTGCGACAGGCAGTATACTGTTGTACATTGGGCTTCCCAAACAGTACACTTTACCGGTGTGCGGTCCACCTGGCACACTCAGTGTGCGGTGTGCTGTGTTGGGTTAGCTGTTGCAGTGCATGATGTACATCTCCTGAGTATGCGGCATCAGTTAGACTACCAGTAACATTTCATTGTTTCAAAGATTCTATCAATCAAAACATATATTTGTATGACTGTAACACCTCGTAAATTCACGTCCAATAATGTATCGGCACGTGTCATGAGCTTTAAATGTGTAAAAGATTTCTTTAGAAGGACTAAAGTTGACAAACATAGAAAGTATGTGAATAAAAGGTTTCAAAGTGTCAACAATGGATAAATATACCTTACTGTAATCCTACATGATGTTTATACCCTTAAACGAACGAATCATGGATCATACGAAGCTAATTGTGGAAGAAAGTGAGAGATTACAAACTACAGGGGTTAAATGTGTCAACATATTTAAAGTACACCTCTGAGTGACCTTTTAGCAAACCCGAAGCCTTGTAACGATAAATTATACTCACTAGAATATGTGATAAAAATTTCACCAAGTTTCGTTATCATATGAGAAAGTTATAATAAAATTCGTATACGAGGGGTTAAAAGCGTCAACGTTGAAATCTAAGGCCTTACGGGTGATCACAAGGTTAACCAAGGACTTAATGGTGTTTGGTTATGTCATGGAGCCCTTAAAAGTAAAGTTAGAGGGCCAAAAGTGCAAGAAATAAACTCAAAACCACGTTTAAAAGGACCAGGGGCTAAATTGCAAATAATGAAACTTGTTTGGCTGGTTCTAGGAACTCACACGGGCCGCGTAAGCCTTGGGGGAACTCTTACGCAGGCCGCCTGGGACTGCCAGCGACAGTTTTCACCTGCAGATGTCTGTCCAAGCTGTTAAACCGACTTAAAACCTTATTTTTACATACCAGGGGCTGCCCCAATGGTATTTCATGCACTAGGGACAGTTGTGATGATCTGAATACATGCATAGAGTTGCTTGGCATGATCTAATGGCATCAAAACTCATATATAAGGAGCTCCTTAGTTGCAACATTTCACACTTTCACTTGCAAACTTTCACAAGCTTGTTTCTGGAGCTCTCTGGTCAGCAACCAAGTTCTCTTAGGCTTCCTAATCGTGCATAGGACTCTTGTAAGTGTCCTTAACTTTCTTTAATTCAGTTTAGCTTAGTTAATTAGCTTAAAGTCGAACCGTCGTAATTAGAGTTTGACTTTGTGATTAATCATAATTTGTCCAGTCAATTTTCAAATTGAAAGTACCAATGAGTTGGTAATTATGTGGGCAATAAACCCTTAAAAGGGCACCCTCTGATTCCCACTCTAACTAGGTCAATTGTCAGGTCAAAGTTAATCTTAAAAAGTCAACAGAAAGCTTATTTTCAAATTAATGCATAATTAGCAATGTAGGAGCCATGCAACCAATTTTATCACTAATATAACTTGGTAATTAATGTAAGAACATGTCTAAACATGTTCAACCCGACAATTTTCAGTTTAGACTCGGATCGGAACCAAAAGTCGCATAATTTGACTTTTGCTTTGACTTTCAGTTCTGACCCAATGTAGCATGTTTTAGAAATGCCTTAGAGCTTTATTTGGACCAAGTTACATGTTAGTATAACCCTCTGTGATTATACAACTTGGTTCACTAGTTATCCGATTCATATGCATGTTTCCGTTAAGCGATTAAATGTTGACTATTATGCCCATATGACCTTAAAATGTGATTTTTGAAAACGTAAAAGAATAGAAACCTTAATTACTGATTTATAAACTTGTCCCTAAAATTTGACATCAGTTTGAGGTCTAGATTGGGAGTTATTTTCATTAGCGTAAATGAGAAGTTGTTTATTAATTAAACGACGTAATTAGCATATAGCCTATCTAAACCCAATTTTTAATACCAAAATTTTTACCTACTGATATAAGATAATATTTTGGGATTTTTGAAGATTTTTATTTAATTTTAGGCTGAGCATAACATAGAGTTCTAAGCTTGATTCGGTAATTGCCGGGTTTGCCATTTGGCCTATAAAATGAGTTTTACAAATTATTTTGACCCCAAACCTTTTGCTACTAATCTAATATGATAAATAAAATATTTTGAGCCTTCTGGAATATTAAAAATATCAGCTTTTCTTATAAAACCTGGAAATCGCTTAAAATCGCCTTTTTACGCGTTTTAAACGCATAGTATGTACTAAAACTATTTTGAATATATAAGACTTGACACCTACTGATATTTTTAGTAAATTTTTATATTCTAACAGTAAGCAAAAGTTTTAAACTCAGATTTCCAGTTTTGACCTTTTAGGCTTAAGTGAAATTACCAAAATGCCCCTACGGTGCATAGTTTAGTTATAAATGGTAAATTTCACATATATGTAATACCCTACTGATATAACCTATTAATTTAAGTATATTTACTTATTATATCATACTTGAAACTCAGAATCATATTAAATCTCTTTTATAACCTTTTAAATGACCAAAATACCCCTACGAGGCATAATTTGAGTTTAAATCCATTTTGGGCATAATAGAGGATATCTTGCTGATGTCACAACATATTTAAGGCATATTAACTTAGGAAACCTGTTCATGAATCATTTGGTTACCCGCTACGCATTATTCGCGTTCGGTGCGGTTTATGTAACTAGTTTGCATAAATTAGCCGAAACGGGTCAAACCCTATCATTTTTGTCTCAAAATCCAGAATGTGTTTAGTTTACCCATATCATACAAGTATTCAAACTTGTCGGGTCTAAATCACATTCTATTCCGGTCTTCGCTTAATCACGCGTTTGAACCGTATCTTCCTTTAAAACTAACCGGTCTAAGTTTAGGCTTATTTAAAGACCCGTTAGGAATCTAATAGGTTATTAAAAACCTTTGTTCCAGAATAGGAGACCCGGTAAAAGCTACGTGCACTTGCTATTTGTGATTAATACTTGCAAAGGTAAATACTTTTAACTTATTTTCCCTATACGGGCTTGGGGTACGGTATATAAAATACCGCTTGGTCGGGCGTTGAATTTTTAATTGTATGAAGATTTATTTATTGAAATGTCCCGTTTAAATTGTTTTGTTTGCTTAAAGCCTTTGGGGGGGTTAATGGCCATGTCCCGGATATCCTTGTCATCATTTTACGAAATGGCCACGACCTAAGCACGGGGTGTAGGCGTACACCCGACAGTGCATATATAAATAATAAGGTATAACCGTCGGTTTCGGGAATAACTCACCGCGGGACTATATCATGTGGTGTGTCTATTAATCTTTAACCCGGTGTCAATCCGGGCTACTGAACGTATAACGAACATGTAATTCTTTTACAAGTTTATATATAAATAATTATCCCAAGTTATAAAATGTGTTGTGCCTTGTGCATTTAAATCAATTTTCTTAAACCTTTTCAAAATGAGTCAGTTAATTGTATTTACCAGTGTAAACTGACGTATTTTCCCAAAAAGGTTAGTGCAGGTACTATGCGTAATAGGTTGGCCTCTCCTTAGCATCATTAAGAGTCTAGCAAGCTTGGATGCATTTAAGTCTGATGAACTATGTTTCCTTTTTAGTTGATCCGCCTGTGGATCTGTTTCAACTATTTTGTGATACTTAATATTACAAATTATTCGGTTGAAATAAATCTATCTTTTGCTTCCGATGTGCATTTAAAATTGTGTTGTTTGACTATCATGATATCAACTATGTCACGATATTCCCCACCGGGCCCACCGGTAATACGTGGAAATATCGGGGTGTGACAATTTGGTATCTGAGCCAACACTGAGTGAATTAAACACTAGCGTTTTGTGTTTAATCTCAGTTACACAGTTGCACATTCCTAAATTTTCGAGTCTAGACAAAGAACTTAGGACAAATCCCAATTTGTTTTATTTGGTCTTTTTTATATTTTCTTGTTGTTATCTTTGTTTATGTTGACAGGTTAAATCATGCCACCAAGATTCAACAGGGGAAGAGGAAAGGCACCAATCATAGGCCACGACCATGAGGCCGGGCCCTCACACAGACGAACCCCACCAGCCTCAATGAGTACGAGTCCTCAGGAGCAACGGAGGACGTATATAGAACCAGCGAGGCGATCCGTCTGGCTAAGTTCGTCACCATCCTATCACCATTCCTACGGGCCTCATTCTTAAAAAGTAGCCGCATAACCCGCAGCCATCTTTCATCCCCCTCCAGGGATCCAGCCCTCACTATTCCTTCGATGACCCGACACCTGTCTTCCAAAGCCGGTTCAACCCGGCAAATTACATTGAAGAACCAGTGGATTTTAACCCACTAGGACCTGAAGACCACTTCTCGGGCGACCATGCGATGGACATGGATGAGGACACCGACCCCGCAGAGCCACCGTCCGGAACCCCTAACCACCCCATCGAAATTTCAGATGGGTCACCTTTTCTGGGATCATCTTATAATCGTCCCGACAGCTATGAGGAGAGGTTCAGACAGATCGACTGGGTGTTTACTCCCAGTTACCACAACTCAGCACAGCCGCAGCAGCCACAGCAGGATCCCTCCGAGGATTCTCGTTTTGTAGCGGTCACTCCGCCACCACCACTAGCTCAGCAACAGCCTCCGAACCGAGGCGAAGAAGATCGAACGCACGGATGTCCGTGCGAGGAGGAGTGCGAATCAGCACCCCTCAACCCTCGAGTGGCAGCCGCTACCCGCCACTCTATGAAGACCCGCAGATGGGAGGGCCTTCAAACCCCGTCTCAGAAGTAAACTCTGCGCCTGCCGCGCCACCACCATTGGGTTTTGGAGACCCAATCCCTACATACACCAGTGCGGCGGCGTATAATCCCTTTGAGCAGCTGGCCCACACCAACTACAACTATGCTAGTGTTGACCCGTACCAGGCAGCATGGGATTACAACGCTCTCCATCCTGAGGGGCCCTTTGGAGTCCCATATCAGGCTGGATATTCACCATATGGGTACCCACCTTATGGGTATCAACAACCGCCACCTCCTCAACCTCCGCTATATCAGCAACCCCCGCAGCCGCCAATGATGTCGCCACCGCAGCGTCAGGAGATTCTTAAAGGATTAATGAGGTGCGGCAGGAAGTGCGGGAAGACCGTAGGCAAAACCGATGAATGTTCAAGATTCTGACAAACTTAATTAAAGGAAAAAGCAAAAAGGACCATTAAATCCTTTAATTGTTTGTTTATTTTAGTGTTGTGATCAAGTCCCTGCGTGGACTTTTGTTTCTGTATTCAGCCCCTGCGTGGGCATGTCTTTCAGTATTCCTCCCCTGCGTAGGCCTGTTTTTCTGTTTAATTCCTGCGTGGATATTTATTTCTGTATTCTGCCCCTGCGTGGGCATGTCTTTTTGTATTCCGCCCCTGCGTGGGCATGTTTCTCTATTTAACCCCTGCGTGGGTATGTTTTTCTGTCTAAGCCCCTGCGTGGGCGTGTTATTTATGTAGAAGTCCCGTTTAGGGCAAACATGTACTTGTTTAAATTTTAATGGAATGGTTAGTTTAAATTTTCATTTTTAAATTATATGCATAAATATAATATGTGAAATAAATGAAAAATAACATTCCTTTTATAAAACCTACCATTTTAATAAAATAATAAGAATCTTAAAAGGTAAAACCTAGCCACATGTCATTCTAAATATGGCCAAGATGGTAAAACCTATTTAAAGGATTCAAATCCTTGTTAACGTCTTTAAGCATGTTAACATTCCTGGCAAAATGTGATTTGATAAAATCGCATAAGTCATCCTTATATTAGAATTTTCAAATTTCTTTTATTATATTAAACATCCAATAGATATGTAATGCCTACGGGCTATATTCATTGTCATATAAGACAAAAGACAGTCGTGGTCTTCGACCCCCTGCTAAGAAGAGGTAATAAACTATGATTAAAACCTCAATACCTTGATCCTATAAGATCATGATTAAAAATTTAAAATTGTAGATAGGACTAGGCCTTTTTGCCATTAATATATTTTAATTATACCTAGGGTTTTTACAATGAAAAATCCTGAATATATATATATATATATGCTTAACAAATTAATCAAAATGGTTTCTTAATACCATGGGTAATAAATCATCTAGAATGATAAAACTGTTATAGACCTCTAAATGAATTAAAATCATTATTTTATGTAGCAATCAAGCTACATGCCAGGGTCAGACGAAGTCAACAGTCACCCCAGAGATAATCATGACACCTCCAGAGTCAACGTAGCAGGAGCAGAATTACAGGCATTGATAGACAATGCTGTTACAAGAGCTTTGGATAGGCAATTCAATGAATCCAGTGGTACCCATGTAAGGACCCAATCTGCACCACATACGAAGCCACCCTCAAGAACTCATACTGCTCACAAAAGTGATTCTCATCACTCATCAAACCAGAGGAGTGTTCCATCTAAGAGAGTTGTGTTAAACCAAGAACCACGTGCTAAAGGTTGCACTTATAAATACTTTGTCTCCTGCAAACCCAGGGATTTCACCGGGGAAAAAGGAGCAGTTGATTGCATGTCATGGTTAGACGAGATGCACATTGTGGTAGATATTAGTGGTTGCGCTAATAAGGATGTGGTAAAGTTTGTATCCCAGTCGTTCAAAGGTGAGGCACTAGCCTGGTGGAGGTCCTTGATCCAAGCCAGAGGGAAAAATCCCATTGTACAATCTGTCTTGGGAGCATTTTGTAACATTGATTAAGGAGAATTACTGCCCTCAGCATGAGGTTGAAAAGATTGAAGCTGATTTCTTGTCATTGGTTATGAAGAATCTAGATTGTCAAGCCTACCTTACGAGCTTCAACACTATGTCAAGACTGGTTCCGTATCTAGTGACACCGGAACCCAAGAGGATAGCTCGTTTCATTGGGGGTTTGGCCCCAGAAATCAAGGCCAGTGTGAAGGCCTCCAGACCAGCTACTTTCAGGTCTGCAGCTGATATATCATTGTCACTTACTTTGGACGCATTCAGGCAAAGATCACTCAGGAACACCGATACTGAGAAGAGAAAGCGTGAGGATGACAACTCACGACGGTCAGACAAGAAACATAAGAGAAACAATGACAACAAAAAGAGTTCTGGAACTAAAAAGGATGGTCATCAGTCGGGCGATAAGCCCAAGTGTAAAGTCTGTAAGAAGCACCACTTCAGGAGGTGCAGATTCGAGTCGAAATCCCAATCACAACCAAGGCCTTGTGGGATTTGCAAATCTTCTGAGCACAAGACCTTAGACTGTAAGAAAATCAAGGATGCTACGTGCTATAACTGCAATGAAAAAGGGCATATCAAGTCCAACTGCCCAAAGTTTGCTAAGAAAGCTGAGGAAGGGAAAAAGACCAATGCTAGGGTTTTCCAGATGAACGCACAGGAGGCGATCCAGAATGACAATGTCATAACAGGTACCTTCCTTGTTAATGATGTTTATGCAAGGGTGTTATTTGATTCCGGAGCTGATAAGTCTTTTGTTGATGATAAGTTTTGTAAGTTGTTAAATCTACCTGTTAGAACCCTAAGCATAAAATATGAGGTTGAATTAGCCGATGGCACCATAGAAACCGCATCAACCGTGTTAGATGGATGTTTTATATCCATTAGGAACCACTCTCTTCCATTGTCCTTACTTCCTTTGAAGTTGGCTGGTTTCGACATAGTAATAGGCATGGATTGGCTATCCCATAACCAAGCTCAGTTCGTGTGTGACAAGAAGCAAGTAGTAATCAAGACTCCATATGGTGAGCCACTTACCATACAGGGAGATACTCAGTATGGGTTGCCTAAGCAAGTGTCTATGCTTAAGGCATCAAGGTGTCTGAAGAAAGGTTGTGTCATCTACATGGCATAAGTGACTATTGATGAGCCGAAGCCTAAGATTGAAGATATCCCCGTCATTTCTCAATATCCCGAAGTTTTCCCTGATGAACTACCTGGTTTGCCACCAGATAGGCTAGTAGAATTCAGAATCGACATTATTCCAGGAGCAGCACCTGTTGCAAGGGCACCTTACAGGTTAGCACCAACAGAGATGAAAGAGTTGAGGACTCAGCTAGATGATTTGTTGGCAAAGGGTTTCATTCGCCCTAGTTCATCTCCTTGGGGAGCACCAATCTTGTTTGTGAAGAAGAAGGATGGATCGATGCGTCTATGCATCGATTATCGTGAGCTAAACAAGGTAACTATCAAGAATAGATATCCATTGCCCAGGATCGACGATTTGTTCGATCAATTGCAAGGGGCAAGTTACTTCTCTAAGATCGATTTGAGGTCAGGCTACCATCAGTTGAAGGTTAAAAATGAAGATGTGCACAAGACTGCATTTAGGACTCGTTATGGTCATTACGAGTTCCTAGTGATGCCTTTCTGGCTCACTAATGCACCAGCGGCATTCATGGATCTCATGAATCATGTCTGCAAGCCACACTTGGACAAATTTGTTATCGTCTTCATTGATGACATTCTGATTTATTCAAAGAGTCGAGCTGACCATGAGAAGCATCTTCGATGCATTCTGGAACTACTTCAGCAGGAGAAGCTCTACGCCAAGTTTTCAAAGTGTGAATTTTGGCTTCGCGAAGTCCAATTCCTTGGACATGTGGTTAGTGAGCGTGGTATCCAAATAGATCCCGCTAAAGTTGAAGCTGTTATGAATTGGCAAGAGCCAAAGACGCCTACAGAGATTCGTAGCTTTCTAGGTTTAGCAGGATACTACAGGCGATTTATTGAAAATTTCTCAAGAATTGCAGCACCCCTGACTCTACTAACTCGAAAGAATAGCAAGTTTGACTGGGGGCCTAAGCAGCAAGAATCTTTCGATATTTTGAAGCAGAAGTTGAGCAACGCTCCAGTGCTGACGTTGCCAGATGGAATTGATGAATTTGTGGTATATTGTGATGCATCACACACCGGTATGGGATGTGTGCTTATGCAGAAAGGCAAGGTTATTGCCTATGCTTCTCGACAGTTAAAGGTACATGAAAGGAACTACACCACCCATGACTTGGAGTTGGGTACCGTTGTATTTGCACTAAAACTGTGGAGGCATTATTTGTATGGAACTAAGTGTGTGATCTATTCTGATCACAAGAGCCTTCAACATCTATTCAATCAGAAGGACTTGAACATGAGGCAGCGACGTTGGATGGAAACTTTGAATGATTATGACTGTGAGATACGATACCATCCAGGCAAGGCAAATGTAGTCGCTGATGCCCTAAGTAGAAAGGAAAGGGTCAAGCCCATAAGAATCAATGCCAAGAGCATTGAATTAAAGAATAGCTTAAATGAAAGGTTGTTAGCTGCACAGAAGGAAGCCGTATTGGAAGCTAACTATCCTAATGAAAAGCTAGGAGTAACTGAAGAGCAATTATCTCAGGGCAAGGACAGAATCTTGAGATTAAATGGACGAATATGGGTTCAAGTGTATGGAGGACTTCGGGATGTCATCCTCCAGGAAGCCCATAGTTCTAAATACTCCGTTCATCCTGGAGTTGACAAGATGTACCAGAATCTGAGAGCAAATTATTGGTGGATAGGCTTGAAGAAGTCTATAGCTACCTAAGTAGCCAAATGTTTGACGTGCGCTCAAGTAAAAGCTGAACATCAAAAGCCGTCAGGTTTGCTACAACAGCCTGAACTTCCCACCTGGAAGTGGGAAATGGTGACAATGGATTTTATCACCAAGTTGCCAAAGATAAAGAAAGGAAATGATACTATATGGGTGATAGTGGATAGACTGACTAAGTCAGCACATTTCCTACCCATCAAGGAGACTCATAGCTCCGACATATTAGCCCAGTTGTACGTAGATAAGATTGTATCTCTCCATGGCGTACCAGTATCTATTATCTCGGACAGGGATACTAGATACACATCTCATTTTTGGAAAAGTTTCCAACAGTCTTTGGGCACGCGCTTAAATTTTAGTACGGCTTACCATCCTCAGACGGACGGGCAGAGTGAGCGTACCATCCAAACTTTGGAAGACATGCTTCATGCATGTGTGATTAACTTAGGTGGTAGTTGGGATAACCACCTGCCATTGATCGAGTTCTCCTATAACAATAGCTACCATACAAGCATTCAGGCTGCGCCTTTTGAGGCATTATATGGTAGGAAATGCAGAACGCCTATTTGTTGGGCAGAAGTAGGAGAAGCTCAGTTATCAGGACCTGATATAGTCCTTGAAACGATGGACAAGATTGTCCAGATTCGTGATCGCCTGAAAGCTGCCAGGGATAGGCAGAAGAGTTATGCTGATAAAAGGCGAAAACCTCTAAAGTTTGAGGTTAGAGATAAGGTTCTGCTTAAAGTATCACACTGGAAAGGGGTGATGCATTTTGGTAAGAAAGGTAAGCTAAGCCCAAGGTATATAGGACCATTCGAGATCATCGAATGTGTAGGAACAGTGGCTTATAAGTTAAACTTGCCTGAAGAGCTCAGTGGTATTCATAATGTATTACACATCTGTAATCTAAATAAATGCCTAGCTGATGAGTCACTAGTCATGTCACATAAGGATGTGCACATAGATGAGAGCTTAAAGTTTGTTGAAAAACCCTTGTCGATCGAGGATCGACAGGTCAAGAAGCTTCGAAGGAAGCAAGTGCTGATTGTAAAGCTTAAATGGGATGCCCGTAGAGGTCCCGAATATACGTGGCAGGTAGAGTCCACAATGAAATAAAAGTACCCTCATTTGTTTCGATAAATCTCGAGGTCGAGATTTCTTTTAAGGGGGTGAGGATGTAACACCTCGTAAATTCACGTCCAATAATGTATCGACACGTGTCATGAGCTTTAAACGTGTTAAAGATTTATTTAGAAGGACTAAAGTTAACAAATATAGAAAGTATGTGAATATAAGGGTTTAAAGTGTCAACAATGGAGAAATATACCTTACTGTAACCCTACACGATGTTTATACCCTTAAACAAATGAATCATGGATCATACGAAGCTAATTGTGGAAGAAAGTGAGAGATTACAAACTACAGGGGTTAAATGTGTCAACATGTTTAAAGTACACCTCTGAGTGACCTTTTAGCAAACCCGAAGCCTTGTAACGATAAATTATACTCACTAGAATATGTGATAAAAATTTCACCAAGTTTCGTTATCGTATGGAAAAGTTATGATAAAATCCGTATACGAGGGGTTAAAAGCGTCAACGTTGAAATCTAAGGCCTTACGGGTGATCACAAGGTTAACCAAGGAGTTAATGGTGTTTGGTTATGTCATGGAGCCCTTAAAGGTCAAGTTAGAGGGCCAAAAGTGCAAGAAATAAACTCAAAACCACGTTTAAAAGGACCAGGGGCTAAATTGCAAATAATGAAACTTGTTTGGCTGGTTCTGGGAACTCACACAGGCCGCGTAAGCCTTGGGGGAACCCTTACGCGGGCCGCCTGGGACTGCCAGCGACAGTTTTCACCTGCAGATGTCTGTCCAATCTGTTAAACCGACTTAAAACCTTGTTTTTACATAACAGGGGCTGCCCCAATGGTATTTCATGCACTAGGGACAGTTTTGATGATCTGAATACATGTATAGAGTTGCTTGGCATGATCTAATGGCATCAAAACTCATATATAAGGAGCTCCTTAGTTGCAACATTTCACACTTTCACTAGCAAACTTTCACAAGCTTGTTTCTGGAGCTCTCTGGTCAGCAACCAAATTCTCTTAGGCTTCCTAATCATGCATAGGACTCTTGTAAGTGTCCTTAACTTTCTTTAATTCAGTTTAGCTTAGTTAATTAGCTTAAAGTCAAATCATTGTAATTAGAGTTTGACTTTGTGATTAATCATAATTTGTCCAGTCAATTTTCAAATTGAAAGTACCAATGAGTTGGTAACTATGTGGGCAATAAACCCTTAAAAGGGCACCCTCTGATTCCCACTCTAACTAGGTCAATTGTCGGGTCAAAGTTAATCTTAAAAAGTCAACAGAAAGCTTATTTTCAAATTAATGCATAATTAGCAATGTAGGAGCCATGCAAACTTTTTTATCACTAATATAACTTGGTAATTAATGTAAGAACATGTCTAAACATGTTCAACCCGACAATTTTCAGTTTAGACTCGGATCGGAACCAAAAGTCGCATAATTTGACTTTTGCTTTGACTTTCAGTTCTGACCCAATGTAGCATGTTTTAGAAATGCCTTAGAGCTTTATTTGGACCAAGTTACATGTTAGTATAACCATCTGTGATTATACAACTTGGTTCATTAGTTATCCGATTCATATGCATGTTTCCGTTAAGCGCTTAAATGTTGACTATTATGCCCATATGACCTTAAAATGTGATTTTTGAAAATGTAAAAGAATAGAAACCTTAATTACTAATTTATAAACTTGTCCCTAAAATTTGACATTAGTTTGAGGTCTAGATTAGGAGTTATGTTCATTAGCGTAAATGAGAAGCTTTTTATTAATTAAACGACGTAATTAGCATATAACCTATCTAAACCCAATTTTTAATACCAAACTTTTTACCTACTGATATAAGATAATATTTTGGGATTTTTGA
This sequence comes from Helianthus tuberosus, assembly GCA_030545235.1. NCBI lineage: Eukaryota > Viridiplantae > Streptophyta > Magnoliopsida > Asterales > Asteraceae > Helianthus > Helianthus tuberosus. The sequence continues at coordinate 205,153,758 of CM060369.1, forward strand.
AGATTTTTATTTAATTTTAGGCTGAGCATAACATAGAGTTCTAAGCTTGATTCGGTAATTGCCGGTTTTGCCCTTTTGGCCTATAAAATGAGTTTTACAAATTATTTTGACCCCAAACCTTTTGCTACTGATCTAATATGATAAATTAAATATTTTGAGCCTTCTGGAATATTAAAAATATCAGCTTTTCTTATAAAACCCGGAAATCGCTTAAAATCGCCTTTTTACGCGTTTTAAACGCATAGTATGTACTAAAACTATTATGAATATATAAGACTTGACACCTACTGATATTTTTAGTAAATTTTTATATTCTAACAGTAAGCAAAAGTTTTAAACTCAGATTTCCAGTTTTGACCTTTTAGGCTTATGTGAAATTACCAAAATGCCCCTACGGTGCATAGTTTAGTTATAAATGGTAAATTTCACATATATGTAATACCCTACTGATATAACCTATTAAATTAAGTATATTTACTGATTATATCATACTTGAAACTCAGAATCATATTAAATCTCTTTTATAACCTTTTAAATGACCAAAATACCCCTACGAGGCATAATTTGAGTTTAAATCCATTTTGGGCATAATAGAGGATATCTTGCTGATGTCACAACATATTTAAGGCATATTAACTTAGGAAACCTGTTCATGAATCATTTGGTTACCCGTTACGCATTATTCACGTTCGGTGCGGTTTATGTAACTAGTTTGCATAAATTAGCCGAAACAGGTCAAACCCTATCATTTTTGTCTCAAAATCCAGAATGTGTTTAGTTTACCCATATTATACAAGTCTTCAAACTTTTCGGGTCTAAATCACATTCTATTCCGGTCTTCGCTTAATCGTGCGTTTGAACCGTATCTTCCTTTAAAACTAACCGGTCTAAGTTTAGGCTTATTTAAAGACCCGTTAGGAATCTAGTAGGTTATTAAAAACCTTTGTTCAGAATAGGAGACCCGGTAAAAGCTACGTGCACTTGCTGTTTGTGATTAATACTTGCAAAGGTAAATACTTTTAACTTATTTTCCCTATACGGGCTTAGGGTACGGTATATAAAATACCGCTTGGTCGGGCATTGAATTTTTAATTGTATGAAGATTTATTTATTGAAATGTCCCGTTTAAATTGTTTTGTTTGCTTAAAGCCTTTGGGGGGTTAATGACCATGTCCTGGATTTCCTTGGCATCATTTTACGAAATGGCCACGACCTAAGCACGGGGTGTAGGCGTACACCCGACAGTGCATATATAAATAATAAGGTATAACTGCCGGTTTCGGGAATAACTCGCCGCGGGACTATATCATGTGGTGTGTCTATTAATCTTTAACCCGGTGTCAATCCGGGCTACTGAACGTATAATGAACATGTAATTCTTTTACAAGTTTATATATAAATAATTATCCCAAGTTATAAAATGTTTTGTGCCTTGTGCATTTAAATCAATTTTCTTAAACCTTTTCAAAATGAGTCAGTTAATTGTATTTACCATTGTAAACTGACGTATTTTCCCAAAAAGGTTAAGTGCAGGTACTAAGCGTAATAGGCTAGCCTCTCCTTAGCATCATTAAGAGTCTCGCAAACTTGGATGCATTTAAGTCTGATGAACTATGTTTCCTATTTAGTTGACCCGCCTGTGGATCTGTTTCAACTATTTTGTGATACTTAATATTACAAATTATTCGGTTGAAATAAATCTATCTTTTGCTTCCGCTGTGCATTTAAAATTGTGTTGTTTGACTATGATGATATCAACTACGTCACGATACTCCCCACCGTGCCCACCGGTAATACGTGGAAATATCGGGGTGTGACAATGACCATCCTCATGAATACCGAGTTCATACCCAATTTAAGCATTTCATCCCAGATCGAAGCACACATTTAAAATGTTCACCAGTTTCTTAAATCAGTTGCTTCAATGACCAGATAAGCAGCTTCTACTTATCCAAATTGATCTATTTTTATGACAGATCTTTATCATCTTTTAAACATCAATTCGTGCACATTAAACAAATACATTTAAACATCAAATCAACATAATACAAGGGTTCAACCAGAGATCATTAACAACATCAAAATATCTAAACTTTCAACAGTCCCTAATCTTTAGAATAATTACTTGATTCATTCAACATTCACATCCTATCATCAAACAACTTAAGCTATTATTCTACAACAATGTTTAATCATGTTATTTATCACAAATCAGCCATCAACACAGATTTGGAAAACACATTTTTCATAATGAATTCTCACACACTGTCATACATAGAAACCAAATGGCATATAAATACTAACCGGATGATGTAGAACACAAAGTGTGTAAGATAATTAGAAGAATAAGCTTCCAAGAATCATGAATGATGATTAACTTTGAAATGTGAAGGTTTCCGTTGAAGGATGATGAAGCCGCCGTCAAACTCGGAGAAGAAGAAGAAGAAAATTTGGTAGGTTTTAGGGTTTTTAGAGTGAGGAGGTTAGAGAGAGAGAGAGAGAATGAATGTTTTGGGGATTGGCGCCCTGATGATTGCTTCCAAAACCTTCTAAATGTCGGCTGAAAAGGCCCCTTTTATACACTTGTGGATGTCGCACACTTTTAAGTGTGCACCCACAAGTGTGCGGTGTATTAGGGTTCTATATGGGCTTCTCAATGACACCGGGCCTGGGCCAACTGTGGTATGCGGTTGCTAGACAAACAAGGAGGAAGTGTGCGGGGGATAGAGGAAGTGTGAGGCAGGGCACACTTGAGTGATCGGCTATTGTTATATTAATAGTAATAATAACTGTTTTGGTCAAAAATTACCGAAGCAATTAAGTGATCAAATTAGTTAAGTGAGGTAGTGTGCTAGAAATGTGTGTTAAAAAATATGCTAGTCAAGTTATTTGCAAAAACAGTTTCAGGATACGGCTCAGGATATAGAGCTGTATCTATGATCAAACAATGAGCAAAAACGTAAAGGGTGACACAGGATATACGAGGAAAGCCCTTGATCAATCAAGATCGCCGGCACAAAATCTCGGGAGCTGACAATCGCAGCTGCCTTGTTCTTCTATTACTTCAAATATCAGGATACAGTGCAAGATATGATGCGGATAAACTAGGTGTTACAATGTAATTCGAGTACAAGTGTTTGTGTGTAGTGAATGTTTGCAACTGGAGAGTAAAAGTGTGCATAATGATGTGTGCCTTAACCTGATCCGATCAATCTATTTATAGTAAAACGAAAATAACTAACTATCCTATTAAACAGGGATGCTTCGAATATTCCTCAAGTGAACGTCGTAGTCCACTTCTTCCGGGTTCAACGTCTACAAGATAACTGATTTGCCCGAGTCTTGAGGAGAAGAAGTCCTCCTAACCGTTAAAGACTTGCTACAATAATCTGCACGTGAGCTAATAGGTCAGTACCAGGATATCGCATCAGGATGTTACCAATATCCTGATCCGGTATCCTGATCACAAATAAACAATCAAAGCCAGAATATTAGTCAGGATATTTGTTCAGCAAATGACCCATAACAATTGTCCCCAAAATATATCTGTTGGTATACCAATCCAACGGATATATTTTAAACCTTATCTCGCAAACCGAGGTTATTAAATTGAAACGACGGTCAAGATAGCACTATGTAACTTCCAACGAGCTTTTCACTCGATGGATATCTATTACGCCCCTATATCTTCTCTCTTATTGTTTGAGAACCAGATATCATCAACAGAATCCCCAGGTAATCACTCATTCCTTCCTCATTTTCTGTTAATTTTATTCTTCTTCCAATGGCTACTAGAGTCCACTCTCAAACCGGTGAATCGTCGGAATCCTTCGTTCAGTAAAACCTTCTCAAAAATCCTGAGAAGGAGATCTGTGCTTTTGATAACGCAGACATTGCGGCATTGAGAGCCTCCGGCGCTTTCCCCGATGGCATGATTTTCAGACCATTTGATCGATCAATTCGATCAGATGTTTCTTCTGCCGATTGGGTCTGTTTTCCGGCATATCCTTTCTCGTTAGGCCTTCGGTATCCATTTCCTGAATTCATGATGCAATTCTTCCGAACTACTGGCATTTCTTTTGCCCGAACCATGCCCATGGTTTGGAGAGTATTGATTGTGCTCAACCAAATCAAAAATCTTCATTGTCCCGACCTCTGCATCGAGGATATGCCGATTGCTTACCGCCTTCGATCACACGGTTCCAGTCGGTTCTTGCTCTTTTCAACTTCTAGCAAACCCCTTGTACTTATAGCCACCAAAAACGAGGATGGATGGCAACGTAAATTCTTCTTCGTCAAACGAGACTCCATCTATGAGGGTGCTAGTCTTCCGGTGGAGTGGTTAACCACCAGTAGGGTCAAGAATATTCCCAGACACTTCCAGACTTTCATCCTGTGCTAATGTCCTCTTATTTGATCTTTTTGCAGTGAACTTTAAGGAAGTAGCTCCTCCTACTGCGGAATCCAAGAAAAGAATCGAAGCAGTTTACCAGTTACCGGCAGGTGACAGGAGTTTTACTACACACATCCCGAGTTCCAGTCAATATTCATCATCTGAAATGTCTGGTAAGAGTCATTTCGTAAATAACTGATTAGCGTAATATAATGAAGAGTAGTAAGGATGTAGAACTTCCCCTTTATGCGGCACCAGCCAAGATCCCAGAGGTTTTCGACCTTGATGAGCTGGACAGTTATTCCGACCACGTCCAGGTCAAGAAGGAGCCCAGTCCCAAGGCTACGGCCTCATCCAAGCCCAGCAGCTCCAAAGCCATTATCATTCCCAAACTTTCGCCTGCTACTAAGCCCCGGAGTTCAAGTTCTCGTAAAAGAAAAGAGACTGACTCACCTACCATCTCTGATATGATCCCCTATGAGAATCATGGGTTCATTGAGGCAAGCGGGTTCATGACTTCTTTTCTCAACCAGGTTAGTATCCTTGACCTATATCCTGGACCATATGCTCGTTATAAATGTTTATTAAGGCTAATACTTGTTCTCTTATTTTGCAGGGTCTTGAACGTCTGGTTCACTTATACCAGGATTCCTGTGGGCTCAACAAGGCGCTCGAATCCAAGTTGAAGAAACCCGAGGTCACCATCTCCGACCAGGGCATGATTGCAGCTGCCAAATCTCGGCATTACGAGGAGAAGTTTAAGGCTATGATCCAAGAACACCAGGCCGCCCTCAACAAAGCCGCTCTTGAGGCCCAAGCCGATCTTGACGCTGCCCATACTCAACATGAACGGGATATGGTCAGCTACCGGGAAGGCCTTAAAAGTTCTGTCGTTACTTCCCTCCTTCAGGCCAGGTTGAAGATGGCCCACGAAGCCAAGACACTAGGCTTCGAATGCCCTTCTTGGGATGTCAATGCCTGGGAGACAAAGCTAAGGAGTCTCGGCGGCAATCCTGTTAAACCTGCAGCTGAAGGATCTTCAAAAGCGGTTGAAAAACCAAGTGGTGCTAGCGGCGAAGCTGATAGGGATGTCCAAGCTAATCCTGAAACAGATGTTGGCGCAAACGCGATGAACGAAGAAGGCGTTGTTTCCTAAAACTTATTTTCCTTATATTTTATGGTCATGTTTGTTCGAACAGTTTTACTCCTTGTCTTTTGAACAATTTTCTTTCCTTGAATTAAAACAATTTGATAACCAAAGGTGGATGGGTCCTAGGTTTTAGAACGAAGCCTTTGGTTATAGGCTAGTATCGTTTATCTTAGACAATACCACCTTCTTTTTAGCTTATTTGCTGTTCTTTTTTGTCATGCATTACTTAGTTTAAATTTTAGCTTCGCAAAATTAGTGCAATTATTTTTTGAAAATATCCTGATCAATATACTCGGCGGTATCCTACGAAGGCTTTCGTCAAATAGGACTTCTCAAAATTCAAACAATTTAGACAAAGTCTTTAAAAAATAAAATATATTTTATTTTTCAAAATCCGTTTTGATAACACTTGTTTGATCAGAGTACTCATTTTCAACCCAAGTATTATTTCCTAAATATTCCAATCAAATATCCTGAAACATATCCCGAAAACACATTTTGAGAACATATCCTAAAGATATATCCTCATCAGGATATTTGAGCCTTAAACACAGTTTCAAAAGTTAAACAACTTATGTAAGGTTCACAAAGGAAAGACCATACCAGGAATAGAGTGTAACCCTAGTATCGAACTTCAATCCTTTTGCAACTCCTTCCACTAAGATGTCCCCAGTCCGAGACACTTAGTACTCTAGGTTTGAGTTTGACTCTTTGAGCCTTACACAATCTCCTTAGGAGGAATGTCCCCTGTACATAAAGTCTTCGAGCACTTAGAAAATTTTCAAATTCAAGTTCTAACTGTTTGGACAGTTCTTATGTTACTGGGGTAAAACCCAAAAACATACTGGAGATAAATCCTTAGTATTCTGGGGAAAATCCCATAAGTATCCTGGGGAAAATCTCATATTTTCATGCGCTACAGGCGGGAGTGTACAAACTCCAAGACATAGAAAGGTGATAACCTTTAAACCTTAGAGAGTATGAAAATACCCTTTCGTGAGAGAGGGTGATCAATCCTCATATACCTTTAGGATCCAGGATATAGCCAACAATAACGAAATTGTCAGCCACTTTTACATGGACTGGTCCCGCTATCTTAAACTATCCCTGGATAACTTGCGCTCCAGGCGGGGTGTTTAAACCCAATTCGAGAGAAAGGTGAATACCTTTAAACCTGTGAAGGGATCAGGATCCCTTAAACGTGAGAGAGGGGGGCAATCCTCTAATCTTTCGAAGTATCCTGAATGTGTATCCTGGAGCTATATCCCGAAGCATATACTGTAAAACAACTGTAAGCTAAGGTGGGTGTTAGCCTGGCTAACACCCCTCCGATGCTTAAGTCAGTAATGGGTTCAAAACAATAAATAATATTAAAATTTAATAAAAGAGATAGAATCCATACCATCCTGAGTTAAAATTTAAATTCCAAACTCACTTGAAATAGAGCTTTAGATGTATAGCATTCCAGGATCTTGGTAGCATATCTCCCTCCATATTCTTGAGTCGGTATGCTCCTTTTCTTGATTCTGATTCAATCTCATAGGGTCCTTCCCATTTTGGAGCCAACTTTCCATCAGCAGGATTAGTAGTATTCTGGAAAGCCTTTCTCAATACCTAATCTCAGACCTGGAACCTTCTAGTCCTTATATTCTTGTTATATGCTTTAGATATCCTCTATTGATATGCTGCCATCCTTAGCCTTGCTGCGTCTCTTGTCTCATCAATAGTATCCAATTCCTCGCATAGGACTTTAGGATTCTGCTCAGGATCTCGGAGGTTGGATCTTGCTGTAGGTACTACCATTTCTGTCGGGATCACCGGTTCTGCTCCAAATACCAAGGAAAACGGGGTTTGGCCTGTTGCACTTTTCACCGTCGTCCTATCAGCCCATAAAACAAAGGGTAGTTCTTCTGCCCATCTTCCTTTTTTAGCTCCTAGTCTCTTTTTCAGGTTGTTGACAATTATCTTGTTTAAGGATTCTGCTTGTCCATTTGCTTGAGGATGTATCGGTGTAGATGTAATCATCTTGATTCCCCAACTCTTACAAAAGTCAGTAGTCCTCTTACTTATAAACTGAGATCCATTGTCACAAATTATCTTAGCTGGTACTCCGAACCTAGTCAGGATATTCCTTTTTATAAAGGATACCACTTCTTGATCTCTAACTTGAACGAATGTTTCAGCTTCGACCCACTTAGAGAAATAATCAGTTATTGCCAGCATGAAGACCTTTCCTCCTGGAGCCTTTGGCAATTTTCCTACTATATCCATTCCCCACTTCATGAATGGCCAAGGGGAAGCTATTGGATAAAGTGGCTCGGCCGGCTGATGTAATATGTTACTGTGTCTCTGACATGCATCACATCTTCGAGCATATTCTGCAGCATCTTTTCTCAACGTCGGCCAATAATATCTTGTTCTTAATGCCTTTGAGAACAACGACCTGCCCCCAGTATGGTTACCACAATCCCCTTCATGTATATCCTGAAGCACTTCCTTGGTTTCGGGATCCTCTAAGCACCTCAGATATGGTCCTGCAAGAGATTTCTTATACAAGACATTATTTATAATAGTGAATCGTGATACCTTCATTCTATAGGCCTTAGGATTCTCATCCTTTGGGATGTGTCCTTCCTTGAGATATCTTATGATCGGAGCCATCCAAGACTTAGGATCCTTCTCAGGATACTTATCATCAGGATCCTGAACACTTACTACTTCCTTATCCTGAGGATCCGTCGCAGGATATAGGATATGTAATATTGGTATTCGGGTTCCTTCCGGTATCCTGACTGATGATCCTAGATTTACCAAGGCGTCAGCTTCAGCATTATCCTCTCTTGGTACCAGTTCAAGTGTAAAAATATCGAAATATCCTGTTAATTTTTTGAGAATTTCGAGATACTCGATTAACTTCTCACCTTTAACTGCATAGGTTCCATTAAAATGATTAGTAATTAACAAAGAATCAACATATACTTGCAAACTCTTGATATTCATACTTTTAGCCAATTCTAATCCTGCCATTAAAGCTTCATATTCTGCCTCATTATTAGTGGTAAGAAACTCACATCTAATAGCCTGGGGTAATATGTCCCCCTGTGGCGATTTTAGTAGTATTCCCAAACCTACACCTCTTACATTAGATGCACCATCAGTATATAGCCTCCAGGATTCTAAATTTTCTCCTAGCTGTTGTACTTCTAGGTCTACTTCATTTTGAATATCACTACTGAAATCAGCCACAAAGTCAGCTAAAGCCTGAGACTTTGGCATTTCTAGGTTCATATACTAAATCAAAGGAACTTAATTTCACTGACCATTTAGCCATCCTACCTGACATCTCGGGTTTCCTAAGCACATTTTTAACAGGATAGTTGGTCTTAAGGTGAATCCCATGTGTTTCAAAATAATGTCTAAGTTTTGTTGACGCCATAACTAGGGCCAATATAAGTTTCTCTAAGTGAGAATACCTAGTTTCAGCGTCTAATAAACTTTTACTAACATAATAAACGGGATACTGCTGACCTTCATGATCCTTTACGAGGACAGCACTTACTGCATTCCCTGATACTGCAAGATAGAGGGATAATGGTTCACCATCCTCAGGCTTCATCAATAGGGGTGCAGTTGAAAGATACTACTTCAAATCCTGCAAGGCCGCTTCATGCTTTACTCCCTATTCGAACTTCTTATTCTTCATCAGGATATCATAAAATTTCTTGCACTTTTCCGAGGATCTTGAAATAAATCTGTTCAATGCTGCTACTCGCCCTGTTAACCATTGAACATCCTTCATATTTGAAGGTGATTTGATATCCAAGATAGCTTTAATCTGCTCCGGGCTTGCCTCTATTCCTCTTTTAGTCACCATATATCCTAGAAACTTTCCTGCCCCCACTCCGAAAAGGCACTTAGCAGGATTTAGCTTCATGTTATACTAATCTAGGATATCAAATGCTCCCTTGATATCCTGGAGGTAATCCTCAACCTTTTTAGATTTTACTACCATGTCGTCGATGTACACCTCCATAGTGTCCCCCAGCTTGTCTTTGAACATCATGTTCACCAATCTTTGATATGTTGCACCTGCATTTTTCAAACCAAAGGGCATAGCAGTGTAGCAATAAATACCTTTTGGTGTCATGAAAGCAGTATCCTCCTGGTCAGAAGGTTCCATTTGGATCTGCTGGAATCCTGAAGATGCATCCATGAAGGTTAACATTTCATGGCCGGCAGTAGCATCAACCATAGAGTTGATGTGAGGAAGAGGAAATGGGTCTTTAGGACAAGCTTTGTTTAAGTCTGTGTAATCTACATAAACTCTCCATTTCCCATTTTTCTTTTGCACCACAACTACATTCGCCAGCCATTTAGGAAACTTCACTTCCCTAATCATCTTGCTCCTTAGTAGTCTTTCAACTTCCTCTTGGATGATCACATTTCGCTCCGCAGAAAACTTCCTTCTCTTTTGTTGGACAGGCTTGAATGACCTGTCAATACCAAGCTTATGTGTTATAATATCCTTGGAAATACCAGTCATATCCTCGTGCTTCCATGCGAATGTTGACATCCTGCATTTCAAAAAATTTGTCAATTGTTCTTCAATATCCTGAGGGATATTGGTTCCCACGAGCACCGAGATATCCGGATTATTCTGATCCAGGATCACTTTCTTTACATCCTGCTCTGAAGCCTCCATGATATCCTGGCCTCGAATCTTTAATTGCTATGCTGCACTAGGCTTTGTTGAGGATTTCATCGAAGAAGAATAACACTCCTTTGTTTCCTGTTGATCACTTTCCACCTTGACAACTCCCCAAGGAGTAGGGATCTTGATGCATTGATGGTAGGTTGACGGAACAACTTTCATATCATGGATCCAAGGCCTACCTAGTATAATATTATAGCAGGATAAAGAGTCCATGACACAAAAGCGCTGCATTGAGTTTATCCCTTGAATATATACGGGCAACTTTATCTCTTCTACGGTATTCCTAGCTTCTCCACTGAACCAACGAGCACAGTGGACTTCGAAGTAATGTCCATCGGAGATACATTCATCCTTTTCAATGTTTCCAGCTGAATTATGTTGACTGAGCTGCCATTATCCACTAATATCCTGCGTACAAAATGGTTAGCAACATATAACGTTATCACTAAGGCATCATGATGGGGATCCTGGACAGTATCCCTGTCATCATTATCGAACGTGATGACTTTGTCAGTTGTGAGGGTTGACATCCTTTTCGGCTTATCTCCCCTCTCTGCTTTGGCTTCCTTCGCGTGTCTTTTTGCCGCAGAATATGATGTGCCGCAGATGTCGGATCCTCCTGAAATAAAGTTAATTATTTTTGCATCCGCAGGAGGTGATGCTGCCCGTTCAGGATCCTTCTCAGGATCCTGACCCTTGTTCTTCTTTCTTCCCAAGAGTTCCTTTAGATATCCCTTACTCAAGAGATAGCTTATTTCTTTTCTTAAAGCGATGCAATCCTCAGTAACATGTCCGAAGTCCTCATGGAAGGCACACCATTTGGACTTGTCCTTCCAATCAGCCTTTTGTTGACTCTTTCGGGGCCATCTTGCTTTGTCTCCTAAACCCTGCATAGCAAACATTAGTTCAGGTATGTTAACAGAAAAACAATATTCAGACAACTCAGGATACTCCTCAGGATCCTCGTCTTCAACAGCATTCACTTTTTTGCTATCATTTCTGCCATATGGCTTTGAGCGATATGGTTTATACGAGGATTCTAATTTCCTGTTGGTTGACTCATAGGTTGTAGACGAATTCATTCTCTCTTGCATCTTTTTATCATCCTCCAGCCGAATGTATCTTAAAGCCATGTTACGAGCCTCGTCGAGATTCCTGCAGGGATTCATTACGAGATCCTGATAAAATTGAGAATCTTTTTGAATCCCATCTTGAAGGCTTGCACGGCCGTTGCAACATCAAGGTGCGGGATATCCAAGGATTCCCGACTAAATTTGTTCACATAATCCCTCAAGGATTCCTGAGGTCCTTGAGTTATCCTATAAAGGTCACTGGTTAATTTCTCAAAACTCCAGCTGCAAGAAAATTGACTATTAAATAAATTAACTAAATGAGCGAATGAAGTAATTGAGTGAGGAGGAACGTTTAAAAGCCATTTCAATGCTGATCCTGTTAACGTAGAACCAAAACCCTTGCACAAGCATGCTTCTTTAAGATCTGGAGGGATAGGGTTGATTTCCATCCTTTCCCTATACTGGGCAATATGCTCCTCAGGATCCGTAGTTCCGTCATAGAGCTTCATATTGGGGGTTTGAAATCTTTTCGGGATTTCAGCATCACAAATAGGATATGCAAACCGGGATATCATGTGGCTGTCCTGGGATACTTCGGGAATTGGCTGAACCACCCCAGGTACACTGGATATCATGTCCTTCAGTTTTTGAAGCTCCCTGGAAAATGCTGATGTTATACCTGCATCCTGCAAAGATCCAACACCATTAGTAGCAAGAGTATTATTACTATTAGATACATTACCAGCTTGGGGATTCTGGCCATATCCTGAAGCATATCCTGATCTTCTCACAGTTGATACTCTTACTGAAGAAGGTATCTTAGGAGTATGATTCTGGGAATGGCTAGGCACAATATTCCCCCGGTTATCCTCAGTATAAACTGCAAAGCTGAAGTTCAAAGCCCTGGGTTTCAAGGGAGTGACAGTATCTTCAGCAGGTCGACTCGGGCTAGACTTCAAGAGTTGTATCTCTCTAATCAGCATCTGATTAGTTTCCTGCTGCTGCTTCATCTGTTCATGTACACTACCAAACAAATTTAGAATTTCTTCGTTAGTAGCCAAAACAGGAACGGATCCCTGGACATTGCGAGGAGGGATAACATCCCGAGCCACATGACTTTCAGTTCCTTGAGAAGAGGCTTGCATTCTCGGAGGAGGTGGTGGAAGCACCGAACCAATTGTTGCAGAGGTTGTAGCAGACACGATGGAAGAGCTCATGTTTGATCTTGAGGCCATTGAAAATAGTGTAGCAAAAAGTTTTGAAAATAGAAAACTAAGTAACGATTTTGCAAAAGCTTTTAGTAGAAATAGCACCACTTGCCCCACGGTGGGCACCAAATTGTTTTGGTCAAAAATTGCCGAAGCAATTAAGTGATCAAATTAGTTAAGTGAGGTAGTGTGCTAGAAATGTGTGTTAAAAATATGCTAGTGAAGTTATTTGCAAAAACAGTTTCAGGATACGGCTCAGCATATAGAGATGTATCTATGATCAAACAATGAGCAAAAACATAAAGGATGACACAGGATATACGAGGAAAGCCCTTGATCAATCTAGATCGCCGGTACAAAACCTCGGGAGCTGACAATCGCAGCTGCCTTGTTCTTCTATTACTTCAAATATCAGGATACAGTGCAGGATATGATGCAGATCAACTAGGTGTTACAATGTAATTCGAGTACAAGTGTTTGTGTGTAGTGAATGTTTGCAACTGGAGAGTAAAAGTGTGCGTAATGATGTGTGCCTTAACCTGATCCGATCAATCTATTTATAGTAAAACGAAAATAACTAACTATCCTATTAAACCGGGATGCTTCAAATATTCCTCAAGTGAACATTGTAGTCCAGTTCTTCTGGGTTCAACGTCTACAAGCTAACTGATTTGCCCGAGTCTTGAGGAGAAGAAGTCCTCCTGACCGTTAAAGACTTGCTACAATAATCTGCACGTGAGCTAATAGGTCAGTACCAGGATATCGCATCAGGATGTTACCAATATCCTGATCCGGTATCCTGATCACAAATAAACAACCAAAGCCAGAATATTAGTCAGGATATTTGTTCAGAAAATGACCCATAACAATAACAACATTAATAATTCACACTTTAATCATATAACTAATATAATCTACACATTAACCACATAATTATCAATTAGATTTCATTTAATAAATTCACATAATCATAACGTACAATAACATTGTGCAGGAAGACCCGAAGTGTCATATCTTATAAACTATAATGTATTAAAAAAAACTCAAAAAGTACCGCGACGACCTACTCATTTTCGTCGACGTTTCGATAGTTGTCTTGGTCAATATTGACGTGTGGATTAAAAGGTACAAGTAGATGATGCCTTAGTGTACAAGTAATTAAAGCCCAACGTACTTAGTCATTATCCCAGAATGTTTAATATATAGCTATAGAATGTCAAGTGATTTAATACCATCAATTTAATCATCTCATCTGGATTACACTTTAATCTCTCGTCTTTAACAAAATTATAGATAACTAGTGAGTAGTTACACTTTCTTCGCTCATAGAAAACTAACTCCCCCCTCCCGCAATTTTTAATTATCTCATCTGGATTACACTTTAATATCTCATAACTTTAAATTACACCATATAAACGAGTATTTTAAACGGTCATAACTCTTAAATTACACCATAAAAAACAAAACTTTTTTAATTAAAAAAATTGATATGTTACGTGATTAATAGTGTTTAAAGGTGAGTAATAACTGAATCATTAACCGAAACCGAACCGAAATCAACCAAAAACTGAATTAATTGAAAAATGATTAACCGAAACCCGAATTAATAAAAGATGATTATCGATTTTTTTGTACCCTCATTTAACCAAAACTGTAACAACTCTCATCAAAAGTCATAATTATCAAAATAATTTGACCAATAGGAAACCCTAATTGAGACACCCAAGTGATTCTGCGCAAACCCTAAAATTTTCAGAACAATCAAAATCAGGATCAGGGCCCCTAAAACTCAGGGGGGGTATTTCCTAGTTACGTTTATCCACATAAACAGCTATCCAATTCGAATTTTCAGAAAGTATCGACTCAGCTGAGCTGGTCCCAAACGTGGCAAACCTATAGTGCTTAGGTGTTCCTTACGCACCGTAAGGAAACTAATGTTACGGTGCGCAAGGGTGGTTACGCACCGTAAGGGTCAGAGTGTTACGGTGCGCAAGGGTTGACAAAATTTGGGTATAAATAGAGGACCTTGGGACTTGAATTCAGGAGTTTAAACGACGTAATTTCTCGCTACAGGCACCGAGTTACGTTCTGATTATCACAATTAACACACACGGTTCACGAATCGACGCCGCAATCAGGGTATTAGCCCGATCGCTATTACGATTCATTGTCCGATCGATCAATATATCCAATGGATGTTTAAGTGCTGCCCACATTAGGGTTATGCTTTGTCATTCGTCGTTAATTCGATGGATGTTTAAGTATCGCACTTTGTCATTCGTTGTGAGAATTTGATCTCGTGAGTTATCGTAAATGCTGTATTGATTACTAACCCCGAATTGTGTGCCTGTTATTAAATTTAGGTTAAAAAGGCTAATCAGTAGGCTAAACTCTGCTCGTATAAATCTGCAATGTGAGTCATTCTCTTTTTATCAACTATTTTACAATACCTCAAATTATTTTCAAGGTTATAATTACAGGGACTAAGTCATGGATATCTTGAATTACTGGTTAGTGGGGTATTGTGCACATTACTAATTTTCTCCCAGTTAGGTTCATTGACCTACTCGGGATAATCACTGTTAGGTTCATTGACCTACAGGGATAATCATCACTATTTAGGTTTATTGATCTAAATAGTGGTATGACCATCGTCACCATTGTGACTTGTCACCATTGTGACAGAAGGCCAGATAAAAATAAGATAGAAGTCATTGTAATCGCTCTTATGCTGTAATTAATAACTATGCATCATTATGAAAAATAGAATGATTCACTCAGTATTTCCCGCTGACAAAACCTTTTTCAAACATGTTTCAGGTAATCTGTTATGATCCAGGAAAAGTGCCATATAGAACTACCAGCTCAAAGAAGTGGCTCAGTATAAAATAAAGAAACATGTTTTGTAAAATAAAGGATTTCTTCGTGAAATCTCAATATTGTAAATTACCGGGTTTAATCCCGCGTTGTGAAATAAAATAATCGGGAAATATTTCAGTCTTAAAAAGATCCTGATGTTAAACTTCCGCTGTTAAACTCAATTAATTAAATACCACGGGATTTCTGTCCCGCGGCTCCTGAAACGGGTCAAACCGGGTCGGGGGCCGTGACAGAAAAAGGTGGTATCAGAGCCACTAATCGAGCCACTGATTTAAGCCAATTAAGTATTTAGAAAATACTTAATTTTTATTAATTGCTATTTTGTGATTATATGTTTTATTATCTAGTTAACTGTATACAGCATGGGCAGATCTTTATATGCGAACTAATGTAGCAATTAATACAAATTTTTTTAAATAATTTGACCCAAGTTTAGCATTTTTATTATCTACAGTCTAGAAACCTTATAAATAAATTTACAAATAAAACCTAGTGTGTTTTAATTTTCAGTTGTTTTTGTAGTTACCCAGTATGAAATACTATTTAAAAAGTTGTTCTATAAAATTTTGTTATGACTTAGTAATTGTGTGTATTTTGCTAAACAGCATGAGTGACTTGTCTGACACCCTTCAGAATTTAAATCTCTATCCGGTAAGAATAGAGGTTTCCAGAGATTTCAATAGGTATATTCCAGACATAGAAGAACCTATAGAATTCAACGCTTTACCTCTCGAGAAACCCAAGCCTAAGAAAATGGAAATTGGGGAAAGCTCTAGGCGAATTGAGGGGTTACCATCTCAAGAAGAACTAGATTTTATAATGGCAACCGATGGTACTATTGAGCCTATTAATGAAAATGATTTTATTCATTCTCTTGAAACACAACTACCAATGAATTTAGAACCAGCTATTCCAAACCTTTCAATCCACTCGCAAATAGACGAATGGGTGACTAATGAAATACTGTTACAAAACCATCCCTATAGGCTTTTTCCTAAGTTCAATCCAGAAACTTTACCAAATTCACCAACGAGTAACGAGAATATGGCTAAACTCCATCATTTTGACAAAATGGATGCTGGGAATAGGATCCAAGAGATTTTGGGACAGATCTCCTGGAAATACAATGAGAAGGAACGCCGTTACTAGAACATCACCTGACAAAGGATAGGGGATTATGAAACTATGGTTGTGTAATAGTAATAGTAAAATCAGTATGTGTAAAATAAATAATAAAACGGTTGTATATGGAAGCATGATATAATCTATAAAACAAACGAAATATTAGAAAATTTACAATTTTGGTTGTATATTTGTTTACATGCTTATGTGCAAATAATTGTAACATTGGATTATTTCTTTTATACTAATTATTTATCTATAAATTAGATATCAGATGGAAAACGCTAATAATGAACCAGTTAATGAGGTTAATCAATCTGAGCAACAACAGGGGAATCAATTTATGACTAGGCAGGATATAGAAAATATCGTTGCTCAAGGGATAGCCAACGCTATTCCAGAAATAATTGCTCAAGGGATAGCAAATGCTATTCCATCAATCGTTACTGCTATTAAAAATCCAATCGAACCACAACAAATTGTTCCTAGTAAACGTATTTCTGAAGATAACTTCAGTAATAGCGTAAATGGAGGCAGTAATCATGTTAATCATGATAATGCACCACGGCAAGCTCCGCTCCCTAAGAAAAGGAAAACTGCAACGCCTGGTTGCACTTACAAAGAATTTCTTGCTTGTAAACCCACTGAGTTTGCAGGCAATGACGGAGCGACTGCAGCACTGCGTTGGTTAGAGAAAATCGAGGCAGTAATTGCCATAAGCAAATGTGCTCAGGATGATCAAGTCATGTACGCGTCAAACCTTTTCAAAGAAGTGGCGCTAGAATGGTGGAATACGGTGTTACAAGCAAAAGGAAGAAGGATGGCATATGCTATGAACTGGGAAGAATTTAAGAGTCTTGTAGAAAGAAAATTCTGTCCCGAATATGAAAAAGAACAAATGACAAATAAGTTTCTAACCCACCGGATGGTGGATGTAGATTGTCGAGGGTATACTACGACATTCTTCGAGTATGCTCGAGTGGTACCAACCCTGGCTTCGCCAGAGCCGGTACTTATTTCTCGTTATATTTGGGGATTGATTTCCGAAATCCGTAATATCGTCAAGGCTGTGAAACCTCGCACGATTGATGATGCGGTGGAATTAGCCAATACTCTGACTGACGAACTAGTACGGACAAGAGAAGAAAATAGAAGGAAGGAAGTAGCCCAAAAGATTACCCAAGAATTCCGTTCGGGTAACCATAACAATTTCAAGAAAAGAGGAAATGAGCAATCTTCTACTAGCCCATTTTGCAATTTTTTCAAAAGAAAGCATTTTGGAAGATGCAAAGGATATTGCAATTTTTGCAAAATTCCGGGGCATCAAGAAGAAGACTGCAGGAGGAAGAAATTTTCAGTTTGCTACAACTGTGGAGAAGCTGGACATCTTAGGCCAGATTGTCCAAAACTGAACCAACCATCTGACAATAAAGCTAAATCTGCAGAAGGAGCAAAAAGGAATGTAAGAGCCTTCCAACTAACTGCTAAGGAAGCAGAACTCATTCCAGATGTGATAGCCGGTACGTTCTTAGTTCACAACGTTTACATAAAAGTATTATTTGACTCTGGTGCAAACCAAAGTTTTAGAAATACTTCATTCTGCCAAACTCTTAACTTACCTTTAATCAGCATTAGGCAAATTTCTACAGTAGAAACGGCAGATGGGAATTCAGTTAAAATAAATAAGGTTCTGCAAAACGTAGAAATAGAACTTTTAAGTCATAAATTTTCTGCAACCCTATTATCTATGAAATTAGTTGAAATCAAGGTTGTGCTAAGAATGGATTGATTAGTAAAACAATTATGCTCGAATTATCTATGATAAGAATTCCATAGAAATTTGTGCACCACTGGAGAAGTAATAATGATTACAGGAGATAAGCCATGTAAAACCCTAAAGTTCATATCGGTAATGAAAGTTGCTAATTATGAACGAAAGCAAGGAATAGTATACATGATTTCAGTAATCATCAATACTAAAGATAAAGAATTTAAGGAAATTTCTGTAGTTTCAGAGTACCCAGATGTTTCCCAGAAGAGTTCCCAGGGTTACCACCAGATAGGGAGGTAGAATTTAGGATTTATCTAATTCCAGGAACTATACCGATAGCCAAGGCACCTTATCGGTTAGCACAAAATTGGTTGTTAAGAAAAATGATAGTTTGATGAGAATGTGTATTGATTATAAGGAATTGAATAAGGTTACAATTAAGAATCGATACCCATTACTTAGAATTGATGATCTATTTGATCAATTCCAAGGAAATAGATATTTTCTAAGATTGATTTACGATCCGGATATCATCAATTGAAAATACATGAGGAAGACATACCTAAAACTGCTTTCAGGATTAGGTATGGTTATTACAAGTTTACAAATCATGCCCTTCGGATTAACGAATGCACCTGCAGCATTCATGGACATGATGAATAGAATCTGTAAACCATATTTGGATAAATTTGTAATTGTCCTCATCGACAATATACTTATTTATTCAAAAAGTCAAGACGAACATTGTCAGCAATTGCATGCACTCTTAACTTTGTTAAGAAAATAGAAGCTTTACGCCAAATTCTCGAAGTATGAATTTTGGGTTACCAAAAGTGCAATTTCTAGGTCATATGGTGAATCATGAAGGTATTCACGTAAATCCTGTTAAGATAGCAGCAATTACTAAATGAAAGGTTCCGCAATCAGCAATGGAAATTAGGAGTTTTGTAAGTTTAGCCGGATATTATTGACGGGTTATTAAGGATTTTTTTTTCAAAAATAACTATACCATTAACTAAGCTAACCTGTAAAACAGTTAAGTTTGATTAGAGATCTAAAGAAGCTTTTAGAATCTTGAAACAGAAATTAACAAATGCTCCAATCCTAGCTTTACCAGAAGGGACTGAAGATTTTGAAGTATACTGTGATGCTTCAAAACTAGGATTTGGATAAGTATTAATGCAACACAAAAAGATAATTGCGTATGCATCAAGGTAATTGAAAAAGCACGAGGAAAATTATACAACTCATGACTTAGAATTAGGAGCCATAAATTTTGCCCTTAAGATTTGGAGACATTATCTGTATGGAAGTAAGTTTACTGTCTATACGGATCATAAGAATTTAAGATATATAATTGGGCAAAAAGAATTAAACATGAGGCAAAGGAGATGGATGAAAATCCCAAGTAACTACGACTGTGATATTCAGTATCACGAAGGAAAAGGCTGAAAACGGCTAGAGATCGCCAGAAGAGTTATACCGATAATAGACGAAAGCCGTTAGAATTTCAAGTTGAAGACAAAATGTTATTAAAGGTATCTCCTTGGAAAGGAGTTGTTAAATTCGGTAAGAAAGGAAAGTTAAATCCAAGGTACGTAGAACCATTTCCAGTGATCCAACGTATAAGACCAGTTGCTTATCGTTTACAAATACCAGGAGAGTTAGCTGGAGTACATGATGTATTTCATGTATCCAATCTCAAGAAATATCTATTATACAAATCTTTGGTAGTACCTTTCCAAAATATAAAGGTAAACGAGTAGTGTTAGTTAAAGTAAAGTAGGATTCAAAGATATGATCCTAATACAATTAGGAGTTAGAATCAGAAATGAAGCGAAATTATCCTCAATTATTCCAGTAAATCTCGAGGACGATATTTTTATTAAGGTGGGGAGAATGTAACAACTCTCATCAAAAGTCATAATTATCAAAATAATTTGACCAATAGGAAACCCTAATTGAGACACCCAAGTGATTCTGCGCAAACCCTAAAATTTTCAGAACAATCAGAATCAGGATCAGGGCCCCTAAAACTCAGGGGGGGTATTTCCTAGTTACGTTTATCCACATAAACAGCTGTCCAATTCGAATTTTCATAAAGTATCGACTCAGCTGAGCTAGTCCCAAACGTGGCAAACCTATAGTGCTTAGGTGTTCCTTACGCACCGTAAGGAAACTAATGTTACGGTGCGCAAGGGTGGTTACGCACCGTAAGGGTCAGAGTGTTACGGTGCGCAAGGGTTGACAAAATTTGGGTATAAATAGAGGACCTTGGGACTTGAATTCAGGAGTTTAAACGACGTAATTTCTCGCTACAGGCACCGAGTTACGTTCTAATTATCACAATTAACACACACGGTTCACGAATCGACGCCGCAATCAGGGTATTAGCTCGATCGCTATTACGATTCATTGTCCGATCGATCAATATATCCAATGGATGTTTAAGTGCTGCCCACATTAGGGTTATGCTTTGTCATTCGTCGTTAATTCGATGGATGTTTAAGTATCGCACTTTGTCATTCGTTGTGAGAATTTGATCTCGTGAGTTATCGTAAATGCTGTATTGATTACTAACCCCGAATTGTGTGCCTGTTATTAAATTTAGGTTAAAAAGGCTAATCAGTAGGCTAAACTCTGCTCGTATAAATCTGCAATGTGAGTCATTCTCTTTTTATCAACTATTTTACAATACCTCAAATTATTTTCAAGGTTATAATTACAGGGACTAAGTCGTGGATATCTTGAATTACTGGTTAGTGGGGTATTGTGCACATTACTAATTTTCTCCCAGTTAGGTTCATTGACCTACTCGGGATAATCACTGTTAGGTTCATTGACCTACAGGGATAATCATCACTATTTAGGTTCATTGATCTAAATAGTGGTATGACCATCGTCACCATTGTGACTTGTCACCATTGTGACAGAAGGCCAGATAAAAATAAGATAGAAGCCATTGTAATCGCTCTTATGCTGTAATTAATAACTATGCATCATTATGCAAAATAGAATGATTCACTCAGTATTTCCCGCTGACAAAACCTTTTTCAAACATGTTTCAGGTAATCTGTTATGATCCAGGAAAAGTGCCATATAGCACTACCAGCTCAAAGAAGTGGCTCAGTATAAAATAAAGAAACATGTTTTGTAAAATAAAGGATTTCTTCGTGAAATCTCAATATTGTAAATTACCGGGTTTAATCCCGCGTTGTGAAATAAAATAATCGGGAAATATTTCCGTCTTAAAAAGATCCCGATGTTAAACTTCCGCTGTTAAACTCAATTAATTAAATACCACGGGATTTCTGTCCCGCGGCTCCTGAAACGGGTCAAACTGGGTCGGGGGCCGTGACAAAAACTAACTAAACTGAACCATTCATATTTTCATATATTTCTAACTTTTATACCTTTCATTCATGTATTTCATATTTACCTCCATTTTATGTATTTATATCTCCATTTCATGTACCTATACATCCATTTCATGTATTTATACCTAAATGTTATGTATTTCTAATCAAGAGTTATAGCCCAAGTTTGATTTTGTCTATTAACGGAAATTATGAGTCAAACCAAAAACCGTCATTCTATCTGAATAAACCAAACCGATTAACAAAAAACGGATTGGTTAATAAAAGAGACTAATCAATGAACTCAATTTCGGTTGAGGATAATAATCCAACCAACCTAACAATGCACACCGTGGCAATGTCTTTGTTTCCCGCCGCATCACACGCACACCAGTATGTTATAAACCAAAACCGGTTATCGGGGGCAATAACTAAATCGTAAACCTAAACCAAACCCAAAACAAACGAAACTGAACCGAAATCAACAAAAAACAAAAATCGAAACCCAAATTAACCAAAAACCAGTTATCAATTTTTTGCACTCTCGTTCAACCAAAATTAGTTGAACCGAATCGAATCGTTCATATTTTCATATATTTCTAGTTTTATACATTCGATTCGTATATTTCATATTTTATATCTCCATTTCATACATTTATACTTTCATTTCATGTATTTTTATCTTAGTTTTATATATTTTTAAGCAAAAATTTTATCCCAAGTTTGGTTTTGTTATTAAATGAACCAAACCAAAGACCGCCAATCTAACCGAATAAACCAAAGTGATTAACCGAAAACCGATTTGTTAATAAGATAGATTAACCGATGACTTTGGTTTCGGCTTCGGTTGAGGATAATAAACGAACCGACTGAACCATGCACAACACAATGATGACCCGATTACTTCGATTTTTATGTATATCTATCACAATGACACAATAATAACTATTATATGAATAATAAAACTACCAACAACGAGTATTGCAATGCGATGTGTTGCTCCCGTCGCATCGCGGGCATCCTGGTAGTGTGTGTGTGTGTGTGTGTGTATAGAGGGCCGCTAAAATGAAAACCACCCCCAGTTAATAGAACCACGAGAACCACTTTCCACTAATCAGAGTATGACACATATACATTATTATTTTAAACACATAAAGGTTATTTTAGTAATTTACTCAAAATGTCAAATCTACACTATCTCTCTATTTAAAGTCTTATGAGACTTTTCCATCCATCATCTCTCTCAAAATGTCAAATCTACACTCTCTCTCTCTTTTTTTCTTTGCAAAAAAAGTTTCTGTAAAAAAAAATTTTGAAAAGCTTTTTTTTGTAGAAAAGTTTTTGTAAAAAATAAGTTAAAAACCAAAAAAAAAAGTTTTCGTAAAAAACATAAAAAACTTTAAAAACATGTGTGTAAAAAAAGTTTTTTTTTTAAAGGTTAAAACCGTAAAAAAAATTTCATATAAATTTTTGTTCTATGTAAAAAAGTTTTTGTAAAAAAAAATTGTAATAAAGTTTTTTGTAAAAAAAAGTTTAAAACCGTAAAAAAAAGTTTTCATAAAAAAAGTTTAAAACCGTAAAAAAAGTTTAAAAACTTGTGTGTAAAAAACGACGTAAAAAAACCGCGCGTAAAAACGGGGCGTAAAAAACAGCGCGCAAAAAAACGGCGCGTAAATACGTTGCGTAAATACGAGGCATAAAAACGACGCGTAAAAACGGGGCGTAAAAAACGGCGCATCACATCGGGCGTAAAAATGGAGCGTCACATCGGGCGTAAAAAACGGCGCGTAAGTACGGGGCGTACAAACAGCGCATTAAAATAGGGCGTAAAAACGACGAGTTAAAAAAGTGGCGCGTAACACCGGGCGTAAAAAAACGGCGCGTAAAAAACCGGGCGTAAAAACTGCGCCGAAAAAACGGAGCGTAAAAAAACGACGCGTAAATACGGATCTTAAAAACGGTGCGTAAAAAACGGGGCGTAAATATGGCGTGTAAAAAAAAACGGGAGTGAAAACGGCACGTAAAAACAGGGCGTAAAAAACTGGACGAAAAAACGACGCGTAAAAAATGGGGCGTAAACAACGGCTCATAAAAACGTTTTTTGTAAAAAATCCTGAAAAAAAAAATTGTTTTGTAAAAAAATCAGATTTTAAAATGTTTTTTAATTAAAAAAATCTGATTTTAATAAAAAAACAATTAATTTAATAAGATAAAAAGGTAATAAAAACAATAAATACAATAAATACAAAACAAATAAATTTATTAAACTACCCTTTTAACATTAAAGTATTAAAAACATAATAATAAGACAAAAAGAATTTAATATTGTTTTTATTACTTTTAATCTCAGCCATCCATCTCTCAAGATCAATGGTTGAAAAGTGGTTCTCGTGGTTCTCTTAACTATGGGTTGTTTTTCATTTTAGCGGCCACATATATATGGGTAAGGTTCATGCGAGAACCACCTTTATTGCGAGAACCGCGAGAACCAATGTGAACACAACCTAAAATAGTTTAAAAAAACCTAACCCCCACCCCCCTCAAATCTAACCCCCCCCCCCCCCCAAGCTAAATGCTAAAAACTAAAACACCAAAAAAACCTTAAAAAATCTAAAAAAATCAAAAAAAAATCAAAAAAAAAAAATCTACAAATATTTTTTTAATATTTAAGTTAAATTTTTTTTTTGCTACTAAAAGTAGTGATTTTTTATAAAAAATATTAAAAAAATTGTGTGTTTTTTAGCTATTTTTAGGTATTTTTGGTTGTGTTCATATTGGTTCTCGCAGTTCTCGCAATAAGGGGTGGTTCCTAACGGATCTTTGTCCTATATATATATAAGTAGAGAGTTCAAATGAGAAGAATTAAAAATTAAGAATAAAAAGAATAAAGGATACAAAGGTAATTTGAACAAATCATTTAATGAGTCTATTATTTATTTTTGCTATTCAAATTAATGAATTCTAATCATTTAATGAGCATATCTTATAAAATAGTTATGTATCTTACACAATAAAAACAATCCTGCTCATGATCTTACATTTTCAACGTTTCCTACACCATTAAAACAATATTTTGGTGTAGGATACAGAATGTGTAGAACTCAAACACTTTTAACTAATTTTGCGACTCATAATAAAATATGTGTAGGACACAAAATTTTTAAATAATTTTGTCACTTCTAATAAAACTTGTGTAGGAGCCAATACATTAATGATGGTGAAGTAGGAATTTATGGTTGCATTAATAAGAATTGATCTTTAAAATATTTATTAATATTCTACATCAAAATGTCTATACTACCCTTAGTAATTAAAGCATTAATTAAAAGTGGACAAAAATGTTATCTTGATTCACAACCATTGATCAAAAAAATTATAGGGTCTAGATTAATTCATTTTTTCTTCTTTTAAGAAAAAATTATTCTCAAATAAACCCCCTCCCCCTATATACCCTATATATATAGGGGAAGGTTCATTGGGGAACACTAAAAAGTGGGAAACAGCGGGGAACCGACTCAAACGAACTCCGATTGGACTCATTCCAGCGGCGTTGGAACCGGCTCGTCGAACCCTAACTAAGATCTCTTAACCCTAAATCCTAACTCCTAAACTCTAAACCCTAAAGCTAAAAAATAAGGCTAAAACCTAAGCTAAACCGTAAAATCTAAACTATAAACCTTAAAAGCTAAACCCTAAAGGCTAAACCTAAAGCTAAACCATAAACCCTAAACCCTAAGGCTAAACCCTAAGGCTAAACCCTAAAAACTAAACCCTAATATATTTAGGGTTTAGGGGTTATGATTTAGGGTTTAGGGTTAAGAGATCCTAGTTAGGGTTCGACGAGCCGGTTCCAACGCCGCTGGAATGATTCCAATCGGAGTTCGTTTGAGTCGGTTCCCCACTGTTCCCCACTTTTTTAGTGTTTCCCAATAAACCTCACACTATATATATATATATATATATAGGACAAAGATCCGTTAGGAACCACCCCTTATTGCGAGAAACGCGAGAACCAATGTGAACACAACCAAAAATGTCTAAAAATAGCAAAAAAACACACAAATTTTTTTTTTTTTAATATTTTTTATGTTAAAATCGCTACTTTTAGTAGCAAAAAAAAAAATTAATTTTTTTTTTTAATTTTTTTTTTTAAATTTTTTTTAAAATTTTTTTTTTTGTCTACTAAAAGTAGTGATTTTAACATAAAAAATATTTTAAAAAAAAATTTTAGATTTTTTTTTTATTTTTTAGATTTTTTGGGGGGTTTAGTTTTTAGCATTTTAGGTTGGGGGGGTTTAGGTTTTTGGGGGGTAGGGGAGGGGGGTTTAGGTTTTTTGGGGGTGGGGGTGGGGGGTTTGGTTTTTTTAGGTTTTTTGGGGGTTTTAGTTTTTAGCATTTAGCTTGGGGGGTTAGGGTTTTTTTTTTTTTTTTTTGGAGGGGGGGGGGTTGGGTTAGGTTTTTTTAGCTATTTTAGATTGTGTTCATATTGGTTCTCGCGGTTCTCGCAATAAAGGTGGTTCTCGCATGAACCTTACCCTATATATATATATATATATATATATATATATAACAACTTGTAGAATGGTCGATTAAAAAAATTGGAACCGGTCAACAAGTCATTGGTAAATTTCGATGCATATACCCCTACTCCATTGTCGGCCATTTCTAGTTGTTCCTGTTTGTGGATTGAGATTGCATTATTTAGAGTATAAATCACTCCCAAAGCCTACTAACTCATCAAGTCAACGTAAAATATTGAAAATCTATTATATGAGTTGGAGTAAAAAAATATTAAACAGTTATTAAGAAATAAAAAATTAACAAAAACAGTTGAAAATAAATATTATATAAATAAAATACTTATAAAGTAAATATTAAAAATTAAAATAATAAATAATGGAGAAACAATAAACTGAAAAAAAAAATTATTCAATTTCTTATTTATTAAGTACTAGTGGGAACCCGCACGTTGCAGCGGGGTCAACGTTTGCAGCCTGGTTTGCGTTTCCTGTTAGTTTTTCCAGCGTATAGTTTTGTTTGGTTATGAGTCACGTAAAAGAAGTAGTAATTACCAATTTAGTATTAACACGTGTAATAATAGGACATGTTAACAATTGGGCATCAACATATGTTTAAACTCACGCTTTGACCCATGGAAATCTTTTTCATAGTAAGCATTGTTACACGTTTTAAGTTTTTTTCCTGACATTTTTTTAAATACTAAATACAATTGATAAATTCTTCAAATATAAGCATTGTCACATGCTTAATACATACATTCCATTTCTAATCAACCAATTGATAAATTCCTCAAATAAGTAATAAAGTCATTGCCTAGATGTGTTTGAACAAATGTAAAAGATATATTTTATAACTTAATCATATGTTAGGTTTCCTTACTTTTAATTTTTCCCGTGAATAAAATTCAAAGAGCCCAACAAAAGGGTTTGTGTACCATATGTATATAACTTTATGGCTGGGCCTAGGTTGATCTTGACTTAAAACTGAACCTTAATCAAGAAGTTCGGTTATTTGAATGTGTAAACCAAGCAACTTCGTTAACTTGGTTTGTTTTGTAATTTCTTTCGGCTATGAATCGTCTAACCGTTTTCTATTGCTATAAACTTGGGCCAAATTGACCCAATATAAAAAATTAACAAAACCGGCCCAATAGAAAAAAATTAACAAAAATTGTCACCAAATGGATCAGGAGAACCCTATGCAGCATTAATGACAACCATCACAGCACTTGAGCATTTTGTTATCTATCAACAAAGAAAAAAGATTACACTTTCCCATGCCAGCACCAAAGAATCGATGAAATCTAAAGTCTAAAGCTAATAATAATAGACATCATTATGATCATCCAAAAGGCTCCCCCTATATGATCATCCAAAAGGCTCCCCCTACCATAAACCTCACCCACACCAAAGTAACCTCAAATGATCATCCACGCAGGACAAAGATTGAACATGCCCATAGAGAAGAACTGCAGGTATTTACCAAGAAACAAAATAGATAACTTAACTCCACAAGCAGATAATAAGATATTAAGCTGGTTAACCAAGGTAAGAAGATCAAACAGAGCCATCAGATTTCTATAGGATGAACCAACGCCCAGCAGTCCTTACATCCTTTTACAACCAACAGAACCCTAGGCACAAATAAGAACTGTGAAAAAGAGCAACCAATTGCCAAGTAACTCCAACCTAGGAAGAAAAGCATAATAAGAACTAATGTAGAAAAGAGCAACCAATTGCCAAATAACTCTAGAAAAAGAAAAATAAAAACTCCAACACGATCGTTCTGAAATAATAGATGTATGATCCACCAACTCACAATTTCGGAAAACAACTTCTGAAATAATAGATGTATGGCCCAACAATATGCAAAAATTCTTAATATAACAAATGTGGCCTACTTGCAAAACAAAACCAGAAGCAATGGTTTCTAATAAAGAATGAAATATCTTGAGTTCTTGATTTCTAGTTACAAAACCAAATAACCAAATACATAGAGATCGAATAAATCGCTGGACGAAATATATGCTTATAATGAGATACAATGATTAAATGGTAATTTTAACCATCAAGTACTTTTAATTTAAACCCTCTACCACACAAACAAAATATACTAAAAAACATATTAGATTATCAAAGTTACCTGTGGATTTTGAAGGTACTCAGAAATGTCATTAGAGCATGACGGACATCTCATGACTTTCTTTTGTGCCCTTAATGTTCGTCTACCTTCGCAATTTCTTTCCTTTATAAATGTTTGACCAGCAAAAGCATCCTGCAAGCATGACTTGCAGAAATTGTGAGCACATGGAGTAGTAAGAGGCTGAGTGCCTGAGTCATCACTTTGTGGCAAGTGAGATAGCAAAACTCTACAAGTGATTAAGTATAAAAGTTTATGCAACTAAAATTCCTATACAAAAATGACTTCAAGAAACTGAAACACAAATTACATCACTCGTATGGCTAAAAAAAACTTACCTTTAAGAAGTCTTTCACTCACAGACATTATATGTGTCTTACGTCTAACTGTTTTTGTTTGTGTGCCATCCTCAGCATCTCCAGTGCTTGCTCGTTTTCTACTGTCGGGTGGATGCCCTCATTTGAGCTCCACGGCAATCGCATCTAAATGAATTATCATGCCCACACCTGAGGATAAGGCAACATATGTGTGAACCTGTATTAAGTGTAGCAGCCATTTTGATGTATTACAATCACCAAATAATAGCATTTAGCAAACAAAGTGCTATATAAATAGCTCAAACAATATATTTACCAGGGTGCAAAGAATTCCACCATCCAGAGATCTTTGCTTTTAACAACCAATTCATCAAATATACGCGAATTCAGTTCAACTGATGCACTTGGTTCTGATTCTCACTTGATCCTCCTATTGTTTTTCCACTTAACCTGTCCTTGAGGCGTGCCTTGACCTGTGTACAACTAACCACCTATGAATACTTCAAACAGTACAACATGCATATTGAAATCACATATGAGAGGCGCTAGACAGAGTCTTATTCAGTGAATAACATGTTAATTAATACAAAAACTAATCTCTTCATGGCAACCCTTATAGTGTCAAGGTTTAAATTGTAATGGAAATAGTTGTGGAACATGGATGATGGTGATTGGTGAGGACTTATATCAATCCACCAACATACAAATTCTTGTCGAATCCTAACAGTTTTATTCCATGACAACAGATTTTGACATACAAGTATAAAGACCCCGGTTTTCCCATTTACAGAAGAACTAATTACAAAAAAACCAAAGCACTTAACACATATTAAGAACCATTAACTATTAGTTTATGAGTTCAGAGATGGAAAATACAGATAAACACAAGGCGGCAATTCATCGAACACCTTAACTGCAATTCATCGAACTATTTCCACTTTCTCCACAAACAAATTAAAATAAATTCTTTGACACCAAATTTATAGTAACTATAACCCTAATTTTTAAAAGAGAGTTGATTTGTTTACCTTGGGATTTAACTCGGATTTTGACGAAAGTATTCAATGACTCGCTTGATGGCCACCATCATCTTCATCTTCCTTATAATTCACACTGTGAAATCGATTAACGGTTGAACTTCAAATTTCATATGGAATTGACTTTTAGCTGCAACTATGGAGAGTGGGTTTTGGCGTCTTACAAATGACGGAAAATTTTCAAATGTTGAAGATGATGAGCTCAATTTATCCTTCTCTCAAACGTCGATTTGCCTAGCATATGAAGATGTAACGCCAGTCACTGACATAAATGTAGGGTTTTCAATTCTGGAGAATAAATGGCGCCTGTTGTTAACAAGGGCAAATATGGTATTGGCTTTTAAATTGCAAAGGAGGAGCATGATAAATTTACCATCTTACCCCTATAGTGTCTTAAAAATTAGTGCTATTTACTATCATATCCCTCTCAAATATGTTGTGTTTATTTGCACATATTTCTTCAAAACTTGTATGCGGTGTAAAATTACCTTTCTATCCATCATATTTGCTTTATATAGTTATATAGATAGTTTTGGCTTACATAAAAATAAATAGGCAAATATTGGTCAAACAGAATGTTGACATGTACTGCAACTAATTACTTAGAGTAAATTACAAAACTCATCCTTTATGTTGACACCAGATTGCAAAGTGTGTTATTTGTCTTCAAAAAGTACAAAAACATACTCAATGTTTGCAAACCCTTACAAATTATGTCCTTTAGCCCTAACTCTGTTATTTTTCATGGTTAAATCAGACCAAGTATACCCATATAAGGGTATTTTGATCATTTTATAACCCTTTCTTCCCTTTTCATCACCCACCTGCCACCATCATCTCCACCACCCACCATCAACTCCCCAACCACCATCACATCATTCCAACAGGAGTTTTATGGCTAAAAACCAGGAAACAGCGAAGCATTTGCACACCAAATCAAACAATTCTATCCATAACTTTTATTTCTTATCATTTCAAAACAACATAACAACTTTCCAAACATAAATCTTTTATTTTCTTTTCAGTTATTTCAAATTGTATATGAGCTTTTGTACCAAAATAAGAACACCTGAAATTGTTGCAATCATCAAACCTGCCTAAACTATTTTTCGTCACCGGTATAAAAACCCGTCCCCAAATCAGTAGCAAACCTTTTTCCTATACGCAATTTCTCTGCCCGACCTTCTGTGACTCGATCCGACTCGTCGGAGACTTTATAACTCCGGCCATGACCCGTCTTTGGCATCCTCCCACCACACCCTCACCTTAACCCCACATCGAACACCCAAAATCAACAACCAGCCGCCGCCTCCTTCCAGATCTAAGAGACACCGAACACCCAAAGTCGATAACCAGCCGCCGCCGCCTCCTTCCAGATCTGAAAGATGAATGGCTCGTGGGAGTGGTAATGGCGGTGGTGCGGTAGTCGTGGCGGTGCGAAGGCTGGTGGGTGGGGTGGCGCGTGGGAGTAGTAATGGCGGTGGTGCGGTGGTCGTGGTGATGAGGGTGGGGGTGTCTGGTGGAGGTTATGGTGGTGGCTAGTGGTTGGTGGAGGTGATGATAGAGAGAGTGTGTGTGTCTGGTGTAGGTAAATAGTTTTATATAAATAAATGGTAAAATGACCAAAATACCCTCATGTGGGGTACACTTGGTCTAATTTAACCATGAAAAATAACAGAGTTAGGGCTAAAGGACATGATGTGCAAGGGTTTGCAAACATCGAGTACGTTTTTTTGTACTTTTTGAAGACAAAGGACACACTTTGCAATCTGATGTCAACATAAAGGACGAGTTTTGTAATTTACTCAATTAGTTATTCATTAGGTATGGTATACGTCAAAAAAAATGAGTAAAATTTTATGATATTCTTATTAAAACATATGAGTTGTCCCTAGCCATTATCTCCACCAGTAAGCATCTAGGGTTTTTCTTCCCTTGCTCGATTGTTATCCGCATTGCCGAGAAGAGATCAAGCAAATTTCCCGTTGCAGACCGAAACCGCCACTGATCGTTCCTACGCCTGACGAGGATCCCGTCATCTCCGTTGTTCGGTTTACCGTTGAGATATCATGGCCTAAAGCATGTCTGCCACTTCTGCTTTCAAATCAAAGAAGGCCAGTTTTGTCATGGCAACCAGCTTGTTCGCAGTAAAGAGGTCATGTCTTTATACATCATTGATCTTTTAATTGTTATTGGCAAGTATATAAAGATTGTATCTGAGTTCGATTTTCTTGCATGTGCTAACATGTTAGTTTCATACTGAATGTTCTTTTGTTCGATTGTTCATTTCTTGAAACTCAAGTTGTGTATTTTAATCGAGTATAAACTAGGGCTAGAAATTTGGGGATTAAATTATTACATTATGTTGTATTTTGCCAGGTGTTTGGAAGTAAGCAAGAATGGCAAGAACTAAACAACCCAAAGTTGCTACTGAAGAAGCTTAGAACTGTTTGAAGATGACGATGAGTTTGAAATCGATAATGGTAATGTATCGTCACTGTCTTGGATAACAAGTTTCCTATTTAGAGTTTTTTTTTACAAGTTAATATATAATTGTCAAAGTTAGTTAAAATGAAGTACATGTTCGATCATGGCTGTTTTTGAAATCCACTCATCAACTCAGCAATTAGAAATCTTCAATTGGAAATTAATTTATTATTTACTTACTATTTACTATGATGATGTTGAAACTGGGTTTTAAGTACCTAATATATTCAATAAGTTGTTCATCTTCAGCTGATATAACTTGAGCAAAATCCAAAGCCTCTGTAACACTTCAAAAAATCATTTTCTTCTTTTGGCTTTTACTCTTCATAATCATCATTGTTGTCATCTTAGCTACCTTTCACTATTTTTGCTGAAAGAACTTTCAATTTGTAATATGATTTGGGTATAGTGACGTGTTGTTTTGACAAGGGTGAAGTTACAACAAGCAAAGGCAAGTGACATAGTGAAGACGATTAGGGTGAACTTACACTTTGATGTTATGAAGTTAGAAACCAATTCACACTCAAACTACCCTTTTCTATACTTTACCTTAAAGGAATTAACTCAACAAGGTGAACACGATTAGGATGGTGATGATGTGAACAACGATTTCTCTTTGCACCGGAGAGGGAACTAGAAAGCAACATCGAGAAGAGGTGAAACATGTGGCCGTATAATCGATCGTCTTTAATGGTATAAAATCTTATGCACCTTTTGTTTCAAAATTGTTGCTATCGTCAAATTAGGAATTTGAATTTCGTTTCTTCAGTTTCGTGAATGTTTGCACGTGGTGATAAGCATTATTATCATTGTAATTTTGTTTGTAAGGGGTGTTTGGATACATTGCAAAAGTTTTAAATATACAGTTTTGTAATTTTTAGTACATTTTCTAACATTTGAGTATTAATATATCATATTTGAGAAGCAGTTAATTTTTTTTTAATAAACAAACTCTTAAAAGTAACTATAAAGCAGTAGCCAACTATATAAATGTTGAATGTCAAACATCACAAATATAAGTTGAAAATGATCATTGACATACTTCTTCATATTTATGTTTGTTTATATACTTGTATGGTTACTGTTTGTTAGTTCGAGATTGAATGATGGTTACCGTTTGTTAGTTCTAGATTGAACGAAGATGTTAGTGATTAGTTAATCACACTATTTTCTATAATAATCGGGCGTATTACGACTTTATTTTTTGAGATTTCTCTTTCGGTTGCCTCGGGTTCGAATTTGGTCACAACTGGGCATCACACGTTAATGTCATTATCATAACACGTGTAACGAAGCCATAAACGTGACGTTACCGCCGCAACGTGCGGCACGGGTCAAAAATCTAGTTTGCATTAAATATAAACTTAAGGTGACTTTCAATCAATCTGTATAATCATTCTAAAGTTTAAACTACTTTTAAGTAATTTTTAGTTAAATGTCTGGTTGGTCCATATTACGACTTTATTTTTTGAGTTTTCTCTTTCGGTCGCCTCGGGTTTGAATTTGGTCACGAGTGGGCATCACATGTTAATGTCATCATCATAACACGTGTAACGAAGCCATAAACGTGATGTTGCCGCCGCAATGCGCGGCACGGGTCAAAAATCTAGTTTGCATTAAATATAAACTTAAGGTGACTTTCAATCAATCTGTATAATCATTCTAAAGTCCAAACTACTTTTAAGTAATTTTTAGTTAAATGTCTGGTTGGTCCCCGTGGTTTGCGAAAATTATAGACTTGGTCCCAATGGTTCACTAATTACAAACTTGGTCCCAGTGGTTGTAATTTTTAAACTCGGGTGGTCCTTAACACTAACCTTTGTTAAATTTTGCAGTTAAGTCTTTCTGAAATGACTAAGGGCCTGTTTGGCACGCTCTGAATGAAACCATTCAGAGGTGCACCTCTGATTCGGTCAGAGGTGGGGCTGTTTGGTTGTGCCTCTTAATGGGAAGCCTCTTAATGATTCAGCTCTGAATCATTCAGAGATATAAACATGCTGAAAGAAAAAAAGACCGTGCCTTGCCCCTTTCACCCCTTTCACCTCTGATGGAGAAGAAACCCTCTCAAAACCTCCGCCGCCTTCCACATCGCCACCGTATCCTCCTCCTCTGCTCCTCCACATCGCCACCATCTCCTCCTCCTCTGCACCTCCACAACGCCGCCGCCTCCTCTGCACCTACAGGTGACACATAACACCCCTCGTTCTCCATCTTTCTCCGACGGGTTAACCGGCCGTACCCTTTGTCGATAACCCGCACCCCTCCTTCCTCTCCCTCTCGTTCTCCTGGACCGACGACCCGAAACAGAACCGGCGGCCTCTACCTCGTTTCTTTTCTGGCAATGATGGTAGAGGACGAGGTTAAGGATGTTAGATGATGCTGATGATGTTAGATGCTGACGATGATGATAATGGATGATGTGGTGGTGAGCGACGGCGGCGTAGTCACCGGAGCTACGAAGAAGACGACGTCACTCTGGTTGGGTTCGATTCAGCTCTGATTCAGGGTTTGATTAGATGTTGAAGGAAGGGAAGTTTCTTGTTGAAATTGGAGTGGGTTGTTTGATGGGAATCTAAAGCTTAAGGGTTTGATTTAATGGTTTTAGAATAGGAGTGAAGTGGATGGTTTATTGGGAAAAGCTGGTGGCACGATCTTCACCAAGAATCCAAAGCAACATATCTATATATTTTAATAATTAATTAAAAGGGGTAAAAATGTCATTTTACACAATCATTCAGATGTGCAACCAAACAGCACTTTACTGGTTCAGCACTTACTGGTTCAGAGCCTCTTACCCATTCAGACCTCTTATTCATTCAGCACTTATTGATTCAGATGTTGCCAAACAGCCCCTAAATTATCCCAGAACAATTAAAAAATTAAAAAAAAAAAAGGTGGGCCCACCCCTCATCTTCTTCTCCCCCATCTCTCACTCTCTAACCCACCACCTCCACCTTCAGCCCACATCCTCCACCTTCAACTTCTTGATTTCTCCCTATAACAATGCTCCTAGAACCCTTAACGTGACCCTAAAACGTTCCTTATATACCCCGTATACGATAAACGGACCCTAAATACCTTCATAATTATAAAAATCAAATAAAATCCCAAACCTAGTGCCCTCGCGGGCCGCAACCCGTTGCTTGGGATCTTTTGCGGGGCGCGAGCCCCTTTGCTTGCTCGACACTGCATTGCGCCACGTGTCTGGTGACTCATCAAAGCTAGGCCAATGATTGGCCAAAGCTATAACTGATACGCATGCTCTCGCGGGCCGTGAAGGCCGAAGCCAAAGGAGTCGCCGGCCGCGACTCGATGTCCGATCAGCCTATAAAAGGGGGTCGAGAGCTCATTTGCAAACCGTTCATTTTCTTTTCTTTCCTCTGAATCTCTAATAGTCTAAACTCTCATGTAATTATACCCCTAAAAAGCGAAGCTCGGCCTCGTTGTAAGTACTATAACCTATTTGTTACCCTACATGATCGATCTAGGGCTCCGTAACGTATGTCAAGGCTCCGCCTGACTCAGTCATTGGAGTTCTGTCTCGTGTTACACCCGATTGATCTAGGACTCCGTAATGCATGTCAAGGCTCTGCCTGACTCAGTCATTGGAGTTCTGTCTCGAGTTGTATGGTTAATATGATTTGGGTTATTTTACTAACACGTGTGCATTGTTTAATTTTAATAGATAATAACCAGGAGAATCACCAGGAAGCTATAGTAGTATCACCTAAGTCAACAATGTGAGTACATTTTCTTTTTCTAAACTTTTGTGAGTCATTTTTCTACCAAAATTGTTTTACCAAAACCTCAAATGTTTTCAAATACAATTATAGTGATTAAGTCTTTGTAATTCTACAATTGCTGCCAGTATTATGGGGTTTGTATACAGTACTTGATAACCTTCACAATTGGGCACGAGTATCCAATGTGTGATATGACCATAGTCACAGATCCGTCGAGTGACACTTACTGAACGAGTAATTGTGTAGATATAAACATTGTAATCGCCCTTAATACTGTAATGTGTAACAACTGATGTTATACAAATTGGAATGTACTCGCCAATATTTCTTGCTGATAAAATGTTTTAAAACGCGTTTCAGGTAACTTAATGTGAAGCCAATAGAAGCCAGCTGGAGAGCAGTGAAGGCTTAAAGTTGTGACTATAAAAGCTACCAATAAGAAACGAAATTTATGTTTTCAATAATTAGGGTTTATCCCTATAAATATATTGTAATGAAAACTTGGGTTTTATCCCATTTGGTTATTATAAAAAGTTTGGTGTTTAACTCTGATAAAAATATTTCCAAACTACGGTCCTGATGAAAGTTTTCCGCCAAATTAATAAACACCGATACCACCCGCTCTGTGCGCTGCCATAGCGCCCGCCTCCAGGGGCAAGGGGTCGGGGGCTACAACAGAAGGTGGTATCAGAGCTACAGCCACTGGTTTAAGCCGATGAAGTGTTCTGCTGACACTTAAATTCTGTGTTAGTAAATAATTTATGTGATTATTGTTTTGTGTTATTTGACTATTTGTTAGTTTATAGTATGAGTGAGCAAGGTACATCAGACGCTTATCGTCATATAGCTAGTTCACCAAAAGATGAAGGAACCTCATCTCAGCCAAATCCCTTAGGATATTCAGCCGATACTGAGGAATGAATAATTATTTTTAAGGCACAGTCTGAGGAACCTTTTACTTCTAAGAAGAGAGGATGGTTTAATAGGGGAGCACATGAGAGAAGAAAGAGGATGAAGAAATTACAACAAAGAGCGATAGTAAAATCCAATAGGGAAGTAAATGCCCAAACTCAGGAAGCAGTCAATAAGCCACCGTGGGAAGAGGAATTAGATAGACAGTTGGCAGATTTCCATATGCTAGCCACTACAGCAGTAGACTCTAACCTAAACCGAATGGCTAAACCACCACTATTACCCTTATTCCCAGACCAACAAATGCTAGAACCCAACCAGGAAGACCAGTTTCCTATCCCAGATGTTGACCCATATGAGATTCCCAGAATTCCCCTACCAAACCCTATAGCTCAGTATACTGACCTTAACCCTTTAGACCCATTTTGGAACAGCGACTGGTGGAAGCAAAGTGTAATAAGAAACCCATACCCTTACGGACACCCCATACCTCGATACCCTGACCCAAAACCAGTACCATTACCACCCATGAGTGAAGAAAATATGCAGGAACTTCGCTAATGGGGCGATGAGTTAGTTAAAGAAGGAGATAGAATTCGTCAAATAGGAGAAAAGCTTATGTGGAAGCATGTCGAGCGTGATATACATTATTGGATACACGATACCTAGAATAATACCTAGATATATGTGTAATTTTGTATTTTGATAGATAGACTAAAATAGATATCGATGCATAACTATTAGTGTGTTTAATTTTCCAATTGTAGTTTGTAATCGATGCATATATATATATATATATATATATATATATATATGAAAAAGAGTAAAAGTCTCAATGTTCAACGTTTTTGATCAATCTGTTTGTGTGATATGTATAAATATTTGTACTAAAATTTATTCGGTGATAATTAATACCTGATAAATGTTCACAATTCAGATGGACAACGAAGTAAATCGGGAAAACCAGAATAATGAGAATAACGGAAACCTATTAGATAATAGTGCCATCCAACACATAGTAGCACAAGGAATTATAGATGTTATGCCTTATATTATCAAGACAGTTAAAGAAGCAGAAACTAATAAATCTGCAAATGGAAGTAAACACCAACACACTGAACCAAGTCACAGTGTGAACAATAATAACGGAGCTATAATCCAAGCTCCAATTCCTAAAAGAAGAAGAATCGTCTCTTACGTTTGTTCTTATAAAGAATTCTTGGCCTGTAAACCAATAGAATTCTCAGGCAATGAAGGAGCCATTTCAGCCTTGGGCTGGATAGAAAAGACAGAAGCAGTCATAAAAATAAGTAAATGTGCAGATGAAGATAAGATTATGTTTGCTTCTAATATCTTTTCAAAAATGCAACCTTAGAATGGTGGAATACTATTCTCTAGTCTAGGGGAAGTGACAGAGTTTATAGAATGGAATGGACTAATTTTAAAGAAATCGTCGAAAGAAAATTCTGTCATCCTCATGAAAAGGAACAAATCGCCAATAAGTTCCTAAATCATAAAATGACTGGAATAGACTACAAAGGTTACACTACCATATTCTTTGAATATGCTAGAATGGTGCCAACTTTAGCCTCACCTGAGCCAGTGTTAATCTCCCGTTACGTTTGGGGATTAATTAATGAGATTAGACACGTAGTCAAGGCAGCTAGGCCGCAAACCATAGAAGAAGCAATAGAATTAGCCAACACCCTGACTGATGAATTGGTACGCACACAAGAAGAAAATCAGAGAAAGAACTTAGCTCAAAAGCTTACCAAGGAATTTCGTTCTGGTAATTCCTACCGTGGAAAAGGACCAGGTTTTTCTGCACCTTACTGCAAGTTTTGTAGAAAGAAGCACTCAGGAAAGTGTGTTGTATCCTGTAACTTCTGTAAGTATCCAGGACATAAGGAACAAGACTGTAGGAGAAAGGCTAGTGTCAGAATATGCTACAATTGTGGAGAAGCTGGTCACATCAAACCGAATTGTCCGAAACAAGCTCTTTCAACAACCAGCAAAGCTAAGACAGCTGAATGACCTAAGAAAAATGCCAGAGCATTCGTTCTCCATGGAAAGGAGTAGTCAGATTAGTTAAAAGAGGAAAGCTAAGCCCCAGGTACGTTGGACCTTTTGAGATTATTCGAAGAATAGGAACTGTAGCTTATCAGCTACAACTACCAGAGGAAATTGTAGGAATACATGATGTGTTTCATGTATGTAATATCAAAAAGTGCTTAGCAGACGAATCATTAGTGATACCTCTTAAGGACAAAGAGGTAAACGAGAAACTTAAGTTTGTAGAGAAACCCATTCAGATTGAAGATAGAAAGATCAAGAATCTCAAACACGATAGACTAGTTCTGGTCAAAGTGAAATGGGATTCCAAGAGAGGACCAGAATACACTTGGGAGCTCGAGTCAGAAATGCAGAAGAAATACCCACACCTATTCCAGTAAACCTCGAGGATGAGATCTAAAACAAGGTGAAGAGGATATAACAACCCTCCTAGAACCCTTAACGTGACCCTAAAACGTTCCTTATATACCCCATATACGAGAAACGGACCCTAAATACCTTCATAGTTATAAAAATCAAATAAAATCCCAAACCTAGTGCCCTCGCGGGTCACGACCCATTGCTCGGGATCTTTTGCGGGGTGCCAGCCCCTTTGCTTGCTCGACACTGCATTGCTCCATGTGTCTGGTGACTCATCAAAGCTTGGCCAATGACTGGCTAAAGCTATAACTGCCACGCTTGCTCTCACGGGCCGCGAAGGCCGAAGCCAAAGGAATCGCAGGCCATGAAGGCCAAAAAGACAAAGGAGTCACGGGCCGCGACTCGATGTCCGATCTGCCTATAAAAGCCTATAAAAGGGGGTCGAGAGCTCATTTGCAAACCGCTCATTTTCTTTTCTTTCCTCTAAATCTCTAATAGTCTAAACTCTCGGGAAATTATACCCCTAAAAAGCGAAGCTCTGCCTCGTTGTAAGTACTATAACCCTATTTGTTACCCTAGACGATCGATCTAGGGCTCCGTAACGCATGTCAAGGCTCTGCCTGACTCAGTCATTGGAGTTCTGTCTCGTGTTACACCCGATTGATCTAGGACTCCATAATGCATGTCAAGGCTCTGCCTGACTCAGTCATTGGAGTTCTATCTCGAGTTGTACGGTTAATATGATTTGGGTTATTTTACTAACACGTATGCATTGTTTAATTTTAATAGATAATAACCAGGAGAATCACCAGGAAGCTATAGTAGTATCACCTAAGTCAACAATGTGAGTACATTTTCTTCTTCGAAACTTTTGTGAGTCATTTTTCTACCAAAATTGTTTTACCAAAACCTCAAATGTTTTCAAATACAATTACAGTGATTAAGTCTTTGTAATTCTACAATCGATGCCAGTATTATTGGGTTTCTATACAGTACTTGATAACCTTCACAATTAGGCACGGGTATCCAATGTGTGATATGGCCATAGTCACAGATCCGTCGAGTGACACGTACTGAACGAGTAATTGTGTAGATATAAACATTGTAGTCGCCCTTAATACTGTAATGTGTAACAACTGATGTTATACAAATTGGAATGTACTCGCCAGTATTTCTTGCTGATAAAATGTTTTAAAACGCGTTTCAGGTAACTTAATGTGAAGCCAATAGAAGCCAGCTGGAGAGCAGTGAAGGCTTAAAGTTGTGACTATAAAAGTTACCAATAAGAAACGGAGTTTATGTTTTCAATAATTAGGGTTTATCCTATAAATATATTGTAATGAAAACTTGGGTTTTATCTCATTTGGTTATTATAAAAAGTTTGATGTTTAACTCTGATAAAAATATTTCCTAACTACGGTCCTGATGAAAGTTTTCCACTGCCAAATTAATAAACACGGATACCACCCGCTCTGCGCGCTATCGCGGCGCCCGCCTCCCGGGGCAGGGGGTCGGGGGTTGCGACACTCCCCAATCCAGTTCTAGGTCTGATCCAGTCCGATGAATTAACCCAATTCACTTCTGGGTTTTTCTCATCAAACATCGGATCGAAAAACCCATCTACCAATTGAGATATCTTGAACCGAGTAGTACTCTACGGATCCCAACTTGTACCTTTACAATATGGGTGTGAAGGAAAATGGGAGTGGCGATCTGGGTGTTTCTAACGTTCTTCTTGGGTCAAAAAAACAAGTGTAGAAGAATGGATTATGAGCTGAATTATTACAGTGATGATGATTTGGAAGTTTAACCGTACAAGCGGACACAACAGGAGAGGAGTTCAACTGATTGACGGAGCCCTAAACCTGTAGGAGAGACGGTGGTCCAGGTGGTTGTGGTGGGTCGATCGCGGTTGTGGGGGACACGACGGTGGAGGTTGGATGACGACGGTTGTAGTGGGTTGGTGATGGAGGTAAGACGGTGGTGGTGGAGGTTGAACATATGTTTTCCGACGATGGGGACGTGAGACGGTGGTGGTCGAGCGCAGGAAACTGAGGTGGTTCAGATATTGTTTTCCCAACGACATATTTTGTTGAACGGATATTGTTGAGTGGATTGGAGGATTTGTTGTCACCTGAAAATGGGTGGGTGATAGTAGTCTATCACCAGGAGATTGAAGAAGAAGAAGGTAGGGGTGGAGGTGGGGTAGGGGCTTAAGTTATAATTATAATATTAAATAAAAAATGAGACCCACTTGAATTTATTAATAATTATAATTTATATATTTTTAATTTTCTTAATTGTTGAGGGGCAAATATGTTATTTCATATACACTTAACTGAAAAATCTAACTTAGGTTAGTGATAAGGACCACCCGAGTGCAGAATTTACAACTAGCAGGGCCAACTATGTAATTTTTGAACCACTAGGACCAAGTCTGCAATATTTGCAAACCACAAGAACCAACCAGCCATTTAACTCTATTTTTTAACCATTTGACATGGAAGAGATGAGATAAAACATAGCCCAAATTGATCCGCTCATAAAATTAACATGAGAAGGCCGATCGGTTACAGCTAAAAACAAGTCAGATAGGTTAAAGCTAAAATAAGTCATAATATAAAGAGTAAATTACGTTTTTGGCCCCTGTGGTTATATCACTTTTACTATATTAGCCCAAAATTAGAATTTTTAACATATATGCCCCCATGGTCTCTATAACTAACCATTTTAGCCCCCAAGTCTAAAGATCATGGGGGTCAAAATGGTTAGTTATAGAAACCACGGGGGCCAAAATGGTTAGATTTAGGGGCCAAAATGGTTAGTTATAGAGACCATGAGGGCAGATATGTTAAAAATTTTTATTTTGGGCTGATATAGTAAAAGTGATACAACCATATGGGTCAAAAACGTAATTTACTCTAATATAAATTAAAATAAGAATAAGAATAAAAATAGTAATTACTTAAATGCTTTGGGCTATATTGATATTAAAAAGAATTCGATTTAACAAATATTAGATTTTTGAATATATTCATATTATTGAATTTTTTTTCTTTAGTAGATCCTAAATGGCTATAGAATCTTTTCACTTTGCGAAATTAATAGAAATATGATTGAACAATTTAATTAATAAAAATTCAGTTTTTGAATTTAATATTTATCTACCGGTTTTGAATTTAATATTTATCTACAGGTTTAAAAATTTTGAACAATTTAATTAATAAAAATATAATTAAATAAATTATAGTTAGTTAATATCAAATATCTAGATATGTATTTTTGATAAATTTCAATTTCATTATTTTATGAGAGAGAGAATTCGGGAAAATAATTATTATTAGAAATTATTATATAATACAGACCATGATATTTACACATGCATCCTTATTTTCATACCCCTTAAAGTGTCGCACTTTAGTTAAAGCGTGGCATTTAGGGTTCTTTTCCGGACAAAAGGTGATGTGACTTTGATACGAGGTTATATTTTGTACGATATTGTCCAGTTGTGTCACGCGTAACCCTAAACGTCGTGCTTTGGCCAAAGCGCGGCGCTTCGACCACAAATCCTGGTGCTTTTAAGAAGACTGGCCATGCATTCGAGATTCATTCAAAATTCGAAATTGCAAAGGTGTTTCATTCTTTCGCGTGTTTTGTTGTTTTGGTAGCGTTTCTTCAAAATACGATGTCCTAGTTTAGCAACTACCTTTTCGGTGAATACTCTGACGAGTCCGTTGTTCCAGATTGTTATGAGGCAACCGCTATTTCTGACTCGTACGACAAACCGATCCCGTACAACATGAGGGAGGAAGAGGTTCTATCTTGCATTCGTTATCGTGACGATACGGTGCAGTTGGACTTGAATATCCTTGTGGAAGACTCGTACGCACAACACGGCTATTCGGATTATGGATACGGAGATGAACCATATCGTCAGGCTGAATATCCGTACGGTCAGCCAAACTATCCCGACCTCGGTTCGGTGGTGAACAGAGCTATGTACAACAAGACTATCCCAACCACGGATACGGTGGTGAGCAGAGCTATATACAGCAAGACTATCCAGACCATGGAGAGGGTGGTGAGCAGGATGAGGAAGGCTCTTACCCAATTAAATTTTTTTGATACAAACCGGACCTTTTCGTCACGTGATGAGTTGGTTGATTGGGTACAGAAGACGGGAAGGGACAATAGTTACGTCATTGTGATTAAAAGAACGAATAAAAGAGGAAGTAATTTCAAGGTTTGGTTTCAATGCAGTCTTGGTGGGGAATACAAGAGTGTGGCTACAGTGAGAAAAACAGGTAGCAAGAAAATATGTTGCCCGTTTGAGTTGATAAGGTTTACGGAATCAAAGGGAAGTGTTTGGAGGATAGAAGTGACGAACCCGAGGCACAACCATACTCCTATTAAACTTGGATGGTCACGCATATGCGAGAAGGCTTTCTTCAGAGGATAAAAGACTGATTGAGTAGCTGGCGGAGCAAGAGATTCCAAACCGTAGCATCTTGCGTACATTGACAAAAAAGAACCAGGATAAAAAGATTATTCTGAAATATGTACACAGTGTTGTTCAGAAGATCAATGCCGAAAAGAGGGCCGGAGAATCTCCAATGCACCAACTTGAAAACCTTCTTCTCGAAAAAGATTTCACTTATTACATACGTGAAAATGAGACCACGAACGCAATTGAAGATAACTTCTTTATCCACAAACTTTTATTTACTATGTGGTGTGCATTCCCGCATGTGCTAATCATTGACGCCACCTACAAAACAAACTTGTACAATCTTTCGTTTGTGCAGGTCGTAGGTATGACGTCGACAAACCAATCATTTTCGTTTGCTCATGCGTTAATTTCTACAGATAAGGCAGAAAACTACATATGGGTGTTGGAGAGGATCAGGTCTATGTTGGTGGACTATATGGAGCCGCGTGTCATTATAACAGATAGGGACTTGGCGCTAATGAACGCGTGTGTACAAGTTTTCCCAAAAGCGAACAAGTATCTTTGTCGGTTCCATATTCATCAAAATATCAATAAGAACAACAAGGATAAATTTACTGAGAAGGAGTGGAAAGAGTTTCTTCGTTTGTTTTCGACAATGTATGAGTCTTCCACAGAGGAAATATACATGTATAGTTTGGCAAACATTGAAGCACAGCTGAAAGAAGTTGGTTGTGGACGTGAGTATTTCTTACATAATTATTTAAATACTTTTTTACATACATACATACTTGACAAGTTATGGTTATATTTTTAGAGGTTTTTGAGTATATGAAGAAATCATGGTTGGATCTGTACCATGAAAAGTTTGTAGCTGCATGGACTTACAAAACACTTAACTTCCACCAGACTATAACCAACAGA
This sequence comes from Helianthus tuberosus, assembly GCA_030545235.1. Classification (NCBI taxonomy): domain Eukaryota; kingdom Viridiplantae; phylum Streptophyta; class Magnoliopsida; order Asterales; family Asteraceae; genus Helianthus; species Helianthus tuberosus. The sequence continues at coordinate 205,198,385 of CM060369.1, forward strand.
GTTGAGGGCATGTATGCATTACTAAAAAGTCACCTTCCAATTCATCGCATCACCCTGGTTAAACTTGGGGGGTTTGTTGATCATATTGTTAAGAAACAATATACGGAGATTAAAAGAGGTTTTGAAACAAGCCTTAGAAAAGTAATGAACCACCAGAAGGTTCACCCCATGCTTGCAAATATACTTCGAAAGGTTTCAATATATGCTATTGAGCTTATGGCTTTCGAGCTACGACATAAGGAAGACAGGTTGAGAGCCTACGGTGCAACTTGTCGTTGCCAGCTTTTAAATAGTTGTGGTTTGCCCTGTGCTTGTCGTTTTGAAAAGTTAGAAAAACAATATGTTTACATATTCACTCTTGGCTTTTATGATTTCACTACCTAATTTACTACCGTATGTTTTCGTTCATAGGTCAGCAAATCCAAATCAATTCGATAGACGTGTTCTGGAAGAAGCTCGACTTCAAGCCGGCAAGGAGTAAGATTGAAGATGTCGATATAGACACGGAATTTGAAAAACTCAAACAACAAATCAATCCAACACCTCCTCAAGTGAAAAAGAGCTACTTAGAAAAATTTAAACAAATCATCATGTCATGCAACACTACCAACAAACCTCCAGTTGTTTAAATGAACACATGTAGTCGTCCAACATTGAAGACGCAAGAACAAAGGACAGTAGAAGCTGCAAGAAAAAGCTCTTATATACCGTCAGAAGAAAGTGGGTTCGACGCCTCATACGATCTTCCTCATCACAGCGCATACGTATCATCCCAAGACGCTTAAAGACAAAAAAAAAACTGTTAAACCTTCACCCCGATTTCCCAATGATCACGTTGGGTCAAAAGTCAGATATAGCTATCGGGAACTATTGATGTCAAATTCCAAAAGTGTTTCACCCATACATCTCGAAGATTAGGATGTGAAACCAGATGGTCACTGTGCGTTTCGATCGGTAGCTGTGGGTCAGGACAGAAACAAACAAAGTATTTGTCTATTGGCATGAGGTCATAGTCTCACTCAAAAATAAACCAATTACACTAAACAGATAGTGGTAAATGGGTATCGAACACAGGGAGTTTGTGTAAAAAGTTTTTTTTACAAATAGCTTGCAAATTACTACTAATAAAATTAAAATGCTTAAAAGTAATCTCGAAGTTTGGTTATTTGGTTTATAAAAATAAAATTTACTAATTATCACTTAACAAGTTTGTATTCAGAAATGAGAAAGAATGTTTTCCCCGGTATCAGGTTTTCTATGAATAATAATGTCAAAGTTTACTTGGGATGAACTACATAGACATAGTTTGTGAGTGTGTGTTTAATTATGATAAAAGGGGACCAAGTACTTGGATTACAAGAACGCAAGGTTGTCACCCGATAATCAGTTTAATATAGGCAACCCCAAATCCCTCCCACTATATCTCGATTGCCAACGGCACCAAGTACGTATGGTTCAGAATAAGAAATCTAACAGTACAAACAGTTACTAAACAAACACACAATCACCATAGCAATACAATCAAAAAGATCAAAGTACTATCCCACAAATAACATAAACAATGACAAAGCATTCGATAGAAAACCTTACAATCTAGGGAAAAACATAAAGAACTTAGCCACACATAGTTCCATTGATCATCATCACTTCAAACCCGTTGTTCATATGGATCAAAGATGGAAAAGTAATGATTAAAACACCCCAAATAGTGTCTTGTCACCTAAAATCGCCTCTACCAAGTTCTGAAACAGAGATAATGATAAGCATGCCAAAAGTCACAACCAACATTGTCTTAAAAAGGAGTTACAACTTTTTACGCTGGACTCCACCGTAAGCTACGGTGGCTATCAAATGGCCTACGATGGCTTTGTTCTGTCTTATGGTGGATAATTGGTAGATCAGAAGCTACCATAGCTTACGGTAGCTACAGTAAGCTACGGTAGAGGATGACTTTGCTTCCCTTGTTTCTTCGTTCATCATTCTTCAATCGCATTCCACTCTTGCTTGCCAAGCTTTCTTTTCAGCACTTCATTTCCACCCTTTAAAGCCTTTTGTACCTGAAATAACAAGTATCCCATAGTTATCAATTCTAGATAATAACCCGTTTAGACATGTGATTTTTGTACCATTTAAATTACTTAAGGGTTGTCCTACGATCCACCCATCACATCCCCACACTTACACGTTGCTTCCCCCCAAGCAACTCGTTCAAACAAAACATCATACAAATCCACAAAACTATATACTCAATAAGCGATCCAAAACAAACCAAACAAATAACTGTTGTCATTTACAAACTTACCTTGGCAACCACACGACACCCCTCACAATAAAACTCCTCTCGGTGATAAATGATAACTAGCAAAGATGCGCTAGAAAACACACAACGCAAATGTGTGATCATGCAATAATAAGCTTGTGCATAAATCGAACCTCCACCTAGATAACGCTAAAGCATGCATGTAAATCAAAAGGAATTAACAGATTGTAGTGAGGCTAAGTGTATAGATAAGGAATGAGGGAATATACGTAGAGTAGCGCAATGATCCGACCCGGTCTTATTATTACATCTAACCAAACTCAACTAGCTATTTACAAAATCTTGCATCTCTTTTTCGTGTCTTTTCTTTTCTCAAACTATTAAGACATTTATTCTCTTTCTTTTTGTATTTTTCTTATTTTTTCATTTTTTAAAGGCATAACACATAAACAAACTACAAAAAACACTAAATACTAAACTACTAGACCGGGTCTTCTCAAACGGGTAAAAATTTTGGGAAGTAAGCACGGGTTATCAAATAATAGGCAATAAGCTCAAATGTGGCTACTACTAGTCCAAACCCCTGCCCCTCACGCTACCACGCTCATATGTATAATGTATGAGGCCCAACCCACAAGTTCCCACACTCACACACATCGCGACGAGGCTACCTTATTGCCTTTTTCATTTTCACAAACATGCTAAGCTAAGGCCTCGGGACGTATCTAATGCACAAGTTCTAATACATTCACACACATCGCCACTCTCAAACAAATTTCCAACAATGCAATTATGTGGCTAAAACTCTCACCAATGAAAGGATATAAGGGGTTGCCGGTGTGTCATGCGGTCTAGTGTCAAGTGTTTAATTTCTGACGCACTTGCTTGATTTTAAACTTTTTCAAAAATTTCCCCCATCCCCACACTTGGGATACATTATCCCCAATGTATGGCTTTGATGGGAATGATCGCTTACAAAACACAAAGACACAATTTTCTTCTTTTCTCAAATCCCATATTTCTTTTTTTTAATTCAATATATACATCTAAACTAGCACACGGCCATCCTACTCAACACATCAAAACTCCACCCAAACCATAACACATAAAACACATATGAACAAAATGCACAAGATGGGATAAGATACAACCTGACTAATAGTAGTGCGGTTGAGGAGGCCCGAAAATGGACGTAATCATGTCCGAGAATTCCCCAAAACCAAATGCACCTCTGCTGCTGCCACCTCATCTCCTCCTCTAGGTTGTTGACCCGACGACTGCATACCTTAATCTTGGTGTGGATCTACCCACGTAGAACAGTGCAATGGTGGCATAGGGTATAACAGACTACCGTCATATGGCGACAAGATAGTGTAATCCACGATAGGCGGGTCAGCAACAACCGGCTGTCCCGCATGCCAAGCAGCATGCATTCATCGATTTCGATCATCAATGTACCTATTGTTCATTTCCTGTCCAAATGCTTATGCATATGTGCGGTTCCATTGTTCTTGCCTATCATAATTTTGCTTCATCGCCTGCTCCATGCTAGTACTCACAAAAGTTTGATGATCGAATAATGTTTGGGTTGTTTCGGCCCAACCCAAAAACGTAGGCGGACGAGCATTATCCACAACTTCTTGCATCGTCCCGTAATGGGCCCCATTTGGGTCAAATTGATGTCGGGAATAATCAAATGCTCCTCCTGCATATACGGGCCGGGTTTGCCCCCTTCTTCTTCCACCTCGACTCGACCCAGCTTCTTCTGTCTCCATTGGTACCACATTCGGATCATCCATATAATCATCATCCCCACTCTAGGGCTCTTCTGCACTATCCGGTCCATCCGCTTTTCCCGGACGCAATGGCCTTACGTCTGCCTTAAGTGCTCGCCACCTTTGACCTTCACTGTTTAACTTCTGATACCTTTCAGATTCTTTGTATTTCCAACCTACACCAAGCTTTTTCAAATCAAACGGCTTGTGTCACTTGGCTGGACCCTTATCATCTGAACCAATGGCACCATACATCTTTAAGAGACCCGTGATCAACCTACAGTGAGGTATGATCTTCCTTCCCACATTGTTCCTACTTGTCTATACATTATTGAGCACCAAATGGCAATACGGGAAAAGAGGTGCCCCATGAAGTAGAGTGTATAAGATGGGCACCTTTGGGTAGCGGACCTCAACCTTGTTACCCCATCTTGGGATAACATTATGCAAACAAATCACCAATAAAAGCTTTGCTTCAATCTTCTAATTTTTTCTATAAAGTGTCCCATATGTTGTTCCAGGCAAGAATAAAGCTTCTAACATTGAGTTCCACCTAGGATTATCCTCGGGTTTGAAGTAGAGATCATTCAAGCTTGGAAACATGTATTTGTTGGTTGGTTTACTATGGAATCGGGCCACTCGTCTAAACGTATCAAACGACATTTCCACTTCGATGTTATTCACCATCCCGAATAATTTCATTTGCGACGGTTTGTTGTACGGTGGGCATCTTAAAGTGGCCATCCACTCCTGTATCTCATCAATAAACAAGTTCTTATCATCTCTATCATAACACTTCAGTATTGCTTCCCAACCTAGAGCCTTAAACTTGTCAATAACATTGAATGGCCCAAAATCCTGCTCTCTCACTTCTTTTTCACAGATAAACCCTTCTCTCTTGTCTTTTAAAGTGTTCATCTTGTCATGAAACAATGCCGGTTGCCATCTTTCCGGTTGCTCATCCAATGAACCGGACACCCATTGTGGTTTCAAATAAACCACATCTTCTTCTTTATCGTGTTGTTGCTCGTGTTGTAGTTCTTCTTCTTCCACATCCCTTTGTAATACCAACCTCCTTCTTCGTTTAGGTTGGGTATCTTCCGGTTGACTAGAAGATCCAGCTATCTCTTTACCTTTTCGACCCATAATTCTGCGAATCACAAAAAACAAGTTATTCCTCTTCACATTAACCCCAAAACATCCCCACACTTGATTGTCACTATGGTTGTGGATATAAACCAAACATGATATTCAATTTTTTGCAAAAATTTTGGCATTATTTTGACTAGATTAGTAAAATTCTGTCCCAAAATTATGTTTTTACCAAGCAACTTAGCATCCACAACCATAACCCATTCAAACTCATCAAGTTCATATCACCCTAAGAACTACAAGCTAGTGTGCAAGAAAATATAATGTAAATAACTTACAATTCTGCAATGCATCTAAAATACTAAGAAGAAATTGCATACCTTTGCTTTGTAGAGCATAAGAATGACAAGAACTTCAAGATTAGCCTAAAACCCACAAAAACCTCAAAAATTTTAGACCCAACTGTCCAAAATTGACAACCTAAACGTGATATTCTTCAAGTTATGAGCACAAAATCGAAATCCTTGTGAAATTTTAGCCAAGATTGACTCAAAGATCACTCGATTTGGTTAGGTATTGAAGGTTTGACAAGGTTTTGAAGTATAGAGGCTAGGGTTTGTTTTAAGAATGTTTATGGTACCACTGAATGGTCATTGGTCCTTGTAGCTATTGCTTCGACCCATTTCGAACATAATCCACTGCCACCAAAATGTATAAGTACCCATTCGAACTGGAAAAGGGCCCATGAAATCAATACCCCACACATCAAAAATCTCCACTGCCAAAATGGGTTGCAAAGGCAATTCATCCCTTTTTGAGATACTACCCACTTTTTAGCAATTCAAACAATGTCGGGCATACTCACATGCCTCTTTAAAAATTGTAAGCCAATCAAACCCGCATGTGAGGACTCGGTATCCCATCTTATGACCACTGAAATGACCCCCACAAGCGGATGCATGAGCATGAGTCAACACTATTAATACCTTGGTTTCGGGAATACACCTCCGAATCACTTGATCGGGTCCAATCTTGAATAGATTCGGTTCATCCCAAATATATTATTTCACTTGGACCATAAATTGTTGTCTTCTTTTCTTCGTCCAATGACTCGGAATTGCACCCGTGGCTAGATAATTAACATAATGAGCATACCATGGTGCGGTGGATGCAGCCAACAATTTCTCGTCGGGAAACCTTTCATTAATTTCCGTTGTATCATCAATACCCTCTAATGGAATCCGAGATAAATGATCCGCCACTACATTTTTACAACCCTTTTTATCTCGGATTTCCAAATCAAACTCTTTTAAAAGAAACACCCAATGAATCAACAGGGGCTTTGCACCCTTCTTCTCCATCAAACATCGAACCGCACTATGATCCGAATACACAATTACCTTGCTCCCCCAAATGTAAGATCGAAACTTATCCAAGGCGTACACCACTGCAAGTAATTCCTTTTCCGTGGTGGTATAATTAAGTTGTGCCTCAGATAGTGTCTTACTTGCGTAATAAATTACCACCGGCTTCTTATCAACTCGTTGACCCAAAACCGCTCCAATAGTGCTATCGCTAGCATCACACGTAATCTCGAACGGCTTCGTCCAATCCGGTGGTTGCAAAATAGGAGCTTGCAACATCTTTTCCTTCTAAACATCAAAAGCTCGCAAACATTCATCAATAAAGTCAAATGGAACATCTTTCAATAACAAATTACATAATGGTTTAGTAATTACACTAAAACCCTTAATAAATCTCCGGTAAAAAACGGCGTGTCCCAAAAATGATCTTACACCTTTGACATTTTTCGGTGGTGGCAAAGATGAAATTACCCTTATTTTTGCCTTGTCCACCTCCATCCCCCTATCAGAAATCACATGACCCAACACAATACCATTTTGTACCATAAAATGACTTTTCTCCCAACTTAGCACCAAATTTATCTCAACACATCTTTTTAAAATTTTTTCCAATTCATTGAGACAAGATTCAAAATTTGGGCCAAAAATGGAAAAGTCGTCCATGAATACTTCAAGTGAATCCCTGACCATGAGTGAAAAAATACTCACCATACAACGTTGAAAAGTGGCTGGGGCATTGCACAATCCGAATAGCATTCGCTTAAAGGCAAAAGTACCATACGGACATGTGAAAGTGGTCTTGTGTTGGTCATCCGGATGGATTGCAATTTGATTATAACCCGAGTACCCATCTAAAAAAACAATTGTATTTTTTACCCGAATGTTTTTCAATTATTTGGTCAATGAATGGTAACCGGAAATGGTCTTTGGAGGTAGCGGCATTCAATTTCCTATGGTCGATGCACACTGGCCACCCGGTTACCAATCGGGTGGTGATTTGTTCACCGCTTTCATCTTTAATTACCTGAATGCCGGCTTTCTTTGGTACTACCTATGTAGGACTCACCCATGCGCTATCCGAAATGGGGTAGATAATCCCCGCATCCAACCACTTAATTACCTCTTTTTTAACAACTTCTCGTAAGTTAGGATTCAACCTTCTTTGTGTCTCTCGGGTTCGTTTTGCATCCTCGGTAGTAATGAACTTGTGCATAACTATAGATGGACTAATACCTTTCAAATTGGCTATCGTCCATCCTATAGCCGCCTTATGAGTTTTCAACTCCTTCAATAGACCTTGCTCTTAAGCCGCGTCCAAATTAGAGGCAATGATGACCGGTAATGTCTCATTGTCCCCCAAAAATGCATATTTCAAATGGCTTGGCAAGTCCTTCAACTCAACTTGTGGTGGACACTCCAATGAGGGCTTCGTGTCTGAATTGATTTTGGCCAGTAAGTTTTCAACTTGATGGGTCCATGGTGGTCGCCCATCTCGCACCGCCAATGCCTCTTGCTTTTGCTCTTCCACCCTCAAAGCACATACATGTACTTGTTCAGAAAAATCACAAACACATGTTTCCAAAACATCTTCCTCATATCTGTGCGGGTCACACCTGTAAACTAAATCTGCCATGAAACACTCATCACCACCCAAAGAATTAGAAACGTCAGTAAAACATTTAATCGCATTTTTCTTTTTACCGAATGCCATGTCGATCACACCATATCGACAATCAATAACGGCATGAGCGGTATTCAAAAATGGCCGACCAAGATAATATTTTGTTGTTGAGTTGGGTCTGCAGATGAATAATCCAAAACTAGAAAATCAATTGGGTAATAAAATTCATCTACCTTTACTATCACATCCCGCACAATCCCTTGGGGAAGCTTATGAGACAAGTCGGCTAAAACAACCATTGTCTCGACCTGTTACAATGGACCAAAATCATATTGGTCATATAAGCCCCCTGGGAGAATGCTCACTCCGGCTCCAAGATCTAATAACACCCTTGACATTTGAAAATCACCAACTTGTATGTTAATTAACGGCGTTCCCGGATCTTGAAGCTTAGGAGGAAGATCCCATTTCAAAACCGCACTTACCCTTTCAGTTAAATCATCGCGTTTAGGCACTTTTTGTTGCCTCTTTTTGAGTACACAATTCTTTTAAAAATTTGGCGTAAGCGGACACTTGTTTAATTGCCTCAAGTAAAGGAAGATTCACTTTTACTTGTTTAAATACTTCCCACGTTTCCTCTTTTTGAGGACCCTTTTTTAAATAATGTTTTTCTTACCTGGGTCCTAAAGCCGAAGGAAATGGGAATTGACTTGATCTCACTCCAATGTCCTTGTCAGTTATCAATTCATTTAGACCCGGTTTTTCAAAATTGGGTTTTTTAACATCATTAGTGGGTGAGGCTTCCTCATCACTTTCCATCCCCGTAATATCCTCTACCATCCCATCAACCAAACCGGGTAACAGGTTGATTTTATATTCCTTACCGCTTCTCAAAACGCTGACATGATTAATAGGAATATTACGAGCAGAACTATAAGAAGGATTTACCTTAGTGTCGCTTGGCAATTGACCTTTTCCTTTTCCTTTATCGCGTATTTCATCTTTTTGTAATCGAGCCTCATCCATCTGATTTATCTTTTGCATGTCTTGTTGTATCAATTTAAGCATATCCATAACCCATTCCCACTTGAAGCAACTTGGCCCAAAGATCCACCTTGTTCATTACCCGATTGTTGGAATTGCCTTTGAAAGCCTTGATTGTTCCCACCCCGATAAGTACCTTGATTATTAAATTGTTGGCGAGGAACATAATTTCCTTGATTTTCTTGAAAATTAGGATTGTCTTGATTCGCCAGATTTTCGTAGCGAAAATTTGGATGATTTCTTAAACCAGGATGGTAAGTGTTTGAATTCATGTTGAAATTTCTACCATTCCCCCCTTGACTTTGAATTGCATTCACCTCCTCGAATTGCTCTTGAACTCTTAAACAATTTCCGGCTGCATGACCCAGTTCATTGCAATTCGCACACGCATCATAAATCTGATTAGAATTTTGAACACTACCATCATCCACAGCATGCACTTGTGTTCTCGTAACATCCGGTCCTGCTCTCCTAGATGATTGGGCCTTTCTTTTTGAAGTAACTGACATTTGTTCTAAAAACGCCCAATCATCTTGCTCATAATTGGTACCAAATGTACCGTTAGTTATGGACATCAAGTCACGAGCATCTTCCAAATTCCACCCCACGTGAAAAGCGTTCAATAATTTCCAAAGCTCAATGTCATGGTGAGGACAATTTTTAATCATCATATTGAACCTTTCAAACGCCTCATGAAACATTTTACCCTACTGTTGTTGGAAGCTTCTTAGACTACGTCTAGCATCATTAGTCTTTTGCGCTGTGAAAAACTCTTCCAAAAATCCTTGTTGCATTTCAGCCATGTATAAATCAAAGTCGATGCCAAAGTGTAAAACTATCACTTTGCCTTGTCTTCCAAAGAAAATTGGAAAAGCACCAATGTAACATCGTCAGAAGAAAACCCTTGACCGCCAATAGTGCTATAAATGGAATCATAAGCCTCCAAATGAAAGTATGGTTCTTCCGTTGCTAACCCCTTATACTTTGGCAAACTTTTGAGCGAATTGGTTCTAACCTCAAATGTCCTCCCTTCGTGATTTTGAGGGATCACCACCGGAGACGGGTTATTAGTAATAACCGGTCTAAAATGAGCTTCAATACCCCATACTACCTCTCCGTTATGCCTTCTCGGAACACCCAATCGCATTCTTGGTTGCTGTTGACCCGCTTATCTTTGCATTGGCCTTTGAGGTGCAAACTGTTGAGGTGGTAGTTGGAACACTTGTTTTTAAGGCATTTGTCTTTGCAATTGTTGCCCTTGTTGTGGAATTTGCTGATGCACAACTTGTGGTTGTGGTCTACCAAACCCTTGCACCGGTTCAGGTCATTGCCTTTCTACATAAGCAAATTCATCTTGAGTTCCCATTTGCTCTCCATCACCTCCCAACACATATCCTTCCTCCTCATAACCTTCAAAATCTTCCTCATACCCATCATCAAATCCATCCCTTCGTGCTCCCATGGTCTGTAAAAATTGAGGTGGTTAGTATTCCAAAACGCGGTTGTAATGGTGATTGAAAAGCAAGGGTAGTATGGACTATAGATGGATTTTGTTGGAATGGAGGTGGAGGAATTTGTTGAGAAGATGATTGCCCAGAAGTTGGGAAAAAATGGGAAAAAGGTGGCACAATTGACGAAGGGTGATAGCTAAATGAATGCTCGGTTTGTGTGCTCATAGGAAAGGTGGTATTGGTTGGTTTCACTTCACTAGATGGTGTAGGAATTGTAGTATCAATTGGTGGAGGTGTGGTTGGTGTTGCTTGACCCGTAGTGGGAGGTGGTGGTTCCGTTGTGTTTTTCGGTGTAGTAGGAGATCCAATGATCTTGTTTTCCCTTAGTAAAACTCGGTTCCATTTAAGTGTTCGTTCAATTTCAGGATCAAAGGCTAGTGGCGATAGCTTGTGAAAGCCTCTAGTATGCATACACCTGTAAGTACATGCACACTAACACAACTAGCGTAAACTCGAAAATAACGAACAAAAACTACTCAAAATAACACACATTACGCACTACTCCCCGGAAACGGCGCCAAAATTTTGACATGAGGTCGTAGTCCCACTCAAAAATAAACCAATTACACTAAATAGATAGTGGTAAATGGGTATCGAACATAGGGAGTTTGTGGAAAATGTGTTTTCTAAGTAGCTTGCAAATTACTACTAATAAAATTAAAATGCTTAAAAGTAATCTCGAAGTTTGGTCGTTTGGTTTATAAAACTAAAATTTACTAATTATCACTTAACAAGTTTGTATTCAGAAATGAGAAAGAATGTTTTCCCTGGTTTCAGGTTTTCTATGAATAACAATGTCAAAGTTTACTTGGGATGAACTACATAGACATAGTTCGTGAGTGTGTGTTTAATTGTGATAAAAGGGGACCAAGTACTTGGATTACAAGAACGCAAGGTTGTCACCCGATAATCAGTTTAATATAGCCAACCCCAAAACCCTCCCACTATATCTCGATTGCCAATGACACCAAGAACATATGGTTCAGAATAAGAAATCTAACAATCCAAACAGTTACTAAACAAACACACAATCACCATAGCAATACAATCAAAAAGATCAAATTACTATCCCACAAATAACATAAACAATGACAAAGGATTTGATAGAAAACCTTACAATCCGGGGAAAAACATAAAGAACTTAGCCACACATAGTTCAGTTGATCATCATCACTTCAAATCGGTTGTTCATATGGATCAAAGATGGAAAAGTAATGATTAAAACACCCCAAAATCGTGTCTTGTCACCTAAAATCGCCTCTACCAAGTTCTGAAACTGAGATAATGATACGCATGCCAAAAGTCACAACCAACATTGTCTTAAAAAGGAGTTACAACTTTCTGCGTTGGACTCCACCGTAAGCTACGGTGGCCACCGTAGCTTACGGTGGCTTTGTTCTATCTTACGGTGAATAATTGGTGGATCAGAAGCTACCGTAGCTTACGGTAGCTACCATAAGCTACGGTAGAGGCTGACTTTGCTTCCTTTGTTTCTTCGTTCATCATTCTTCAATTCCGTTCCGCTCTTGCTTGCCAAGCTTTCTTTTCAACACTTCATTTCCACCCTTTAAATCCTTTTGTACCTAAAATAACAAGTATCCCGTAGTTATCCAAATCTATATAATAACCCATTTAAACATGTGATTTTTTTACCATTTAAATTACTTAAGGGTTGTCCTACATTCCACCCTTCATCTATACGGCAACAACTTTTAATGGATTTGCGTATGAATGAGGGTATTTGGAGGCAAGTCTTCAATCCAGAAAATGTAGGACACTATGATGAGTTATTTAACAGGATAAATTTTCATGGAGTGGGTAGAGCAGAGTCCAAAAATTATATGGTGATGCCTGAGACGGGATTTCTTATTGCTCAAAGATATGGTTTGATTGTTCACACGCTGGACATTCGTGGCAGCGACACAATTTTCCCTCTATTGGGCGGTCCGGATGAAGCTAAGGAACCTCATCAAGTGGTTGCGGTTGTGTTCGTCGACGATGGACATTTAATCCACGTAAAGCTTGAAGAATCCAATTCAATGCCTCCCCCGAACTATCTTTGGACTTTGAAAAGAACAAAGAGTGCAACAGCCTGGCATGACTTATACAAGGATCGAATCGCCGTATATCGAAGGCTAATGTACACACCCGTTGACCTTAATGCTTTCCCAGATGTTCAAGATATAGGTTAAGTATGTATAATTGTAATCCAAATAAATCAGTTATAATCCAAAAGTGTGTTTCTAATTGTTATTGTTCAAAAGATGCGCTTCTATCGTGTGTCATGCCAGCCAGTCCAAAACCGATAAAAGCAGGGTCAAATATATAGTGTAATCATCATTAACCTAGGAAGTAAAAAGTATTTAGCCTAGCATGCTAAAAGCAAAAGCAATCATCTTCTCAAAACAAGGCAACATGGTGAAAATCAAAAGCAATAAAGAAACATGAAAACGGAGGTGGAAACACCCGAGAATCTTGATCCACACGCTTAAAATCTTCAACTCAATGCTTCTCTTCTCTGACTAGCTTAATTCATCCAAGGGTTCTAGAATGATGATAATTATCATCCAAATTCGTATTATATCATATTTCCTTCAAATCCCGAAACCCAAAACAATTTTTGCGAACTGGGGCCCCATCGTGGGAGAGGGGTGTTGACTTCTGTTTGACTTTCCTCCCCTCGCGTGACGCGAGGGGTGTTCCTTTCCCTGTCGCATCGCGCTGCAGGGTTATTTTTCTGTTGTTCTCGTTTTCACTTCCTTTTACCTCCGGAGACCTGCAAATTGCACACGACTTGATAATATACAAAACCAAATGCAAAACGACATAAATAGACTCGAAAATTGTACAAACTAGACGGAAGGCAAAACTCTGACTTTGTGGCACCGGCAACAGCTTTCGATCAGCTCATTGAGTTGGGGGATTTTTGTGAGTATAGCATGGGGGTAATCGTTGCACCTATATGTCGTACGCGGGTTGTAAACTGAGCAAATTGGACCGGCTCCTGGTTCAAAAAAAAAGTTTACTTTGTGGCTTAGATAGCTTCCCTTAACCGCCTTCCAACATGTGACGTGTTAGCCTAGCGTAACATTCAAGTTTTAGACCCGACATGTAGATTATATGGGGTTTATCCTGAATCCGTGGAACAAGTTTACACAGCTTGTCTCTTTACTCATTCAGTCTGGACCTTAATGTTTAAGTGGTGGAAAATTCCTGCCTTTTTCATGTTCCATGTGGATAAAATATCAGTGTCACACCCCATATAATTTCAGCAAAAAAATTCAGCATTCTAGAACTTTCCGGGGCCATCTAATCACGTCAAGGGCTGCCCAGAAGGCTCTGGAATAGCCCGTATTTTTCCAACAACATGGGGATACAAGATACATGAAAATCCAGCCAAGAACGACCTAGAAATGTGCTAGAAAAGGTTGGTCAAATCAGCCTTAAAAATCTACCAATAACTCTCTAGAATTTTAGCCAAAATATCAAAGAGAGTAAACTGTCATTTTGGTCCCTGGGGTTTGGCCACTTTTGCCACTTTAGTCCAAATTTGAAGCTTTTTGCATCTGGGTCCCTGTGGTTTCATTTTTTAACATTTTGGTCCAAAAATAAATCAGCTCATATTTCTCAAATTAAATCCTGGTTTTTTGTCCTGTTCCTCAGGGGCAAAATGGTCATTATGAGTTTTATTATAACAAATTATTAATTAAATTATAAAATTAATTAACCCCTCTCTCACCTTACTCTCTCCCCCTCTCTCTCTTTTCTCTCTCTCTCTCTCCCTCTCTCTAACACCACTGCCACCATGAACTCCACCACCGCCACCTCCTCACCATAGCCGCCACCGCTGCCACCACCTCCTTCTCGCCACAGCCATTGTTCCCCTCCTCAACACCACCACCTCCAGCACCTCCTACTCACCACTGCCACCATCTCCTTCTTCTCACCATAGCCACCGTTCCCCTCCTCAACATCACCTAATCACCATCATCAACCCCTTTTCCCCCAAAATCAAATTCCTCATCTCTTTAACCCGACACCTTAAATCCGCCATCAACTCCTCACCTCTCCTATTACTCTCCAACCCCAACTCCTCCTCCCTCCTCATCTTCTCCTTTATCGAATCCTCCCACCCGATCACAACTCTCGACCTTCGTATCTCCACCCCCACCGGCTCAACCCGACCCACCCAACCCAGACCCTGGGGTATAACACATATGTTTCAACATCTTGAACCCAATGTTGGATTGAGGTATTGCTGATTCTAGGCTAGCTAGGGTTTGTTCATCCTCTTGTGCTTGCATAAGTTCTCGCTTTTTTTTTCTTTATTGTTGCAAATTTAGGGTTTTTTGTCTCTTCTTTGAAGGCTATAAATTAGTTGATTTACTACTGCTACTGGTGTTATAAACCTGATACCAATTGAAAAGTTAGGGTTTTGAAAATTGAAACATATGATTCTTGATGTGTATGAAAAAGGTTACCTTTTTGGTGGGAGGGTTTGTGAAGGTTTCCGGTTGGGAATTAGAAACTTTGAGAGGTCACCCATGTAATCATCATCTTCATCCGCCATTGATACGTGCAAGTTCTTGATTTTTTGTTGGTAATTGTGCTGCATACTGTGATGAAACCCTAGGTTTGGTTTACTGGATTTGCTGGGTTATTTAATTAATAATTTGTTATAATAAAACTCATAATGACCATTTTACCCTTGAGGAAAAAGACAAAATACCAGGATTTAATTTGAGAAATATGAGTTGATTTCATTTTTGGACCAAAATGGCAAAAAAATGAAACCATAGGGACCCAGATGCAAAAGGTTTCAAATTGGGACTAAGTGGCAAAAGTGTAGGATCGTTGTCATAGGAGTCAATCAGATGCGTTCTACTCAAAATGAAAGGCGAAAACAGACAAGATGAGTTGAATTCAGCAAGATATTCACTAAAACTATCTTGTATATGGATTCTGATACGATTACAGTTCTGAAGACACTTCGACAGAGCTTCGCCGTCGGAAACACTCTTCTCTAATTCCGCTCCAAATGAATCTGATCTAATCCTATTTATAGACTTCTAATTCCGCTTGAACAGACTCAAGCGGAATACCATTACAAGCGATATCAACCAACTCAAGCGAAATTACATTGTAATTCCAAGCGGAATTACTAGATGCTCCTTTCAAGCGGAATTAGAACTTTCAAGCGGAATTACATTCTTAACTTGATTTCTCGATCTTCGTGCCATGAACAATGCAAGACTCGATACAAGACGAAGTCGACAGACGTATGCACCAACAGACTCCCCCTCGGATGTTGACGAGTCTTAAGTGTCGAGTCTTCAACGTCTTCAGTCTTTATCAGTCTGATTGTTCTCTTTGAAGTGTAAGCATCCTCAAACTTTATCTCTTTCTCCTCTTCAGCATCAACAGACTCCCCTCGAACAATCTTATCTACTCGGATGTCTTCAAACTCCCCCTTTCAATTTGCTGGGATCGCAGTCTGGCTTGTTGGAATCACATAGACCTCAGGTATCGGAACCTGGCTCTCTATCACTCAGATATCCAGCACATTCTCTACCTCACAATAAATTTCACAAATTTAACATTTTGATAAATTTATATAACCAGACTCTCTCTCAAATTTAACGAGAATGATTTAACAATATTAGAATCTGATGAACCACTTGTACGAAAAAACATTTTTCTTTTAAGAACCTTTTCTTGTTTCAAAACAAACTCCCCCTCACAAGTTGTCATCATGTATAGTACTTTGGAATTTTGAAAATCAGCTCTCCAACATCAGTTGTCGAAAATCTTTTTGAATTTTTCAAAATTTATGCTAAAACACACTAAAATCTTTTTGGATTTTTGAATTAATGAAATGCAGTAAAGAACTATTTACAGATAATATTTTTGTGAGTTTGTGTAAGAGGATCATATCAGTTTATGACAAGTCACTAGTACCGTTGAGCTTAGTTACACATTAAGAATTAAACAATTCACTTAGATTGCCGATATACTGATCCACTTAAATTCTCACACAAATTTCAACTGATTCAGGATATGAATTAGGTGTATTAAGGACTTAAACTCATTCATGTGTCCCACCTCTTGAATATACTCCCGTATCCAGATCCCAATATTCAGTCTTACAGGTGAGTATACCACAGATGATATCTGTAAGGGGTTAAAATACGAGGGCCGTGAGAGCTCAGGTCAGAACTTCCGTTCAGCAGAGAGATGACGGCTTCGACTTTTGGTGGGTCCCCTTTAGAGGATCTTTTTTACAACAGCACATGATTTGCATTTTGCAATGTTTCATCATTTTTTATGCTGCGGGCAGGCTTTTATTTCAAGCAAGCATAAAGTATTCTCCGGGGACTAGGCCATTGCTTCCGCAAAATCAGAAGTCCCGGGATAATACCCCAGATATCACTGAGCATAAAGACTTAGTATCTCAGAAAGAGGGACCTTTCAAACGAAATTTCAGGGGTTACCTATATATCCAAGTAATGTTCCCCACGAATTAAGCAAGTTTGAATTTAAGTTTATATCCCGAAAAAGCTTACTAAATGTGTAAAAACCTATCGGCATATCATCAGTGAGACCGTTTAACTCTATTTAAACATTACATTTCTTTAGCATACTGTAACTGTCTACTGATGTACTATCATTTCCTCTTTTCTGACAACAAGACTCATTTGTATTTTATCATGTTTTTGTCTTTTTCAAATTTTCTAATGTTTTTGGATTTTCTGAAATTCTAACTCCCCCTAAAATGCAAACACATTTAAAGGAAATTTGAAAACAAACTATACAAGAAAATTGACAACTGATATCAAATCACTTCACTTCGTAATCCACTTGGCATAAACAATCAGAACTCCCCCTTACAACAACCTATTTTCTCATTATGATTTCAAAACACTTAAGTTTGTTTTAATCAAAATGATTTTTCCGGAAAATAAGTTTTGTTGATTTTACCACTTGTAGGTTAGGGGTTCATCATATTGTTCTCCTTTAACCATTTTTAAGAAAGATAAATCAAGTACAATTTAATGTCCCTGATTAATCTTGAAAATTCAAATATCTCATGAATGAAATTCTCAAGAAATATGCCGATACCTACTCCTCACTTACCAACCTGGGAGTTCCGGCATTGTCCACAACCTGTAAAATTTAACAATTTTTAAGATTTATTCACAAAAACAAAACTATATCGAGAAAGATGCCGATTCCTGCTCCACGATTACAAACTTGGGACCTCCGGCAAGTCAGGTTTTTTTTAAGTAAAAAACACAGACACCCAAGCCTGACCAGCTTTGGGTGTAACCTTCTCAATTTCACTAGGGGTCGGGCTGTAAGTTGCCTTCTTAGATTCGTAAAAGTCCTTTACCCCTTTGACTTTTCCATCTACCATTTTTCCAAAAATCTTTTTAACATTCCCATTAAAAGCTTTTTCAACATCATACTCATTCCTTTCAGAATAAAATTGATTTGAGATTTCAACTTTTCCAACCTTTGATTTTAAATTCTCATCCCGCAATGGTGGAAAATGAACATCATCCAAAGGCAGAACTGAGTTTTCATCATTTTTAACAACATGTGGCTCTTCTGATTTTGTGGAATCAGATTCATCGCCAGATTTTACATCTGATTTTTTAACAACCCAAGCTTGGTTGTCAAGATTTCCCCTCTTCTTGTAAAATATTTTCGAACACTCACCAACTTCATATATAGAATTTTTAAACACTTTAAATCTTTCAGTTGGTGGTTCAGTTTTATCAACAACTATTTCTTTGAGTTTTTCTGAAACTCCCTGTTTTGTGTTGGTTGCTTTAGGACAATTCCATGCGATGTGACCAACTTCTTAACATCTGTAACAGGTTCTAGTTTCTTTTCTCTGAAAATCTCCATTCTTCATTCTCTCTTGCTTCTTGGCAAGGAATTCTCTGTTTGATTGCCTCCAGAAAGAACTCTTTGATTCCTCTTCACAACTTGTCCCTGAAACAAATTTTCTATTTGTTTTAGAAGTTTTCTCATTTTTATAATTTTCTGGTGGAATAAAACCAAGTCCTTTTCTTTTGAAATTACCATTATGGTTTGGTTTCTTTTGAAAACCAGAACCAGAATTGTAACCCTTTTTCTTGTTTAAACGTTGTTGAACTCTTGAGGTGTACTTTTTAGGTTTTTCATTAAGATTTAAATCTTTTATTTCAGAAATATTAATTTATGTTAATTTGAAAACCTTGTTGATCATTTCTGGTTTAACACCTCTTATTGGAAATTCTTTATCAAAATATAATTTGTCAGAATCATTCAAAGTATATGCAACTTCAAATGTTTCATCATTCAAATTAGATTTTAATAACAAAAATTCTTTACTATACGCCCGTTTTCCCAACGACTTTGAACTCCTGACAGACGAACTCGAACTCCTGGACTCGGACATTGACTCGGACTCCTCATCCTTATCTAACACCTGATCGACCATCCTTTTTATTAACTCAGACTCATGATCTATGTCGGACGCTGTGAATGTGATGTCAATATTGTCTGGTAATACATCGGTTATCTCGGACTCCAACTTTATATTGACTGCCTTTTTTACTTGTTCCTCATTCGGTTTTCTAGACGAATACCCTTCCCAAATTGGAGGCGGACACTTGTTATAACAGACACTCTGTTTCTTACCAGTATTTTCTTTGGCTTCTTGTCTTCAAACACTTCAAAACCTGCAACAGTTAGATAAATTCTATCAATTAAGTAATCAGAACTCGAATAACTTCTTAGTAATCGTCTGATTCTTTCATTTTCGGCTTTTTCAGTTTCCAACTCTTGCTTCCATTTCGCACATTCTTCAATGTAAAAATTTATCTCTTTCTGTTTCGACATCATTGTTGCATTCATCATTGTCAAAGCGTCTTCTCTTTCGGAGTTAGTTTTCTGCAAACTATTCACCGTTCTGTTTAATACATCGTATGACTCTTTCACATTCTTGACATCAAACAGCAACTTCTCTTTCAACTTTTCAAGCTCACTAAACCTTTCATCTTTATCTTCACATTGTTTGCAAGATTCCAAACATGTAAGACAAGGTTTTGTGACTTCAACAATCTTTTCAATCTCCACAATCTTCTCTGCTTCAACTACCTTTTCCACTTCAACTATCTTCTCAACAATCTTAACTTCTTTCATTTCTTTAGCAGCTTTTCTCTCTTTAAGTTTCTTCAATTTGTCTGCAAAATAAAATCCAAAACTGTCAGAAGATAAATGAGTTTTTCCAATATTTATCTGTTCCACTACTTCATCATCATCACTAGTATCTGTTGAACTGCTTTCAGAAGAGACAGATTCTTCATCTTGACTTTCTTCTTCATCAGATAACACTGCTATCCATTCTTTCATCAATTCTGGCTTTTGAACAATTTGAGCAGTAAAAGCCTTAAACTCCCCATTCTCATCCACAAACTTATCCCAGCTAAATCCTGGAGCCATTTTCTCATCATCCTGATCAATGATGCCAAAGTAAGCTTTCTTATTTGCATCTTCGATCATTTTCCCATGTGCAGTTTGTGATTCCTTATGTTGATGCGGTTGATGAGCAACCTGTTGATATATGGCTTTTCGATAGTAATCATCTTTTCCAAAAGGATTCTTTGCTCCACTAGTTTCCTGATTTTTGCACTCTCTCTTGAAATGACCTTTCTCCCTGCATCGAAAACAAGTAACTTTAGATTTATCAAAACCCAAAGCTGAAACATGAGCATCCAAAAAGTCATTTCTTCCTGTAATCATTTTGAACTTTTCAGCTCTTCTCAAGACACTAGCTAGACACCATTTGATGTCCATGAGCTCCAATTCTTCTGCATCGATCTGATCGTAATCTTCCTTTGTTAGCATAGGATTACCAATTCTTCCAGCAATCAATCCTTCATAAGATTCCAAAGCAGTAACCAGTAATGCCATATGATTTTTAACCACTTCATTAGAAAATTTCTGACCATTTGAAGATGCAAAGCAACATTGCACTGAATCATATGTTCATTCCCAACATTTGAACTTTGAACACTTGGAGGATTGACATTTGAAAATCCACTAGTGTTGATTGAACTTTGACTGACTGATCCAGATGAATTTCCTGCACTAAAAGCGGTTTGGATCTTAGGACTTGCTTCAACAGTTTGAATATTTCCTTTATAGTACAATTTGATGTCTTGTTGATTGCTTGAGCTGTTCATTCTGGCAATCTTTTGTTGTTCAAGATCCTGTGCCTCAAGCTTTTCAATAAACTATCCAATTGACAATCTGCTAAATTCTCCAGAATTCTTTAAGATCATGAGATAAGTACCCCATTCTTTCTGCGGTAATGCGTCAGCTAACTTTTCAACCCATTCTGCTGGAGTTTTAGTAATTTTCAAGTGAGACATGGTACGAACAAGATAACAATATCTCTCAATAAGAGTCTTTGTAGTCTCCCCTGGCATACTTGTAAACAACTCAAACTCCTTTTTCAGCAGAGATGCTTTACTCTTGAGCATCTCTGTACTTCCTTCAAACTTCTTCTCAAGTGCCTCCCAAATCGAAAATGCACTACCATCATGCTGAAGCAAAATAAAGATGTCTTCTTTGACAGCTTGCTGTAGAAGACTAATCATCATTTTCTCTCCTTTATAACTGTCTCTCTCATTGTCTGTGAATTCTGAAATGATTTTATCAACATTCAAAGCAGTCTGTGGTCTAACATATTTTGTTTCAATGCTTTCCCAAG
Source organism: Helianthus tuberosus (assembly GCA_030545235.1). Classification (NCBI taxonomy): domain Eukaryota; kingdom Viridiplantae; phylum Streptophyta; class Magnoliopsida; order Asterales; family Asteraceae; genus Helianthus; species Helianthus tuberosus. The sequence continues at coordinate 205,219,817 of CM060369.1, forward strand.
CTCTCAGATGGTTTACCTGAACCCAATTCTCAAAACGATTTTTCCAGCCATGCTACTCCTCAATTCCCATAAGTTTCGGGGGTTTTTGTAAAGTTCCAGTTTTGTTTTCCAAGTTCATGTTATGAGCAATGGTAGCTGGACTAGTCGAAGATGTAGCAAACGCGTTATAAAATTCCTCTTCCATGACTTGGTAAACTTTTTCACAAAACAGACACTCTCAAACGGAATTAGATCTCAAGCGAAATCACCCTTCAAGCGAAATTACCTGCACAATCAACTTAAAATGGAATTAAAACTCAAACAGTTTCAAACGGAATTCCAACTTCAAGCGAAATACCCTTTCAAGCGGAATATCTAATTTCGCTTGAAAACACTACACTTTCAAACGGAATCACAAACTTGAAACAAAACAACTAATTTCGCTTGAAACTTTCAAGCGGAATAACCAGTTTGAAGCGGAATCACCAAACGGAAATAAGTTTTCAAGCGGAATCACTGATTCCGTTTCAAATTTTCAAGCGGAATAAAGGAACTCGTTCAAGCGGAATTAACTGTTTGGCCCATTTTTATCACTTTTACTTTGAATTTTGATCTGATTTTCTCAAGGGTTTGTTAAAACAGGATTACGATTATGTTATGAAAAATTCAGGCCATTTTATCCGTTAAAACTTGTTCAATTGATAAAAGAAGGTGTAGAAGTAAGAAAACACAATGAAATCAAGCTGAAATCTGCAGAACTCCTCCTCCTGTGCTCTGATACCACATGTAGGATCGTTGTTAGACCAGATACGAGTCAATCAGAGGCATTCTACTCAAAATGAAATGCGGAAACAGACATGATGAGTTGAATTCAGCAAGATATTCACTAAAACTATCTTGTATATTGATTCTGATACGATTACAGTTCTGAAGACACTTCGACAGAGTTTCGCCGTCGGAAACACTCTTCTCTAATTCCGCTCCAAATGAATCTGATCTAATCCTATTTATAGACTTCTAATTCCGCTTGAACAGACTCAAGCGGAATATCATTACAAGCGAAATCAGCCAACTCAAGCGAAATTACATTGTAATTCCAAGCGGAATTACTAGATGCTCCTTTCAAGCGGAATTAGCACTTTCAAGCGGAATTACATTCTTAACTTGATTTCTCGATCTTCCTGCCATGAACAATGCAAGACTCGATACAAGACGAAGTCGACAGACGTATGCACCAACAAAAAGTGACCAAACCACAGGGATCAAAATGGCAGTTTACTCTATCAAAGATATTTGTATAGATTTATCTCGAAAATGTACTAGATTTTTTTCTAAAGAGTGTTCTAGACCTAGAACAATCTAGATAGTCATCCAACTAGTATAAATAGGTATGATGGGGTCTCATTTTAGACATCCCTAGCAACTTATAAACTTGTTACTCTCTTGTAAACTTTCTTTGTGCAATACAAAGCCTTTCACTTGTATACTTGTGTTCAAGTATTACAAGCAACCTTCTTGCGATCCAACATTCTCATTAGCAACTTTCAGTATTAAAACCCAACGACAGTAAGTCAGCTAGGCTTACTTAGACAGTGAACTAAGGACGCACGCGAGAAAAGAAACTAACTCTGTGACATTAGGGATGCATACAGTTCTGGGTGGGTCAAGGGTTTGGAAGAAAACGGTTCAAGCGGTCATTTATACGATATTGTGTAGCATTTGGAGGTCGAGGAAAGAAGCCTTCTTTAACGAGATAACGCCACCAGTGTCGAAGGTAGTTGAGAAAGTAAAAACCTTAAGCTATCTTTAGATAAAAAATCAGTGAAAGACTCTGGGTATGTCGTGGGAGGATTGGAAACGTTTCAATTTGGTTGGTTTGTAGTTTGTCGGCTTTTGTTGTTTGTCTCTTTTGTTTCCTCGGGATGTAAGTGCTAGCTTCTTGCAATTTGGCGTATTAATAAAGTTTGGTTTTGTTGGTCTTTCAAAAAAAACCAAATAGGTTTAGATTGACTAAGAGTATTATAAAAGTACTAGTAAAGATGGTACTGGTTTTTACTTTGTAATTGATGATGACGAACGTGCATCAAAGTTTCCAGTTTTAACTTAATTCCCGTCATATGATTTAGTCTCTCAGCCTACTAATAGGACTACAACTAATGATGATGTGAATTTGCTCATGAGACTGGACAAGATAAGCGTCTTCCTGACCGCCTTTTCCAACACTGAGTTCTCAAAAGGGTAATAATGTTGTTTGCTAGAGTGAAATTTTGCATATTTATGTGAGAATAGGCCAACTTTGGTCATATATTTTTTTTCTTTTATCTGGATTGATTTACGTTATGTATCATCTCAAAGGCGACATATTAAAAAAGTAAAGCTAAAATGGAGTGAGTGAAATAGGTTAAAAGTTGTTTAGAGTGTATACTTGAGGCATACAACCTTGAACCTCTTAAATTGTTTATTAAAATTTTGTAATAAACTTTGTAATATTGTAGCTTTTATAGTCATCTTTAACAAGTTAACTATTTGTAGAAACTTAATAAAGGATTAAGTGTTTGGTTGCCAACTCAACCTGTTTTGACACCACAAAGTTTAATTGGTTTGTGTTATATATTATTAAAACAAAAATCTTATTGAATAAAACGATTTAGAAGATTGTACGAATTCAAATTACACTGTGAGAGACTTTTAGACCGTTCTTTTTTCCTCCAAACGTTGTGGATAATACCATCTGATCTATTAAAGATAAACATACTGGAAGCAATTTTTAAGTATCTGTTTAACTTAAACTATGAATAAATTATAAAAATAGGGGAAAGCTTATGTGGAATTAGCCAATTAGGTGCATGGATGAAAACAGTTTCATGGGTGTTGACACTACGTTAGGAGCCGGTAGAGCGTTGTTGAGGTCTCTTTATCATCAATATGCCGAATGGCGTGTAGATTTTGGTGACTTTTGTGAGATCATTAGTATCCGTGGCAATGCACGGGCATGCACGCTAGTACTAGATAAAGCAAATTCCGTAAGGTTTAATAATCAATCTCAAGCGAACAATGAATAAATATGTTATTTTGTTTCTTCAACATAAAGCCACATTTATGTGTTATTGTTTTAGTATATAACAGATTTTATTGTATAGGTTTGTGTTCTCAATTTTATATTCCAAAGAACATTATAATATTAGGAAAAATAACTAAAGAAATAGACTTATAGGGGAAGGTTCAAATGAAAACCACTTTTAACGTAAAAACTCGAAAACAAACTAAAAAAGTCTAAACAACACAAAAAAAAAATTCAATTTTTTTATAAAAATCGCATGTTTTTTTATATGTAAAAAAAATTTCAAAAAAAAAATTTGTAGTACACATGTGTAATAATACACATGTGTAGTATTACACATGTGCAATACAAAAAAAAATTATTTTTTTATATATATAAAAAATGGCGAAAATTGGTATGCAAAAAAAATTGGTATGGTTTTTTGGCTTTTTTAATTAGTTTTCGAGTTTTCACAATAACTAATGGTTTTAATTTGAATCTTCTCCCCTAGACTTATAAGTTCCCTCGTGATCTAATCTAACTATCCAAACACAGGTTCTTATTGCAGATTCATAATCGAACAAATCAGCAAATTGGGCCAGATACAAATAAAAACATTTGGGCCAGGTTTTAGGGAAAATGGGCCTGCCCTGGTGAAGTGGTGATAATATTCAACACATTGGTTTTCAATATAAACCGATTCAATATTCGAATCAGACATGGAGTGGTGTGTGTATTTTATAAAATTGTTTGTTTTGTGTGTGTATTTTAGAAAATTGTTTGTTTCTTTTATAATCGATTTGCAAATAAACCTGAATTCGAATAGGTTTCTCTTATTCTAATTCTAGTTAGAATATATAATTCACTTTCCAATATCAAATAAACCGGTTATTATAATAGTATAGATAACCTGGAAAATTATAAAACGAAACAACCCGAATCTGAATAGGTTTCTCTAATACTAATTCTACTTAAAATATTAATGTAATAAAGAAGCAGCAAACGTTGTCGCTCAAAAAAAAATAAAAAAAAATATATAATTCACTTTCCAATATCAGATAAACCGGTTGTTGTAATATTATAAATAACCCAAAAATCTATAATAAAAAAAAAAAGGAAACAGGCTGAATCCAAATATGTTTCTCTAATTCTAGTTCTCCTTAAAATATTACTGTAATAGAGTAGAAGCAAGCATAATCGTTCAAAAAGAAAAAACAAAAAAAATATATATATAATTCACTTTCCAATATCAGATAAAAAGGCTGTTATAACTTATAATAGTATATATCACCTGAAAAAGGAAACAACCTGAATCCGAATAGGTTTCACTAATTTTAATTCCACTTAAAATATATAATTCACTTTGCAATATTAGATAAACCGGTTGTTAGGTTATATGGTGTGGTGATATTTCTAATCATCGTTATCACCCTCCAAATCAGCACCACGTCACTCCACTCATATCTATCATCTTCATCTGCCACCCTATATGATATGGAGCATGACACCCACCATCCTCCACAGTCCACACCAATCAAATTCTTCCGGTTAAGACAAGGAGGATCATGGTTGGTATGGAAATATCCATGTTCACTATACATGGATCGAGAGTAGGATGGTGTACCATGCGAATCATGTCTCATGTGGTAATTCATAACCCAAACCATCATTCCCACACCCCATAACCTTATAATAATATTAATAACCCGAAAACCTATAAAAAAGGGAACGGGATGAAAAAGAAAAGTTAAAAAGGAAACTGTCGAATACCCAAATCCCTGGAGACGTTCAAAGGGTCGTCGCTGACGTCAGGATATCCCAGCCTTCGTTGCTACAAAAAAGTAAACCGTCAGCCTCGTCACAGAGGGCCCCGGGGGTGGGGGGGGGATCCGTGACCAAGCTCCGGCGTGAGATTAAGTAAACTTGCCAGAGAGTATGAGAAGCTCACTCCGATGAGTATGATCACCGGAATATTCCTCTATGGTGTGAATCTAATAAATGTGTGTGTATTTAATGTGGAGGGATATTGGTCAGAATAAATGAGAGAGTTATTAGTATAATACCATGAATTCTCTCTTGATCATCTTCTCCCCTCCTTATATAACCCCGAGACCTTATCTCCCAAGTGGGATATCTTAACGAGATGATCTAACGGTCTCTGCCAGTCTTTGGGGGGCTCAGACACGTGTCTGACCCCCAACGGTAGGATTATCACTTCATTAAATGTTTCCGGCGAAGAAGTACAGTGCCAGCCAAGATCCTCTTCATGTCATGTTTTAAATGCAGCCTGTATTTCTCTTATCCTTATTTCCCGCTCATTTTTATATAAAGGAAACCTTAGTGGACAAGTAAAACTGTTTCTTGGGCTTTATCTGCTGGGCCCGCATGGTAGCAGCCCAAGACGGGTAAATGGAGCAATCCATTGGCCCGTCGTCAAGTCATCTTTAGTCCCTGGCTCTGAGACCCAAAGCTCATGATCCGGGGCTGAGTCACAACTGTTCAAGAGAGGTAATTTTCTTGGGTTGAGAATGTGGGCCCGTTTTTGGCTAATCATTACTCGCCCCTTCTTTTTTCGAAGCCCATCAGTCTGCCGAATATTAATGGCGGGGTTTAATCCCCTTAATACACGTGCATCCTTTTTAAATTTTGAAGGGATGGTGATGTGACGGTTTTCCTCTTGTCAGTTACCTCTTCAAATACCCCCATTTCTCTTTACATTTTTTCTTAACTTCCATTGAATCTTTCTTCTTCTTTCTTTCCCCCACGCTTTTCCAATCATTGTTCCTTTGTTTACTATGAGTCGCACCGGCCGTTCTGTGATTCGATCAGTCTTGACAGCGAAGGATTTGAAGTCCTTCGTTGAGACCTACAAGATTCCCAAGCGTTTCTCTCCTACTTTGCCAGGTCCTGATGAACCGGCTGTGTGCACACCAGATAGGGTTGTTCTCTATACTTTGGCATTTTCCTCTTGTGGAGTTCGGTACCCCCTTTCTCCCTTTAAGATAGCTTTATTGCGTCACTTCGGAGTTCATTTCTCCCAATTGCACCCTCTAGGGTTTATGAGGGTGGTACAGTTTGAGTTATCTTGCGTGGCTGTCTCCGGTGAGCCGTCTGTTCCCCTGTTCTGCATGTTTTATAAACTGATTTCTGACGGGGATTGGTTCACCTTCGCCAAACGGAAAGATAGTGTGTCTCGGCCTTGTTATACCTTCATGCCGACTTCCACTTACCCTAAAGAATGGAAGAGTAGGTTTATCTTTGTTTCTGCTGCCATGATACCAGAGTCCCCACCGCTGAGGGATGCCGAGGCTGCTATTGAAGACAGTATTCCCATTTTGTCTGCCGACGAAATCGTCCAATGGAAGCGCATGTACGAGAATCCGACAAGAGCTTTTACCTTTTCCGAAGGGATCCTGGCTATGGGAGGTCTGAGCCCTTCCTACTCGGTTCGTCCTAAGGCCTTTTTTGGCAAAAAAGGTATTCTTGTGTCCCCAACTTGTTGTATTTGTCTTTGTTGTTTAGGTCTTGTGTAGTCATCTTTAGCATTTCCTTTGTGCAGAGTTGACTCTGTGGAAGTTGCTTCAGGGGGATTCCCGAGATGTGAAGTTTGTGGTTGGTGATGAGTTTGAACCGGGGTGTTGAGATGCAGGTGACGGCAGGGTCTGTTCAGGCTGGGGGCTCTGCTGCTGTGGAAGGAGATGAGGGGGCTTCTTCTGAGGGAGAAGAGAGTTCCCCTGAATCTCTTCAAATTAAGCATTCTGGTCATGAAGATGAGGAAGACCTGGAGAGCCGTTTGGCTCGTAGGCGAAAAGCTGCTAGTCCCAAACAGGCCCTGGCTCCGCGTGATATCCGGCTGAGGCTCCGGAGTGCTAGCGGACAGAAGGCCCCTCCAAAAGCTGTTTCCGAACTTCCCGCTATTGGGGTTAAGGGTTCTTTGTCTAAGCACCTGCGGTCCTCCAGCTTTGTGAGTGAACCCTAGTTGGTGAATTTATCTTTTTACATGTTGCCTTACATTCGCTTTGTTTTTTGGGGGGTTTCTGATGTTCTTTTTTTTTTCCTTTCCTTGTCTGAGTAGGGAAGTTCTCATGTTCCAATAGAGATCCCTACTGCCCCTTCCTCTTCTCGTGTTCGAGACAAGACTCCCGAAGTAAGTATTGCTCGTATTGCCTCAGCTTTTGAGGTTTCTCCTCACCATGCCACGGGGACCATCAAACCTCCTCACTTTGAGGGTTTCAGCTCCTGATCTTCTCTTGCCCCTTTGTTTGCCGATGCCCTTCCTGCCCCGTATGTCCCTAAGTGGAAAATCACTCAGTCCTCCGTGGTGGGCAACCCTGAACTGCTCGGGACTTCTTGACTCATGCTGCTCCTCCTTCCCATAAATTTATGAATTCTGCTTTGAGGGATGATCTCTTTGATGATCAATACAGCATGTCGCTTTGCGAAGGGTTTTTCAGGGGTGTTGGCATGTTACAGCGAGTTGATGATCTGAGGAGGGAGAATGAAGGGCTCAAGAGTGATCTTTAGACTTCTTAAACCGTCGCTGCTGAGCTTCGGTGTCAAGTGGTTGAGGCTGAGCGTAAGCTGCAGGAGGAGAAGGTACATAACCTTTCTCCTCTCTCTTCCCCCCCCCCCCCACCTTTTTTTGTTTGATTCTTTGTGGATTTTTGTAATGCTCTTTACTCAGGGGGCTGGTGTTATGCTGGAGCAAGGACAACGATCTTGGGAGAGGGAGATGGCAGCTTTGGTAGAGGAGAAGGAGGAGTTGGCCGCTGAGCTGAAGGATCAAAGGGAACTTGACTCTATTTCTCAGAAAGATCTAGATGTGATGTATGCTGAGTATGGAATGACATCTGATGATAACCAGAGGTTGGCCAAGGAAAAGCATTGGTTGATCACTGAAGGCTTCGGAGCCTTTCTTACTGCCGTCTCTCAATCGGAGGAGTTCAAGAATGGTCTTGAGCAAGTTTATAGGGCGTATCGGGATGTTGGATATCAATCGGGCCTGAAGGATGGGTACATCTATTCTGCTCAGGGCTTGGACAGGAAGGAGACCCCGCTTTATAATTCCAAGGCCAAGAAGCGGCTGTCTAAGCTGGATAAGGAGTTTGGGGGTAAGACCCCAGCCCTTCTTGAAAAGATCCTGGAGCATCCTATGATATCCATTGATGAATTGAAAACCCTGCTCACTCCTGCCGGTCCCTCGTCTCCGAAGTCTTTATCTGGAGGTGGCTCCCAGTAATTCCTGAACATTAACCTACTTCGATATGGTTGTAATCTAAACAATTATGCACTCTATGATACTTTTAACTTTTTGATGCTTGGGAGGAGAGCCTTTGTGTAGGGGCTCTCCTGGTACTTAACCGTATGACTTATGACTTTACATCGCTGTCTTGCTTTTGCCTGATTTTTAGTTTTTTTTTTTTTTTTTTTTTTGCAGGAGTCTTTGCCAGGGATCAGACCGGCATTTTCCTGAAGACTTTTAGTTGTTTGTAGTATATTTACGAAAAACTGTGTTCTAGTCTGTCTACCAGGCTTTCTAGCTTGTATATTAGCTTTTCTTTTTAAAGCCAATAGAGCTTCTTGTTGTACTTTCACCTTGTAATTCGTACATGAAAAACTTCTTTTTGTAGTTTGTTTACAAAAGTATGTTATGTTCATAGTTTGCTTTATAAATCAGGATTGTCTATTCGAGGACAATCGCTGGACAAGTCTATAATGTAAGATTATATTTTTGGCTTGTTTTTCCATTTTCTTTGGGTTAGCTAGGCCCTATTTTGCCCCACAGCCGGGGCGTTTGGTATGTTTGTTATACCTTGTACAAGTGTGTTTGTTTGTTGTTAGGTTTATAGTTTTCCTGGGCACGTCTGCCTTGGTATAACACCTGTTATTTTGTCAAAAGGGGACAAGTGAGCTTTCCATTGTCATTCATTTTATGGGGACCGAGTCCTCCAGTACAAGTTTTTACAAAAGATTTTTTCTTGGGGTAAGCCCCTGACTAGCAGTTAATCGTTACAAAAGTGGCTCCCTGGCCGTTTTTCCTAAAAGACCTTTTTATGCCTCATATGTGGTACTTCCTTAGTTGCATGAGGTTCCATGTTCTTGGGACCTCTTTGCCCTGACGCATTTCCAGCTTGCAACTTCCTTTACCGTTTGCCCACGTAACCCGGTAAGGTCCTTCCCAGTTGGGCCCTAGCTTTCCGGTGTTTTCCTGTAGGCTGGCTTCGTTTGCTCTTAAGACCAAATCCCCCGGGACGAGGTTAAGTTTTTTCATTTTAGCGTTGTAATAGCTTTCGAGCTGCTTTTTGTACTTAGCCTCCCTGACTGCTGCCATTTCCCTTCTCCCTTCAAGCAAATTCAGGTTCATCCGGAGGTCTTGCTCGTTTTCAGTCTCCCTGAGCTTCATTCTGGCAGTTGGGGACCCTATCTCAGCCGGGATGACAGCCTCCATCCCGTAAGTTAAGCTGAAGGGGGTTTCCCCGTTGCAGTCCTTGGGGGTGGTCCTATATGCCCATAGCACAAATGGCAATTCCTCCAGCCATCCTTTTTGTTTCCTTCCGAGTCTCCCTTTCATTCCCTTGATAACGCTTTGGTTTGCTCTTTCCACTAGTCCATTTCTCTGGGCATGGGTGACGGAGGTAAACACGTGGTGTTTGTGCATCTGCTCGCACCATGGCCTGAAGGGTTTTCCAGCAAATTGAACACCATTATCGCTTACCAGTTCCTTTGGGACCCCGTATCTGCAAATGATATTGTCTAGTACAAACCGTCTCATTTGTTCCCCGGTTATTTTTGCCAAGTGCCTTGCCTCTATCCACTTGGTAAAATAATCGATGGCGACCACCACATACTTAACCCCTCCCGGGCCTTCTAGGAATGGCCCAATTATGTCGATGGCCCACTTCTGGAAGGGCCAAGACGTTGAAACAGGTATCATTAGGTGTTTGTGGCGGTGCGTCATGGGTGCATGGACCTGGTAATTGTCACATCTCTTGATCTCCTCTGATGTTGTCTCATACATTCTAGGCCAATAGAACCCCGCATTCATCGCCTTCGCCACTACTGCCCTTGGCCCAGAATGCATTCCACAGATCCCCTCATGTATCTCTCTGATCACATACTTAGCTTCTTCATTATCGACGCACTTCAGGGATGGGCCCAGGTATGACCTTCGGTAAAGTTCTCCGTCGATCAACTCATATTGTAAAGCTTTGAATCTTACCTTCCTGGCTGCCCAGTCTCCCTCGGGTAGTGTTCCGTCTCTGAGGAACCTCACAATCGGTGTCATCCATGTCTCTTGTGCGTTTTCGATCACATCCACCTCTTCTGTGTCAAGAGAGGGGGAGGTCAGGACTTCCACTTTGACTTCTCTTGCTAGGTGGTCAAATGCCACGAAGGCCAGCTTGCTGAGGGCATCAGATTTTCTATTTCTCCCGCGGGAGATGTATTCTAGAAAGCCTTGGCCGTTTCTTTTACCTTTGCCACGTATTGAGCCATTGTGCTGTCTTTAGCCTCATATTCCCCTTGGTACTGTTTGACCACTAACTGCGAGTCCGTACTAGCCTCCACATGTTTTGCTTTCATCTTTTTGGCTAGCCTCATCCCTGCTAAAAGGGCTTCGTACTCTACGGTGTTGTTGGTATTCTCAAAGTCTAGCCTGATGGCGTAAGTTAGCTCAACCCCCTCAGGACTGATCAACGTAATGCCCGCTCCGCTACCCTCTTCGCTGGAGGCCCCATCTGTGAGTAATTTCCACACAGCCCCGTCTTCCTTCTCTTTCTCTTCCCTCTCCAAGGCTTCCCACTTTAAAAGTTCCTTTTCTTCATCCTCAGGGACTTCTGCCAAGAAGTCGGCCAGTATTTGTCCCTTCATGGCTGTTCTGGGTTTGAACTCCAAGGAGTGTTCCCCCAGCTCTACTGCCCATTTGGCCAGTCGACCCGATAACTCTGATCTCCTTAGTACTTTTTGGAGGGGTTGACTGTCATTAGGGTGACCTTGTGTCCTTGGAAATACCTTATAAGTCTCCGAGACTCAAAAACGATAGCTAAAGCTAACTTCTCTAGGGGCATATAACGTTCCTCAGGACCCTTGAGGGTCCTACTGATGAAGTATATTGGTATCTGCTTTTCTTCCCGTTCCACCATCATGACCGCACTTATGGTCGTTTTTGAAGCAGACAAGTACAAAAGCAGATCTTCCCCGGGCACTGGGGTTGCTAGGGTTGGGAGCTTGCAGATGTAATCTTTCATTTCTTGGAAAGCGGCTTCCGCTTCCGAGGTCCACTTAAACCTGTCCGTCTGGAGACAATCCTTCAGGACCTTCATGAAGGGAAGAGTCATGTCGGCTACCTTTAACAGGAAACGATTCAAGGCGATTAGCCTCCCATTCAGCTGCTGGATGTCTTTCAGGGACTTGGGGGATCGCATTTCGGCTACCGCTTGAGTTTTCTCTGGGTTAGCTTTAATTCCGCCCTTGGTAACCACTACTCCCAGGAATTTCTCTTCTTCTACCCCGAAGCAGCACTTCCCGGGGTTTAGCTTCATATTCACATCTTGCATGGTTCGAATGGTTTCAGCTATATCGTCTATCATAGCCATCTCGGTTAAGCTTTTTATAACAATGTCATCGACATATACTTCCAAGTTCCGCCCTCGCTGTTCTCTGCAAAGGGTATTCATGAACCTTTGGTAGGTGGCCCCCGCATTTTTTAGCCCGAAGGGCATCTTGGTGTAACAGAATGTTCCCTCGTCTGTGATGAAGGCGGTTTTCTCCTCGTCCTACATTGACATCTGAATTTGATGATATCCTTTATAAGCGTCCAGGAAGCACTTTAGGGGGTACTGAGATAAGGAATCCACTTGGACGTCTATCTCCGGGGGGGGGGGGGGGATAGCAGTCCTTGGGGCATGCTTTGTTCAGGTCTTGAAAATCAATGCACATCCTCCACCCCCCGTCTTTCTTTTCGACCATGACTGGGTTAGCAACCCAGGACGGATACTTCACTTCCCTTACTATTCCGGCTCTGAGCAGTTTCCTGGTTTCTTCACAGGCGGCCCTCCTCTTTCTAGGGCCCATGCTCCGTTTCTTTTGCTTGACTGGTCTTGCCCAGGTGTATGTGTTGAGTCGGTGTTCGGTCAGACTTCTTGGGATTCCTGTCATGTCTCCATGCTAAAATGCGAACACGTCTATGTTGAGGAGAAGCAACTCCTTGAGAGCACTTTTGCACTTGTCACTCAGGTGACTTCCCACTTTAACTGTCTGCTTCGGGAACCTGTCACAAAGGACCCACTCTTCGACTCCATCCTTTTGGGGTTTCTCAGATATTTCTCCCTCAGAGACAGAAGAAACTACTTCATACGCGGATTTTACCCAAGCCAAGCCTTTTGGTTTTTGGAACACTAGAGCTCCGTGTGGGGTTGATGCCTGTGCTTGCAGATCCCCAATCCCAGGCCTTCCCAGGATTGAGTTCTATTTTAAGGGTGCTCGGACCACTGTGAAAGTTAAATTTATGGTTCGGACTCGGTCTCCCACCCCGACTGTAAATGGGAGTCTGATCTTTCCCAAGGGGTGTGATACACTGTTGTTGAAACCCACTAAGGGGATGGAGTCCTCCTCGAGCCTATCCCTTACGTCCCTGTCAAATCTGAGAAAACAGTTCTCATATATCACCTCTACCCCGCTTCCCCAGTCCACATGTATTCTGGCCACCTTGTGGCCCGCTATTATGGCTGAAATATTAAGGGGAAGTCGCTGCACCTCGTTTTCCTCCAGGTGTGGCATCAAGATGGGAGCTTTCATGCGGTCTGGGGAGCCCAGAATTCTAGCCTTTACACTTCTGGTGGTATCAAACTCATCCCTCCTTCGAATCATGTCTACATCTGCCCTTCCAGGCTCCCTCACATCTTTCCCTTTGCGACCCTTCCTCCTTCCTTAATTTCCTTAACCAAATGGGCCAGTTTACCCGTTTTTACCGCAGCCTCTATTTCCCTCTTTAGATACATACAATCATCAGTTTTGTGACCGAACCCCTTGTGAAAGTCACAGTATTCGTTCGGTTGTGCCTTTGGCCCTGGTTTTATGGGTGGTGGTCTTGGGAAGGAACTTTTCACCCTCTCAGTGGCTAGTATTTCACTTGGAGTTTTGGTGAGAGGGGTGAAGCTATCGGAGTATGGGGATGGGCCTCTCCCCCGAGGCCTATATGGGGAATACGAGGGCCTCGTTCTATCATGCAACATTCTATCAAAAGCTGGTTTTCTTGAGTAAGATGTACCTTTTTCGGGAGGTTTTGCAGCTGGGTTGACCCTTCGAGGGGGGGGGGGTGGATGTCCATCTCCTTAGCTTTACTGACTGTGTCCTTGCCTCTGACGAAGGCTCTAACCCTGTCCATGAGGTTGTCAAACGAGTATGGGAACTCCTCCCCCAGCTTTTCGCATAGTTGTGCGTGTTTTAGCCCGTTAATGAAACTGCTGATCTTCATGACCTCCGGGACATCCTTAATATTCATGCTTTCCTTGACAAACCTCTCCATGTATTGGTCTATCCGTTCGTTGTCACTCTGCCTTATGTGCATGATTTCGTTTGGGTTTTTGATAACCTTTCTTTGTTGTCCAAAGTTCCTCAGAAACTTCTCACTTAACTCTTCATAGCTGTCAATTCCTCCGGGGGGAAGGCTGTCAAACCAGAGCTTGGCTCCCTCCGTTAGAGTTTGCACAAACATGTGGCACCAAACTGGCATGGGCCATCGTCCCAGCTGTCATGCACCCTTGAAGGCATGGAGATGGTCCTCAGGATCTCTTATCCCATCGTACCGGTCGAAGTTTGGAGGTAGCTTCGTCTTAGGGGGCATGGGTGCTTCGGAGATCCTCCTAGTGAACTTTGAGATCTCAGCTAAGTCCCGAGGGAGGTAAGGCTGATCCAGATTATCATCGTTTGGATTCTCCTTCTCTTTTTCTTTTCCTTTCTGTTTCTTCCCCGTAATGAGATCTTCTCTCTCCTTCGAGGACATCTGCCTTAGGGCTGTCATGAAGGTTTCCAGAGGGTCATTGCCACCGTTTTTGCTTTGTGGATCCACCCCTTCCTGGTTAGATGGTGTGTCGAAGGACAGTCTAGCCCTGAGGCTGTCAAGTTTCTCTTGTCTTTCTAGATCTTCAAGATGGCAACAAAATCTGGGGTAATGGCTTCCTCCTTTTCCAGGGTCTCCACCTGGTTTTCGTTCTCTTCCTCGTGGGTTATGTCTTCCACTGTGACTTTATCATGGTCATTCTGCACCGTCTGTATGGTACGTGAGCTTGGTGGTGTTGCCATGTTGTTTCTCGTGAAATGGGTTATCTCAACGTCAGAGTTTCGGAGTGGGAATACCAGCTAGACCGTATGTCCCACGGATGGCGCCAATGTCGAATACCCAAATCCCTGGAGACGTTCAAAGGGTCTTCGCTGACGTCGGGATATCCCAGCCTTCGTTGCTACAAAAAAGTAAACCGTTAGCCTCGTCACGAAGGGCCCTGGGGGGGGGGGGGGTCCGTGACCAAGCTCCGGCGTGAAAACAAGTAAACTTGCTGGAGAGTATGAGAAGCTCACTCCGATGAGTATGATCACCGGAATATTCCTCTATGGTGTAAATCTAATAAATGTGTGTGTATTTAATGTGGAGGGATATTGGTCGGAATAAATGAGAGAGTTATTAGTATAATACCTTGAATTCTCTCTTGATCATCTTCTCCCCTCCTTATATAACCCCGAGACCTTATCTCCCATGTGGGGTATCTTAACGAGATGATCTAACGGTCTCTGCCGGTCTTTGCGGGGCTTAGACACGTGTCTGACCCCCAACGGTAGGATTATCACTTCATTAAATGTTTCCGGCGAAGAAGTACAGTGCCAGCCAAGATCCTCTTCACGTCATGTATTAAATGCAGCCTGTATTTCTCTGATCCTTATTTCCCGCTCATTTTTATATAAAGGAAACCTTAGTGGACAAGTAAAATTGTTTCTTGGGCCTTATCTGCTGGGCCCGCATGGTAGCAGCCCAAGACGGGTAAATGGAGCAATCCATTGGCCCGTCGTCAGAAACGAACCTATGTCGAATTGGTTATCTATTGATTTGCCTTATGTAATAATAGTATTAATAACCCGAAAACCTGTAAAAGGTAAAAAACGGAACGAGATGAAAGTATGTCGAATGGTAAGAAAACATTTTTCTATACAAATGACAAATGAGACACCATAAATAAATATGTGTTATAATAGTATTAATAACCCGAAAACCTATAAAAAAAGTAAAAAAAGGAACGAGATAAACTAAGTTGAATTGTAAGAAAACATTTTTCTATACAAATGAGACATCATAAATAAATATGTACAAAAACAAGTTTAGGTACCTAGATGAACCTATGTCGAACTGGTTATCTCTATTGATTGCCTTATGTTTTGTCTCAAGAAAAAAAAAATGTTTAAATATTTAAAATTTTACTTATTAGGGGAGTTTTAAACGGTTTCAAAAGTTGTTAAATTGATTTATTGAAGTTATATCATTATTTTTTTATAAAAATACATAATTTATTAATAATCTATAAAAGTTTAATTAAAAAAAACCTTTTTGTTAGAACTAACTAAAGTTTAACATGAACCCACATTTGAAATTAAAAAAAAAAAAAACCTATTTGTTATTCGGGTTATAGTGGGTCATGGTGAGGAGATTTGCTTTTGGTCCGATAATTGGTTTGGTGATGTGATATTAAAAATTAGATGGCCTTGTCTATACAAATTAGAGAAAAACAAAAAATGCAAGGTGAGGGAAAGAGTCGCACAAGGTAGGGATGGGTTGGTTTTCAATGGGAATTGGTATAGACTACCACGATATGTTGAGGAGTCGTCCGAGTTTCAAGACTTGGAGAAAATGTTATTGGATTGTAAAATTGGTGGTTCTAGAGATACATGGGCTTGGGGCGATGGGTCAAATGGATCTTTCACAGTCGCAAAATGTAAAGAGATGCTAACAGATTGTAGGAATGGGCCGATGGATACACACATGAAATGGAAAGATTGGGTACCATTAAAAATCAATTTGATTGCTTGGCGGGCTGAACTCGGCAGATTACCCACCAGGGTCGCCTTGGTTAGAAGACGTATTAATATTCCAAATGTGTCTTGCCCGCTATGTAGCACTACGGATGAGGATTTAAAGCACTTGTTGGTGGGCTGCGAATTTGCATATGGAGTGTGG
The DNA here is from genome assembly GCA_030545235.1 of Helianthus tuberosus. Classification (NCBI taxonomy): domain Eukaryota; kingdom Viridiplantae; phylum Streptophyta; class Magnoliopsida; order Asterales; family Asteraceae; genus Helianthus; species Helianthus tuberosus. The sequence goes on from CM060369.1 coordinate 205,236,055, forward strand.
AGTGGCATTTGTAAGTGGTGTAAGTTGGATCCATTCTTTGTGTAACACCCCAAAAACGGGTTTGTTAATTATATTAAATTAACCAAAAATAAACGGGTTGTGACAATTGTCAAAAATCCAGTTATCCGTACCCTTAATTACTCTTGATTAGTGCTTAATGACTGTGCAAAGATTTACAATTAATTGCATTCTGATTACTGCCATATACAAACATGTGCATCATACATTGCTAAATGTCATACCAATATTGCATGAAAGCTATATTGCCCTAAATGATGCATTAAATACAGTTAGCACAGTTGTCTGATAAATCAGGAATATGCTGACGAAGTTCAGTACATAGACAGACAGTGTTTTGAGACCCGGTATGGGCCAGAGACTAAGTACTACACTAGTATAGAGTGTAGGGAAGTAAGGACCACAAAACTGCTTTCCTAAGTGATAGTTTAAGTGCCGGAAAGTGCCTAAAAGTCACATAAGGTGCTGAATTCAGCAAAAATCAGCATTTAAACATACTAATAATATGCAGAAACATGGTTAAATGGTCCTGAATACTTTCCTAAGTGTCGGGAATTAAAAGTGTCACAAAAGGGTACATAAAGAACACTAAACTGTATAGTTTAGCACTTTAACGAACCAGTATCTAACTGAACAACCGGACACTACCCGAAACATCAAAATTACAATAGAAGCATTGTTTTAATGTTTCCAAGCTAGTTATGGTCCCCGAACAACATAACACCCCATACAAAATATCTAGTAACTAACACATATAACCAACACTTGGATTTGAACTAAATGGTAACTTAAAGGTCAAAACCTATGCTAAGACCCCCCCCCCCCACCTATCTCACGGCCAACACATGGCATATTTGATAGATTTTATTTCATTTGTTTATTGGATTATGTTGGTACTTCACTAAACACTAAAACCATTGGAAATTATGTTGAGTTTGGATATAAGTAAGATCTATTAGAACATAACATTTCATAACTCAACACAACACACCTTCACCTTTCTCCTCTCCCTCTCTTTGGCTCTCGGCCGAGACCACAACCACACACCACCACCTTCATTCCTTTAATCTCATGCAATCTAAGGCCATACAAAGGTGTTAAAGAGTGTATAAGGAAGCTTGGTGGCTTTGGAACTTCAAGGACCTTCTCTCATTGCTTTTATCCACTCACTTTCTTCACTTGAATCTTCACTAGCCTTGAGCTAGTGGTAAGATCCTTAAACACTCTATTTTACATCCATTTTTTGGTGGTTAAAGAAGTCTCATAATCAAAACTTCAAGAACACTAAAGAATATATGCATGTAACTTGAACATAAGCATTTATGAAGTAATCTTGATGAAACTAAGTTGTTTATGGTATGAATGCTTGTTGATCATTGATTGCTTGTAAAGATGATGTTGATCATCATAACATCTTGCTAGATCATGATTAGAAACATAGTTTAGCAAGATGAGAAAGTAAGAAGGTTGTAGGATGAAAGATCATCCACACTTGAATCATGAACTTGAAAAGGATACTTTGGTTTCTTGAAAAATAATAATCTAAGTGAGTTAATAATCATAGAGATCTAAAATTTATGAATGGTTTTTCAAAAGAACCAAGCTTAAATTATGAGTTTTAGTGGATCTTGGTTCTTACATAAACAAACACTGTTTTTAATGGTTAAACAAGTGTAGAAACACTTGTGTAACAAGAAGATTACATAAAGAAGCATTTTTAGAAAATGTGTTTTGAAGTTGTAAACATCCAACTTCTTTAAAAATGAAGTTTTTAAAGAAGTAAACACATTTTAAAGGGTAACTAAACACACTACCAAGTTACTACAAATTTTCATAAACTTTCAAGTTCATGAAGTAGTAGATTAAGCACGATTTTGGCAAGATTGGTAAGTGAATGTTGTTTGTTGATGATTGTAAATTGATTGTGATGATTTTACAAAAGAAAATGATATGCTTGAAAGCATTGAAACCTCCATCTTTAGGGGAAACTATGGCAAAAATTTTTAAAAATATAAACACCTAGAAAAAAAATATTTTCAAACAAATATTTCCAAGTATATTTTAACCATGAGTTTTTCATATAAACTTTGCCATAATTTTTTGTTACAAAAAAATACAAATAATGGAGGTTGGTTTTTTATAAATAAAAGTGACTAAAAATATATTTAGAATATATATATATATATACATTAAAGACACACATGTGTGATTATTTGTATACTTTGTGTAATAGTTATGTTATTTTAGGACTTAAAATAATATAACACATTAAAACACCAAGAACTACAATCCAAAATATTACCAAAAATCTCAAGGAATAAGCATACAAGTTACACACAAAATATTGGCGAAACCGAACAAGAAATGTAACTTACAAAATATTCCGGGAAATATGTTCACAAAATATATTTTGGTAAATATTATTTTGGATACAAAGGAATGAAATTATGATTTTTCCCAATTATTACAAAGTTATATCATATTTTTTTCAAAGAGAAAATATATTATTTTTGAAGTAAAAATATATTTTCTTGGAATTTTTAGAAGATATATGATTTTTTTTTTGGGAAAGATATATATTTTCTTGAATACACTTGAAATACATTAATTTGGATGAAAATAAGTTTATAAATATTTTCTAAGTTAGACTTGAAAATATATTATTTTGGAACTACAAATGCTTTTGCCAAAAGAAAAATTATGAATAATTTTTCTAATTAATACTTCTTAAAATATATATTTTAGAAATATATATGTTGGTGGATTTTTATTAGAAATAATATTCCGGAAAGTTTAATAATTAATTAAGTATGAGGATACTTAATAAATGCATTAAGAATACGTATTCTCATACATAAAAATACACACCGGAATACGACCCCAAAATATGGCAAAATACGCAAGTATAAGATACCCCCATCCTTGGAAAGGAAATACAAGTATAAATACTTGAGAAGTAGTATTACAAAATATTGTTTAACAATTATTCCAAAATTTATAAATATAATTCAAGTTAAAATATTAATTATTTTGACAATAATTATATAACTTGGAATAATATCAGAAGCGTAAAAGAAACGTAACTCACAAACGTTAACACTAAGTCAAGGCACGACCCGTTCGTCTAATAGACATTAGTATGTTGTAGTTAGTCGTGTTCAACGGAGAAGTACGAGTTACAATTGTTGAAGACGCAAGACTGTGAGTTTCGTGTTCCCCCTTTTCTTTAACTGTTTTAAGTTTTATAACATCGGGGGTGAAATACATGTTACAACTATTTACAAACATTATTATTTGGTATGGTTAGCTAAGGAAGGGTACACTTAGATCATGTGAGTAGTGGGCACAACGCTTAAGGCCATCAATCCTAGTTGGAGGACCGAGGGACATGAGTGATAGATCTATTTGGGTGTAGCGAGCCCCGCCCATGTTGGACCAGGGTTTGGCCCATGGGTAGACTATGTCTTACAGCCAGAAGCCCGGTGCAAAATTTGCTAGGTTTGAGCTACCTGCATCACGTCACACATATCAATGGCCTTGCAACCCATTGGTGATCTGTTTTTCCTTGTTGCTTTTATACCGGGATTTATGAACTTACATACATACTTACAGTGATTTCAAAGGTTTATACATACATACAAACAAACACACGAACTCGCTCAACTTTTGTTGATGTTTTCAAAATACACGTATTTCAGGGAATTAGTAAGTGGATCTGGCGGGCGTTGGAAGTTTCATGCTGCGTCGTGAATAAAGATGTCATCCTCGATCGACAAAGGTTTCTCAACAAATTTCAGGCTCTCATCTATGTGCACATCCGTATGTGGTATGACTAGTGATTCATCAGCTAGACATTTCTTGAGATTGCAGATGTGGAATACATTATGAATACCACTGAGCTCTTCGGGCAAATTTAACTTATAAGCCACTGTTCCGACACATTCGATGATCTCGAATGGTCCTATATATCTTGGGATTAACTTGCCTTTCTTGCCAAATCGCATTACCCCTTTCCAGGGTGATACTTTCAGTAACACTTTGTCACCAACCTCGAATTTTAGAGGTTTACGCCTTTTATCTACGTAGCTTTTCTGCCTATCCCTGGCAGCTTTGAGACGATCTCGTATCTGTACAATCTTATCTGTCATCTCCAGGACTATATCAGGTCCTGTTAGTTGGACATCTCCAACTTCTGCCCAACAAACGGGCGTTCTGCACTTTCTTCCATATAAAGCTTCAAAAGGTGCAGCTTGAATACTGGAATGATAGCTATTGTTGTATGAAAATTCAATCAATGGAAGATGATCATCCCAACTTCCTCCTAAGTCGATAACACAAGCTCGTAGCATATCCTCGAGTGTCTATATAATACGTTCACTTTGACCATCCGTTTGAGGATGATATGCTGTGCTGAAATTTAATCGAGTACCTAACGATTGCTGAAAACTTTTCCAAAAGTGTGATGTGTATCTTGTATCTCTATCAGAGATAATAGACACTGGCACTCCGTGGAGAGATACAATCTCATCCACGTACAGCTGAGCTAACTTATCTGAGTTGTGTGTTTCCTTAATAGGTAGGAAGTGGGCTGACTTAGTCAGTCTATCCACTATAACCCAAATAGTATCATTTCCTCGCTTTGTCTTCGGTAATTTGGTGATAAAATCCATGGTCACCATTTCCCACTTCCAGGTGGGAAGTTCAGGCTGTTGTAGCAATCCTGACGGCTTTTGGTGTTCTGCCTTAACTTGAGCGCATGTCAGGCATTTGGCCACATAAGTGGCTATAGACTTTTTCAAGCCTATCCACCAATAATTTGCCTTCAAATCCTGGTACATCTTGTCACTTCCAAGATGAACGGAATACTTGGAACGATGGGCTTCCTTAAGGATCACTTCCCAAAGTCGTCCATAGATTGGAACCCATATCCGTCCATTCAATCTTAGGATTCCATCCTTACCACATGATAACTGTTCTGCAATGACGCCCAGTTTTTCATTTGGATAGTTAGCTTCTAACATGGCTTCCTTCTGCGCGGCTAACAGTCTATCACTCAAACTGTTCTTTAATTCAATGCTCTTGGCATTAATTCTTATGGGCTTAACCCTTTCCTTTCTGCTCAATGCGTCGGCGACCACATTCGCCTTGCTTGGATGGTACCGGATTTCACAATCATAATCATTCAGTGTCTCCATCCATCGACGCTGTCTCATGTTCAGATCCTTTTGATTGAACAAGTGTTGAAGGCTCTTGTGATCAGAATAGATCACACACTTGGTACCATACAAATAATGCCTCCATAGCTTTAGTGCAAATACAACGGCACCCAACTCCAAGTCGTGGGTGGTGTAATTCTTTTCGTGCACCTTTAATTGTCGAGAAGCATAGGCAATGACCTTGCCTTTCTGCATGAGCACATACCCCATACCAGTGTGTGATGCGTCGCAGTATACTACAAATTCTTCGATTCCATCAGGCAATGTCAACACAGGTGCATTGCTCAACTTCTGCTTAAGAGTATCAAAAGATTCTTGCTGTTTAGGACCCCAGTCAAACTTGCTATTCTTGCGGGTTAATAAAGTTAGGGGCGCTGCAATTCTGGAGAAGTTTTCAATAAAACGCCTATAGTATCCTGCTAAACCCAAGAAACTACGAATCTCTGTGGGTGTCTTCGGCTCTTGCCAATTCATGACAGCTTCAACCTTAGCGGGATCCACCTGGATACCACGCTCACTAACCACGTGTCCAAGAAACTGGACTTCATGAAGCCAAAATTCGCACTTTGAAAACTTGGCATAGAGTTTCTCTTGTTGAAGCAGTGAAAGAATACAACGAAGGTGCTTCTCATGGTCAGCTTGATTCTTCGAGTAAATAAGAATATCATCGATGAAGACGATGACAAATTTATCCAAGTAGGGCTTGCAGACGCGGTTCATGAGATCCATGAACGCTGCTGGTGCATTAGTGAGCCCAAAAGGCATCACTAAGAACTCATAATGACCATAACGAGTCCTAAATGCAGTCTTGTGTACATCTTCATCTCTAACCTTCAACTGATGGTAACCTGACCTCAAGTCAATCTTGTAGAAGTAACTTGCTCCTTGGAGCTGGTCGAACAGATCGTCGATCTTGGGCAATGGATATCTGTTTTTAATTGTAACCATGTTCAGTTCTCGGTAATCGATGCATAGACGCATCGATCCATCTTTCTTCTTTACAAACAGAATCGGTGCTCCCCAGGGGGGTGAGCTAGGTCTAATAAATCCTTTTGCCAACAAGTCATCCAACTGAGTTCTCAACTCTTTCATCTCAGTTGGGCCCAACCGGTAAGGTGCTCTTGGAACAGGTGCTGCTCCAGGTATAATGTCGATTCTGAACTCCACTTGCCTATCTGGTGGTAAACCAGGTAGTTCTTCAGGGAATACTTCTGGATATTCAGAAATGACAGGGATTTCTTCAACCTTGGGCTTCTGTTCATCAATAGTTACCTGTGCCATATAAATGACACAACCCTTCTTCAAACACCTCGATGCCTTGAGCATAGACACTTGCTCAAGCAACCTATACTGAGTGTCTCCCTGTATGGTAAGTGGCTCACCATACGGAGTCTTGATTACCACTTGCTTCTTGTTACACAAAATTTGGGCTTGGTTATGAGATAACCAATCCATGCCTATTACTATGTCGAAACCAGCTAATTTCAAAGGAAGTAAGGATAATGGAAAAGAGTGGTTCCTAATGGATATAAAACATCCATCTAACACAGTTGAGGCTGTCTCTAAGGTACCATCAGCCAATTCTACCTCATATTTCACGCTTAGGGTTTTAACAGGTAAATTCAGCAACTTACAAAACTTATCATCTACAAATGACTTATCTGCGCCCGAATCAAATAACACCCTTGCATAAACATCATTTATAAGGAAGGTACCTGTTATCACATTATCGTCCTGAACAGCTTCTCGTGCATCCATTCGAAAGACCCTTGCATTGGTCTTTTTGACTTCTTCAGGCTTTTTGGCATATTTAGGGCAGTTGGACTTGATGTGCCCTTTCTCGTTACAGTTATAGCACGTTGCATCCTTTATCTTCTTGCACTCTATCGTCTTGTGCTCCTTGGATTTGCATAACCCACATGCAGACGATTTTGACTGGGACTTGGATTCAAACCTGCATTTTCCAAAGTGACGTTTCTGGCAGGTTTTGCACTTTGGCTTCTCATCTACTTGCTGACAACCCTTGCCAGATCCAAACTTCTTCTTGTGGTCTGTGGTTCCCTTAAACTTCTTCTCAGACCGTCGTGAGTTATCGTCCTCACGTTTTCTCTTACCTTCCTCCTAGTTCTTAAGCGATCTTAGGCTGACCGCATCCAAGGTAAGGGATAAAGATAGGTCAGTATTGGCCTAAAAGTAGCAGGTCGAGATGCCTTTACACTGGCTTTGATCTCTGGGGCTAAACCCCCAATGAAACGAGTTATTCGCTTGGGCTCCGGTGTTACCAAATATGGAACCAGTCGAGACATGGTATTAAAGCTAGTAAGGTAAGTCTGACAGTCTAGGTTTTTCATCACCAGAGATAAGAAGTCGGACTCAATCTTTTCAACCTCATGCTGAGGGCAGTAATTCTCTTTGATGAGTGCAACAAACTGATCCCAAGACAGATTGTACAATGGAATCTTCCCAGTAGCCTGGATTAGAGACCTCCACCAGGCTAGTGCTTGTAGGACCGGTTTTGACTCCGAAATGATTGCGAAAAGAACGTATGACGTGCGGAATCCGTACACGAACGCGACCTAACACACACGATGTAATATAAACATGATTCAATTAGAAATCTAACAAGAACAAGCACCTTGAATCACTTTCTCTCTCTAGATTCCCTCTCTAGATCTAGAAAGCTCCAAAACACAAATGAGCCAAAAGTCTAAATTCTAATACTAAAGCTCCTATTTATAGGCCTTGGCTTTTAATGAGATTTCTCATTAATTACAATATTGCCACCTTGCCTTTTGTCTAGATATTACATCATAACGACTCGTTTCTTTCTGTTTCTCGCTACGGCTCGGATTGACGAAGGCGATAGACATAAATGCACTAACAGACTCCCCATTGGATATTGCCGCAGTCAATCTCGATCATTGAGTCAAACTCGTAACGTCTTCTTTTTCTCTCTCTCTTTGAATCTTCTTGAACAGAATCCCGGTGGATCTGTCTTCAGCTTCAGCTTCTCCTTTTTGTAAACTCTTTTCTTCATCAGGCTCCCCCTTTCGTCAAGTCCGTGCTTTGGGATCGACACCTTACTTTCCGTATACAAGCTCCTTTAGGATAGTTACATGGCTCCTTGAATCCACGCTTCCTTTTGCGTTGAGCTCGTCTTCAGACTCCCCCTTAGACTCGGCTTTCGGGATCGTAGTCTGGTATCACATCTGCAATCACTCAAACATTTATAAGTAACAGCATTTCAAATTTCAATTATCCAGGAATTGTAATCTGGCTCTATTCAACTTTCTAAAAACTCCTCCTATCAACAATCTTTATAGATTTGGCAGTATTTAAGAATCCAACTCCCTCACAGTTAATCATCCAAGTCCAAACTAATGACCTTGGAGATATCACAAACTGTTTTTGATTTTTGATTTTTAATTCAAGTTTCAAATTAATGAACTTGTTTTATTTTCAGAAACACAATCAGCTTACTTAAATTTTAAAACTCCGCATTTCAGACATCGGTTGTCGAAAATAAAGCAGAAATCAAAATCTTTTTGCATTTTTCTGAAAATATAAAGCAGTAAAGAAATATGTACAAACATATTTACATACCATATTTTTGTTTGAGTATGCGTCAGAGGATCATATCAGTTTCTGACAAGTCACAAGTACCGTTGAGCTTAGTTATACATTAAGAATTAAACAATTCACTTAGATTGTCGATATACTTGTCCACTTAAATTTTCACACAAATTTCAACTGATTCAGGATACGAATTAGATGAATTAAGAACTTAAACTCATTCATGTGTCCCACCTCTTGAATATACTGTCACACCCCCAAATTACCACCTAGGGCATGTCCCTAATGGAGGTGTAACGATCCAACAAAGAGCCACCAATCATATCAAACACAAGTAATAATGTATTGAAAAACTCATTTGAAAGAAATGTATTGTTTGTAAGATTAAACCAAAACCAAAGTATTGAGCGGAAGCATAAATGTATAAGTGTGTAAATGTATCAAAACCAAATCAATGTAATTGTTTATCATGACCACAACCACTCCAGCAGCATCAGACGGCAAGTTCCCAAGTTCCTTCAATGATTACCTACAAGCATGTAAACAAGTGTGTCAGACTACGCTGGTGTGTTCAAGGTTTGTGTTTGTTTTACCAAGTTGTATTACTAATCATGTGATTAAAACAGTTTACAAGACGATATGTTGTTTGTTGTTACGATGTTTGACGTTTCGATGTTGTTATTACTCGATTACCGAATGGCCATATGATATGTGATTGCCAACCCCAATGCCTCTATCAAAGCATTAGTCATGTTTTAAGGTAATTAGTTCACGCCCGTTCTCCTCGAACGTCGTGAGGGTGCCAATCCTAATAGCGCTATCAACTAATAACCCCCGTTGCCCTACAAGCAACGTACCGGTAGATATTGTGGTCTTACAATGATAGAAACTGAGTACGATAACCAACATCCCATTACACATGCATTCCTCCTCAGAACGTTACCCGTTATCCCTTCCCTGGGATCCATGCTTGAGAAAGAGCAATGAACTCACCTTAGTTTTGCTCGGTAAGATCAATTTATTTGCTTATCGTTGGACACTCACTCCCTAATTTAGTTTAATGACGATTAGTTCCGATCATGCGTAACTCACAAATTCTTAGCACACACTTCACAAATAACATGTAATTATGGCACATATCATGTACACCTTCATAATTCTAGCTATTACATATTACCAGTCCAGCATACACTCAAGAATTCCTACGAGTATATATATATAACACACGAGCATTCAAGTCATAATCCGTTTTATGTATATATTGGACTACCCTATTCGGTCAGCCCTTGTTGATATTGTATGATACCAATAGGATTTGTTGGTGGCCCATCCACCTAATATCCAACCCACCCGTGCCCACTATCAATAACAATTATTCAACCAAAAAGAATTATAACACCCATCACCCAATGCCCTATATTAATTCAGACTACAAGAATCATGCAAACAATTAATTCCTAAATAATATCATGCAGTATCCTATAAGTATGCGGCCCCAACCAATTCCAGGCCCAATAACGAATATGTTAACTGTTCGGCCCAACAGCTTGAAATCTCATAATTAACAGTCTAATATCACATAAACACACAACACATAATGATCCGATGGATTCTTGTTGCTAACCCGAATCCCCTTGTTCTAACTTTGCTCCATAAAAGTTCTACTAACCAACAAGTGATTACTGTTGCCCAATATCGAAACAGTCCCCATGCAACCCTCTATCTATCATGCATTAACATAATTAACACTACAATCTAATTCAAACCAACATATTCCAAGAACATTCGATATTAAACAATCACGGTAGAAAACAATCAGCACATGCGGATCACTATCAGTTTATGCGCTTACAGCCCTACGTCATTTGCTAACATCATGCATACTAACTGTTAATCGAATTAATGTATACAGAAACGAGCAATCAAGATTCGAGCATAGTTTATATGAGAACCAGGTCATGGATCAATCAACATATATGACAACAATACTACCTAAACCGCATAATAATTGTTATAACTAAACATTCAAGATAGGATCGAATAGCACACCAACCATAACACAAAGAAAACTCAGGATACAAGAACTAACCGGAAACACAAGTTAACCAGATGGAGTCTCGAGATTGGGCTTGCTACAGATCTTAGCGACCAGAGGAGGGGATGTAGGGGGTAGGGTTTGTTTGTTGGACTTAATGTGAAAGATATAATGATATGTGGGGAAGGATATAAATAACTTTACGTACAATCCAAGTGAAACACAAACTAATCCACAATGGGTCGGTTATTATCAAGGACCGAATGGGCCCGAGCCCCTAAACTTGGGCCACTAATCATTTATTACTTTTTTTAAATAAAACCATTTCACACAAGCCCATTTTCGTATGTATAACACCAGTTTAATATAGTCCTAAATAAATTGAGTGGGCCAATTCAAATCGGGTTATCAAACACTTAGGTTTAATGGGTTTACAACCACAACATTCCATATCACTAACCTTGAAAGTCCGAGTTGTCACATCATCCCCAACTTGAAAGAAATTTCGTCCCGAAATTTGACAAGTGAGCACGAAAGATTGAAATGAGGAGATCAAGATTGTTGCTGATTCTGCTCGGGTGCCACATCATCCCCAACTTGAAGAGGAATCTCGCCCCGAGATTCACCAGTTTTGCTTGACTCGGCTTTGTCTTTGGGAAAAAGGTGAGGATACTTGAGCTTCATCTGATCCTCGCGCTCCCACGTGAACTCCGGTCCACGTCTTGAGTTCCAACGAACTCTTACGATGGGGATACGACTGTGTTTACGCACTTTGACCTCACGGTCCATGATCTCGATGGGTTCTTCAACAAACTGTAACTTGTCGTCGATTTTTAACTCTTGAAAAGGTACCACTAATGGGTCGTCAGCATAACACTTCTTTAACTGTGATACATGAAATACGTCGTGAACATTACCCAGCTCAGTAGGTAACTCCAACCTATAAGCCACTTTACCGATACGCTCCAGAACTTTAAACGGCCCAACATAACGTGGATTCAGCTTGCCACGCTTCCCAAAGCGTACAACCCCTTTCCACGGTGAGACTTTCAGCATGACGCGGTCATTCACTTCAAACACTACTTCTTTGCTACGCTCGTCAGCATAGGCCTTCTGGCGGTCACGAGCAGCTGCCATACGTTCCCTGATTTTCACAATCATATCTGAAGTTTCGAGTACCATCTCAGGACCTGTGATCTGACTATCACCCACCTCAGCCCAGCAGAGAGGTGAACGGCACTTCCTCCCGTACAGTGCCTCAAATGGTGCCATTTTGATACTGGTGTGGTAGCTGTTATTGTAGGAAAACTCTACCAATGGCAAGTGCTTCTCCCATCCTTTCCCAAAATCAATAACACATGCCCGCAGCATGTCCTCTAGTGTCTGAATAGTGCGCTCACTCTGACCATCTGTCTGTGGATGATAAGCCGTGCTCATATCGAGACGTGAGCCGAACGACTTATGCATAGCCTGCCATAACTCCGAAGTAAAACGAGGATCTCGATCAGAAATAATAGAGGTCGGCACCCCGTGCCTAGAAACCACCTCTTTAAGGTACACTGCTGCGAGCTGCGAATACTTATCTGTCTCCTTGATTGCTAGGAAATGTGCTGACTTTGTGAGACGGTCGACAATCACCCATATAGTATCGTTCCCAGCCTGTGTTCTAGGTAACCCCGTAACAAAATCCATAGCGATCTATTCCCATTTCCACATGGGTATCTCTGGCTGCTGATGTAGACCCGAAGGTTTCTGGTATTCTGCCTTGACCCTAGCACAGGTCAAACACTTACCCACGTAGGTGGCAATAATAGCTTTCATGTTCGGCCACCAATACAAAACCTTGAGGTCCTGGTACATCTTATCGGACCCTGGATGAATCGAATATCGTGACTTGTGTGCTTCGTCCATCACAAGCTCTCGAAGATTACCAAATGAAGGAACCCATATCCGTTCCATGAAGTAGTAGATATCGTCAGACCGTTGCTCAAACTTCTTCTTATGTAGACCTCGTAATCCTTCAGCTTCGATATTTTCTTCCTTTAACGCTTCAATCTGAGCTGAACGAATCCGTGTGGGTAGATCAGAGTGAATAGTAAGTTGTAGAGCACGAACACGCTTCGGTTTCGGTTCCTTGCGACTAAGAGCATCTGCTACTACGTTAGCTTTACCCGGATGATACTTGATGGCACACTCGTAATCATTGAACAATTCTACCCAACGACGCTGGCGCATATTTAGTTCTTTCTGGTCGAAGATATGCTGAAGGCTCTTGTGGTCGGTATAGATGGTGCATTTCGTACCGTAGAGATAATGCCTCCAAATCTTCAATGCGAAGACTACGGCTCCTAACTCCAGGTCATGTGTCGTATAGTTCTTCTCGTGTACCTTCAACTGTCGAGAAGCATAAGCTATCACCTTGTCTCGCTGCATCAACACACAGCCGAGACCCTGAATAGACGCATCGCAATAAACCACAAAATCTTCAGTACCCTCTGGTAGAGATAAAATCGGCGCGCTGCACAACTTCTGCTTTAAGAGCTGAAAAGCTTCCTCCTGGTCTGATCCCCAAGAATAAACAACTTTCTTTTGAGTCAGGGCGGTGAGGGGTTGAGCAATCTTAGAAAAATCCAGAATAAACCGACGATAATATCCCGCAAGACCAAGAAATTGACGCACCTCCGAAGGATTCTTTGGTGCCGCCCAATTGCGAATAGCATCGATCTTGGCAGGATCCACATGAATACCCATTTCGTTAACGATGTGCCCGAGAAAGTGTACTTCCCGAATCCAGAAGTCACACTTAGAAAACTTTGCGTACAACTGCTCCTTCCTCAGGAGCTCCAAAATGAGACGAAGATGGCGCTCGTGGTCTTCCTTGCTCTTGGAGTAGATTAAAATGTCGTCAATGAAAACGATAACGAAGTCGTCAAGGTAAGGTTTGCACACGCGGTTCATGAGATCCATGAAGACCGCTGGTGCGTTGGTCATCCCAAATGGCATAACCAAGAACTCATAGTGGCTATACCGCGTTCGAAAAGCTGTTCGAGGCACATCCTCATCTCTAACCCGTACCTGATGATATCCCGACCTCAAATCAATCTTGGAATAGAAACTTGACCCTTGCAGCTGGTCAAACAAGTCGTCAATACGTGGCAGAGGATAACGATTCTTGATCGTCACCTTGTTGAGCTCGCGATAGTCGATGCACATACGAAAAGACCCGTCCTTCTTCTTCACAAATAATACAGGAGCTCCCCAAGGAGATGAACTAGGACAAATGAAACCCCGTTCCAGTAACTCTTGAAGTTGATTCGATAATTCTTGCAACTCTCCTGGTGCAAGACGGTATGGAGCACGAGCAATCGGTGCTGCTCCTGGCTGGAGATCAATCTGAAATTCCACCCGACGATGTGGAGGTAAACCAGGGAGCTCTTCAGGAAAAAATCAGGAAACTCTCGAACAACAGGAAGGTCTTCGAGTTTCCTCTCGTCAGTCTGAGAGTCAGTAACAAGGGCCAGAATGGAAGGATAGCCCTTACGCATACAACTTAGAGCCTTCATGGCTGAGATAATACCTACTGTAGCACCGCTACGATGACCCTGAACAGATAAAGATTCACCGCTAGCAAGGGGAATACGAACGACTTTCTCCTTGCAGAGAATTTCCGCCTGATATTTGGATAACCAATCCATTCCAACAACTACATCGAAGCTTCCGAGAGTGACAGGAAGTAGGTCAATGTTGAATACTTGACCCAAGAGATCTAATTTGCAACCCATGAGAACATGTGACGCTTCGATAGTTTTACCATTTGCTATTTCCACTACATGCTTAACAACAAGAGGCGTAGGACTCAATCCTAAACGACTACTGAACCCCGTAGACACATAACTCCAATCGGCACCCGAATCAAATAAAATAGAAGCATAAACACCATTCACAGAGAACGTACCAGTCACCACATTGCCGTCGTTCCGTGCTTCACCAGCTCCAATAGTAAATCCACGCCCACGCGCCACGTTGCCCCCATTGTTCCCATCATTGTTCCCCGCGTTGTTACCACCTGTATTCTGTTTCAATTGAGGGCAATCCCGCTTCATATGTCCCTCAGCCCCACACTGATAACACCCTTTTCTAAACCCCTGACCCTGCTGAGATTGCTGCCCTTGCTGTCTCTGATTCGGCTGAGTCTGCTGCTGCAGCTGTTTTGGCTGAGGAGCCCTACAATCCTTGGCCTCATGGCCTACCTTGTCGCACCTGCGACACACCCGAGCACACTGCCCATAATGATGAAACCCACATTTGTTGCACTGGGGCTTCTTCCCAACATAAGAACTCTGATTCTGATTAACTGTTGACGACTGGCTAAAGCTGCGAGTACTGCCGGTGTCTGCTTTCTTCTGTGACTGTACTGAATTGGACGCCTTATCCACATCATTCCACTTACGCTTACCGTCAGTGGCAGGAGTAATAGCTGTAGTAGCGGCAGTAGTAGTAGCAGCAGAAACACGTGGTGGTAGTGAATTACTTTCCACCTCCTGATCAACAATCTTGTGAGTCATTCGAACAATCTGAGTTAAGTTATTAAGGTTTGCAGCGGTAACCAAACCCTTCACTCGTGGAGGTAATCCCTTGATGAATAATTCAATTCTTCGAGACATAGGTCGAGACAAATTCGGACACAAGTCAGCCAACTCATACGACCGCTTCACGTATGCTTCAACCTCGGATCCCACCGGTTTCAGATCGTAATACTCGTTCTCTAGCTTCTGTATTTCATCACGAGGACAGTACTCCTCCCTCATCAATTCCTTAAAGTCATCCCAAGTAGTGGCGTTTGCCGCCTCGATACCCAACAATTGAACCTGGGCATTCCACCATGTCAGGGCACCATCCTCGAGAGTGCCTGTAGCATATTTCACGCGATCCCCAGCAGGGCAATTACACATAGCAAATAACGACTCTGCCTTCTCAAACCATCTTAGTAGTCCTACAGCCCCTTCCGTCCCGCTGAAGGTCTGTGGCTTACAACCCATAAACATCTTGAACGTGCAGGCAGGCTGGTTGATCGGGTGCGCTGGGTGAAAGAAGATACAACACAGGAGTAAGAGTTGTGTACACGATACAGGATTTAAAAGTATTTGGTACAGTTCATACCAGCTTGGTAGGCTGCCAGAGCCTCAGCCACACGTGTGTTTATCAGATTTGTTAACTCAGCCTGAGTTATGTTGATGCTACCACGTCCGTGTCCTCGTCCACTCATGTTTCTATATATGGAAATGAACTAATTTAGGAGTCGAAAACGAGGAAAGTGTTCAGGTTTATCACGTTAGGAACGATTAACTACCATGTTCATACACAGACAGGGAAGAACCCCTATTACACTCGTTAAGCCTCATTGGGATTTGCATGCACCACGCGTTATTATTATGTGTGCACCCATGATAATAAGGCGGTTTGCATGCTCCTCTCGATGTTTCTTAACTTATGTTTGAAGTTTCTCCCACCCAGAAAATATGCACTACCAACAAGATTAGGATTTACTAGATGCAAGAGTTATGTTACACTATCAATGTGTCATGATATCTACCATGTCGTGTCGTGCATGCTATAAATATAGATACGTTTACTAGACATGTAATGCATAAACTAACGAGGAACGAACCTTGCAATCTGAAGCTGAGTGTCATGGTCAACGTTTGGATCAATTCGGTTATAGTCTGGTTTTATGAAAACAATTTGAAACCGAGTTCTCTATAACCAGTGGCTCTGATACCAAACTGTCACACCCCCAAATTACCACCTAGGGAATGTCCCTAATGGAGGTGTAACGATCCAACAAAGAGCCACCAATCATATCAAACACAAGTAATAATGTATTGAAAAACTCATTTGAAAGAAATGTATTGTTTGTAAGATTAAACCAAAACCAAAGTATTGAGCGGAAGCATAAATGTATAAGTGTGTAAATGTATCAAAACCAAATCAATGTAATTGTTTATCATGACCACAACCACTCCAGCAGCATCAGACGGCAAGTTCCCAAGTTCCTTCAATGATTACCTACAAGCATGTAAACAAGTGTGTCAGACTACGCTGGTGAGTTCAAGGTTTGTGTTTGTTTTACCAAGTTGTATTACTAATCATGTGATTAAAACAGTTTACAAGACGATATGTTGTTTGTTGTTACGATGTTTGACGTTTCGATGTTGTTATTACTCGATTACCGAATGGCCATATGATATGTGATTGCCAACCCCAATGCCTCTATCAAAGCATTGGTCATGTTTTAAGGTAATTAGTTCACGCCCGTTCTCCTCGAACGTCGTGAGGGTGCCAATCCTAATAGCGCTATCAACTAATAACCCCCGTTGCCCTACAAGCAACGTACCGGTAGATATTGTGGTCTTACAATGATAGAAACTGAGTACGATAACCAACATCCCATTACACATGCATTCCTCCTCGGAACGTTACCCGTTATCCCTTCCCTGGGATCCATGCTTGAGAAAGAGCAATGAACTCACCTTAGTTTTGCTCGGTAAGATCAATTTATTCGCTTATCGTTGGACACTCACTCCCTAATTTAGTTTAATGATGATTAGTTCCGATCACGCGTAACTCACAAATTCTTAGCACACACTTCACAAATAACATGTAATTATGGCACATATCATGTACACCTTCATAATTCTAGCTATTACATATTACCAGTCCAGCATACACTCAAGAATTCCTACGAGTATATATATATAACACACGAGCATTCAAGTCATAATCCGTTTTATGTATATATTGGACTACCCTATTCGGTCAGCCCTTGTTGATATTGTATGATACCAATAGGATTTGTTGGTGGCCCATCCACCTAATATCCAACCCACCCGTGCCCACTATCAATAACAATTATTCAACCAACAAGAATTATAACACCCATCACCCAATGCCCTATATTAATTCAGACTACAAGAATCATGCAAACAATTAATTCCTAAATAATATCATGCAGTATCCTATAAGTATGCGGCCCCAACCAATTCCAGGCCCAATAACGAATATGTTAACTGTTCGGCCCAACAGCTTGAAATCTCATAATTAACAGTCTAATATCACATAAACACACAACACATAATGATCCGATGGATTCTTGTTGCTAACCCGAATCCCCTTGTTCTAACTTTGCTCCATAAATGTTCTACTAACCAACAAGTGATTACTGTTTCCCAATATCGAAACAGTCCCCATGCAACCCTCTATCTATCATGCATTAACATAATTAACACTACAATCTAATTCAAACCAACATATTCCAAGAACATTCGATATTAAACAATCACGGTAGAAAACAATCAGCACCTGCGGATCACTATCAGTTTATGCGCTTACAGCCCTACGTCATTTGCTAACATCATGCATACTAACTGTTAATCGAATTAATGTATACAGAAACGAGCAATCAAGATTCGAGCATAGTTTATATGAGAACCAGGTCATGGATCAATCAACATATATGACAACAATACTACCTAAACCGCATAATAATTGTTATAACTAAACATTCAAGATAGGATCGAATAGCACACCAACCATAACACAAAGAAAACTCAGGATACAAGAACTAACCGGAAACACAAGTTAACCAGATGGAGTCTCGAGATTGGGCTTGCTACAGATCTTAGCGATCAGAGGAGGGGATGTAGGGGGTAGGGTTTGTTTGTTGGACTTAATGTGAAAGATATAATGATATGTGGGGAAGGATATAAATAACTTTACATACAATCCAAGTGAAACACAAACTAATCCACAATGGGTCGGTTATTATCAAGGACCGAATGGGCCCGAGCCCCTAAACTTGGGCCACTAATCATTTATTACTTTTTTTAAATAAAACCATTTCACACAAGCCCATTTTCGTATATATAACACCAGTTTAATATAGTCCTAAATAAATTGAGTGGGCCAATTCAAATCGGGTTATCAAACACTTAGGTTTAATGGGTTTACAACCACAACATTCCATATCACTAACCTTGAAAGTCCGAGTTGTCACATATACTCCCGTATCCAGATCCCAATATTCAGTCTTACAGGTGAGTATACCTAGATGATATCTGTAAGGGGAATAAATTATAGTACGAAACCGTGAAAGCTCAGGTCAGAACTTCCGTTCAGCAGAGAGATGACGGCTCGACTTTTGGTGTGTCCCCTTTAGAGGATCTTTTGATTACAACAGCAATGACTATCAATTTTATTGTTTCATCAATTTGCTGAGGGTGGCGCTATATTTCAAGCAAGCAGAAAGTATTCTCCGGGGACTAGGCCATTGCTTCCGCAAAATCAGAAGTCCCGAGATAATACCCCAGATATCACTAAGCATAAAGACCTAGTATCTCAGAAAGAGGGACCTTTCAAACGAGATTTCAGGGGTTACCTATATATCCAAGTAGTGTTCCCCACGAAATAAGCAAGTTTGAATTTATGTTTATATCCCGAAAAAGTTTACTAAATGTATAAAAATCTACCGACACATCCACGGTGAGATCATTTAACACATTTTAACTTTCCAATTCTTTAGCATACTGTAACTGTCTACTGATGTACTATCATTTCCTCTATTTACGCAAAAACTCAATTTTTGAATTTTATCATGTTTTTGGCTTTTTTAAATTTTCTAATGTTTTGGATTTTCTGACAATATTACTCCCCCTAAAATACAAAATCATTTAAAGAAAATTTGACAACCAATACTGATAGCTTTGTCTCGCCATCCATTTTCTGCTTCTCGTACTATGATTTGCAGAAAATCTAATGTACCCCCATGATTTACAACACATTGATATTTACAGTTTGAAAACCGTTTTTCAATCTTGTGAAATTAATCATGTTTGTTCAGCCGTGAGGGTTTCGGCGTATTCAATCAAAACTCCCCCTTACAACAAACTATTTTCCCATAATGATTTCAAAACACTTAAGTTTGTTTTAATCAGAATGGTTTTTCCGGAAAAAAATTAGTTTGTTTACCCATCACTTGTAGGTTCGGGGTCATCTCATCACCTTGTTCTCTTTTAACCATTTTGTAAAATTTAATAATATAAGGTCAAACATCACAAACATTTGTAGAAAATCAAGTACAACTTAATGTCCTTGATTAACCACTTGTAAGACGAAATATCACAGTTACCATCCTGTGAATTTCTCAAGAATGATGCCGATACCTGCTTCACACTTACCAACCTGGAAGCTCCGGCAAGTCAGATTTTTCTATTTGAAAAGTTTCACCCAAGCCTGACTGTCCTTGGGTGTATTTTGAGCTTTTCTCTTTTCTTCATAAAATTCTTTTACTCCTTTTTCCTTACCATCAGCCATCTTACTAAAAATATGTTTAACATTGCTATTAAACATTTTTCCAGCATCAACACCTTTTGATTTTAGGTTTGCAGCTTGTAATGGTGGAAATTTCTCATCATTCATTAAAGGAATTATTTCTTCCTTTTTTTTCTCAACTTGTGGCTCATCTGATTTTGTGGAATCAGATTCATTGCTCGAACTTGGCTTGTCTGACTTGGATGAGCTAGATTCATCGCCAATAACTTTCTTTTTCTTCTTGTTTGTCCTCAGATTTGTATCTAAAGAATTCGATTTGCTTGACTTTGCCGTCGAGTGAATTGATTCATCAGAACTTTTATTCGAACCAACTGGTGAACCTGAAGACAAAATCTTCTCCAAATACTCTCTCGCCTTCTTCCTCTTTTTCCTCAGTCTGTCTTTTTGCCCCTGCGAAAGCTTCACTTTCTTTTCTAGAACCTTCTGTTCTTTGGGCTTGACATTGACTGGTTTCTTTATCGTTCTCTGAGATTCAACCCTTGATCTTCCCATCGATCTCCTTGGGCAATCTCTGGCAATATGTCCTCTGATATGGCAATTATAGCATCTTCGTGTTTCAAAATTCCAATTCTGGCAGTTAACGGCAATGTGTCCTCTAACACCACAGGTATAGCACACTCTGTTATCGTACCATCCACTTCTGTCAGTCCAAACCTTCAGATCATAACATTGTTTGGCTTGGTAATAATCATTTCTCTTCTTCAAAGCTGGATTTGTCTTTTGAGCACTGTGGTCAAACCTGCACCACTTATTACCATCATTTTGTGAGTTTTCATTTACAAATTTTTGTGATTTTTTATAATGATTGGAAGACTGAACTGATGAGCTTTTATTTTCATTTTTAAAATTTTTCGAATTTTTAACTTTTTGTTTCTGTTCTACACTCTTCTTAACAGGTTTTTGCTTAGAACATTCACCTGTTTCAGTAGATTGCAAAACAGTATTTTTAAATTTTTCTTGTAAATCTAAAAATATTTTTCTTTTCTTTTCTTTTTCTTTTTCATCATCAGCTTTGTCATCACAATCTTCAATTTTGATTTTGTCAAAATTTGTGACTTTGTCACTTATTGGAATAACATTGATCGGTTTTGGACAAACATACGATGCAGAAGTCACAAAACTTTTCAACTTATTCTCTAACTCAGCAATTTTCTTTCTATTATCTTCGGCTTCATGCTCAAGACGAATGATTTTATCAAGATGAGAATTTATCGCACATTGTTTTTCGAGATTATTTTTACCAAAAATATCTCTCTCATCTTCTAAAATCTTTATCTGACTTTTGAAATCATTTTCTAATTTTTTAAAATTTTTGTTTTCTGATGACAAACTCTCAACATTCTTCAAAAGTTTGTCATTTTCAGATCTCAATTTTTCGCAGTTCAAGCGCAACTCCAGAATCTGTTCATCATCAGTTTTCTTCCCATCTTTCAAAGCTTTGTTTTCCAATGTCAAATTCTCCGCATCACTCAAGAGTTTGGCATTGTCTGCTTCAAGTTTATCACATTTTGAGCATTTTTCATTCATCTTTTCAACATCAGCTTCTTTCTTTGTTTCCATCCTGAATGTTCATGCATAAAAAATTTTAACAAAATCAAGAGGGTTTGCATATTCATCAATAAAACAACCTCTCTTAATATCATAATTCATGACATTTTTTGCAGCAAGACATACAGAAAATCTTTTTCTCATTTCGATGATCACTTCCAAATTTATCTTTTCTAAATCCCTCTTCATCTCATACATCAACTCTTCTTTTCTTTTTTCTTTATCAAACTTATGTGATCTAAGCTCATTGATGAATTCTCTAAATGAAAACTTTGAGAAATTTGCATTCTTTTTTAGTTCACTCAAAAATTTATCCCATTCTAGAGGTAATGCATCAGCAAATTTTGAAATTTTTTCAGCATTTGAAAACTTTATCTCATATCTATCTATCTTATCAATCAATTCATCAAAATGTCTATCCAACTGTTCCAAAGATTCATGTTTCATGCATAAGAAATTTTCGGATCTTTTAATCCAAATGTCCTTCTTGTTCTTCTTATCAATCCAAGAATCAGAAATCCAAACGTTTAAATCTTTAAGATTCTCGTTTTCCTGTTCATCAAACATTTTAGCCATCTTGAATCACCTGAATATAAACAAACAGGATTAGTTCAATTACTATCAAACAACTTGATCGTACAAATACTCAAACGAATGAGTCAACACAAGTCAACGGTGACAATAATCGCGTGACAATCGACCGAGTAGCGTATTGACTTTTTGACCTGAATCACGTGTAAACAAACTACAAAACGACACTTAGCACATGTAAAACATTGGATTTCTACAAACTGTCATATGCTCATGCAATTGATATTATCAATAAGATTGTTGCCGACAACTAATATGAACTTTAAATGCCTATTGGACCATTATGTATGAATCACGTGAACATGGAATTACAATTAATATGAATTATTATAAATGGCCAACAAATTCAGATATATCCATATGCTTATTTGACCGAAGGTATGAATTCTATCTATACTTGATAATCTCGTGACAGCAATTAATGAGGACGATACAGCTGTAATGAAGATCACATGCACAATGATTTCAATGATTATCAATGTTGACTTGTTGACTGATTGTTCGCGAATCCCACTTCAAGCGATCAACTCAAGCGGAACCCAACTCAAGCGAAACACCCTGATTACTTTCAAGCGAAACCTGATTATATGTACTTTTTCAAGCGAAACCAACAGATATTTCAAGCGAAACCTGATTATAAGTACTTTTCAAGCGAAACCACTCATTTCTTTCAAGCGAAACCTGGCTGTTAATCACGAAATCGCACCAAAAAACTTAGATTTCTCCTAAACGGCTATGAATTAGGATCTGAAACTTGGTAGGGTTGTAGATCAGGTGTTTTCGCACAACATATTTAAAAATCAGCAGATTTGGACCGTAAAAACCCGTTCAATTTGATGATTTTCAGTGAAAAACGTGAAAAATATGAAAAAAATGAAGAAATATATGAAATTCATATCTGAAATCGATGAAATCACGAGCTGAAATGTGTGTTGGATCAGTGCAATCGAGCTCCTGCTCTGATACCACTTGTAGGACCGGTTTTGACTCCGAAACGATTGCGAAACGAATGTATGACGTGCGAAATCCGTACACGAACGCGACCTAACACACACGATGTAATATAAACGTGATTCTATTAGAAATCTAACAAGAACAAGCACCTTGAATCACTTTCTCTCTCTAGATTCTCTCTCTAGATCTAGAAAGCTCCAAAACACAAATGAGCCAAAAGTCTAAATTCTAATACTAAAGCTCCTATTTATAGGCCTTGGCTTTTAATGAGATTTCTCATTAATTACAATATTGCCACCTTTCCTTTTGTCTAGATATTACATCATAACGACTCGTTTCTTTCTGTTTCTCGCTACGGCTCGGATTGACGAAGGCGATAGACATAAATGCACTAACAGTGCTTCTCCTTTAAACGACTGAGATACATACTTCACAACATCCCTATCAGCGCAACCACTAATGTCAACTACGGTGTCCATCTCGTCTAACCACATCATGCAGTCGATAGCTCCTTTTTCCCCAGTGAAATCTCTGGGCTTGCAGTAGACAAAATATTTATATGAACAGGTTTTAACACGTGGCTCTTGATGAAGCACAACCTGTCTAGATGGAACACTCCTCTGATTCGATGAGTGATGAGAATCGTCCTTATGAGATACATGCATTTGGGAAGGTGGTTTTACATGAGGCACAGACTGGGTCTTGATGCGTGTACCACTTGATTCATTATACTGTCTGTCAAGAGCTCGGGTAACGACATTATCTATTAATGCATGCAGTTCTGCACCAGCTATATTAACTCTGGTAGCATCATTATTCTCTCTCGGGTGGCTGTTAACCTCATCTGATCCAGCCATGTAGCTCGATTGCTACATAAATATTGACAATGATTTATTCAGAGGTTATTATGGAATCACCATTTTTGACGATTCATTAACCATGGTAATATAAACCATATTGGTTAATTTGTTAGTTATATTTAATTAGTATTTTCATTATAATTTATCCTAGTTATAAAACATTAAGGATATTAAAGTGGCACAAAAGGCCTAATCACAAGGACGGTTTTAAATTTATAAGCCATGATTTCAGAGAATCAAGGCATTAAGGTTTGAACATAGTTCATTACCTTCTTTTGACAAAGAGTCGTAGACTACTACTGTCTTCTTGTCTCAGAGGACAATAAACATGGCCCGTAGGCACTTTATCACAAATGGATGTTTAAATATATGATCATCTTAATTGATGATTTGAACCCATGATTCTAGATCATTAAACTAAATAAGGGATTGGAAATTCCCAATATAAGGATGACAAGTGTGATTTTATCGCATCACTGTTGTCAGGAGGGTTAACATGTTTTCAGATGTTAACAAGGATCTGAATCTTTTTAGTCAGGTTTTACCATTATAGCTAGGTCTTTGATGACATATAAGCTAGGCTATACCTTTTAAGATTCTTTTTAATATATACTGGCAGGTCAATTACAAAAAGGAACGATATTTTGATTTATTTCATATATTATATTCATATATAATGATAAAAATGAAATTTAAATAAAACACTCCAATAAATTTTTAAAAGGAGTACATAATTGCCCTAAACGGGACTTGAAGGAAATAATATTGTCCACGAAGGGACTAAAAGATAAATATGTCCTTATAAGGACTACTAAAGAATCGAAAATTCCGCGAAAGGAGTTCCTTCTTCTTCACTTTATTTCTGAATGTTTTCTCCTTAGTTGCACGTTTATCCTAGCCGCGGTACGAAGCTCGGCATTTCTAGGCTTCGGATGTGGAGAATTTCCATTATGGCTTCTTTGCTTGGCAACATATTCAAAATACATAGAATCGAAAACAATATGTTACAGAATAGGGATGAGAGTATTCCTATGTTAAGTCTAGACTCAGAAGGTCTAAGGAATGTGCTACTGTGTCATTGAGATTAAACACAGAAAGCTAGTGTTTAATTCACTCAATGTTGGCTCTGATACCAACCTGTAACACCCCGATATTTCCACGTATTACCGGTGGGCCCGGTGGGGAGTATCGTGACGTAGTTGATATTATCATAGTCAAACAACACAATTTAAATGCACGGCGGAAGCAAAAGATGAATCACATTACAAACCGAATAAAAAGTAATATCAAAGTATTACAAACGGACTGTAAAGGATCCACAGGTGGATCAAAAGTTTAAAAAAAAGATCATTGTTCAACAGATTTTAACATCTAAGCTTGCAAGACGTGTTTAATGATGCCAGGAGTAGCCAGCCTATTTCGTCTAGTACCTGCACTTAACCTTTTTGGAAAATACGTCAGTTTACACTGGTAAATACAATTAACCGACTCATTTTGAAAAGAGTTTAAGAAAATTGATTTGAATGCACAAGGCACAAAATATCTTTTATAACTTGGGACAATTATTTAAAAATAATCCTGTATACAGTTTTACTTATTTGTCGTCCGCCAGGGCCGGTTAGAAGAGCCGGACAAGATTAACTGACACGCCATAGGTATAATGCCCACAAGGTTAATTCCTTAAAGTGGGTTACCACTTTTTACATATGCAACTGTCAGGTGTATGCCTACACCCCGTGCTTAGGTCGTGGCGATTTCAAAGAATGATGCCAAGGATATCCGGGACATGGTCATTAACCCCCCAATGGCCATATACCAAATAAAACAGATTAAAACGGGTTATGTAAATATATTAATCACAATCCAATTTAA
This sequence comes from Helianthus tuberosus, assembly GCA_030545235.1. Classification (NCBI taxonomy): domain Eukaryota; kingdom Viridiplantae; phylum Streptophyta; class Magnoliopsida; order Asterales; family Asteraceae; genus Helianthus; species Helianthus tuberosus. The sequence continues at coordinate 205,262,109 of CM060369.1, forward strand.
ACAACTACATACCCGACCAAGCGGTATTATTATAATACCGTATCCCAAGCCCGTATAGGGAAAATAAGTTAAAAGTATTTACCTGAGTAAGTATATATCACAATCAACGAGTGCAAGTATCTTTTACCGGGCTCCTAATCTGGAACGAAGGTTTTTAATAACCTATTAGATTCCTAACGGGTCTTAATTAAGCCTAAACTTAGACCGGTTAGTTTTAAAAGAAGATACGGTTCAAAACGCACGATTAAGCGAAGACCGGATTAGAATGTGGTTTAGACCTGACAAGTTTGTATACTTGTTTAATATGGGTAAACTAAACACATTCTGGATTTTGAGATAAAAATGATAAGGTTTGACCCGTTTCGGCTAATTTATGCAAACTAGTTACATAAACCGCACCGAACGCGAATAATGCGTAACGGGTAACCAAATGAGTCATGAATAGGTTTCCTGAGTTAATATGCCTTAAATATGTTGTGATATTAGTAAGATACCTTCCAATATGTCCAAATCAAATTTAAACTCAAATTATGCCCCGTAGAGGTAGTTTGGTCATTTTAAAGGTTATAAAAGAGTTTAAATATAAATCTGAGTTTCAGGTCTGATATATTCAGTAAAAATACTTATTTTTATAAGTCATAACAGTAGGGTATGGCATATATGTGAAATTTACCTTTTATAACCAAACTATGCACCGTAGGGCCATTTTGGTAATTTCACATAAGCTTTAAAGGTCAAAATTTGAAATCTGAGTTTAAAACTTTTGCTTACTATTAAAATATAAAAATTTGCTTAAAACATCAGTAGGTATTAAGTCTTATATGAGAAAAATGGTTTTAATACATACTATGTGTTTTAAACGCGTAAAAAGACGGTTTTAAGCGATTTCCAGGTTTTTAAAGAAAAGCTGATATTTTTATCTTTCCAAAAGACTCAAAATATTTTATTTATTATATAAAATCAGCAGCAAAAAGTTTGGTATCAAAATATTATATAAAACTCATTTTATAGGCCAAAAGGGCAAAACCGACAATTACCGAATCAAAGCTATAACCCTATGTTATGCTCAGCCTAAAAATAAATAAAAATCTTCAAAAATCCTAAAATATTATTTTACATCAGTAGGTAAAAAGTTTGGTATCAAAAATTGGGTTTAGATAGGTTTTATGCTAATTACGCCGTTTAATTAATAAAAAGC